>CM064487.1:102987887-103079892 GCA_032716605.1 Paralithodes platypus
GTATTTATCGAAAGTTGTTTCTGGCTGAATTGAAAACTCGTATTAATTAATTTACATAGCTTGCATATTTCGGAGGTTTCTTTATTAATCTCGGGGCTTCTAAATTAATTGGAATTAATTACCGCAACCATTAAAATTATGCTACAATACATATTGAGGGAAACCAGGTGATAGCAGTTGCGGTAGGTACACTGTACATAGTTTCAGTAAGTTTGACCATCAATTTCATTATAAGATAATTGAGCAGATATTTATATAGGAGTTAAAAGTGGGGTGGATATTATATGTTTAGTCTACCCGCAAGTTTTTTTTTGTTTTTTTGTTAAGAGACAATGAACGGAGGAAGGAAAAACACAGATAAAACAAAAAGGTCCATGTGCCTAAAGGCATCCTCCATTCATAAAATGTTTGTAACAACTGGATTTAAAACTTTTGTTTTAGATTGATAAGTTTGGTGGAAAGCCCACACTCGTAGGGAAGTGAATTCCAAAGAGTAGTAGTTCTAGGGATAAATTAATTTTGATAAGAAGAAGTTCTGCATTGTGGAGGAGAAAGTGTAAATTCATGGGCGCTCTCAGCTGCCCTAGTTCTACGGGGAAAGATGTGTAGAGGCGGCACAATTGAAGCAAGTTCCTCGGAACAATTGCTGTGAAAATATCTGTAGAATAATGCAAGGGATGCAACGTTTCTTCGTATGGATAATGTAAGGTCCTGTGTGATTGCAGGGTTATTGATTAATCTAATGGATTTATTTTGGATTTTGTCCAACTGCCTCATTGCAACCACTCCACTTCCACTCCACAGAGGTGAACAGTAATCCATCTGAGAACGCACATGACTTTTATATATTACGGCCAACTGCTCGTCAGTGAAGAATTCTCGAACTCTGTACAGGATTCCCATTGTTTTAGAGGCATTCTTAGCAATGCTTCTAACATAATGTGTCCAGCTCAAGTTAGTAGTTAATGTTACACTGAGAATGTCAATACTAGGGGAAGTGGGACTATTTACATCATTAAAAAATATATGGGAGTCAGTGAGATTCTGTCGGTTAGAAAATTGAATGTACTTGGTTTTCTGTGCATTATGTGCAACTACTGCATGTACTTATTATTCTGCATTGTTCGTGCTAAGTGTAGATATTAAGAATTGTTTATTTTGAATAATGTTATATTATGTTTTTGGTATTCCCCTCTCATCCCACACACCCCCAGCCTCACACACCTAGGTTTTGCAAGTGGATGGTTTATTGAAAACATATTAGACCTAAATGTGTGTCTAAGTTAATACAGAGATCTTCAACACACTAAGTTATACACACACGCACGCACGCGAGCTCATACGCCATAGTAAAAGATGTATATTATCAACAATCGTTATCAATATAGATTCAATATTCCCAAAACTAGAACTTGATGTTAGAGATTCAAGATCACTGGCACACTACTAATAGCATTCATGTTGGTGAGTGAGCATAATTCACTGTTTGGCTGGGACAATAATAACGTCTTGAATTAATACACCAGTATATCTAATTGCACGAACCTTACTGTATATACAAACAAACATTATGGAAAGTTATCTTTATTGGCTTATAGTAACATATAAATACTTTCTTATATCCGATATATACAGTATATATGTATATATGTATATATATATATGTACTATATAATATATATATACAGTATATATGTATATATATATATATTTATATATGTACTATATAATATATATACACATATGAGCTGGTACAACTGTAGAACTAATAGACAAGAAAACAAACGTTCTAAGACATATAGGTAACAGGCCAAGATAACCCATCAAAATAAATATATATAGAAATAAATACTACTAATAATAATAACAATAATAATAATAATAACAATATACATTTTATATTAGATAATTATATATTATTATTAAAACCTTTACTTCTAGCAAACCAAATCAGAATGTAAAATACAGAAAGTCAATCTGAGTTAGAAATGTTATTTGTGAACTACATAAGATTACAGTTTCAGTATATTTATTTATACAGTATATGTAGCAACATTTTTAATAACTATGAAAACCTTAATTATCAAATATTTTCAGGATTAATGAACCTCCCTTCGGGATAAACAAACGACAAGTCTCCTCATAAGAACTTGTTCAAACCTATAATTTTACCTAACTCATACGCTTAATTGTAACGACCAGATATTAGGTGCAAACATATTCTGCCAATTCTAATTAGATATAGACTCAAATGTATTCTTGTTACATGGTCCTGTACCACTACTTTTGCAATATATATTTTCTGGACATATCTGTAGTGAACATACTCCAGTGAAAATAATGAAAAGTTTAAAGGTTATATAAATAAACATACATATACCAGCGAAATAAACAATAAGGCAAACACAATCGTGGAACAACATGTAATCCTACAGTGAGAGAGAGAGCGAGAGAGAGAGCATGAAGGAAACAGGACAACAGTAACAAAAACAACAACAAGGTTAATATAATCAACTACATGTGTTTTGAAGATCAGTGACAAATCCTCCACCTTTATTCACTTCTTTAGTAGGTCTCTTTTCCGCGTTACTAGTTTTCATTGCCTCTTCAATTTCTTGTGACTTTCAATATTTGCATTGAATTTTCTCGTTTTCCTTCGATAGTTTATTATTTTTTTTATTTTCCTTGGACTCGAAACTTCATATAATTATTCATTTGTGATCATGTATTATTTACAAACTTCATAGTGAAAGTTATGGCTTTCAATTATCGTTAATATCCCTTCAACTTTTATTTTGTATTTCAAGGAACTCGATATTCAATACAAACATTAAATTATTGTTATGTTTGTTCTTATCATTTACACCCATTCCCAGTGCAAGTGATAGTTTTCATTAATTCGTGGTTTTATCCTTCAAATTTCTATTCACCATTCTTCTGTGTAATTGTGGTCAAATATTTGCCCTCCTTCAGTTTCTGTAAGAGTTGAGAGCTGTATGTTTACCTACCTGCTCGCGGTGTTTCTGTATGAGTTGAGAGCTGTATGTTTACCTACCTGCTCGTGGTGTTTCTGTATGAGTTGAGAGCTGTATGTTTACCTACCTGCTCGTGGTGTTTCTGTATGAGTTGAGAGCTGTATGTTTACCTACCTGCTCGTGGTGTTTCTGTATGAGTTGAGAGCTGTATGTTTACCTACCTGCTCGCGGTGTTTCTGTATGAGTTGAGAGCTGTGTGTTTACCTACCTGCTCGTGGTGTGTCTGTATGAGTTGAGAGCTGTATGTTTACCTACCTGCTCGTGGTGTTTCTGTATGAGTTGAGAGCTGTATGTTTACCTACCTGTTCGTGGTGTTTCTGTATGAGTTGAGAGCTGTATGTTTACCTACCTGCTCGCGGTGTTTCTGTATGAGTTGAGAGCTGTATGTTTACCTACCTGCTCGTGGTGTGTCTGTATGAGTTGAGAGCTGTATGTTTACCTACCTGCTCGTGGTGTTTCTGTATGAGTTGAGAGCTGTATGTTTACCTACCTGCTCGTGGTGTTTCTGTATGAGTTGAGAGCTGTATGTTTACCTACCTGCTCGCAGTGTTTCTTAGTGTACTTAGTTATTGATGTAGCGCTATTTCCATGTTTCAAGTACGCTGTTCATTGTTGTCCTGCCATGTGTACACTGCGTTCTTTGTTGATGCTACGTTTGCTTAGGCTTCATCGATCTTCACTGTTCGTCTGTGTTTTGATGTGGTATCCCAGATTCGAATCCTGGGAGGAGCACACTTTTTCATAAATTTCATTGAGAGGTGTTTAGTGTTGGGAGTTAAATGAATGTATTCGATTATTTTACTTGCGATATTTGTTGTTGAATCCCCATTGTAAACAGAGGCTTTCGATGTTCTTTTCTGTATCTTTGGCATAATGTTAAGGGTAGATGGGTGTATGTATTTGATAATGTATGTATCTTTTTATTATTGTATTAGGTTCCTCCCTAGAACTCTATACATCTTTAAAAAAACATCCATTAGGTCCCCCTTCTAGATTAATTTGTACATTGTTCGGTAGAAAACATGTCCTGGCCAAAGGCCGGTTCTTCGAAAATTACAGGCTCACTATCGTTCACCAGGAAAAAAATGGACACCTAAATAGCACGAAAGGTCTTAATATTGACAAAGAAATGGGGCGAAAGGTCATAAAATCGACAAACTAATGAGCTGAACGTCATACAATCTGAAAAATAATGGGGCTAAACACGAGGAAGAAAAATTGACCAGAAAAACGGCCCATCTCCCCTTAAAAAATGTACCTCCACAACCCGGGAACAATATGCTCTCCAAGAACACCTTTCGGAGCGTCCCTAATGACCTGTACTGAAGTGAAGGTACTGATGAACACGTGTTGTAGTGTTGTACTCCCTGCCCTTTATCATCTAGCACGAGCCTAATATTTTCCTTTGTTCCGATCACGTGTTCGCTCTCTCCACTTTTAGGTGGAAGGGTTTATGTTTTGGTGGATTTTGTCGTATATACAGGTATCTTATTTGATTTTACTTTCCTCCCTAGACCTCTATTAAACTTAAAAATACATCCATTAGATCGGCCTTCGAGATTAATTTGTACATTTTTCGATAGAAAATTGTCACGGCCGAAGGCTGGTTCCTCCACAATTACAGGCTCGCTATCGCTCGCCAAGAAAAAAATCGACACCCAAAGGGCACAAAGGTCTTAATGTTGACAAAGAAATGGGGCGAAAGGTCTTAAAATCGACAAGCTAATGAGGCAAACGTCTTATAATGTCAGAACTAATGGGGATAAGCATGAGGGAAAAGGAGGAGTAGAAAAACGACCCATCTCCCCTTAAGTATAACACTAACCGTAAATGATCAGGTAAATATGCTGACTTCCTTCCTCTCTTGATCACGTGTTCGCCCTCCTCTTGGGCCCTCATTATTATATGCTCATCATTATAAGTCTACCACAAGTCTACCATTATAAGTCTACCACAAGTCTACCATTTTAAGTCTACCACAAGTCTACCATTATTCCTTCCTCCAACTTAGTCTACGGTGTACTACCCTCTCTTGGTCACGTGTTTACCCTCGTGGATGTCAGACTGGGCCTCATTATACAGTATGTTGCCTGTCTAGGAGGATTCCTATCAGGGCGTCATCCGTTCACTTTTTTCTTGGAAACACTGCTCTGGCAGCTTCTGACTTATAGCTTTTTGGCATAGACTCTATGCTTTTTGGGGACTGCAACAACCTAAGTCGTTTTACTTTCAGTTTTGTTAAAAATACTAATAGAAAAGAATAAGAACTTGCCCGATGACATTTGGCAGAAAAAGGACCAAGTCTAAATCTGGCAAATGTAAACCCTCCCTTTTCTATTCTCTGACTAGCAATCAAAATACCAAGTAGTTACAGAGTGAACACACATGTTTACGGCGCACAACATACTTATATTCCATGGAAGTTTGATTACTGAGGCGATAATTTAAGTTGATTCATTGGAGGAGAGAAATATTCATCTTTATTGGTTTACTTTATCATGAGACGTATTATGTGAGTAGAATTAATTGATCTAATACCAAGAGGATATACAGAATGCGTAGCTTAAAGTGTTCTATCGTTCATGTGTTATAATATGAGTAGCTAAAAAGAAGAACACTGTTTATAAATACCGTGTTTTTTTTTTGTGCAGTAAAGCTTTCAATATTTTACGGTTTATTCTCAGTGGCTATATTTGCACAAGGAGCAACAGTGAACTCCCAATACCACTAACCCATCTGTCCCCTACTAACTTCCTAATCCTGCCACGGACATTAG
Source organism: Paralithodes platypus (assembly GCA_032716605.1). NCBI lineage: Eukaryota > Metazoa > Arthropoda > Malacostraca > Decapoda > Lithodidae > Paralithodes > Paralithodes platypus. The sequence goes on from CM064487.1 coordinate 102,993,699, forward strand.
TTCCAGGGCAGTAGTTCCCTTTCCAATGTTCCCTTACCCACTCTAAACCACTGTTTGGACATTTGATCCTCAGTGTTTTGAAGGTCAAGCAGCCTAGAGGAGGCACTAGATATGTTATTGCTTGATTTCCTTTGTAATCCTTTGTACCTATGAGTGACAATAGCACAGATGGAGGGCAAGCCATGTTGACGTGTATACCAGGTTATATATATATATATATATATATAGACTCAGGTGTGTAATCAATTCTGGGGTACAGGTAAGCACAGACCAGGTAGGAAGGAGGGAGGGAGGGAAGGTGAGCTAGTTGGAGGTAGAGATTATATAGTAACAGAGATCGACCAACCTCTGCAATCTTGGTACCGCTGTAATGGTTAGTGCGCGGAATTTCGGTGTAAGTCAGTATCCTCGAATCCTTGGAGTGCTACATGTATTCATTAGTTTCATTGATTTGATTTGATTTATTATGTATATTTATAAGTTAATTGATGGGATGGTGATAATAGGAATGTATATTTTCCTCTCTTTACACTCAAATATCTCCATACCCATAACAAACATTCGGAATATTGATACAGGGTTATAGTTTGGTCTTTGGATATACATTCTACATAATCCGAAAATAAATAAATCCTTGCTGATGATAATTGAGACACCAAAATGGCCTCCAAGAAAAAACGATGGCCACCCTGTCTTACTACAGAAGATTTAGTTGAAATTAGTGTATACCTTGAGGAGGTTATAGCACTTATAGGGGCATGGGGGTAGGAGAGTATTGAGGAATTGCTTTGGAAGTGTGGAATGAAGTTGAGCTTTAAGGAATTTGAGGGGGGGGGGTTAGCTTACAAGAGTAGAATGGGAAAGAGGTAGGGTGGAAGTAAAATGGGCCTGTACAACAAAGGGGGGGTGGGGGGCTTGTGTGGGACTTGGAGATATAAGAGATGAAGCGAGGAAGATGAGGTTGAGAGGAGAAGTTAAAGTCGATAGGAAAGTGGGTTGAGGTTGAGAGGCGAGTGTGTTGAGATTGAGAGAAGAGATGTTGAGGTTGATATGAGAGTAGGTTCATGTTGAGATCAAGAGTAAGGAAGATTAAGGTTAAGAGGAGAGGATGAGGTTGAGAGGAGGGTGGGCTGAGATTGAAAGAAGAGGGGCTTAAAGTTGAGAGGAGCGTGGGTTGAAGTTGAAAGAACGATAAAACAGCGGCAGAGACGGTGGTACAATGGAAAGAGAGGTAAGGACACAAATACAGAGTAGGACCCATATTTATTCAACGTTTCGCCAGACACGGATTCTTCATGATCAATTATATAAAGCAACGGGAATAACATACACATGGGGTACAGTCAGCCTTATATATCCAGTACCAAGAAACATTGGATAAAATTGGGTCCTACTCTGCATTTGTGCCCTTACAATTAATGGGTTGGGTGTAAAAGGGATCTCCCGTGTGTGGGACAATCGGCTCTCTGTAGACTCCCGTGTTCTTATGTTCTTTTGTTACAGCCAATGCTGATTCTTCACCGAAATGAGAGAACACAATAACAAACACAAACTAATGGGATGAGAGGGAGTGAAGTGTGTTTGGAAAGGATGGCAGAGAGAGTAAAGCCGGTGTCACACGAACGCTTTTTCCAAAAAATTTCGATGAGCAAGTTTTTGGTCGTACTATTTTAAGGCTTTTTCGCTTTGGAATCAGAAACTAGATCGAAGGTTGATTGTTAGGTACTTTAATTCGTATGAACCTTATAATTTGAAGCTGCCAGACTATATTTGCCCGTAAAAATTGACGGAAACATAGCTCGTGTGACACTACCTTAAGGCTTGGTTGGTATTATCCAGGTAGTGCAGGGGGTGTGGCGGCTGGTAATTAGTGAACGTCTCTCAGGTGCCATTATGTTCCCTGGCAGCAGCCTTAGCCAATGGATGGAGAGAGAGAGAGAGAGAGAGAGAGAGACGGAGAGAGAGAGAGATAGAGAGAGAGAGAGAGAGAGAGAGAGAGAGAGAGAGAGGAGAGAGAGAGAGAGGAGAGAGAGAGAGAGAGAGAGAGAGAGAGAGAGAGAGAGAGAGAGAGAGAGAGAGAGAGAGAGAGAGAGCGAGAGAGAGAGAGAGAGATGGAGAAAGAGAGATGGAGAAAGAGAGAGAGAGAGAGAAGAGGAGAGAGAGAGAGAGGAGAGAGAGAGAGAGAGAGAGAGGATGAGAGAGGTGGAGAGAGAGGAGAAAATGAGGAGCGAGAGGGAAGGAGGAGAGAGAGAGGAGGTTGGAGAGGAGAGAGAGAGAGGAGAGGAGAGAGAGGAGAGAGAGAGAGAGAGAGAGAGAGAGAGAGAGAGAGAGAGAGAGAGAGAGAGAGAGAGAGAGAGAGAGAGAGAGAGAGCTACTTTATAGTTTTCATTGATTTTATTCATATTCCATAAACCTTTAATTGTTCTCCCTTTACCTTATCTCTAAATGTATATCCCAGGAATATAAACTTAATATAAAACACTCGTAAATAATGCTTTTGAACCGTCGTATTTTCCATACCTTAACTTTGCACTTAAATATATAATGAATAACGAAATCAATATTATTTGGTAACTATTTAAAAAAAATCCAGGGATTTTTACTCAATCTGTCAGGAGGGAAGGTGTATTGGCTAGATAGATAGATAGAGATTGTATATTAACAAGAGAAAAGCACAATTCAAAACTATGAAAATTTGAAGTGGTATGTTGTAAACGTGATGTGTATAAAGATAATTTGATGTGGTATGTTGTAAACGTGATGTGTATAAAGATAATTTGATGTGGTATGTTGTAAACGTGATGTGTATAAAGATAATTTGATGTGGTATGTTGTAAACGTGATGTGTATAAAGATAATTTGATGTGGTATGTTGTAAACGTGATGTGTATAAAGATAATTTGATGTGGTATGTTGTAAACGTGATGTGTATAAAGATAATTTGATGTGGTATGTTGTAAACGTGATGTGTATAAAGATAATTTCACCATCTAGTTTGGCAAAAAGGAAGCAACCTTGACGCTCCACTGTCGTCATTTAGTGCGACACATGTGAAGCACAAAACATCATAAAACTTCAAGAAAATATATATATATTTCAATTACATTAACAAATGTATGGATATAAAAATTATCTGAAGATAGGATCTTTTTAGATAAAAGGTAAAAGCTTCCAATATTTACTAATATCGTTCTTAATACTGATAACCCCCAAAACAAATAATTAAAGCATATGATTCTTTGGGGATTTCGAACCCAGCACACCATATACAGAACTTTACGCTCTAACCATTATACCACTAAGACAGTTTCGGCCTGGACATTTTTCTACCGAAACATTTGCAAATATAACTTGAAAGAGGGTCTAGGGGGTGTTTGTTTTTCAGCTTGATGGAGGTCTAGCTAGAAAACAAATTGTGTTTTTTTGTGTTATAAATAAATACATAGACCAAAAAAAAAGCACTACCCCATAATAGGATAGCATGACATGAATCGTTATATTTATGATGTGTTGTTGAATTGAGGCATTATTATTATTTAATCTTATGTTATTTTGTTCAGTTTTGATTTTTAATTGTTTGCAGTGTTGCTTTTCTATTTGTTGGCGTTTTCAGTGGTAGAGTTTTACATGTGTAGATGTCTGTTCTGGTATACTTTGTATGTTTAGATGTTTATAGTGGTAGATCTGTTTTATGTGTAGATGTTTTTACTTATGTAATGACGCTGAATTGTCTACTCCGGTCTCAGTGCTTGGCCATGTTGCCTGAATCTTAGCAATTCAATTACATTCGCTTTAGTCATTTCGTATTTAGCAAGAGCAAATAATATTAACTTACTATTAAGAACACCGGTGGAACATATAAATTATCCAAAACACAAGAATGAGATATCTAATGATAATGTTGGATAAATTGGGAGAGAGGCATCCTGATCAGGAGTTGAACCCACACACCTCAAGTACAGTATATTTGGGAGAGCTAGGCACCGTAATCACTCGGCCATGAGCGGATATAAGGGACACAACCTTAATTCTTATTTGAAGAAACAGGTTATAGTCTCGTGGAGGACTATGCCTTCGAAGTTTCGAACACGTGGCGAGTTGCTTAGACTTCAACCATGACTATTTTACACGCCCCCCCCCCCCCGCCAACTCAGCTAGGTGATACGAGTTTAACCGTCATGGTACTATTATGGAACCCCTCTGAATGACAATTAAGGTTGCTTCCCTTATATCCGCTCATGACCGAGGGGTTACGGTGCCCAGTTTTCCCACATATACCTGGAGTAAGTGGGTTCGAATCCTGGTCAGGATACCTCTCCCACAAGAATGATTGTTGGAGAAAGAAGTTGAGGTTTAGCTTTCGATATTTGATGACAAGTTCAAAGTGGACACAATGGTCACATAAATATAAATGGGGTAACCGGAATACCTTGCAATGCAAAGAAATAAATAGAAAACGAAAAAACAAACCCCAGGTAACACAATGGGAAGAGAATCCATTATTTTGTATTGTCTTTGTATTTTATTGTATTATAGTTTTTTTGTTACATTATGTTTGCCTATCTCATATATACTGTATACTGTATGTTATGCGTACTACACCCTCCCTATTTAACCCATGCAGGACCGGTCACGGCCCTTTTCATCAGATTCTGGACACTATTAGACGATTTTATTCAGCTTAGGAAGGATCTATCGTAGCCCATAGGATTACATGAGATAGTCTGTAGCCTTTCAGTTTTTAGAGGTCCTTCCTAAGCTGAGTACAATCATCTAATAGTTGCCAGAATACAATGAAAAGAACGGCACTGGTACTATGGAGGTTAACCCTGCCTGTGCCAGCGACGTCTGTTATATTTTCTTCTAGCTATATTTAGACGATTTTATGCTGCTTAGGAAGGATCCGTAGTAGTTAGAGTTGATTGAGATAGTTTGAAACCCTATAATTGCTAGAGATCCTTCATAAACTTAATAAAATCGATTAGTAGTAGCCGGAATAAAGTCAAACGAATGTCATTGGTACAGTCGTGCTAATAAGTGATGTCTCGGCACCTAGTATGTTTTGATCAATAATTGGTATCAACAATATCAACACATGATTTCTTCTTTCTGAATGAGATATACAAACATATTCCTACACTTACCCACCCTATTCAACATCTGACAGACATTAATACAGCACAGAGCGAGCCAAACGTAATGACAGCCGAGCAATCACTTATTAGCGCGACTGTACTATGGAGGTTAAAGGAAGAAATCTAGGGTGAAGTGCACCTCTTAACTTTACGCTATATGCCCTTTATATATATATAGGTATATACTGTACACCATAAAAATGTATCCCATTTACAAAAAATACTATGTACATCTGATTGTATGTAACAATAATAAAAAAAGATCGCTCCGCGTGACTGTCAACACGCTATGAGACTATACCATTTGCCGAGAGTCAGGGTTTTTAACTGTCCATCACAATATTTCCCTTGGTTAAAGCCTTCTGTACCGGCTACGTCTTTACTATTTGATTTCAGCTTCATTTAGACGATTTTATGGAGCTTAGGAAAGATGTATGGTAGCTAAAAGGATTAATTATAAGGGGTGGCCGACTCGAGACAGAAAAGAAAAAAAATAGGAAAACTGGGGAAGGTGCCACGGTATATACATACAAAAGGATTAATTGAGAAAGTATGTATCATTTTAATGGGTAGACGCCCTTCCTAAGCTAAACAAAATCGTCTAATAGTTACCAGAATTTAATGAAAAGTTCATCACCGGTACAGAAGGGGTTATAACACAAATGGTTAATACTTAGCCACAACCTCACTTACTCACGTCTGCGAGAAACATTGGAATAGTCATACTAGTTCGTAAAACACGCAATAAATTAAGGTACTTGTATAATATATTAATGCACATCACGACGGTAGGATTCATTCATTCACTTTTTGTATCACGAGACTTCCTCTGGGACTTGTCGTTAAAAAGTGTGTTTATGTTATGCCGCACATTGTGTTCTTTATCAGCCCTGGCTCTTATCATCAGGTGATAGTCACTTGTGTATATGAGTCTCTCCCTGCCCTTCACTTACTGTATAACCAACAATCACTTCATTGCAACTGATGGTACTTCATCCATGGAATTTTCTTTCCAATTACTGATGAAAGACACATGGCTGAGGCGCATTACAACTCTGGAATCACTGTTTTGTCAGACAAGGTCCCTTCTTAGGGTCTTCGCTGAGGGGTGCTGAGGCGCAAGAGAACCAAACACCTGACAGCCATAATGCACAAACAGGCAGTCGGCTTGCAAGCTGCAAAGCATTATAGATGCCATCATGTGAATACTCTGGTACAATATTATATATAATGTATATAATTTCATACTGCTTCACAAAAAACAATTTGAATTGAACTGAAACTTGAATTACTGAAAAATAAGGACATATATGGCTTGGCCTTCTCTGCCCTTCGATTAGTGATTCTGACTGCCTAAATAATGTTATGTTTTGTTAATATTATGTTAAAAATACCAATGAAAGAATCATACATGAGGCATCAGATAGTACTTTGTAACCAACAATCTGAACGCATTGAGGTGTATAATTATATGGCTGTTAGTGGTGGTGAAATCAGGTGGTGCCATAGAGAAGGCAGAGTAGCGTGGTGACCAGAACGGGCACCAGAGGGCAGCACCTAGTGGCACTGGCAGTTTTGGGAGGGGTCTTCTTCTTCTTATTCTTGGGAGCAGAGTTGCTAATGCCGCTCTGCATAGCCTCCGGGTGTTCGCCTGGGGAAGGAGAACGCGAAGGTATTAGGAAACCGGTATTTCAATCCAAACAGTACTGTACATCCCTTCTTTTTTCTGAAGGTGGAATTACTCGATCACTTTTCCCCACAACTTTTTATCCGTAACTTTTTTTCTTGCAAACATTTTGAGACAATTTTACACTGGCATCGGGAACTGACGCAGGTTGGTCATTATAAGTAGAATATATCTTGTAAAGGTGTATTAAAATTTATATATTTCACTCCCAACAACAAACACCTCCCAATGAGATTTATGAAAGCATGTGATCTTCCCGGGATTCGAATCTGGGTTACCACATACAGATCTTAAACACTCTAACCATTACACCAAGACAGTTAAAGGTTAAGTACATGACTGCGATTTGATATCAATCTTTTCGAATACTGGATACCAATCTAATCATGTACTCAGACCCAACTGCACACTGAATAGCCTAATGTTTAAGTGAATGGAAAGAACATTTTATATCAGAAGCTGCCAGATCAGAGTTGCGGATAAAACGTTTGGGAAAAGGTGGATTGACAGGGATGTAAAGAGGGACCATGGAATGATATGTGAGAAAGAGGGAGGGAGGGAGGGTGGATTGAGAGGGACTATGGAATGATATGTGAGAAAGAGGGAGGGAGGGTGGGTTGAGAGGGATGTAAAGAGGGACTATGGAATGATATGTGAGAAAGAGGGAGGGAGGGAGGGTGGATTGACAGGGATGTAAAGAGGGACTATGGAATGATATGTGAGAAAGAGGGAGGGAGGGAGGGAGGGTGGATTGACAGGGATGTAAAGAGGGACTATGGAATGATATGTGAGAAAGAGGGAGGGAGGGTGGATTGACAGGGATGTAAAGAGGGACTATGGAATGATATGTGAGAAAGAGGGAGGGAGGGAGGGTGGGTTGAGAGGGATGTAAAGAGGGACTATGGAATGATATGTGAGAAAGAGGGAGGGAGGGAGGGTGGATTGACAGGGATGTAAAGAGGGACTATGGAATGATATGTGAGAAAGAGGGAGGGAGGGAGGATGGGTTGAGAGGGATGCAGAGAGGAACTGGGTGATGATGGGTTAGGAGGGAGGATGATTGGGAAGGTTGAGTGGTTCAATTCAATAGTGGTATTGATGGTCAGATTGTGGCATTTAATCTATACCGACGGTGTTCTCTCTCTCTCTTATATTTATGTATATATATTTTTTCTTGTTATTTTTTTCTTCTTTTTGGCATCATGTGATATGACAATAACACTCTCCGGGTTAAGATACTGCAGTCAAAACAGTGTAAGAATTGTTCCTTATGCTACTCTGCTCTACCTTTAATATGGCAGCCTAATTCTAGATGAGTCTTTTTTTAATATCCACAACTTAATGAATACAAAGTAGGGGTTATTTTTGTATCTAAGTTTGTTTTTAATGAATCTGTACTGAAACTAGTAATATCCACAACAGTTCATATTTAGCAACAGGTCTCGAGAGTTGAAGAAGAAGGAACACTACTTAAAAAATGTTTCATATTCAGATTTTTTAGATCATATTATGAAGAGTGAGAAATCGTCAACAAAAGTGCTACTCATTTTACCTCAAAGTCTTGTTTATAAAGGTATGTCTACTATAGTCCATTCATTACAAGTAGGCCAGAAATCGTGATCCTTTACCTCTGTAACTGAAACAGGGCTAGACAAAATTTACTGTACAGTTGCCCACATAAGTTATGTTCCTCTCCGTGATCTTGTACAGTCGCGCTAATAAGTCATGTCTCGGCACCAAGTATGTTTTTTATCAATAATTGGTATCAGCAGTATCTAAGCTTCATTTCTTCATATCGAGTGAAGTATACACACATGTTCCTACACTTACCCGCCCAATTCAACATCTGGCAGACATTAATACAGCACAGAGCAAGCCAAACGTAATGACAGCTGAGACATGACTTATTAGCGCGACCGTACATAGAATTATAATGCGCATGACTGAAATACGAGTGGTGTTTCATAATTATGCAATGGTTAACTTGCCAGTTGGACTAGATAATAGTCCATCAGGCGCATAACTCGGGAGTTGGTATACATGAAGGATCATGCCTGGATGTGTGGTGGGCGGCCACTGTGGTGTGCTCCGCTGCATGTGTGCCTGTTGAGACCGAAACTTCTCTGGGAGGTCGGGGGCCGGGGGAATGCTGGAGTGCCCTTAGTGATCCCTGGTCTCTGGGTCTTCTCCAGGGCGACCTAGATGTGTGTGAATTTGTATTTTGTTTTTTGTGTTGTGTTGTGTTGTCCCTGTTCGGGCTCTGTCTCGAGTCGGCCACATCCAGCTATGGGGTATGTGCCTGAGTATATACATACATACATACAACTCATCTGATTACTCAACTAATAAGTAAAAGTAACCACAATTGCAATTAATTCATACTATTTTACTTTCATTCATGAGATCACAAAGGTGAAAAGAACTTATGTGGGCAACTATACATTTCCACACCTATTCCCTGGCTGACTCTTCCCAAATGGTAGAAATAGTAATTCAATTACTTTCGCAATTTTTTAGTTATACTGTAAAAGTTAGTATATTCACACACCTATTCCCTGGTTGGCTCTTCCCAAATGGTAGAAATATTAGTTTGATTACTCTAGTAATTTTTTAGTTATAGAGGTTAGTGGTGACGATATTCGGCCTACCTACAATTAAGGGGGGATAGGCGCATTTATTTGTTCATTTATATATTTTATAATTTTTCTAGTTTCTTCCCTAGAACTCAATCAAGCTTAAAAAACAAACACCCCCAAGACCCTAATTCAAGATAAATTTGTACATTTTTCGATAGAAAAATGTCCCAACAGAAGGCCGGTTCCTCTTAAATTACAGGCTCGCTATCGATCACCAGGAAAATATGGTCACCTAAATGGCGCGAGAGGTCTTGCTATTGATGAAGAAATGGGACGAAAGATCTTAAACTCGACAAAGTAATGGGCTGGACGTCTTAAGATCTGAAAAATAATGGGACTAAACATGAGGGAGAAATGGGACCAGAAAAACAGACCACTCCCCCTTACTGGAAGGACTAGTCTCACCACTAAGGACTAAACTCACTATACTATACTACACTATACTCACCACTAAGGACGTGCAGCATGAGCGAGGCCATCTTGAGCGAGGCCGGGGCACAGGTGTAGTTGCCAGAGTCCACCAGCGAGACTGCGGGTATGGTGAGGGTGCCTACTGAGGTGTCTGGGGGGTGGCGGGTCACGGACAGCTGGCGATCACTGTTGCCCTTCACCACTCTCCGCTCACCCTGAGGGAACATAATAATAATAATAATAATAATAATAATAATATTTATTCAGTTAGCAATTTACAGAGTTGGTACCACATAGTATGTTACAAATATGACATGTACCAGCCTTGCATAATTCCAACTAAGGATAGCCCAATAAGGCCGTTAGGCGTAACACATTGGGAGTTACATTGTTACACTGACCACACAGACATAGCGATCCAAGAACTTACTTCTAATAGAGACTAGTGGAAGAAAAGGCTAGCACTGTACTATTAACGACAAAAGTACCTGCCACTGTGTGAATCCGAATAACCTGGGTCGAAAAACGAAGCATTTATTGGGTGTAAATGGCAATTCTCTCAGATGCTTTGTTTGCCGAACCCTAGGTGGTTTGGATTCAATCATTGTCTGGTTGGGGGAAACGAACTTTTGTCGTTGATAGTACAAGGCTTCAATCACACCTTTTTAAAGTGGTTGTAGTTAGACAGAGTTCCCTTTGTCAAGGAAATGTCATAGTGTGACATATCCTATTTCGGATGTGAATTTAAGATGAATAATACATATAATTGATTTATGACTGTGTGTTGTTTCCATAACATTATAAGGTCGGCATTCAGGATTACAAACATGATATACCCTGGTAAGTAAAATAAGCAATAAACAATGTAGCATGTATGTCAGAACATAAAAGCCAAAATTCCACCACCATGTTGACCACTAATAACACGAAAAGCGAGTAAAAACCCACGACCTTTGAAGTCTGGCGTGGCATGTCAGTTCCCCCATTCATATTAATTACTTGTGTGTACATGTTGCTCGTGTTTGTGATAATAGGAGGGGGCGGGAACGGCTTACCTGGGGTGCTAAGGGAAGCTTAATGGGTAGGCATGTAAGTTATGAATGTTTCTGTTGGGAGCTTACTATTGTGTATGATATGAAATGCATAGTCTAGCATCTATATATTTATATATATGTGAGAGAGAGAGAAAGGTATTACGAGAAAATACTGTTCCTCAACTACTTGCGAGTTTCTGGCTATAAGGACGTTAGAGCCATGAGTACTGACATTTAGTAGCCATATAACAAAATATGAGTTTGCTATGGAGAGAAAGTTTGCTGAATTTGATTAAATATAATTTTATATGCATTACAATCATATGGGTATATGGTTAAATGCTACATATTTTTGTCAACAGCTCTAACAATGTCAGAACGAAACACGCAAGTGGTCAGTTAAACTTTTAATACAATGATAGTTCCTCTCAACTCACATGGTACCAGAAGATATAGGTGGGTTCCTGGGGTGCGTCCGAGATAATGCACTTGATGTTGACAGTGGAGCCACTCTTGACATACAGGTCGCTCTCTCCGGCCATGGTCACGGTTGGGGCTGTAGAGGAGGGAGAAAGGGCGTTAGAAGAGGGGTTAGAGGGGTAAGAATAGGGGCTAGAAGAGGGGGTAATGGAGTGAGAAGAGGAGTTAGAAGAGGGGTTAGTGGGGCTAGAAGGAATGCTGGAGAAGGAAATGTGAAAAGCATAAGAAAATATATACATTATGATAATTTTTTTTTTTTTTTTTTTGTGCTAGATGCCGTAATTCCCCTGAAGGGGTGACCAGGAACATTAGGCGTTTGTCACGAATTGCTAGGTCAAGCTGCCCGGCCTTAATATCTACCAATAACATTTAAGGTCATTGCACACTGACACGACAGCCCCTTCACGACTGGCACGAACACCCACAACACATACAAATCCTGTGTCTTGCCGAATTTCCTAGAGATCGCGGCGAAAATGGCTGGCATCGTTAGAGTCGTATCTCGACCGTATCTCTTCCGCACGACTTGATAAGACTCTAGCGATGCCGATACGGTGGAGAAATGAATGCTACGAAGAAGATAGGAAAAGTCGTGCGAAGGGTACACGACTGGTCCACGGAAAAGATATGACCCAAAAGACTGCGATACAACTCAGAAAACTCGTATCGACGCCGTATCGACGCCGTGAGACGTACAACTGGATTGAGGCTAGACGCGCGGTTGCCAACTCGACTGTTGCCAATTTTCCGCACGGAAGAGATACGGTCCGCACGGCAGGCTTACGCACCAGACGACATTGATACGGGCCATACGTCTTTGATACGGACCACACGATTGTGATACGGCGAGTTCGTGATGGAGACCAGACTCAGACGATATTTTACAGTTGCCAGAGGATTCCCAGGAACTTTTGAACAGCTCAAAATCTAGTATCAACCCCCGATACGTCGCTTGGACCGTGAGAGTCACCCTCGGCTTATTCCCGATATCCCCGATTATGTTGCCGATTCGCCGTATCAGGCTGAAATTTTGAGTCGGGAACTCGCCTGGAGGGGCTTTCGTGTCAGTGTGCAACGACCTTTAGACAGAGCGGGTTTGACCTCCCGACACTTAGATCAGCAGCTGACACTTTACTGACTATGTCAGGACTTCAGAGGCTATCAATCTTTCTGGATTATTAAGGCATCACACAGTAAGTCAAGAATAGTGTTAAGACTGGAGCCCTTTTCGAGAACTCCAGTCCGTTGTATGGATGCATGTACCCTTAAGCTTATATCTTACTCACTGACAAGGGACAGTGGTTCTCGAAAAGGGGCTCCGGTCATAAAAATATACTTGCCTTACAGTGTGCTGGCTTAATAATCCAGAAGGGTTGTTAGCCTCTGAAGTCCTATTTTAAGTTACTAATTTACTCACTGATAACATTAAGTTGAACGAAGTGGCTCATCTTGGGTTCGGTGGAGACCTGACACTCGTAGCTGCCTTGGTCCCTCTCCTGCACGAACCGCACCTGCAGGGTCCAGGTCTGGGTGGGGGCCTCGTGCCACGCCATGAACCGCTCGTCACTGATGAAGGTGTACCGGTCCACCGTCAGGATATGAGAGTCCCGATTCCTGATCCATGAAACCTGTGAAACATGTGGGAAAGATAGTGGTTAAGGGAGCTCAGACTACATTGTGTAGCATAATTTACTGGTTCGGCTCAATGGTTTAAGGATGGGGTTTAGTTTGTTCTTTAAGCCTCTATTAAACTTAAACAAAACACCACTAAGACTTAAATGATTTAAATTTGTAAATTTTTCGGTAGAAAAATGTCCCGGCCGAATATCGATTCCTCTTTAATTACAGGCTTGCTATCGCTGGCCAAGAAAAAAATCGACAGCTAAATGGGACGAAAGGTCTTAAAATCGCCAAAGTAATGGGCCGAACGTCTCAGAATCTGAAAACTAATGGGGCTAAAGATGAGGAAGAAGGGGGACCAGAAAACGACCCATCTCACCATAAATCATAGAGTGAGTTATTGACCGACCGTGTCAAAGAGACTGACAAACACAACTGAAATATATGGGCCTGTGTTTTCCAGATGAAAAACTTTTATGAAAGTTTAATTCCCAGTGGATTCTGTTTTTTTATGTGCATGAAAGAGACAAAAGGCAAAGCTACCTGCAAAAAGTGTCCCATCCCCCACCCCCAAGGTTAAGAGAGTGATAGAGAGCCAAAATCAAGGCATGTTAATAACAACATTAGGTGTGTTGGAAAGATGTGTGGTGTACTTGTTAAGTGTAGTGAAATAGATAGGAGGAGCAGGTGTTTGTGAGAGTTAGCTGCATGATAGTTCGTCAGGGAGTAATATCTTTGTACAGTATAATGCAACGACAATCTAATAATTTTCATTTGTAGAAACTATTTGATCTACTACAGCCAAATATACACAGCCATACTGACCATATCAACAACTCTATTCAATTTTACGCCGACAATTCAGGTCCGTAAAGAGTAAAAAAACAAAAGGGCTGGGGAATAGCAAAACCCAAACATCCGATAAGCTCTTGTGTGCTGACGTCAGTGCACCACCCAAAAAAAAAAAAAAAAAAAATCCTTAAAAAAATAAATACATTTACAAGTACTAAATAGAGCATCCGATAGGCACGTTGTATTCTGACGACAATACACCACCAGAACCAAAAAGCAAAGAAGTCTTTAACATTTTATATTTAACATACATTTGATTAATAATAAAAGAGCACGATAACAGACGATGATACATAATAGTATCATATTATAAGAGAGGTGAAAGAGATGGTACGGTGTGGTGGTGGGCTTTGACCCCTTCTATACAGGTGACCTCTTTTTGTTGTTATAACAGGACCATTTAGACGATTGTATGAAGCTTCGGAAGGATACATGGGAGCTAAAAGGATATAATTGAGATAGTCTGCAGCCTTTTATTGTTTGGACGTCCTTCCTAAGCTGAGTCAAATCATCTAATATTTGCCCGAATATAATAAAAGGACGTCACCGGTACAGAAGGTGTTAACCATACAGGGAGGAATGAGAGGAGAGGAGGGGATATTTTTTATGCTTTGCTTCTCATGTCTTTATCCAATGCCCTATCTCACTTGCTCCTTGCCTGTATTTGTTTGTGCGATGATAGTAATAAAATGTTAGGTACTTGTTGTGTGTGATTGCATTAGGTTGTAACGTATGTATTTGATTTAGTGTCTATAGTGTCTAATGGAGTGCGCCGTATGAATTTTCTTTATGAATGTTGTTATTTTTGCTTAATCTAGACAATTTTAACTGCTTCCTTACAACTTATTGTTATATGCTGTACTGTACAGCCCTCGGCCGGGATTGTTTCTATCGAAACATTTATAAATCTATCTTGAAGGGGGTCTTGGTGGGTATCTTATAGTTTGAAGGAAGTTTGGAAAGGCATTTTTGCTAGCCTAGGGGACAAAGTAAACTACATTGCTCGATAATGGCAAAACAAGCAAAGCCTTCAATAGCTCATAAACAAAGTATCATTATTACTCACAAGATGTCGGATAAGATAATGTTAAATGTTCCTGTATCTTAGATTTGACTGAATATATCAACATGTGAGAAATATAATATGAGCCAATTGATATTTCGTAAACTTTCAGTGCGTGTGTGTGAAGATATGTTTCAGATAATAGAAGAGACAAGGACGAGTGAGCGTAGTAAGAGGATCAAGAAAATGAGACCTTAGTTAGACATTAGGAGATTTACACTCAACTATAGCGCAGTTACTGTACGGAAGAGCCTGCCCGATTATGTTGTGTATGTAAAGACGGTTGAAAATAGCCTTGATCGGAAATGGTAAAGGCAAGTGACAGATTATTAATATAAAGTGCAAGTACGTCGTCTGAACAACAATGAACCAAGAACCTAAATTGAAATTTGAATAATAATGAGCCGGAAATGAAGGCTATAATAAAGCCTTCTTCCGTAAATATTATTTGTAACTCTACGTAACACTACACTATAAACATTTGAACACTACATTGTAACAAAAATGGTACATATAAACAGTTATCTTTGGTTTATCTATTCACATTAGACCACACAAACGATTAACACATTATATATACAATGTTGCTGTTGTTAATTATTACAGTGTACGTGTGTGTATTTGTATGTGGTGTATATGTCCATATGTGTGTGTGTGTGTGTGTGTGTGTGTGTGTGTGTGTGTGTGTGTGTGTGTGTGTGTACCTGTGTATGTACCCCACACTCCGATTTGTTGTCTAGGTTCTTGACCCTGCAGGGGAGGTAGGCGCGTCTCTGTGTGTGTGTGTGTGTGTGTGTGTGTGTGTGTGTACCTGTGTATGTACCCCACACTCCGATTTGTTGTCTAGGTTCTTGACCCTGCAGGGCAGGTAGGCGCGTCTCTCTGTGTGTGTGTGTGTGTGTGTGTGTGTGTGTAATAATATTAATAATAATAATAAACGGTTTATTAAAGAATGGCAGCCTCATGAGCTGAAAATACACATTTTACAATTTAGTGGATGAACATGAGATGTACAGATATGAAGATGGTAAGCTCAGTTTACAAAAAAAATAAATAAATACAATAATGATGCAGGTGCAGAATACAAATTATCATAAAATAACCATGAGAGTAAGTGATATACAGTACATATACACGTTTATTTTACTTACTCATATACAGAACATACATATATACACGTACGTACGCACATACATACACATACATATACACACATATATAAGAACATGCAGTAAGTGTGCACATGTCCGTATACACAAACGCTCACGTATGCACACAAACATACATACATACAAAAACTGTTTTGGTGGGGTCAGGGTAAAGAGGTAAAGGGTAAAGAGGGAGCGGCGTTCAAGTCCGTGCAGGTCCGTGTGTGTGTGTACCTGTGTATGTACCCCACACTCCGATTTGTTGTCTAGGTTCTTGACCCTGCAGGGGAGGTAGGCGTCTCTGTGTGTGTGTGTGTGTGTGTGTGTGTGTATGTGTATTTATCTGTGTATGTACAGTCGGCCTAATAAGTAATGTTTCGGCAGCAAATATGTTTTGATCAATAATTGGTATCAGCAATATAAAAACACTTGATTTGTTCGTTTCGAGTGAGATATACAAATATGTTCCTACACATATCCATCCTATTCAACATCTGACAGACAGTAATACAGTACAGAGCGAGCCAAAGGTATTGACAGCTGAGACATGACTTATTAGAGCCACCGTACCCTACTCACCGAGCCACCGTACCCTACTCACCGATTTGTTGCCTAGGTTCTTGATTCTGCAAGGTAGGTAGGCGTGGGCCCCAAGCTGGGTGGTAACATTGATGGGGGAGTTGGGGTGGAAGTAAGGCCCCGGAAAAGCTCGTCTCCGGTGTCTCCCTCGTCCTCCACCGCCCTCTGAACTACCAACATCACCCACGCTGTCACCTGGAAACACATACAATAATTTTATTAGTTATCTATCTATCTATCTATCTATATACTCAGGCCCAATCCCTACTTTTAATTTTGTTTTGGTGGGGGGGGGGGGGGACACAAGACAGAGGCAGAATAGGGACAACACAACAGAAAACAATAAACACACACAAACAATATACAAATTCACACACATCTAGTTTTGTTGTTGTTGCTGTTCCCCAGGCTGTCTGGCCGAACACCCCCAAGGTCCTGAGCAAGGCCAAGGCCATAAACGTGCCACTAATAAAGCCCGGGTGACCGAAGCCACTCCAAGGCGGGGAGGTGAGGAGGGTGCATAAACGCCCGGGAAACCAAGCCCCACCCAAGGCCCTGTACCCCTCAGCAATTATAAAGGGAAAGTTGAGGGGCAAATGTGACGCTTTGACTCCCAATCTCTTAACCTTTAGGTTAGCAGTAGGGAGGTCAATCCACGGAAGAGACGCGTCACTTGAGATCTAGAAAATACATGTGGCACTCCAAGGACTCGAACCTAGGATACTCACACCGAAATTCCGCGCATTTATGCATTACGCTATCAAGACAGTTAACAGCTATAGTCTATTCGCTGTAAGTAGGCGAGAAATCATAACCTCTGTAACTAAAACACGACCAGAGTAATCGAGCTAATTTTCTACCAAATAGGAAGCGTCAGTCAAGGAATAGATGTGGAAATTTACAGCCAATATGCTCCAGCCCTTTTTGAGTTACAGAGGATAAAAAATCATGACCTCCATGATTTTCGCCTACTTACAGCGAATAAACTATAGGACATGGACAAAAGTGTGATGAATTTGGTTTTATGTATTGATATAATTTATTATGAACTACGACCGTATACTAGTTGTTAATTCTTCTTAATATCGTTGTTTATACATTTAACTTCAAACTAATAAGAAGGCCCACCCAGACCACCTTCAATCTAAAATTGTACATTATTCTATGCATGAATGTCCCTGCCGAAGGGTGATTTATTTTAAGTTACAGGCTAATTGCTATCTCTCGCCTAGAATAAAATCGACACCTGAAACGGGGGAAATGTCTTAATGTCGCCACACTAATGTGGTGAAACCTCTTAAAATCTCCAAACTAATGGTTCCAAAAAGCCCCTCCACGGACCATACATGGTTAAACATTATAAGAATGAAAAGGTTGTTGATCACATTAGACCCCCAAGATTAATTGCAAATATAATAGTGTGCTATGGGGTACAGTATAAGTTAGAAACAATATGGCGTCCATAAGTCAAGTTGGCACTACCCTCTTATACAGGTACACTACCCAAGAAGGTTTCTCAAGATCAAAGCACATAAACCTTTTAGGATTTGTTGCCAGCTAAATCCCTTCTAATCTTCTCTCTGAGCCCCCAGCCATCTGAGAGAGAGAGAGAGAGAGAGAGAGAGTGATTTGTTTTTGTCTATGTGAGTGAGGGAGACAAAAGGAAGAACTGCCTGTAGCGAGTGCCTCCCCCATAGTTGAAAGAGTGACAGGGCCAATATCAAGGGACGTTCGAGCCAAAATGTAAAAGAGTGCAAGTGAAAGAGTTATGAAATGAATAAAAATAAGAGAAAAACGAGTGTAAACGGAAAGCCTGATACCAAATACTACTGCGAAAGTGAAGACTGGTATTGAAATGTAAAATGAGATTAAGTGAAAAGATCATAATAAGTCAACATTCAAGCAAGACTAGAGACAGAAAAGTATTGAAGAGAGAGAGAGAGAGAGAGAGAGAGAGAGAGAGAGAGATGTAAACGTCACGTACTGTACGTTGGAATAGCAAGACATGAACACAAATATAAAGAACCATGGTCACGTCCAGACCTCGAATGGTCCTAGACACGCAGGTGGTAGAGCTTATAATGCTCTCTCTCTCTCTTTCTCTCTTTTCTATCCTTTCCTTCAACATTCCTTTTCTATCGGATATGACATCTCTACTAAAATTAAGTCCTGACCACCTCGTTTGGATCGTAAGGTCTATGTGGCCAGTGTATCTATGTAAATCTATGTAAATATATATATATATATATATATATATATATATATATATATATATATATATAGACAGCCTCCCTACTAATATCTTAATTAGCTCAGATGGATTTCATAACAGAAGGAACTCCAACACCTAATTTAACTGCTTTCACTAATTAAAACCGATTTTGTAACGGCAATGATATTCTTAATACACATTCAGAAAAACACCATGAATATTATTTCCCCTCCTCCCCCTCTCCAATATATATATATATATTATTTTGTTTTCCATTCCATTAATGAATAAGTACTGTTTCGGTCTTAATTCTGATGCATTTCAAATTTCGAACCATTTATATAGTCCAGTCCCTGCTGTAGAGTCCCGTATACACCTCCTTAGGAAGAGACTTTGACTGGTGATTTGAGTAATGGATTCCACCAGCTTCAAAACGGCACTAGGTGGATTTACTAGAATCATAGCATAAGTGAGAAAATGTCGGTTTTTAAAATGGACCCCACCGGGGTCTTTCGGGACTATACAGGCTTACAATTTGTAATGAAAATGTATTACCTGAATGACTTTTATGGAGTTTTAAGGTATGGTCGACATGATGGTGCCTGTAGGAATTAAGTATGACCTTGCCTAGTACCCTAAATCCAAGATGGCCGCCATTTTGACCCTCCACAAACAAGAAAATCGTGTATTCTTTTAAAGAAACTGAGAATGCATAACGTTTGTGATGATTATGAGGTTTTCAGGCACTGCTATCACTATATTATACTTTTATTGGATTGATATCTCCACATTAAATAACCAAATTTCCTAATGGGCACAAATAAGGAGTTAAAACATTTGCATAGAAAAGTAGTTATCTAAGAACATTTCCCCAGTCATACCGAATTCAAATCACGTGAAGTTAATTTCATTTATATAACTTAATCATGACTGAAAGATGGCATTTTCACTTATTTTGACAAGCTGACTCTTGTTTATGACAAAATATTACACATTTGACACCTGGCTTGCTGCACAAGCATCACAACCAGCCACATTTGGTTGTGCACTTACAAACAACTAGCATTCTTTGTGGTAATGAATTCAGGCATTTTTCAGGTAGTAGGGTGCCATATATCCACTTTGATAATTAATTGATGAATGAAGGTGAATGAATGAAGGTGGGTGAATCAAGGTGAATGAAAAGGGTAAATGAATGAATGAAGAAGGTAATAGACATTTTTCGGTAGACAAATTTCCCGGCCGAAGTCTTGTTCATCTTAAAATTATAGGGTCGCTATCGTCCGGCAAAAAAAAATCGACGTCTAAATGGCACGAAAGGTCTTAAAATTGACAACTAAATGGGGCGAAAGGTGTTAAAATTGCCAAACTAATGGGCAAACGTCTTAAAATCTGTAAACTAATGGGGCTAAACATGAGGAAGAAGGGGGACCAGAAAAACGACCCGTCTTCCCTTATGTCCCGAACTATAACGAAAATTGTTCAAATGATCATACAACTCGTAGTGAATTTCAACATTCCCGTACATTCCTCCGCGTGTAATGTCTCGTATGTGACACCAGATGTAGTACCCTATGCAAGGCGGTAATTGGTCCCCGTGCACGCCATCTGTTGGGTGTGGCGAGAAGTTCTGGTGGCCAAGGCGGGTCGATGAGAGAGAGAGAGAGAGAGAGAGAGAGTGTGAGAGAATCTGGCCAAAAATGTATTCACTTGATTTTGTTTGTGTTAATTGTTCCTTTTTTCCATTATGTTATCGTCTATATTTCCTCTTTTCTTTATCGTCACATCATTCCCCGCTCTCATAAGCCGTGTTTTCTGTTTATTCATGTGTTAAAATTGACTGTACTCGATTAAGAGTTCTATAATACAAAATACTGTCACACTTAATGAGATTTTTTTTTTTTTTTTTAAGTTGACTCAATTTTTGCTGTATATTTATACTTGGATAATGTGCTTAAAGTGATAAAGTGACACCGGATTTACCACTATCAGCATCCCCTCCCTCCTCCGATTCCTCCTTCCTATCCTTCCTTCTTCTCCTCACAATCATGTTTCCCTCTCTCCTCCGCTTCCTCTTTCCTATCCTACCTCCTCCTCACTTTCATCATTCCCTCCTTCCTCCGCTTCTTCCTTCCTACACTTCCTCCTTTTCCTCTACAAATACCTCCTTCTCTTCTCTCCCTTTCTCTCTCGTACACTTTAAGACATACATCGTGGCTAAAAGACTGGGGTTTTCGAAAAGGGGCTCTAGCCCTGACACTATTCTTGACTTGCAATGGCTTGGGGGATGGGCGTATATATTATATGCTCATTTAAGGATATTTTAATTAGATTTTAAGTTTCCTTTCTTGACCTCAATCAAGTGTTTAAAAACACCCCCAAGACACAACTTCAAGATAAATTTGTACATTTGCTTATTATTTATATTTCGGAGTTTCGTTTCGTTATTCCTCCCTTTCACCCCCCTTCCCCCATCCCCATCCTTCCTTCTTTCTCCTCCTCTTTTACCTTTTTCCTTGCATATATCTCTCTTAACCCCCTTTTTTATCTGAAGTATATTTGTCTGACTTATTATTATATTTTATGTTTTTTTATTATATAATTATTATGATTCTTATCCATTATTATTATTATTATTATTATTATTATTATTATTATGATTATTATCATTACTATTATTATTATTATTATTATTATATATATTTTTTTTAGGAGACCTCTGTTTCACTATTAGTTTGGAGATTTTCACCCGAAAAATTTAACGATAATAAGACGCTTCACCCTATGCAGGTGTCAATTTATTTTTTCTGAGCGAGATATAGCGAGCTTGTAGCTTCGAAGAAATTGGCCAATGGCAGGGACATTTGTCTATCGAAAAATTTGAAAATTTTGCATGAGGGGGTTTGGGATGTCTGTGAATGCATATTCGTTAGCCTAGGGAACAAAGTAAAATACATTGCTCGAAAATGGCAAAACTTATCAAATTTTACAAAAATAATTAAACAAAATATCATAATAACCCAGAAGAGGTTGGATCAGGTAGTGTTATGAGAATCTGTGTTGTGCGATGGACTGTATTTTACGCTCGGACTACAAAGGAAGCTATAATTAAATTATATAGTACTCGTATGTTGTGGTGCGGGAAGGAGTTCGTTGTCAATATTTAATATGTGAGAGAGAGAGAGAGAGAGAGAGAGAGAGAGAGAGAGAGAGAGAGAGAGAGAGATTTACATAGATACACTGGCCACACAGACCTTACAATCCCAGCGGAGTGGTCTGGAGTCTGGACTTAATAATCTAACAAAGGTAGCAGCAAAGTAGAAGACAAGGAGATATATACAGTATATATATATATATATAGAGAGAGAGAGAGAGAGAGAAATCAATATCACGTGACCGGTAATACACTTAGCTCCCACGGTGACCCTGGCCTCTGTGGTGGTGGTGGTGGTCATGCACGCAGCCGTTATATTTGTACATTCATGCGAAATCACAATTTAATTTCCATGCAACATTACTTAATTTCATTGCATTAAGACAAGATAGGATAAGTTATGTTAGGTACGGTTCGAATATGTTAGGTTAGGCAAGGCTACTGTAGTTTGGTTAATTAATGCAATAAGATTATGTAATAATACATCGAAATATAATCGTGATTCCGTGCGACTGTATAGGTACAGTTGCTACGTGCATGCCCCCCCCCCACCCCCCCCTCCCCTCCCCAGGTTTATTTGTCCTAGATAAAGTCGGATATACCCAGTAGAAGAATAATATACTGAAACTGAAGATTGTGTATCCCCCCTTCCCCCCCCCCCACACACACACTACTCTCCAGAAATCTTGACCTAACTCAAAAAGGGCTAGAGAAAATGGCCTGTAAACTTCCTGTAGGCCTATTCTTTCCTTAATATTTACATTTCGGAGCTTCGTTTTGCTGTTCGAGGTTTCATATTCAGTCAGGATTTGTGTTTGAGAGTGTACTGTACAATAATCTACGACATTGCTTTACAGAGAGATAGGTAGATAGATAGATAGATCGAAAGAGAGAGAGAGAGAGAGAGAGAGAGAGAGAGAGAGAGAGAGAGAGAGAGAGAGAGAGAGAGAGAGAGAGAGAGAGAGAGAGACAGAGAGAGACCTGACGAAGAAGGACGAGAGAATACTGAGACAGGAAATGACGCGTTAAGGGGGGTCACCTGTCCTTTTTTTCTCTTTGTCTCTGGCTTGTATCCATTCGGCCCCATTCAGCCTACTGTTTAAAGACGTTTATCCCCATTCAGGTGTCGATTAATTCCTGGTGAGCGATAGCGAGCCAGCATTGTTTGGAGAAATCCGGCTTCGCTGGAGAAATTTTTCTATCGAAAAATGTACAAATTTAGCCTGCTGACTAAAACATTACAAAAAATATGCTACCTCGCTACCGCTCGCCAGGAAAAGATCGACACCTGGATGAGGATAAACGTCTTAAAACACAGTAGGCAAAATGTGGCCGAATGAATACAACAGAGAGATAGAGGGAGAGAGAAGAAAAAAAACGAGGTGGACCCCCTTAAGAGATGCATGAAGGATAAGCAAACACTTTGAGAGGGTTGAGCTAAATATTTTTTCCCAACCGGGTTAAGTCGAGAAGTTTCAATGTGTGTATTGTTGTGCTTCATTTTGCTCCTTAGACCTCCATTAAAATAAAAATAATACCTCCAACACCCCACTTCGAGAATAATACCTCCAAGACCCCACTTCGAGAATAATACCTCCAAGACCCCACTTCGAGAATAATACCTCCAACATCCCACTTCGAGAATAATACCTCCAACACCCCACTTCGAGAATAATACCTCCAACATCCCACTTCGAGAATAATACCTCCAACACCCCACTTCGAGAATAATACCTCCAACACCCCACTTCGAGAATAATACCTCCAACACCCCACTTCGAGAATAATACCTCCAACACCCCACTTCGAGAATAATACCTCCAACACCCCACTTCGAGAATAATACCTCCAACACCCCACTTCGAGAATAATACCTCCAACACCCCACTTCGAGAATAATACCTCCAACACCCCACTTCGAGAATAATACCTCCAACACCCACTTCGAGAATAATACCTCCAACACCCCACTTCGAGAATAATACCTCCAACACCCCACTTCGAGAATAATACCTCCAACACCCCACTTCGAGAATAATACCTCCAAGACCCCACTTCGAGAATAATACCTCCAACACCCCATTTCGAGAATAATACCTCCAACACCCCACTTCGAGAATAATACCTCCAAGACCCCACTTCAAGAATAATACCTCCAAGACCCCACTTCGAGAATAATGCGTAAAAATGCCCCGGTTGAAAGTCGGTTCCTCTTAAATTATAGGCTCGCCTTCGCTCGCCAGGGAAACATAGAGACATATTGGCACGAATGGTCTTACAAATTACAAACCGGGTGAATGGTCATCAAATTTCCAAACTAATGGGCCGAGCGTCTTAAAATCTCAAAACTAATGTGGCTAAGGGTGAGAGAGAAGCGGGTCCAGCAAAAAAAACACCCCTTTACGTCAGTTTCTACCAATGGCAACACCGCCTTATTTCTGCCTACCTCCCATGACACGTACGGCACAACTCCAGTATTTGATCTTTGTATTGGTGTAGTACAGTGTCGCGCACTACACGCTTTGCAGGATTTCAAAAATACTATTTTCTCTTTTCTTGAAACGTTCAATTGCAAAATTATTTACAACTTCAGAGTGCAGTTTGTGCCAGATAGAACAGATCTTGTACGTGAACAGGTTCCAGTACATATTAGTGCTGAAGTTCTTTAATATTAACTTCCACCCGTGTTCGTTTTAAAAGTCAACATTTTGTTATAATCTGCATTGTCAAACCTATAAGTAATTTATACATTACAATTAGTTTACCTCTTTTTCTATACATTTTAAGTGAAAAGAAAGCCAAAGCTCTCAACCGGTTCTCATAGCTCACTCTTCTCAGGGATTGAATAAGCTTTGTACTCTTAGCTTAGACTCTTTATAGTTGCTCTGTTTTTTTTTCTGAGTATTGGACACCCATAGAAAAGAGAGAGAGATAGAGAGAGAGAGAGAGAGAGAGCGAGAGCGAGAGTTACATAGATACACAGAATGCACACACCTTGCGGTCCCTACTAGGCATGCTGGACTTAATTCAATTATAAAAAAGATAGCAAAGCAGAAGGCTCTCTCCCCACCCACTACAGGAGAGAGAGAGAGAGAGAGAGAGAGAGAGAGAGAGAGAGAGAGAGAGAGAGAGAGAGAGAGAGAGAGAGAGAGAAGGGGTGATGACGAGGGTAAAAAGTGTCATAGCCCTGAGTGAGTGATGGCCCCTTTTTGTGCCAACCCACTAAGTATGCAAAGTGGTGGTTGGAGGGAAATTAGGGAGACACCGCGTATTTCGAGGGATAGGAAATGGTTCTTCTAACCAGTTAACCCTTTCAGTACCGGTGACGTCTTTATAAGGTCTTCCTAAGTTGAATAAGTCTTAATGTTGCCAGAATATAATGAAAAAGATGACACCGGTACTTAATGGGTAAATATATATTTATGAAAATTATATATATATATAGTAGAAGGGTAAGGAGGAAAAGGATGCTTGGAAACATCTTATTTATTTTTCAGATTTTCGGCTAACCTCTCGCAGGAAAAACCTAAGATCCCTATTAAAAGAAAGCATACATCTAGAAATTCAACAAGAATTTCTGTATGTATGCTTTCTTTTAATAGGGATCTTGGGTTTTTCCTGATGATGGCTGCGAGAGGTTAGCCGAAAATTTGAAAAATCAATAAGATGTTTCCAAGCGTCCTTTTCCTCCCTACCCTTCTAGTATGGGAGCTGAGATGCCCTATACTAGGTCATCAGCTGATGTTCTATTTACCATATATATATATATATACCACTGTCACTACAAATGTCTTCTGATTCACCTCTTGTCTCTGACCAAACCCTGCGGCATATCTTACTAACCTACATAGCTTTCACACTTGCACGGGAAGGGGATAGTGGCTGTTTTTTTTTTGTTTTTTTTTTTATTTTGTTATTAATGTATTCATGTATGTTTAGTTTCCTCGCTAGACCTCCCTCAAACTTAGAAAATCACCCCGTAGACCCAGAAGAAAAATTTCCCGGCCGAAGCCGGTTCCTCTTATAACTACAGGCTAGCTATCGTTCGCCAGGAATAAAATTGATACTTAAATCGCACGATAGGTCTAAAAATTGACAACAAAATGGAGCTAAAGGTGTACATATCGCCAAACTGATGAGTCGAACGTCTTACAATGTCAAGACTAATGGAGCTAAACGTGAGGGAGAAAGGGGTCCAGAAAAGACGACCCATCTCTCCTTAATTAAAGTTAGGTCTTGTTTTTTATGGTTGGGTATAATTGTGTTTTGTGGGAAGCTTTGTGCCTTCGTTGTGGGGCTAAATTGAACAATGTATGGGTAATTGTTTTGTTGTGCGTATGTGAAAAGGGTCTTTGTTGTCATATATAGGATTGAATTAAATTGTTTTATGAGCGTTAAATGTTGTTGCTGCATTCTGCGTAGTGTATTTTATATATATATATATATCGCTACTACAATAATCAGTGTTCCTCAGAGCTCTCTCAGTGCATACTACCTCCTCTACGTAGGGTACGTAGTACCCGTCTTGCAACAGAATCCCACCCCTACTCTGTACAACTCTACAACTCAAGAGTGAAATGTTACTCACAATCTTTCTTCTATTCAACAGCTGAGGTCTGGAACTCTCTCCCTGAATCTATCTTTCCCTCATCCTATGACTTAAATGATTTAAAACTCCGTGTGTCCAGACATTATGGCTCGAACATTCCTTGATTTTGGCCCTGTCCCTCTTTTACCTCTGGGGTAGGCACTCGTCACAGGCAGTTTTGACTTTTGTCTCATTCATCCACATAGAACAAAACTATATGATGGTGTTGTGTGAATCATTATGTGTACTGTAAAAGTATGAACAATTAATTGTAACAACAATGGTGCACATACTCAGTTTTTCTTCGGGTTATCTATTCATATTATAACATAACAATTAAGACACTCTTTTACAGTGTAGATTTGTGGTGCATATTTCGATTGTGAATAGGGTAAGGTGAATATCTGCTCCGTGTAACGTATGATTATTATATATAGTGCATTCATTATAGGTAGGCTAGAAATGGTGACTCCTAACCTCTGTAACTCAAAATGGGGTTGAGCAAATAAGGTGTAAGTCTCCACACCTATTTTTTGCCTGACAAATTCTAAATGATAGAAATATTAGGTCGATTACTCTAGTCATATTTTAGTTATAGAAGTTAGCGGTCAAGATTTTTGGCCCAAGTATAATGAATAGATTATTGTAAACCAATTTATTGTACGAAGACGCTTTTCATCCTTGTAATCTGGTTGCTAATAGTTGAATTGCTTTAAGTTCGGAAGGAAATGTGGAAGTCGGAGGGTTATTTGAAAGATGCAAGACCTTTCTCGATTAAAAAGGTGTCTTCAATATCTAACTGAATAACTTAATGATAGTCAGAAAATAGCGAATCGAGGGTTAATATAATATATAGTATACAAATAGATAGATAGGTAGATTTTCAACACAGACATTTTCTCAGATAATATGTAAAACAAGCTAAAATCTAAATACTGTGCTCAATAGAAACAAACCAAGACAAAGCACCCTTACCTAAGTCTGGTGGTGGAGGAGCGAACACGGTGGAGGGAGTCAGAAGAAGGAAGAGTTGGGCAACCCACCACACTTGCATCTTGGTGCTCCCTTACTCACTCACTCACTCGATCAATCACCCATCATCACACGCAATTTGGACTTGTAGGGTGAACGTATTTTCCTTCAGGCTTCTTGGATGCTTGGCGTGTTTTCGTGCACACAATTCGATACTATTTTTTTTTTTTTTTTTTTCTTTTTGCTTTTTGGGGCCTTGCTGAGTGAAACCAGTTTGCGGGGTTCCTGCTTCTACGACTGGATAATTGGCTCACAACTTCACAATTGCTTTTCTATTTCTGTGATAAATCCCCCAATTTACACAAACTTCTTTCTATTGGGTTTTCTTCCTCTGCGACAGGATTAGTGGGTCACTACTTGTTAAATTGTTCTTACTTTTCTCTGACAATTCCTCCAATGTACATAATCCGTAAGTCTCCAATATACCCAGAGGGATTTTATTATACTAATTGGTCAGGTTTTCTAATTACTCAGTTCGATTGCTTGGTGTTATTTAGTATATTTTGTGGAGAAAAATCTGATAATCTATACATCTGCTGAATAAACAGGCACATATTATTTCCTTGATTATTTACATATAAAATATTCTATTAACTTCTTCATTATTTTTCTTGATTCATGTGCTATTTACTTAAGGCAATGTATCTTTTTAAATGTTTTGATAATCACTTATAACTTCTTTGTATGTAATCAACCATATTGCTTTGCTATTTTCACTGGTCTGATGTAAAGCAATTCAGTGCCTTGCTCTTTGTAGCTCGTTTACTTCACACGCTTCAACCGATCTTGAGCAACTTCAAAAGTTTTCCAAGTGTTGCCAGACTGGTAAACAAACTTCCAGGTCTCGCCTTCCCTCCTTCTAACTACTTACTTTCTTCAAACATGTTGGGTGCTATGTGGATGTTCAAGATCTAGCAAACACGAGATTGTAGAATTGACAGAAAACTAAGGTAGGAGAAAGTAATATTTGTTTAATATATTAATTGACATGAATTTTACAAAAAGTTGTCCTACGTAACATATTTAAGTTGTCTTATATCGTATACATGAACGAGATTTTTTTTTTTTTTTTTTTTTTGTAATGTATGTATGTATATATAAAGGTGTCTTATATAAGTTATTCTAGTCTTCTTATATCGTATTTTTGAAGGAGAAACCTGCCTTTCTTTTTCTTTGTAAAACTTCACTTAAACTATCCTCTGTAACTCTGAATTCAGTTTGCACTGCCATTTGTAAATCTTGGTATTTCAAATTATATACATGGATTTCGGAGCTATTTCCACTTAAATAAAGATGGGATAACTGTTCTAGACCAGCATGAACTTTACATAGACGGCCACGTTCTCTACTTTACCTCAGGCGTTTGTATATTTAATTGAATAGCTAATGTGTTGAATACCTTCACCTTTGCAGTACACCTGAAACAGAAAGAAACACCGATTAATGAAATGGAATATATATATTTGAATAAATATTCAATACACCTTGGCATTCATATCTAACTTATATTCATTGACCCGTTTAACACTATCTAGTCCGAAGACTTTTAGGTTATAATATTTTAATTAATTATTATTGAGGATTTTGCTTGCTTATGCCATATTCAACTAACGTATTTTAGTTTGTCCCTTGGCCTAACAGAAATGCCTTCCCAGACTTCTTTCGTACTAATAAATGCCCACGCAGACCACCTTCAAGGTAAATTTGTACATTTGTCGATAGAACATTTTCGCGACCACGAGCCGATTTCTTCTTAGTTAAAGGCTTGCTATCGCTCGCCCTGGAAAACAAATCGAGACCTGAATGAGGTGAAGCATCTTAATATAGCCAAACGAATAGGGTGAAACTTCATGAAATCTCCAAACTAATTGAGCGAAACAGGGGTGGTTCAAAAATGCCCCCTTCGTACCAAATAAGATTAAGGGGTGATGGGCCGTTTATTTTCGGACATCTGTGTCCCTCATGCTTAGACCCATTAGTTTTGGCATTTTAAGACGTTCGGCCCATTAGTTTGGCGATTTTTAAACGTTTAGCTCCATTTCGTTGTCAATGTTAAGACCTATCATGCGATTTAGATGTCGATTTTTTCCTGGCGAGCGATTGCGAGTCTGTAATTATAAGAGGAATCGGCCTTCGGCCGGGATTTTTTTTTACCGAAAAATGTACAAATGTATCTTGAGGGGGTGTCTAGGAGGTGTTTTTCTAAGTTTGAGGGAGGTTTAGCGAGGAAACTAAGAAATTAATGAATACATAAATTAATAGACCCCAAAAAACGCTACTAGCCCCTTAAATTAAGGGAGAAACCAGTGTGTGGGTGTGGTTGGAGAGATCAATGGTTACCCAAGAAACCAGTGTGTGGGTGTGGTTGGAGAGATCAATGGTTACCCAAGAAACCAGTGTGTGGGTGTGGTTGGAGAGATCAATGGTTACCCAAGAAACCAGTGTGTGGGTGTGGTTGGAGAGATCAATGGTTACCCAAGAAACCAGTGTGTGGGTGTGGTTGGAGAGATCAATGGTTACCCAAGAAACCAGTGTGTGGGTGTGGTTGGAGAGATCAATGGTTACCCAAGAAACCAGTGTGTGGTGTGGTTGGAGAGATCAATGGTTACCCAAGAAACCAGTGTGTGGGTGTGGTTGGAGAGATCAATGGTTACCCAAGAAACCAGTGTGTGGGTGTGGTTGGAGAGATCAATGGTTACCCAAGAAACCAGTGTGTGGGTGTGGTTGGAGAGATCAATGGTTACCCAAGAAACCAGTGTGTGTGTGTGGTTGGAGAGATCAATGGTTACCCAAGAAACCGGTGTGTGGGTGTGGTTGGAGAGATCAATGGTTACCCAAGAAACCAGTGTGTGGGTGTGGTTGGAGAGATCAATGGTTACCCAAGAAACCAGTGTGTGGGTGTGGTTGGAGAGATCAATGGTTACCCAAGAGGTGACCGGGTAAGAGGTCTTTGATGGGGAGATCCTAAAGTGACAGAGATCAGCCAACCTTCGCCATTTTGGTACCACTTATGTTATTTTCTTTCTCTTTTCACTGTATCAAATGAATGCCAAGTTCATTAATTCTAGTCTTAATAATTGTATATGTAAAGGTACAATTGTGGTTTATAGCTAATATCATGTCTTTGGAAGTGATAGCATAGACAAAACCATGCTATTTCAACTACATTTTAACATATTTTTTAGTTTCCTCGCTAGACCTTCATCAAGCTTAATATAACACATCCTAGATCCCCTTTCAAGATATATTTGTACCTTTTTCGGTAGACAATTGTCACGGCCGAAGGCCGGTTTCTTCTAAAAGTACAGGCTCGCTATCGCTCGCTAGGAAAAAAATTGACACCTAACTGGCATAAAAGGTCTTAGCATTGAAAAAGAAATGGGGCAAAATGTCTTAAAATCCATAAACTAATGGAACGAACGTCTTAAGATCTTAAAACTAATATGCGACCACCTCTCCCTTAACCCGTTCAATACCAGGGACGTCCTTGTTAGCATATTCTGGCAACTGTTAGATGATTTTATTCAGCTTAGGAAGGACCTCTAGCCATAATAATAAGGCTTCAAACTACCTCAACCAACCCATTTAAATACCACCGATCCTTCGTAAGCTGCATAATGTCGTCTAAATACCACCGATCCTTCGTAAGCTGCATAATGTCGTCTAAATACCACCGATCCTTCGTAAGCTGCATAATGTCGTCTAAATACCACCGATCCTTCGTAAGCTGCATAATGTCGTCTAAATACCACCGATCCTTCGTAAGCTGCATAATGTCGTCTAAATACCACCGATCCTTCGTAAGCTGCATAATGTCGTCTAAATACCACCGATCCTTCGTAAGCTGCATAATGTCGTCTAAATACCACCGATCCTTCGTAAGCTGCATAATGTCGTCTAAATACCACCGATCCTTCGTAAGCTGCATAATGTCGTCTAAATATCACCGATCCTTCGTAAGTTGCATAATGTCGTTTAAATATAGCTAGCATAAAATATGACACACGTTGCTGGTACTCAAAGGGTTATTATCCCCTTCTGTACCGACGCCGGCCTTGTAACTTTATTATGGTTATTATTAGACGATATCATTCAGTTTAAAAAGGGCCTCCAACGATTAACAGAATTCGAACCATCTCACTTAACTGTTTTCACTACCACAATTCCTTCTGAAACTGCACAACATCGTCTACATATAGCTACAATAAAATGAAAAAGACATCGCTGGTACTCGAAGGGTTAATGAGTCACAGATCACACCCACTCTTATTACTCACCGTCATGTGTCATGTTTCCTGGCATAGCTTGTACTACTTGGCTTGACAACTCCTCTTACTCACCAGTTTAGCTACTAAATATACTTATGAATCGTATATGAACTAATTTCCTGTGTAATTCTATACTCTGGGCATATCACCTATTTCTCAAAGTGCACAATATCGTCTTAGTATAGCTAGAATGAACTTAGAAAGACGTCGCCGGTACAGCAGGGGTTAATTATGATGAATTAACAGCTGTAAGTCAATCGCAGTATTTTCACTTCCGTGCATAAATACTATGGTTGAAGTATGAGTGCAAGTTCTTATGAAATGTTGATTTCATTAATTGAGTTTAGATGTGAAGTTGGTTGGTGTAAAAAACATAATAATACGTAAACACACACACACACACACACACACACACACACACACACACACACACACACACACACACACACACACACACACACACTCACACATCAAAATAAACCTTCCAATTGCGCACCACCTAAAAAATATAACATATACATTTTCTCTACCACTTTTATTTTCACAATTTCCTTTATTCTCTCCTCCACTCCTCTTGTTATGTTGAAGTCTCACTGTCAAACCCAACCACGGCGACACCCAGGCATAGAGTCCCAATAGTAACTGAGATCGGCCAACTTCCGCCATCTTGGTACCACTGGTGATATGTTCTCCTTACACACAAATACCTCTATACCCATAGTATAAATTATACAAATGAAAGCAAGCAACAACAGACCGACTGATCCTTACTAGGCTGCGTGTAAAATAAATCAGACTGATCATGAAGGTCCTCATCTCCACAATGACTGTGGTCAGAAAAAATAAATTATATTACTATTATTATGTTTTTTACACCAACCAACTTCACATCTAAACTCAATTAATGAAATCAACAAATACATGTGGCACTCCGAGGACTCGAACCCAGGATACTCATATCGTAATTCCGCGCACTATGCATTACGCTATCAAGACAGTATGTACGATACTAAAATGGTCACATAACTCGGGCACAAAGGCAGTCAGTCGCGGATTCATGGCAAGATATTTGTCAAGTCGATTCTTGAATGTTTGGACTATATGACACTATATGCATTAGGATATTCTGATGAAGGATATATATGGTTTGATCTATGGATATACATTGTACACGCACAAAAACATAAACTAAAACCTTATTGTTTGATAATCGCGGCACCAAAATGGCGTCAAACACAAACATGACCACTCTATCTTACTACAGGATCTCTGCACAGGTCTTTTTTATTCCATATCCGCATGCATGGATTCCTCGCTGTTCGGATTTATTATAATACTGGATTCTGCTTGGGAGTTCTGCGTTTAGATATATTTATTAATTTATGTATTTAATTATGTTTTAATCAGCTGCATCCGAACGCAATCACTTCTAGAACTATTACAAAAATGTGTTCTACGTTTTGCTATTTATTCAGTGTAAACATAATTTAATCTGAATTACCCGAATGTCAATATACTCAGGACATATACCGGTACTTATTATTACAGGTGATATAATCCATCAGAAGAGTTGTCATAGTACGACACTGACAATATTATATAATTGCTTAAAGAACGTGTTCGAATCAACAAATAAATTCCAGTATAGTTTATGCTGATATGTTATAATGTATAATTGAATTATGCTAATTGCTACGCATGCACTGAAAACATAGGCTTTCGATTTATATACTCCTAATAGCACATATGTTGAAACTGTGTTCAAATGAATGTACTGGTGATATGAATGTTGAAGAAAACTTCAGGGCACAAACATTATACATTCGTTTACACTTTATATCCACCATTCTACTAAACACGAACAGTATTAACCCTTTGAGTACCAGCGACGTCTGTTATACATTATTCTAGCTATATTTAGATAATATCATTCAGCTTATGAAGGATCTGTGGTAGTTAAAAGGGTTAGTTGAGATAGTTTGAAGCCGTATTTTTGCTAGAGGTCCTTCCTAGGCTGAACAATATTGCCTAATCATTGTCAGAATATTATTAAAAGGATGTCACCGGTACTGCGCGGGTTAAGGGGAGATTTTCACTTGAGGGACTTTTTTACTTGACTCCTTTCTCCCTCATGTCTAGCCCCCTTGCTTTTGAGATTTTAAGACGTTCGCCCCATTAGTTTGGCGATTTTAAGAATTTACGCCCCATTCTGTCAATTTTAAGATCTTTCGTGCCATTTAGGTGTCGATTTTATCCTGGCGAGCGATAGCGAGCCTGTAATTTAAGAGCAACCGGCCTTCGGCCGGGACATTTTTCTACCGAAAAATGTACAAATTTATCTTGAAAGGGGGTCAAGGGGGTGACATTTTTAGATTGATGGAGGAGTAGGAAACATACTAAAAACCTCCCCTTAAGTTATCCGAACTTTCCCTAAGTAGATGTGTCTGTGTCACTGAATTATTCACCTCACTAAACTATGGACTAAGCACTAAGGGGAGCTGTTCACTTACCAAACTATCCTCTCAGGCTTTACAGGGCGTATCGGGTAACACACATACACACACGCAGAGAGAGAGAGAGAGAGTGAGAGAGAGAGAGAGAGAGAGAGAGAGAGAGAGAGAGAGAGAGAGAGAGAGAGAGAGAGAGAGAGAGAGAGAGAGAGAGAGAGAGAGAGAGAGTATTACGTGAGACATAACGAGTTAGACAGGTAGGCCGATTGTGAGTGTGTGTGTGTGTGTGTAAAAGTATATATGTGTGTGCGTAGGTGTACACAAATATATGTGTGTGTGTGTGTGTGTGTATGTGTGTGTATCTGCGTGTGTGTGTGTCTAAACATATGCATGTGTGTGAATGCGAGAATATGCGTATGTTGTGCAAGTGTGTATTCACTTGCTTGTTCGTCAAGGGGAATCCACGCAATGCGAGCTAAGCTCATTATTATCGCGCCTCCTTAACTGGGAAAGTATTGTGTGAAATGCATAGTAAGTGTTTATGTATCG
This sequence comes from Paralithodes platypus, assembly GCA_032716605.1. Classification (NCBI taxonomy): domain Eukaryota; kingdom Metazoa; phylum Arthropoda; class Malacostraca; order Decapoda; family Lithodidae; genus Paralithodes; species Paralithodes platypus. The sequence goes on from CM064487.1 coordinate 103,028,597, forward strand.
TTGGAATGGCTGTGGATGTGTGTGTAGTCTGTATTTTAGCCAATTGGCGACATCTGGCAACGAAGGCTTAGGGTTAATCTGTACGGTACCATTCTCACTACGGTACCAGTCTCACCCGAAGGCTTAGGTTGACCAGTAGCTTAGGTTGACCAGTACGATACCCATCTCACCTTGTAACCGATCACCAACTCCAGATGGGACGTCACAACTTCGTCCACTTATTCCAGGTTCCTATTTATACTGCTAGGTGAACAGAGGCTACACCGTTAGGAGACTTGCCCAAATGTCTCTTCCCCGCCCGGGTCTCGAACTCGGGACCTTCTGGTTGTGAGCCAGACGCGCTATCTGTTACGCCACGGGGAGGTGTGTGTATGTCTGTGTGTCTGTCAGGATCTATATGCATGTGTATGTGTATGTGCATGTGTATGTGTATGAGTTTGTTAGAGTGTATGTTTTTTTTTTTTTTTTTTTTTTTTTTTTTTCTATATTCCAACTTACTTCCTCTCGGGCATAGGCTGAGAGCCTTAACATTCACCACTTTACAATGAACAGTGAAGCCCGTGAGGTCTTGTTCCAGTCTAGGGAGTGAGACATATGAAGCACGTAGAGTACAACGAGCACCTGCCATCTTGCCTTCACATGAGGCACGGTGCTCACTCATGGCCCGAAATGACCCCATCTCTGAAGCCACCTCGTTCCCGTGCTTCACTGTCTCATCCCCTACACTCGGGCTCTCACACTTACACACACACAACGCCACCTGTTGAGCAGATAACTCACCAGGCATTGCACCCCTATAGCATATTTTGAATATGGGAATATTCATACAGTGCTATTTAATCAGGGAACAATGAGGGTATTTTATTGACGTTTCGGTGGGCTTGTGGTAATGCACTGATACTTGGTACAGCACAAATTCCATCCCAATAATATCTTCCCATTGATACATCGGGATTTGAACCCGGGACCTTTGGATTACCAGGCCAGTGGCATGACCACTCCACCACACCTCCCCTACACAGAGGCTACACACAGAGGCTGTGTGTATTGTAGTCTGTAAGTATACGTGTGCGTAGGTGTATGCATGTACGTGTAAGTGTGTATGTCAGCATCACTATGTATGTGTGTGCGTAAGTGTGTGTTCGTGTGTGTGAGTCAAGCCACCATATTAACCGATATAGTTGACCTGATGTCTTGAGGGATATTAGGATACTTGGTTTAAGGGGAGATATCCACTTGAGGGACTTTTTTCTTTACCCCTTTCTCCCTCATGTTTAGCCCCATTGCTTTTGAGATTTTAAGACGTTCGCCCCATTAGTTTGGCAATTTTAAGACCTTTCACCCAATTGATGTCACTTTTAAGACCTTTCGTCCCATTTAGGTGTCAATTTTTTCCTGGCGAGCGATAGCGAGCCTGCAATTTAAGAGGAATCGGCCTTCGGCCGGGAAATTTTTCTACCGAAAAATGTACAAATTTATCTTGAAAGGGGGTCAAGGGGTGTAATTTCAAGCTTGATGGAAGTCTAGGAAACGCACTAAAAACCTCCCCTTAACTAGTACCGGTACGTCGAATTTTCCTTGTTTTTGCTACTATCGAGTTATGTATATTAGTTTGTCCCCTTAAGCTAACAAAAACACCTTCCCATATTTCCTACAACCTAAAAAAAAAAAAAAAAAAAAAATGCCACCCAGATCTCTGTTCAAGCTAAATTTGTACATTTTCGAATAGAAAAATGTACCTTCCGAAGGCTGATTTTGTCTTACACCTGAATAGGGTGAAACGTCTTGTTATCACCAAGCTAATGGGGTGAAACGTATCAAAATGTACCTTCCGAAGGCTGATTTTGTCTTACACCTGAATAGGGTGAAACGTCTTGTTATCACCAAGCTAGTGGGGTGAAACGTATCAAAATCTCCCAAATAATGGATGAAAACAGGGGACGTCACAAAATATCTCCCTTGGAGGATATAGGGTTATAGCAAAGGGTTACGCTATCGCTCACCCAGAAACAAAAAAAATCGACACTTGAATGGAGTGAATCGTCTTATGTGGCAGACTGACTCCTCCTTGATTACTGCTGACCCAGATATAACTTTTGCTATACCGTACCCTGTTCCAAGTAGGTAGGTCAGAAATCGTGAACCCTAACCTCTGTAACTCATAAAAGGCTAGAGCATATGGGTTGTAAATCTCCACACCTATTCCTTGGACGACCTTTTCCAAATGATAGAAATATTACCTGGATTACCTTAGTCGTTTGTGAGCTATAGAGTTACAGTAGTTTGGCGATTGTAATACCTTTCGCCCTATTTTTTGTCAATATAAAGACCTTTCTTGCCATTTAGGTGTCATTTTTTTCCTGGCGAGCAATAGCGAGCCTGTATTTCTAGGGGCAAACGGCCTTCGGCGGGATATTTAATTTAATTTAAACTTATCGTGAAGAGGGGTCTAGGGGGTGTTTTTTAAGCTTGATGGAGGTCTAGCGAGGTTACTATAAAATAATTTACAAGTAAATATATACCGGTAGACCCAAAACTAAGCACCTCCCCCTTTAACTCGGAAATCACCATGCTAGACTTGCTGGAACTGGTCAGAAAAAGTATTGGTGTGACCCCTCCTTATATATTGGTGAACGATCTGTGATGGTCTGGTGTAGGGACTGGAGTGGAGGAGGCCAGGAGGTTCAGACAATGTATTGTTGTGACCCCTCCTTAAATATTGGTGAACGATCTGTGATGGTCTGGTGTAGGGACATGAGGGGAGGAAGGCAGGTCAGAAAATGTGGTTGATGTGACCCCTCCTTGAATATTGGTGAACGGTCTGTGATGGTCTGGTGTAGGGACTGGAGTGGAGGAGGCCAGGAGGTTCAGACAATGTATTGTTGTGACCCCTCCTTAAATATTGGTGAACGATCTGTGATGGTCTGGTGTAGGGACATGAGGGGAGGAAGGCAGGTCAGAAAATGTGGTTGGTGTGACCCCTCCTTGAATATTGGTGAACGGTCTGTGATGGTCTAGTGTAGGGACTGGAGTGGAGGAGGCCAGGAGGTTCAGAAAATGTGGTTGGTGTGACCCCTCCTTAAATATTGGTGAATGATCTGTGATGGTCTGGTGTATGGGTTGAAGTGGAGGAGGGCAGGTCAGAACATAGGGTTGGTGTGGCCTCTCCTTGAATATTGGTGAACGATCTGTGATGGTCTGGTGTAGGGATTTGAATGGAGGGGGGCAGGTCAGAAAATTTAGTTAGTGTGACCCCTCCTTGAATATTGGTGAGCGATCTGAGATGGTCTGGTGTAGGGACTGAAGTGGAGGAGAGCAGGTCAGAAAATGTGGTTGGTGTGACCCCTCCTTGAATATTGGTGAACGATATGTGATGGTCTGGTGTAGGGAATGAAGTGGATGAGGGCAAGTAAAAATTTAGTTGATGTGACCCCTCTTGAATAATGGTGAACGATCTGTGATGGTCTGGTGTAGGGACTGAAGTGGATGAGGGCAGGTCAGAAAATGTGGTTGGTGTGACCTCTCCTTGAATATTGGTGAACGGTCTGTGATGGTCGGGTGAAGGGGCTGGAGTGGAGCAGGGCTGGCGGCTCAAGAGGAAAAGACAGGAAGAGGGGAGGGAGTCGATATCCTTTAGCTATGCCTTTAGCTATAACATGTATGATTGATTGAATTGTCTGTAAAACTCAACGGAAAAGTCGCTCGCGTGATACCACCTATTATAATCTGAAGTAGAAGGATTAACCCCTTTTGTGCCAGCGACGTCTTTTTAACCTTAGTCTGGCTAGAATGAGACGATTGGTTATAATCTAAAAAGGGCCTCCAGCAACTAACAGCCTTCGAACTATCTCACTTAATCATTTTTACTAACACATTTTATTTTCTAAAATTGCACAGAATCGTCTAAATATAGCTAACATTTAAATTATAAAGACGTTGCCGGGACAGGAGCAGCTAACCACTTCTGTATCGGTGACGTCTCTCAATTTGATTCCAGTTCTATTTACACGACTTTTTGCAGTTTAAGAAGGATCTGTGGTACTAAGAAGGGTTATTTGAGATAGTTGGAAGACTGTAAATTGCTGGAGGCCATTTTGAAGCTGAATACAACCGTCTAACAGTAGCCAGAATGAAGTTAAAAGGACGTCGCCGGTACGGAAGGGGTTAAAAGTGAAGATCGGCTGTGGTGATAATATAATAACAGAACCTATAATTATTATGTTTTTACACCAACCAACTTCACATAATTATAAACTCAATTAATGAAATCAACAAATACATGTGGCATTCCGAGGACTCGAACCCAGGAAACTCACATCAAAATCCTGCGCACTATGCATTACGCTATCAAGAAAGTAAGGAAATATGGACAAGCCTACGATTTATTATGCAGTTTCGAATCCTGCATATTAATCTGAGCATGTACATATATTCCAACTGCAGAGATCGGTCAACCTCCACCCTCTCGGCGCTACTGGTGATATTATCCTCTCTTGACACTCAGAACAGAATACAACAGGGTAGAACAGAAGAAGAAGAAACATGAGAGAGAGAGAGAGAGAGAGAGAGAGAGAGAGAGAGAGAGAGATTCAGATTCAGATTCAGATTATTTGTTTCCATTAAATATACTGTACAATGGCTGTTCATACAATATAATCATCTTAAACATTATATCGTAATCTTACATGAGCAGAGTCGGTAAAAATGTACACAGAGAGAGAGAGAGAGAGAGAGAGAGAGAGAGAGAGAGAGAGAGAGAGAGAGAGAGAGAGAGAGTACAAAGGAGTACAAAGGAAATCAAGCAACAACAGATCTAGTGACCCTTCTAGGTTGCTTGTCCTCCAAAACACTGAGGATCAAGTGTCCAAACAGTGGTTTAGAGTGGGTAAGGGAACATTGGAAAGGGAACTACTGCCCTGCCACTAACGTGGCAGGACTAGGAAGTTAGTAGGGGACAGATGGGTTAGTAACTGAGGGGAGGATAAAGTTATTCATTTACAAACGCAGTCAGTCGCGGGTTTGATGCGAGATATTTGTCTAGGCGGAATTTAAATGAATCAACGGTGCTGCAGTCTATAACGTCTCGGGGAAGCCCATTCCACAAGTTGACAACTCGATTGAAGAAGAAATTCTTAGATTCGTGCGAGTTAAAAGATTTACCAATAATTTTGCAACCGTTTCCCCGCGTGTAATTAGATTGGTCGATAGTGAAGTACTTACTACAGTTCATATTGTCGATGCCTTTGATGATTTTGAACACTTGAATTAAGTCGCCTCTTAATCTGCGCTGGGTTAAAGGAAATAGATTTAATTCTCTAAGACGCTCTTCGTATGGTTTGTTCTTTAGGCTAGGTATCATTTTGGTAACTCTACGTTGAACTCGTTCTAGCTTGTTTATATCTTTTTGGTAATAAGGGCACCAGGATTGAACGCAGTATTCCAGAAGAGGGCGGACTAAGGAATTGTAAAGGGTTAGGATAACTTCTTTGGATTTATGCTCAAATGACCTGCCTATAAAGCCAATTATTTTGTTTGCCTTCTTAACAACTTCTGAACATTGTTGACTCGGTTTTAGGTTACTCGATATTGTTACTCCCAGATCAGTTTCTCTGTTTACATTCTTAAGCGGAGTGCCATTCATCGAATAGTTTGCTTTCTCATTTAGGTATCCGACATGTAGTACTTTACATTTATCCGCATTGAAACTCATTTGCCAAATTTGGGCCCAACATGACAATTTATCTAGATTGTGTTGCATATCGTCAACTTGTTCTTTTGAGAGTACGCTATTTGCAATTTTTGTATCGTCAGCAAATTTTGAGATTGTGCAGGTGATATAGAGGAGAGAGAGAGGAAGAAGAAACAGAGAGAGAGAGAGAGAGAGAGAGAGAGAGAGAGAGAGAGAGAGAGAAGGAAGAAGAAGAAGAAACAGAGAGAGAGAGAGAAAGAGAGAGAACATGCATTTTTATCTGTACAAATTCTGTAGTTGCATTCAGTATCGGGTATTCTGGTGCAGCAATCTCCGCCTGGCTGGGTTTTGTGCGGCCATCAAAGAGAGCCACCGTGATTGAGCTTCCCACACCCACCAAGACCAGTCTAGTCTTAAGGGGATAGTGGCTGTTTTTTGTTTTTAATCTATTTATTCAGTTATTCGTATACTGTTTAGTTTCCTCGCTAGACCTCCAGCAAACTTAAAAAAAAAAAAAAAAAAACACACACCCTAGACCCCCCTTCAAGATAAATGTTTACATTTTTCTGTAGAAAAATGTCCTGGCCGAAGGCCGGTTCCTCTTAAAATTACAGGCTCGCTTTCGCTAGCCAGGATAAAATCGACACCTAATTTTTTTTTGTTTTTTCTATATTCCAACTACCCTCTCGGGCATAGGCTGATAGCCTTTACACTCTACCGCTGAACAACACGGTGAGGCCCGTGAGGTCTTGCTCCAGTCTAGGGAGTGAGACATGCGAAGCTTCACAAGCTTCACGGGTCGAAGCAACTCCATCTCTGAAGCTGCTCTGCCTCCGTGCTTCACAGTCTCATCCCCCAGGCTCGGACCCTCACTCTCAGAACGCCACCTATTGAGCAATTAACTCACTAGGCATTGCCCCCATGTAGCATATTTTTGAATATGGGAATATTCATACAATGCTATTTAATCAGGGAACAATGAGGGTATTTATTTGGCATTTCGGTGTGCTGTGGTAATGCACTGATACTAGGTACAGCACAAATTCCATCCCAATAATATCTTCCCATTGACATATTGGGATTCGAACCCGGGTCCATTGGATTACCAGTCCAGTGGCCAGACCACTCCGTCTTAACATTGGCAATGAAATGGGTCGAAAGATGTTAAAATCGTCAAACGTCTTAAAATCTCAAAACTAATGGGGCTGAACACGAGGGAGAGAGTGGTCGAGAAAACCGGCTCATTCCCCTTAAGGGGAGATGGTTGGGTTTTCTGACCCCCCTTCTTCCTTTAGCTTCGCCCCATTAGTTTTCAGTGTTTATGACGTTCGCCCCATTAATTTTGCGATTTTATTACCTTTCACCCCATTTCTTTGTCAACATCAAAACCATTCAGGTGTCGATATGTTTCTGGTGATCGATAGCGAGCCTGTATTCTATCAAAAAATGTACAAATGTATCATGAACAGGGGTCTTAGGGGTGTTTTTTAAGCTTTGATTGAGGTCTAGTGAGGAATCGAAGCAATTAATATAAAGATATATAAATAAGCGAATAAAAACGCCCATCCCCCTTAAACAATAAAAACGCCCATCCCCCTTAAACAATTCTTGGCCTTTGCAGCGACGTTAACAAACGAAATAACCTGAACAATGACGTTACATATCTATATAAATAACCTGAACAATGACGTTACATATCTATATAAATGGAGATGTTAAGGGGAGGTATTTAGTTTGTACCCTAGACCTCCATCAAGCTTAAAAATTACACTCCCTTGACCCTCTTCAAGATAAATTTGTACATTTTTCGGTAGAAAATGTCCCGGCCGAAGGCCGTTTCCTCTTACATTACAGGCTCGCTATCGCTCGCCAGGAAAAATTTGACACCTAAATGGCACGAAATGTCTAAAAATTGACAGAAATGGGGCGAAAGTTCTTAAAATCGACAAATTAATGGGGCGAACGTCTTAAAATCTCAATAGCAGTGGAGTTAAACATGAGGGAGAAAGGGGTTAAGAAAAAAATCCCTCAAGTGGAAATCTCCCCTTAACCCTTATAACACCTGTAAACAACACTTTCTCCCACAGTATTCGTTCGGTATTAGGCGCTGGGAAGGGAAACATTTGTCTAAGGGGAGGTTTTTAGTTTGGTCCCTAGATATCCTTCAAACTTAAGATTACACCCCCTTGAGCCCCTTTCAAGATAAATTTGTAAATTTTTCGGTAGAAAAATGTCCCGGCTGAAAGCCGGTTACTCTTAAATTATAGGCTCGCTATCGCTCGCCAGGATAAAATCGACACCTAAATAGCACGAAAGGTCTTAAAATTGACAGAAATGGGTCGAAAGTTCTAAAAATCGTCAAAATAATGGGGCGAACGTCTTAAATTCTCAAGAACAATGGGGCTAAACATGAGGGAAAAGGAAGTTCGAAAAAAAATCCCTCAAGTGGAAACCTCCCCTTAAGCATACCACCCCTAGTAGGAGTCCTGGCTATCTCTTTTCATCTTTTCCCTTTGTATTGTCCTTCATTACCTCATATACCGGTATTTTGTTTCTTATGGCAATCCTTATGGAAGCTATACTTTAGAAACATTTTAAAAACGTAGTTCATCATATTATTGTTAGGAATTTATGTTCAGTACACGTGTTATCTGCCCCCCCCCCCCCCCCCCCTCTCTCTCCATCTCACATTTATCCTTTTCTCTCTCTCTCTCTCTCTCTCTCTCTCTCTCTCTCTCTCTCTCTCTTTCCGCAACCCCGGTTTTTCTATTGAACATTTATCAATTAATCTTTTGCCTTTTCCAACACCCCGCTCTTCTCTCTCGCACAGTATTTTATCTCGTCACCTTTCACTGATGATTGGTGCTTCTGAATGCTTGTATGGTTGCTTTTCGGGGGCAGACTTTTATATGTGTTCTTCTTCTGTCAACCTCTTTTTCTTTCCTGGCGTCTCTTGCTGATCCCTGACTCCCTTGTGGGAGTAAGGGCTAACTGACAGACTGACTGACCTTTCACTTGTTTACGTTTATCTTAGCCAAGTGGACAAACTAATATATATCCCTTGAGAATGTAAACAACAAGCAAAATCCTCAATATATATTAAACAAACTATCATGATAGCCCACAAGAGGCCGGTTCAGATAGTGTTAAGATATTGGCCCTGGCGGCAGGTATAGGAGGATGGGTGCATTTACTTGCTTGTATATTTATATTTTTATTATTTATTTTATTTTATTTTAATTTGGTTTTAGTTTAGTTAAAATAAACACCTAGACCCCCTTTCATGATAAATGTGTACATTTTTCGGTAGAAAAATTTCCAGGCCGAAGGCCATTTTCTCCTAAAACTACAGGGTCGCTATCGCTCGCAAGGAAAAGATCAACACCTAAATAGCACGAAAGGTCTTGATATTGACAAAGAAATGGGGTGAATGGTCTGTTAATCACCAAACTAATAGGGCAAACGTCAACTAATCTTGAAGGTAATGGGGCTAAACATGAGGAAGAAGGGGTTCTCGAAAAGCGACCTGTCTCCCCCTAAAAGCTCTAGTACGATGGCTCTCTTTGGTGGCTTCACAAAACCCAGCCAGATTTTTACTTTATCCCTTAGGCTAACACAAACCCCTTCCCTACTTTCCTTCAATCTTAATATTACCCACCCAGACCCCCTTGAAGCTAAATTATACATTTTTCAATACAAACAAAATACCATGACCAAGGGCTAATTTTTCCAAGATATAGGCTCACAATTCCTCGCCTAAAAAGTTAAATCGATACATAAATCGGGTGAAGCGTCTTAAGGTAGGTTCACACATAGGCGACTCGGAGCGTGAGGCCAACGCGAGTCACACTCGCCGCATATCGCCGTTGATGGAACCCGAACCCAACGCGAGTAGCAGCTGATGTGAGTAAACACGCATATAACACGAATATAACACGAGTTTACACGAGTTTACATGAGTTTACACGAGTTTACACGAGTTCACAGGAGTTTACGCGAGTGTTGGCGAGTGTAACACGACCCCAACACGCACCGCCAAAATTTGAAAAATAACGGTCAAATTCCAGGGTACGAATAGTGCGAGTCTACACGAGTCTACGCGAGTGTCACAGGAGTTTACACGAGTTTACATGAGTTTACACGAGATGAACGCGAGTCTACAGGAAGTTAACAGGAGTGTATGGGAGTCTAACATGAGTGTGTGCGAGTGTTGGCGAGTGTCAGGATACGTATATAAAGAGGCCCCCACTGGCACCATTGTTCACACCACGCAACACCACCACGGACGGACGTTACTCTGCAGGATACAGCCCAACCCACCCACACACCATGTCCATCAGGAGGCGGAGAGCGGCAGCTGTGCTCATACTGCAAATGGAGATGCGTCTCCTAGACCTAGAGGAGCTGGAGGAGAAGGAGGCTGAAGAAAGACGTCAAGGAGAAAGGCCACGAAGGAGAGTTTGGGCTAGGAGCTGGCTACTGAGACGGCCACAGTTCGGTGTGTACGAACAACTTATGGAGGAGCTTAAGAGAGAGGACCCCAAAGGATTCCGGAATTTCCTACGTGTGGACGTCCACCTGTTTAGGGAGTTGGTGGCACGTGTCGGGCCTAGGGTAGAGAAGCAGGACACCTTCTGGAGGGAGGCTTTGTCACCTGGGCTGAGGATTGCAATCACACTCCGCTACCTGGCCACTGGTGACTCATATCCTAGCCTACAGTACGCATTCCGTGTGGCCCGGAACACCATCTCCCTCATTGTGCCTGCAACATGCGAAGCCATCATTGCAGAATACCAGGAGGAGGTTATACGTTGCCCCAGGACACCGACGGAGTGGAAGGATGTTGCCAGTGAATTTGCCAAGCGCTGGGATTTCCCACATACCGTTGGTGCCATCGACGGAAAGCACTGCGCCATCAAATGCCCTCCAAATGCCGGTACAGAATTCTACAACTACAAAGGCTTCCACTCCATCGTGCTCATGGCTATTGTAGACGCCGACTACAAGTTCCTCTACTGTGACATGGGTAATCACGGTAGCTCCTCAGATGGTGGGGTCATTATAAGAACCAATATCAGAGCACCATTGGAGGGGTGCACCCTGGGACTCCCTGCTGCCGAACCCCTGCCCAACGACGACACACCTGTTCCCTACTTCCTGGTGGGTGATGACGCCTTCCCCATGCGAAGGTGGTTGATGAAGCCACACTCTACCCGGCGACTGAGTGTACCTGAACGGATCTTCAACTACAGACTGTCCCGGGCTCGCAGAGTTGTTGAGAACGCCTTTGGTATCATGGCAAGCAGGTATGTGTTTGATTATGTGACATGTTTGACCAGAAATACAGGTATCGGTGATGGCACCCTACTAATGTGAAGTATACTAGTCAGGTATTAAATATACATGCTCGTAACCATTCTCCCTATAATTAATATGGATTAATACATCTCCCCCACATCCACAGAGTGTGAGTCGTCCACGTCTTCAAGTCGAGTTTTAACTAAAAATGATCCTAACCATTATTTCCCTATTTAATATGAATTATACTATTGAGTGTTTAAATATACATGTTTTTTCTCTCCCTAATTCAGGTTCAGGTGCCTTCTCCACAGCATTGCCCTCCACCCGTCCCGTGTTGAGTCTGTGGTGATGGCGTGCTGTTGCATGCATAACCTTATGCGAATGAGGTACCCAAATCACCACGGCAACCTAGCGAACGAGGAGGACCCTGAGACGCATGCTATCATCCCTGGTGGTTGGAGGGAGGTGCGGGACAGGCTGAATCCCCTCCAGAGACTATCCAGGAATGTCGTGACAGCCCAGGCCAAGAGGCAACGCCAGCACCTCACCGACTACTGCTCAACACCCAGGGGCAGTGTCCCCTGGCAGAACGACCTGATATAAAGGTATGTATCCATATGTTGCCATTGCTTTCATTAATATTTTTGTAGTTTACATATTTATATTATGTTGTTAATCATGTTTGAAATCAATTCAACCTCATTAATATATATTCTCTATTTGTTATTCGCTTTCTCATATATTATGGTGTTCACCTTTTCCTATGTCGTTTCATAATGTTTAATATATAATATTTAATGTATATTTTGTATTTATTTATATTTCATGTTGGATATCAATCTGTATATTATTATTTGTCATCATATATCCTTTGCATATATTCCACATCATTATTTATGTTTTACTATCAATATTATTCCAGAAACCTATTTCAATCATATTATATGGTATTTTTTCTCTCTTCATTATTGATGTTAATATCAATATTATTTATAACACAACTTGAATTCATATTAACTTATATTTTTTCTCTGTTGACAAGTCTTTGCCATGTTTATAAAAGGAACCTTTCTTGAGAATGTTTACACATAAACTCTAATAATATAGTTTGGATCCAAAACAACAGCTGGAGGCACATTAATTTATTTTATTCATAAACATAGATATATAGCATGTTAATATATAGCCGAAAGTAATATAGTAAAATATATACCAGAAAGTATAGAAATAATAAGAGATATTAATTTTATGTGTAGACATAGTATTATATATATTCGTCATTCCCATCACTGGGGGGTTTATGACTTTATTATTATACACAAAGGTTTCACACATTTTCGTCATCCCCAGGCCTGGGGGTGTTGACTTGGGTGTTCAACCTTGTTTATAGGAAGTTCCCTGGTGTTGGTGGCCTACTAGTAGCTGGGCTTGAGGGAACCGGTGTTGCAATGTTGGCGCCATGTGTAGGGGTAAGCGACCCCGCCCACCATTCATGTATATGTGCAGGAGACCTGAATGGCGTACCAGCCATCAGCTCTTGGAATGTGGGGTTTGTGAAGGCTGCTGGCCTGCGTGATGGTCCTGGCTGGGGTTGCATCTGTGGTGGTGTGGTGTGCAACTGCGGGGGGCCTGGTGGTTTGGTGTGCAACTGCGGGGGGCCTGGTGGTGTGGTGTGCAACTGCGGGGGGTTTGCTGGTATCGCCATCTGGGGTGACGTGGAGAGGGTGACCTCATCCCTGGCCTGAAGGACTTGCTGCATTATCCTCCGTGACAATATCTCCCCTACAGCGTCAGGGAGCCTCTCGAGCTGCTGCTCCAAGTACCCCACGAACTGTCCATACTTGGTCTCCTTCCCAGCCAGGGATGTCACCAGGCGTGACATGTCCTCCCGCATCGCCTCCTGCGTCGCACTCAGCTGTAGAAACAAGAGTATGCATGTTAAACACCTTTTGTACTTATAAAATAATACATACATGTCATAGTAAGTTATGCTAATAACCTTTTTATGTTTTTCTCCTCCAGATGCATATGTCATCCTCTACAGGAATTATTTGCGGTTTGCAGCGTACACGAACATAGGATTTATATAATACTCTCGTAATGACTAATATACTCTCGTAATGACATATGTTAAATGTTTTCATATTTACCTCCACAGGTGAGACTGCCTCTACAAACTTCCGCCGCTTGTTCTGGCTGCTGGACCTGGCAGTGGGAGTTGTGTTGGTTGGAGGGGGCATGGCTGTGTCCTCTCCATCACTCTCGTCATCGCCAATCACCTCCACATTCCCATCCGGCGAGACGTTCTCGGTCGGGTTTGGAAACTGAAACACAAAAACATTAATATATCCTATATAAATAAGACCTTTAACCTATTTTAGTATACTTACATATGACAATATAAATAAATATAAGAAAATACATTTTATGTTTACATGAAACCTTCCATTATAAATGTATGAATTCAAGTATATATGCACAAGATAAGCATGATATTAACAGCCATGAATTAATATATGTATAAAATCATATATATATGCACAAGATAAGCACGTTAATAACAGACATTAATAGCCTAGGTATAACATGGTTAAATAATATTTTCCAAATGTGATAGCGAACAGTTCTTTAAGTATATATTGTTTTCACACATATTAGGTATGTTTATATTAGTTCTAACCTTAGCTGTGACCTTGGTCTTTACGTGGGAGATGTGCCCTTTGAGGAAGGCAAACTTCTGCATGATCCAGGTGTCCCTCTCTGATAGTGGCTTGCCCTCGAATGTCCCAGGTGTTCCCGATCCACTCTTCATATCGCTCAGCTTTGAGTACCTGGACCGCATGTTGCGGTCCCAATGTGCCAGATTACCGCCTGTGTAAAGAGTAATATTTATTAAGCAAGGCCCCTTTATATATATGATTTTTATCCGTAATTTCACAGGCCAAACATGGGTTGATAATACATTATTAGTTAATGCTGTTAAATACAAACATAGAGGGATGTATATGATACTCTGGCAACACACATACATATATGCCAATTTAGCAAACTTTAACATAATAGTAATTATGTATTTCACGTATAAATCACATGGAATCAAACCAAGAACACAACAGCAAGGTATTCAATCACTTATTACAAATAATATTTCATGCTGCATGTTTTGTTGTGGGTACTTACCTGTGACATTAACACCCAGGGTAGCAGCCTTCTCGTCGTAGGCGCGGAGTTTCCTGCGCGTATCTTTGTAGGCCTTGCTATGCTTCATATATAACATGGGGGTGTCCTTCACCCACTCGGCCAGCATGTCCTCAGTCTCGTCGCTCAAGATCACCCTTGTCAACTTATTTTTCTTAATGGCGCCATAACAAACAGGGCCCGCGCTGCCAGGGGGGTCAGGGGTATCATCATCACTGTCACTGAGGCTACCTTGGGTGTCCTGACTGGTATGAGTATCCTGACTGGTCTGAGTATCCTGGCTGGTCCGAGTATCCTGGCTGTCATCAGCATCAATATCTCCATCAAACACGTCCATGTCCTCATGTCCACTGGGCTGGCTGTCTGGCACAATGTCATCAGAGTCGTCCAACTCTTGCGACGCAACAGGCCTCCTGGCAGGGGGTGCGATGCGGGGTTGTTCGGGAGGTGTAGCCTTGCCTTTCTTCACAACACCATCACCACCCTTCCGAAACTTGGTGGCCTTCTCCTTGGGCAAAGGCATGGTGCAGGGCAGGCAGGTAGGGCAGCGTGGTAGGGCAGGCAGCGTGGTAGGGCAGGCAGGTAGGGCAGCGTGGTAGGGCAGGCAGCGTGGTAGGGCAGCGTGGGTCGATGTGCGGCCCGGGTCAATGGATCCTTGCTGGGGTCATGGTGGAGAGTGGAGGAGGCACCGCGGGCGGTCCCTTTTTATAGGGGGTGTTGACGCGGTGGTGCCACCTACTCGCGCGGTGTTGCCAGCAGTCGCACACCACTCGCGTAGACTCACGTTGGTTTCACCGTTACTCGCATAGACTCACGTTGGTTTGGCATAGACTCGCATAGACTCACGTTAATATCTCGTAAACTCGTGTTTGTTTCGCATGGACTCGCCACACATATTGTGAAATCCAGACCACCACGTGGGTACTCTCGTTTACGCATGTTACACTCGCGTTACCCCGTGTTAACTCGCGTTAGCGTCGTGTTGACTCCTGTTTGACTCCCGTTAAACTCGCCTTTGGCAATATTGGTTGTTTACTATAGTGTAGACTCCTGTTGTACTCGTGTAGACTCACGTAGACCCGCGTGGATTCGTGTAAACTCATGTAGACTCGCGATCATTAAATTTCTAAATAGTACAACGTGAGTGTCACGCGAGTCTACATGAGTGTCACACGAGTCTACAGGAGTTTACGCGAGTCTACGCGAGTCTACGCGACTCTATGCGAGTTGGCATCCTACTCCCACTTGACTCTCCAAATTTTATGTCATTCTAAAAATTTTGGCCGCGTTCGCGAGTGTACGCGAGTCCACGCGAGTCTGTGCGAGTGTCGGCGAATTTGGGATAATCATTGGCGAGTGCAAAAATGTCATCACTCGCGTTGGAGTTGCGCTCCGACTCGCCAATGTGTGAACCTTGCTTTAGTATCGCCAAACTAAAAGGGTTAAAAAGGTTTCATAATCAACAAACTAATGGAACAAAATATGGGAAAGTCCAAAAAACGCCCCCTTTGACCAAATAGGGTTAAATTTCCTAGACTGGCCAGGACGGGATGTAGGAGGCTCACTCTCGGTGGCTGTCTCTTTGATGGCTGCACAAAACCCAGGCAGGCGGAGATTGCTGAAGCCCAATACCCAATACCCGGTGCAGGAAGAGAATATATATAATATATATATATATATATATATATATATATATATATATATATATATATTCTGACATACGGAGCCCTGTATGTTAATTTAAGAGTTAGAATTAGAGTTCAAGGAGCCAAACTACCCAAGTGGTGAAGCAGACTAGCGAGCGAACGAGCGAGTGGGCAAACCATCTCTCCCCATACCAGCATGCTAGCCTTCACACCTCGATGACCGATGCTATGACGTATGATCGACGCCAGGAGCTGTGAGTGGACCATGCACCTGTTATGTGATTCGAGGAGCTATGATTGGAGCGCGCACCATCACTCGCCTCCTGATTCGTTCCTACACCATCATTGTTTGGTATATAAGACCCGAGTTGTGGGCATTCAAATCAGTCTCATTTGGAGTTGGGGAAGGTGAACTTGCAGCTGGAGGAAGACGGGGTGAAGTATTATAATGGGATTGTGACTGTCAGTCAGATTATATAAATGTGTGTTAAGTGTGTTCGGTGTAAACACTTACGTTATGTTGGTTAGTGAGATATGTGATTGGGAATTAACGTGATGTGTTTAATGTGTGTAATGTGTTTAACTATTTAATTGGGAATTAACGTGAACACTACTATTATGTGTTTAACTATTTGATTGCGAATTAACGTTAACGCTACTATTTATGTACTTAACTATTTGATTGGGAATTAACGTTAACGCTATTATTATGTACTTAACTATTTTAGTTGACTAACTTGTGGACTAAAGCAACTCTTTAAGTAATTGGGTTATGATGAAAGTAATACTATTGTTTTATATTAATACTTACGAGTTCTTTCATTTTCTTTGAATTAAGCTTACATTGCTTAATGGTGCTTAGTACGGTGATGCTATTGTCTCGTATTAGTAATATCGCCTTAGACTAACATGGCTGTGTTAATATTACTTCTAGTGATTTCCTAAGCTGAAGAAAATTCTTTTGCTTCAAAATATTATATTTTGCTTTTCATATTATTTGAGTGAGACCTGAATCGAATCTATGAAACGATCCTGTAACTTTATTTACTCATAATCAAACCTCAATGTTACGTGGTTAAGAAATAAATTTAACTAATTATTAAATATATATCTAACTTTTTATGTGACTTTGATATTACTCCTGATGATAATAATAATATAATACTATTAACGTAAGACAAGAACCAAGAATAATTACATTAAATATAAATAAAAGGACATAGAAGAAAACTATCTATTCATTTCAAAAAGGGTAAGAGACAGAAATATTCTTACTTTAATATTTATCTTTCAAGACTTTTTATAAAATTAATAGTCCTTCTTTAGCTATAACTTATTCGGTTCATAACCATAGCCTACTAAGCTTCGGTTAAATAATAATTCTTTATAAATACTACATGACTTTAATTAGTTTCAGTATTTTTCATAATTAAAGAGTATCAGTCAATAAAGGATACTAAGTCCTAAGATCCAAAAGGAAAGGAAGCAACAACAGGAAATTATTTTATTAGATTTTACTTTTGTTTTGCCTTCAGCTGACTGATACCTTAATATATATCTCTGTGCTATCTAGATTCATCAAGTTAACCACTTGAGGATCAAGATACGTAACAGAAGAGTGGCGACCTCGCCAGGATTCGTTTCATACAGTTTCACTCAGTTTCATTAACGTTTAACTACTTAAAAATCAAATATTAATCATGCCTCAACTAATTAATGAAGAAGATGCTCGAGTTTTCATAGAATCAGAACCCACAGCCCCTGATATTGACTGTCTGTCAAAATCCGAACTGAAAGTGCTTGCCTCATATCTCCAATTAACTGTCTCAAACATGTCTAAAGTAGAATTGGCTCAGACCATAAAAACCCACCTGTTCCCTGTAGAAGGCGGGGAGGGTGACGGAGCAGTTGGTGGGATCCCGAGTAAACCTAGCCAACTTGATGAACAATTGCCACCTGGTTTGACCGGTGATCAAGTACTGGAACTAGCCAGAATAAAGACCGAACAAACCAGACTAAATGCCGAAGCAAATGCCGAACAAGCCAGACTAAAAATAGAACTAGCCAGAGCAAATACCGAAGAAGCCAGAATAAATGCCGAAGCAAAGACCGAACAAGTCAGACTAAATGCCAGTGCAACGACCGAACAATGTGAATATCAATATCGTACGGCTCAACTAAATGTCCATACAAATGCTCCCGAAATTGCTCCCCCTCTGGGATTGACTATGACTAGTGTCATTCCACCTTTCACTGAGGATAATGTGCAGGATTTCTTTGTTTTGTTTGAGGAAGTTGCTGGAGGTATGAAGTGGACAAGAGATCAATGGCCTTTTATGTTACAAACTGTTTTGACAGGGCAGGCTCGAGCCACGTATTTGTCAGAAGTAGCAGAAGTTAGGCAGGATTATGACAATCTCAAAGAAGCTATCCTAAAAACTTATCAATTGCAGCCTGAGGCTTACAGGCAATCTTTCCGTAAAAACCAGAAGAAAGTAGAAGAAACCCATAAGGTATTTGCCAGGACCATGACTAAAACTTTCAATCATTGGGTCAAGAGTAAGAAAGTCACAAGCTACAACGATCTGAAGGAGTTGGTCCTGTTAGAAAATTTCCTATGGAAAATTGATTCTTCTGTATCCTATCATTTAAAGGGGAAAAAGGTAGATTGTCTTGCTGACGCTGCTGACATGGCTGACACATACGTGCTCAACAACAAATTTCGTGGAAAGAAGCCCTACGATAATTCTAGCTCTAATTTTAAGTATCCCAATCACAAATCTGACAGACCCAGTCACAAGCCTATAACGTCTTCCCCAGCTAGCCAAAATAGAATTGTTCCCCCAACTAAAAATGCGACTCAGGGCAATGGTAACAGAGGTGGGCCCCAAACTAATAGTAATGCTCAAAGAGGGAACTTTCCCGTATCCCCTAAAGTATGTACTTTTTGTGGCATGAGAGGCCACCTAGCTTATCAGTGCTGGGCCAAGGAAAAAACCGAGAGATCGGGGCAGACAGTTGCCGCCGTATCTCAAATTCCATGTGTGCCTTTAATGCAGGGCTCCCGACAGAAGGAGTACCTAGCACCAAATGTTCCTTTAATGCAGGACTCCCGACAGAAGGAGTACCTAGCACCAAAAGTTCCTTTAATGCAGGACTCTCGACAGAAGGAGTACCTAGCAGCTAACGTAAATCATCTAGACAGGGGTGTAGTAGCATGTGTGGTACAACCCACTAGGGTTAAGCCAATAATAATTTCACCATCAGTGCAGGACAGTTACCGTCCCTTTATTTCATCTGGCAACGTGAGATTAAATGGTTGCTTGCATGAGGTAAAAATTCTGAGAGACACAGGTTCTACTAGCACCCTCATGGTGAATCCTTACACTGAGTGCCCACCTGGCGAACTAGTTGTAATGAGAGGTGCTGGAGGCCAGTTTTATGCATACTTGGTAAAAGGCGAAATTGAATGTGAGTTACTACAGGGTGAGGCCACCATAGCTTTGTGTAGGTCCCAAGATATCCCTGTGCCTGGGGTAACACTCCTTTTGGGGAATGATGTAGCAGGTGAGAAGGTCCGACCAGACCCCATTTTGTCACTTTCCCCTGTTAACGAGCCACTAACCGGTGAGCTCGACAAGGAGATGCCAACTGTTTTCCCTGTGTGTGCTGACAAACTTTCAATGTCTCGAGTAGCAGTTCCCTCAGACAGAAATGTACCGAATGTAAGAGTTGATGAAAGGGATGATGAGAGTGTGAATGATGCTCCAACTGTGCCTGATGATGTGACTGAGGTGGATTTAACTGACACCTTTATGGCTCATCTTGACCCTAACGATGACCATGAAACCCCTCCAAATTGTCCTAGCGGCCTGGTAGAGCTACAGAGAGATGATTGTGAATGCAAGGAGTTAGCTGCCAGGTCCGTGAGTGAAGAGGAATGTGAGAAGGAGGGTGGTGAATGTTTCTACCTCAAAGGAGGAGTATTGTGGCGAAGATGGAGACCGCCACACAGACCAATCGATGACGGGGCTTGGGACGTCCATCAAGTAGTAGTCCCCAAACCTTGTCGTAAAGATATCATGGAAATGGCACATTGTATACCATTGGCAGGACACCTAGGTGTGAGAAAAACTCTAGACAGAATCAGAGCCCACTTTTACTGGCCAGGAATGCGTGCAGATGTAGTGGAGTGTTGTAGAGTGTGTCACACTTGCCAGATGACGGGAAAACCCAATCAGAAGGTGCCTGTACATCCTCTGGTGCCCTTGCCCGTTTTCGAGAATCCTTTTACTCGGGTGGTAGTGGACATTGTAGGCCCATTGCCTAAGACTTCCCAAGGTAACATTTATTTATTAACTATCATGGACATGGCAACTCGCTACCCAGAGGCTATACCCTTAAGGACTACCTCTGCTCCAACTGTAATCAAGGAACTGCTCAAATTTTTCACCAGAATGGGTTTCCCCCATGAGGTGCAAAGTGATCAAGGAACTAATTTTACCTCTAACATTTTCCAGCAGTCCCTGAAGGAGTTGGGTATCGAGCATGTAAAGTCTAGCACCTACCACCCAGAGAGTCAAGGGGTTCTCGAACGATATCATCAGACATTAAAGGGAATGTTACGTAAGTATTGTACAGAGACCGGAGTTGAGTGGGATAAGGGGGTACCTTTTCTTTTATTTGCTACTCGTGAGGTTCCAACTGAATCCCTGGGTTTTTCCCCTAATGAGCTAGTTTTCGGTCACCAGGTAAGAGGTCCTTTGCAACTATTGCAGGATAGCCTAGTTGGCCAGGAGGGGAACCAAAACCTCCTCAAGTATGTTTCAGATTTCAAAACCCGGCTGAGATCCTCATGTGAGTTTGCCGCTCAAAACTTGACAGTGGCTAAAAGCTCCATGAAGAAATGGTATGACAGAAAAGCCCGTGAGAGGGAATTTAAGCCCGGTGATGAGGTTTTGGTCCTGCTCCCCCTTTTTGGCCAACCATTATCTGCCAAGTTCAGGGGCCCATATAAGATCATTCGGAGGGTGAGCATTACCGATTATCTAGTAACTACCCCAGACAGGAGAAAGCCCACGCAAGTATTCCATATAAATATGTTGAAGCCCTACCATAGGTCCCCTGATTCCTCTCCTCCAGATTCTCCCACTGTGGCAGTGAATGTCAGGACCTGTGAGCAGCCTGGTGCGGACAAAGTCTTCAGTTCTCTTACTGACCCGCAACAGACTGTTCCAGAGCCTGAAGGTATCCATGCAGACTTTGACTTGTCATGTAGCCTATCCAACTTTCAGTATAATTCAGTGGCTTTGAGGGAATTACCATCTAAACTATGTCATCTTCCCTCTGATCAAGCGAACCATCTAATCTCTGTTTTATCTCAGTCTCCCAGTGTGTTCCGTGATACTCCAGGGCTCACTTCTTTGGCCGTGCACGACATCGACGTAGGGGATGCTACTCCCATTAAACTATCCCCCTACCGTGTCTCGCCACAACGCAGGAGTATACTGCAGGTCGAGCTTGACTTAATTTTTTCAAACCAGCTGATCACAAGGGCCTTAAGCCAGTGGAGTAGTCCGGTCATACTTGTGCCAAAGCCAGACGGGAGCCATAGGTTATGTAGGGTCTATAGGCAAGTCAATGCTGTCACAAAGAACGATACCTATCCACTGCCACGGATCAAAGATTGCATTTACCAGGTTGGCCTCATACAGCAGTAAGTTTAATTTAATGAGAGGATTTTGGCAATTAGCTCTCCCTTGTAGCGAGGTAAATATCATGCTTTTGTAGTGCGCTTTCAAGCCTTCAGCTGTGAGATAATGCCTTGCAGTTCGAATAACGCTCCAGCTACGTTCCGGCTATGTTCTGATGTGGTACCTGGAGACGTTGCCTACTTTGGGTGATATCCTTCTTATATCCTCATTTATAATCTTGCTGTTGCCAATCTGGTGGTGAATCTATTTATGTATTATGTTTAATATTATGTACTATACTCCTTAAACTCTTTTCTAGGGGGGAGGTCTGACATACGGAGCCCTGTATGTTAATTTAAGAGTTAGAATTAGAGTTCAAGGAGCCAAACTACCCAAGTGGTGAAGCAGACTAGCGAGCGAACGAGCGAGTGGGCAAACCATCTCTCCCCATACCAGCATGCTAGCCTTCACACCTCGATGACCGATGCTATGACGTATGATCGACGCCAGGAGCTGTGAGTGGACCATGCACCTGTTATGTGATTCGAGGAGCTATGATTGGAGCGCGCACCATCACTCGCCTCCTGATTCGTTCCTACACCATCATTGTTTGGTATATAAGACCCGAGTTGTGGGCATTCAAATCAGTCTCATTTGGAGTTGGGGAAGGTGAACTTGCAGCTGGAGGAAGACGGGGTGAAGTATTATAATGGGATTGTGACTGTCAGTCAGATTATATAAATGTGTGTTAAGTGTGTTCGGTGTAAACACTTACGTTATGTTGGTTAGTGAGATATGTGATTGGGAATTAACGTGATGTGTTTAATGTGTGTAATGTGTTTAACTATTTAATTGGGAATTAACGTGAACACTACTATTATGTGTTTAACTATTTGATTGCGAATTAACGTTAACGCTACTATTTATGTACTTAACTATTTGATTGGGAATTAACGTTAACGCTATTATTATGTACTTAACTATTTTAGTTGACTAACTTGTGGACTAAAGCAACTCTTTAAGTAATTGGGTTATGATGAAAGTAATACTATTGTTTTATATTAATACTTACGAGTTCTTTCATTTTCTTTGAATTAAGCTTACATTGCTTAATGGTGCTTAGTACGGTGATGCTATTGTCTCGTATTAGTAATATCGCCTTAGACTAACATGGCTGTGTTAATATTACTTCTAGTGATTTCCTAAGCTGAAGAAAATTCTTTTGCTTCAAAATATTATATTTTGCTTTTCATATTATTTGAGTGAGACCTGAATCGAATCTATGAAACGATCCTGTAACTTTATTTACTCATAATCAAACCTCAATGTTACGTGGTTAAGAAATAAATTTAACTAATTATTAAATATATATCTAACTTTTTATGTGACTTTGATATTACTCCTGATGATAATAATAATATAATACTATTAACGTAAGACAAGAACCAAGAATAATTACATTAAATATAAATAAAAGGACATAGAAGAAAACTATCTATTCATTTCAAAAAGGGTAAGAGACAGAAATATTCTTACTTTAATATTTATCTTTCAAGACTTTTTATAAAATTAATAGTCCTTCTTTAGCTATAACTTATTCGGTTCATAACCATAGCCTACTAAGCTTCGGTTAAATAATAATTCTTTATAAATACTACATGACTTTAATTAGTTTCAGTATTTTTCATAATTAAAGAGTATCAGTCAATAAAGGATACTAAGTCCTAAGATCCAAAAGGAAAGGAAGCAACAACAGGAAATTATTTTATTAGATTTTACTTTTGTTTTGCCTTCAGCTGACTGATACCTTAATATATATCTCTGTGCTATCTAGATTCATCAAGTTAACCACTTGAGGATCAAGATACGTAACAATATATATACTGTATATATATATATATATATACACTGTATATGAGTGTGTGTGTGTGTGTACAGCTGCGGTGATGAATCCATTTATCTGAGGACATTATAATTTATTTGGGAAATCTTATAGTGGAAAGATTATGTAATGCTTAACAAATACAACATGTAGCTTTCCGTATTTGATAATATAGGAGGATACAACAGAATTTGAACATTTCAGTTCATATTGATCATAAACTAACTTGGATGATTTTAGCGTAACATAACATTTACAACACCTCTTATTACAAATGTAACTTCAAATATTAAGAACATAGAATTACTGCATATATATATATATATATATATATATATATATATATATATATATATATATATATATTATATATATGTCTAATTCATTTCACAATTTCACTAGGGTTTCCGTGAAGTCCCTGGTTACACAGATTCCCAGTAATAAAACATTATACATACTGATTATGCATACGTGTTTGTGTGTATTTTTGTGATTGTTGTTGAGTGGTCATGGCATTGACTATTAATTTACTGTACATCGGAAAACTGTTAAATTTAGAATATATCTCTCCTACAATTAACCCCTTCAACACTATGACGTATTTTTATCTTTGCTTCTGGCGAAAAATAGATGATTTTATGCAGTTTAAGAAGGACCTATAATACTCAAAGGGTTAATTGAGATCACATTTACCCCTTGGAGTCCTAGAGGTAGACTATAACCTAAGGAAAATTGTCTAATGGTAACCAGAATATGATGAAAATTATGTCATCGTGCTGAAGGGGTGAATGTCAGTACTGTATCATAACCCCACTGTCAGGCCAAAAATACGCGAATTGTTGCCAAAACCACCTGGTCCCAAATACAGCGAGGCATCAATACGAGTTAAGCCGGTATCACAAGAGAGCTTTTATAGCCAACAATCGATCGTCAACAATTTTCTGGCAATATTTCTGGAATATTATGCACTGGTATTGGTAACTTGACTGAAGATAGATGAACTTATAGGTAACCGAAATATTCTAAATGTTGACCTCATAAGCTGCCAGACCAGTGTTGAGGATAAAATTATGTTGAGGGAAAAAATGCTTGTGTGATGCCCAAACCCCTCGCGGCCTGGAGTTCGTGCGGGAGCCTGGCGCTAGGTGGCGGGGTAAGGAAGACTAGCGCAGGCCCCGCCACTACCGCCATCTGTTGAGGCTCCGGCGACATACACCTCGCTAGGCCCACATAGGTTCAAATATCAGGCTAGCAAATATCGTATATATATATATATCATAAGATGTCAGTAGGTGGCCGAAGGTACTGCAGTTTCCTTAATGGGAGGACAAATAAGGATAGAGCACATTGGTTAGAGCTACCGATCAGGTCAAGTATTATAAATAAAAGCCATTTCAACCATTCGTAATCATGCTAGGGAACAAAACCATCCGTACTCCCCTGGGGATTTTCAAACAGTTGCCAAGTTTCGGAGCCACTATGAAGCACGTATTGGTGAAAAATTACCAATATAAAAAACTCAATCCTGAACTTAATCTTTCACATATTACATAACGTTGTATTATAATAGTGTGCAATGCATATTGTGTCCGAAGCTTGGGGTTGCATGAACTGCTGTGTTTGACTGAGTTTGGGATTTAATTTTCTCCCGTGAAATCAAGTATACTGTAGTTTAGTTGTCCATTAGCATTTATGGAGGGTGGGCCTGTATAATCAGCTTACGTATATTATATAAGGTACTGTACATGGGTGTCTTTTGTATAATTTTAGATTGCGTGGTGAAATTAATCAATTATATAAGATTGTTAGCTGTTCATAGTTTATACGTTGAGGTTTGAGGTCTGTGGGTTATTATCTACGTATTTGGAAGCTAACTGTTTGACTAGTTATTTAAGCTAATGGTTAAATGGTAGAATTTGTTAATTTAAATACGTATTCTTACTTGTTTAATAGATACCTATTGTTCATAATGTTTGAGGATCAAGTCTCATTCAATAAACATGGCATATTGTGCAGTTCTAACCCTAGTCTTCCTTTTGATTAATTATATATAAATATACTGCATCAGATATAATTGTTAAAATTTGAGAGAGAAAGAGAGAGAGAGAGAGAGTGTATAAAGGAGTACAAAGGAAATCAAGCAACAACAGGGCTAGTGGTCCCTCTAGGCTGCTTGTTCTCCAAACCACTGAGGATCAAGTGTCCAACAGTGGTTTAGAGTGGGTAAGGGGAAATTGGAAAGGGAACTACTGCCCTGGAACTAATGTCCGTTGCAGAATTAGAAAGAGAGAGAGAGAGTGTGAGAGTGAGTGTGTGTGTGTGAGCGAGAATTATATATCGTAGCTTACATGCATCTTGGTATATTCTTTATATATTTAAACTTATCAATGCAAGCCATATATAACAGAAACGTGGAAAATAAACAAACACATAACCACCAGAGCCGAAAACGTTTAATAAAGAAGGTGACATCACTCTCGCCATCACCCCCACTACCAAATCTCATCAATCATCATCAACGAATATAGCCGACCACAGCGATTCTTTTCCCGTTCGGATGGTGCATTTCTGTCAGTCATGTTCAATATTTGTGTTGTGCAGTCACTTATGAAAATCCGTGGTCCCCTTCTGTTTCCCTTTATGCTATTATAACTATCTAGATTGATATTTGGATGGAATATGCTTTTCAATAAACAGTATACATAGGGGGGGGGGGGGGGGATCTGGGAGCGGCACCCCCCAAGTTTGGTTAGGTTGTTAGGTTAGGTTGATGACAAAATATGGTCTTAACATTGCTAATTAATGGGTAAAAGGCATTTGCTGAAGGAAAAACACCTTAACACACACTAATCATTAAAAAAACTGATGAACATATCGATAATCATAAAAATAACACATACGTGGTCTAAAATACATAATGTGAACCTTAAAACAGCAAACAATATCCTCCGATAGTAACATTTTAGGTAAAGAGTTTATGAAATTATTCGATTCATTTCGAGATTGCTTCGAAAAACTTAGGCCACAGTGTATATCCTAGAATGTATAATCGTAAATATCCTAATCAAATTAGTAAAATAAACTAACAAAGCATAACATTTTCGCTTATCAATTTTCGGGATTGTCGAAATTAATTGCAAAAGGTGAATTTCAGACTGACAAAATATATATTTTCTGTACAATATTAGGATTCACACAAATATAAACAAATATGATCAAATAGATATTTATTTACATATGCATTAATTAAACTTGTTATTTACTTAATCATTCTTTTATTTGATTACATTTTATTGGGTTATTAATATTTTTTATTCTATATTTGCTTTGTTTTTCGTGTTTGTTTTTGGTGGGAATGGGGGGGGGGTAGAAAGTTAACGACTAAAATATTGGTTTCCATATAGATAAAGGCTAATGGTCTCGCGCAAAAAATCAAGAATAGTTAAAGCATTCGTGAACACGAATGAACCTTTGATATGGATTACTTAGCTACAAACTCAATATTGTTCTGTATGAGATATACTATGAGAGCGTGTAAGTTCTGTATGAGATATCCTAGATTCGAATCCTGGGAGAATCACATGCTTTCATTAATTTTGTGTGTGGGTTATTGGTGTTAAGAACGATGTTAAAAATAATATGTATGGATAGAACATTACGCCAAACCGAAAAACCTACACAATATGTTCTTTAATTTAGCCCTTTACATTAGAAGAAATGAACAAATAAAACACTGCTTGTGTGTACCATTTTTGCTACAATTAAGTGTTCATAGTGTAGAGTATCATTCCAACATGCCCCAACCCTCCAGGAAACACACATGACCATGCAGTGCCGACCGTTCACACACACACACACACACACATCAATGACCCCGGCCCTAAGAATGGCTAAGTGCCGTAAGTGATGAATGGGCAGCTCAATTGCACACCCGTAACTGTACCCCTTCATGTCTTGCAATATCTCTCGCCCGGCTGACTTGCAGGGAGGGGTTGGGGGTGGGTGGGGGGGGGGGGGGGGAGAACTCTATATAGGTAGGTTCTTTTTGGGGGGTTGATTGGAGTGTAGCTCTGTTTTTTTTTTATTCACGTACAGTCGGGTCCAATAGTTACGAAACACCTCTAACATTTCAGTCAGTCAGTACGGTATGTACCGGTACTCTAGGCTAACAAATTAATGGAGCAACTTGGTTGAGCCCAAGTACTGTTATCTTTTACTGTACTTCCCATTACTCAACTTATTCTTCCTCTATCCAAAATTCTTTACTCCCCTACTTTTCTATAGCCATCTGATCCGATCTGAAAATTGCCTTCACAGGTTTGCTTACAACTTAAATGAAATGCTTCCCCCCCCCCCCCCAAATCAAAATGTGTATATATTTCAGTAGAGTAATGTCCCGGCCGAAGGCCGAATTCTTGTTAATTACAGGCTTGTTATCACTTAGCCACAATAATCAACACCTGAATGGTATGAAGCGTCTTATTATCGCCAAAGTTATGGGATGGTTCAGGCTGCAGGGTTAAAACTATAAAGGTTGAGAGGTGATTGAAGTGTAGCTCTATAGTTTTATTATTAACTTGTTTGTGCTCAGTTGAGTTTAAAAGTTTATGATGCCCCGTTACCATTGCAATCGGTTAGTACGTCATTATAGGTGTTACAAGTTACAACACAAACATAAATATATAGAACATTAAAACAAAAATACGGTGGGAAGGAGGGGGGGGGGGGGGGGATATATAGGTACCCCTACTTGTTCAGGATTGATTGGAGTAGTTTTAGAATTTTTAGTTTTTTTAAATACATTTTCGTGTACAGTCGGCTCTAACATTTGCTACACAACTCTATAATTTCAGTCGGTTAGCATGTACCCTAGGCTAACAAGAATGCCTTCCCAGATAAGATTCATACTAGATATAATGCATACCCACACCTCTTACAAGCTGAATTCGTATATTTTCCGATAGAACAAAATGTCTCTTCTAAATTGGAGGGTCGCAATCACTCACCCAGAACATATATAATGATACCTGCCAAACTAATGGGAGGTTTCAGGCTGCAGGGTTAAAACTAAGAGGGTTCTTTAGAGGGGTGATTGAAGTGTAGCTCTATAAGCTCTTTGTCAACAATGTGTGTGTATAGTCGGGGTTAAAAACGTTGATGATGCATCTGTACAGTTTCAGTAGGTCAGTAAAGCCAGTGTCACACGAGCGCTTTTTCCAGCAATGTTCGTTGGGCAAGTATTTTCTCGTGATATTTTGAGGATTGATCACATTGGAATCGAAAACTGGACTGACGGTAGATTATGCTAGGTGGCTGAATTCTGATAAAACCAAGATTTTTAAGTTGCCAGACTACAATTGCTCGTAAAAATTGACGGAAAAATCGCTCGTGTGACAACACCTTAAAGGTGTGTCAGAGTTTCAATTCCGGTACTCTTCCACTTCCATCTTTACTTTTCTCCTCTCTACACTTTTAAAACGCTCCTTCTCATTTTTTAACCCCTTCAGCAAGATGACGGAATGTTCATAATATTTTGGCTACCATTCGACGACTATCTTTAGCTTGAAATATATCTCCAGGACTCAAAGGGTACATACGATCTCAATAAACCCTCTGAATAGCATAGGTCTTCCTTAATCTGCATAAAGTCGTCTACCTTTATGCAAAATTAAAGGTCAAATTACGTCATCGTGTTGAAGGGGTTAATTATGTTGACCAGTTTCTCAACCCCTTGAGGATCATGACGCGTGTTTGCCGTTCATTTTGGCTAACATCAGACAATTATATGCAGTTTAGGAAGGACCTCTAGGAATCTAAGGGGTCAGAACCATTTCGATTATGCCTCTGCCTCTACAAATTCTTCTGAAACTGAACAAAATCGTCTAATGGTAGCCAAAATAAACTACTAAAACGTGCAATAATCGTCAAGGGGTTAAGAAACATGGTCAACATAATTAAAAGATGAGAAAGAGCGTTTTAAAAGTGTAGAGAGAAGAAAAGTATATTAATTTAATATCTGATGTTCTCCTAAGCTCTCTAGCTAGCCCCGTTCCACTTTGTATTAGTTGCCGTTCCTTCTCTGCAGTACCGGTAGTTTCGGGTATTTTTATTATTAAAATTTTCACCGTTGTTTCCCCGCCCAGCTGGGAGGCTTCAGTAGCTTCGATAATAATAATAATAATAATAATAATAATAATAATAATAATCTGTCTAGCCACTCCCTACCCACCTACCTACCTACCTACTAAGGAGAATGGGCGTCGCACTATATAGATTCTTGGTAGGGAATAATTAGAGTGTAGCTTTATAGTGTGATATGAACAGTTTGTGTGCACAGGCGGTCCACTTATGCTGATAAATGTTACAGTGTAAGTGAGACAGTTAACCAGAAGAATGTATGACTGGAGTACCGAGTAACGATTTGAGTCTAAATTGATATAAAATAAAAACACAAATACTAAATAAATAAATAAAACAAAATATATATATACAGTATATATACTGTATATATATATATATATATATATATATATATATATATATATATATATATATATATATATATATTAAATGTTACAAAACTAATATAATAACCGTTATAATTTTCATCTGCAAGTTATAGTGAAGTTAGTAGTTAGCACATCAACTCCATACAATTGTTGTGTAAGACTATAATATTATTTGATATCATTAGAATTGTTCAGGGGCATACATAGAGGTATTTGAAGTAGGAGATGTTTGGGTATTGTACAACCATTGCCTCTGGCTGTGTAGACAGAACAATATATAATAATAATAATAATAATAATAATATTTATTCAGTTAGCAATTTACAGAGTTGGTACTATGTTACAAATATGACATGTACCAGCCTTGCATAATTCCAACTAAGGATAGCCCAATAAGGCCGTAAGGCGTATTTCCATTGGGGTCCTTGTGGGATTAGGTTAGCTGGGGAAAAAGGGGAGGATAAAGAAATAGATACTTTAGAGAAAGTATTTCTAGGGGGTTATTTTAAGATACCTTACATCCTATAGTAAATATCAGTAATCCGTAATCAGTAATCATTTCAGTTTGGTTTGTCTATCGCTTATGTCGCATTTAGTAGTAGACATAAGCTTGGTGCTCCCTTCTCGCAGCTGTCCGGTTCAGGTGTTCCTTCAGGCTACGTCTGAAGGAATACAGTGTTCTCTTTTCACGGACTGACTGGGGTAGGTCGTTCCAGTCTTTGATGGCGGTGAAGAAGAATGTTTGCTTACCCTGTCCTTGGATTCTCGGGACCTTAAAATTAAACATCCTGTTTCTTGTATTATGTCCACTCCTCTCATTTGCTTTAACAAAATCATTCTTTAGATACTCTGGAGCTCTGTCATAGAAAATTTTGAAGGCATTAGTGAGCCTGATTTGTTTGGCCCTGTCAGAGACATTGAGCATACCTAGTGACTGAAGTTGTTCCTGGCCAACATGTGATCTGGGTCCTAGGTTCAGCATTAACCTAACCATTTTATTTTGAGTGACCTGAAGTTTGTGCTGTGCTGATTTAGATGATGCAGAGTACCAGGATGGAACAGAATAGTCAAAATGACATTGAACAAGCGCTTGGCAGAGGGTCTTTTTGGTCGCCGCGGGCAAGCATCCCACCTGTCTATACAGGTATTTTATACGTGCTCTACACTTAATCAGGATAGATTCCAAAATTGTTTCACCTGACAAACTCGCGTCCAGTTTTAGTCCGAGATATTTAACTTGTGACACTGTTGTTATAGGAATATCATTACAGTTGACCGAGAAGCCCACAATGTCTTTCAGTTTGCGTTTTGTTCCACATAAGATGGCTTCCGTCTTGCCCAGGTGAAGAGATAGTCTATTGTCCACTAGCCATTCACTACATGATTCTAGTTCTTTAGAAAGTGAAGCGGCAATACTTATTGGGTCTTTTCCTGAAACCAGAAGCACGCTGTCGTCTGCATACAGTAATAATTTACATGAGACGCTCAGTTCCATGTCGTTCACATAACAGAGAAAGAGTAAGGGACCAAGGATGCTTCCCTGCGGGACCCCACAGTTAATTGGCATAGGATCAGATATATTATCATCAATTTTGACTCTTTGGGTTCTACCACTAAGATAAGATTTAAACCAGTTCACAGATCCTATGCCCAGTGCTTGTAGTTTATTACATAGGATATCATGGTCTACTGTGTCAAACGCTTTTTGTAGATCAAGAAGAACCATACCGGTGTAGTTACCTTTAGACATTTCTTTACGAATGTGATCCGTTAAGTGGATGAAACAGGAGTCTGTCGAGTACATGCATCTGAAACCTGATTGAAACTTATAGAATAGATAATTTTGTTTGAGGTAGTGTTCAATTTGGGTGTATACCGCTCTTTCAAGGATTTTAGATACAATACATAATATGCTAACTGGTCTGTAGTTACCAACTTCTAGTTTATTTTCTTTCTTGAATAGAGGGGTTACAATAGCTTCCTTCAGTTCAGCAGGTACAGTGTTGGTGTTAATGACAAGTTGATGATGTGGGTTAGGGGGCCTGCTATACCAATGGCTCCATCTCGTAGAAATTTGGCAGGAATTTTGTCTGGTCCTGTGCTTTTATGTACATTTAGGTTAGACAGCTCGTCAAAAGTGTATTTTGGTGTAACATTTGTCAATCCAAATGTGTTCGGGTGTATGTCTTTATCTCTGTAGAAATTTCGAATATAAACTGTGATGGATAGATGTAAATGAAAGGGACTGGTGTTCTCGCAGAGGGGCCCAAGTCCTGACGTTATTCTTGACTTACAGTGTGCTGGCTTAATAATCCAATAAGGTTGATAGCCTCTGAAGTCCTATTTAAATTTGAATGTAAATTAAAGCTTCTCTCTAATTCTTAAGAGACCTGTCTGCCCCCCCACAACTTTAACTTTAACTTTAAATGGGAACCCTTTGCCTTTTACTTTTTTACTTACGTCATATCTTTCCTCTTTTGCTTCACTCTAGTTAGAAATCTCTCACCTCCCCAACGTGTCTGTCCCCTTCAACGTTATTCATATATCTATATTTTACTTCCTCGATAGTCCTCGTTTTGGGGACTGGATTGAATGTGAGGACATTCTGGAAAAAATAGCAGACCTGCAATTTAGGAGGAATCGGCTTTTGGCCCAGAACATTTATCTACCGATGAATGTACAAATATATACCAAAGAGTGGTGTTAAGGGTGTTATATTCATGTTTGATGAAGCTCTAGGAAGGAATCTATTAAAATTAATAATAATAAATTCATATATATAAAAGAATCTCTCTTTAAATAATTCAAGAGAATAATTCGATACAAATGCACTGCCATCACAAAACCACTGTAATTTTGTTTTATTTTATTTTTTAAATTACCGTACACATTAAATACTATATACTTCATTCAATATGAAACTGGCAACAATCTTTCCACATAGTTAGGAATACGGTTGGTATGACTTTTAATTCACCAACTATAATTCCATGCGAGTAAATTTAACTAAAACCCTCCATTTATTAAATTACCGGTATTGTTGTTCATTAAAGTGAAAGCAGCTTATTGATTACACTCAATGCCGGTCAGGAATGTTTAGACAA
This sequence comes from Paralithodes platypus, assembly GCA_032716605.1. Lineage (NCBI taxonomy): Eukaryota > Metazoa > Arthropoda > Malacostraca > Decapoda > Lithodidae > Paralithodes > Paralithodes platypus. The sequence continues at coordinate 103,061,619 of CM064487.1, forward strand.
GTTTTGAAACGGCAATTATGATACAGAGTAGAACTATTTTTGGAAACTGCGTTAGCATCACTGAATATTTAACGGGGTTTCGCTACTAAATGTTCACCGTCTTGTTTTTACCATTAGGAGGTGTGCAAGTATTCATGACCACGACTGAATATGACCAAGCTTGATCACAGAAAGAAATGTTAATACTTACGGTACGGTACCGACTGATATTACAGTATATCTATCTAGAGTGCCTTTATAAAGAGCGTACCGACATAGGGGGTCCTGGGAGTCAGAAACCATATTGTGCCATGAACTAAAATGTTAATACTTACCGACTGATATTACAGTATATCTATCTAGAGTGCCTTTATACATAGAGTGCCGACATAGGGGGTCCTGGGAGTCAGAAACCATATTGTGCCATGAACTAAAATGTTAATACTTACCGACTGATATTACAGTATATCTATCTAGAGTGCCTTTATAAAGAGCGTACCGACATAGGGGGTCCTGGGAGTCAGAAACCATATTGTGCCATGAACTAAAATGTTAATACTTACCGACTGATATTACAGTATATCTATCTAGAGTGCCTTTATACATAGAGTACCGACATAGGGGGTCCTGGGAGTCAGAAACCATATTGTGCCATGAACTAAAATGCTCTGATAGACATGCCGGTAGATTGCTGGATTGTAATAAACAAAAAGTTATATATAGAATACTATGAGGTGTATAAGCTAAATAAAGACAGTGCAAAAATAATAGGCTGCTATGGGGTAAAGCGTGAGGTAGAACAAAATGGCGTCCATAAGTCAAGTTGCCAACACAATTACCTAATTTTATATAGATATAATTTTTTAGCACTAAGATTTGCATTGACTGCGAATAATATAATTTGACACACAGTTGGTATGAATTAGTTAATATATAATGATTGGATAAGCGGTAGGTCTGTTTGCAGCTTCCTTCCAAATACAATAAGTAATTCTCATTATCTAGCAATGTATTATATTTTTTCCCCTAAGCTAACAAAAACGCCTTCCCAGACTTCCTTCAAATTAAGGAATCACCACCCAAACCCTCCTCAAGCTAAATATATAAATGTTTTACATAATTGTTGTTCTTCCAATTTGTTTTCCAAAAAGTAGCTAGAATAAGCAAAATATCGGTACTGGTGTTTTCTGCTTAACAATGTTTAGGAGTGTTTGGGGCTGCCTTGCCTATATGCTCAGTAAATAGTGCCCATTAACCCTTCCTGTATGGGCGACTTCTTTTTATATTTATTCGAGCTATATTTAGACGGGTTTTTGAAGTTTAAGAAGGATCTGTGGTACGGTAGTAAAAAGCGTTAATTGAATAAGTTCGCAGCTGGGTAATATCGGGAGGCCCTTTTGAAACTGATAGGAATCGTGTAATAGTAGCTAGAATACAGTTGAAAAGACGTCACCGGTACTGAGAGGGTTAAGGAGAGAATATTATATTATTATTATTATTATTATTATTATTATATTATTTCTTCTTCTAATCTATCCATCTATGAATCTGTCTGTCTGCCTGTCTGTTTATCCATATTATTCTTAGAAGTAGAAGTATTTTTGTTTGTTCACTAGGCCTTCATCAAGCTTATACAATATATACGGTATATATATATATATATATATATATGATATGATAAGATATACACAAAAGTTTCCCCCACCCTCGAGATATATTTGCGCATTTTTCGGTAAAACAGATGACCAGGCCGAAGGCCGATTCTTTCTAATGTTGCAAGTTCGCTACCGGTATCGCTCGCCCGTTATAAGTGCCCGTTAAGTATATTTGTTCGTCCTCTATCACTATATAGATTATCGATGAGCGAGTACTGTTAGTCAGGGTGTTAAACGAGGACATTTTTGCTTTTAGACTTTAATTAATATATATATATATATATATATATAATATATATACAGTATATAGAGCATATATATTTTATTTTATTTTCTACATATCAATATTTTTCAGCTTCATATATTCTCACGTACTGGTACTACAAAGGTTGATAAACTTTGCATTTCATCACTAACATTTCGAAGCGAATACTAAGAACAGTATTAAATTTACATGAAACTTACATTAAATTTATCCTGAAGATTACACTGAAAATAGCGCGAATATATGCATAGTCAAAGTAGCGTTCATAAGAAAATAATTTATAGAAACTCGACAACTTTACTGAAATGCCTGCCAAACTCAGTTAACACGATAAATATAATAAAAACTGTATTTATGTACCGGTATAATGTGTTCTTTAGTTTCCTCCTTATACTAGACCTCTATCAAACTGAAATTTGATACGGTACCCCTAAGACCCCCTTTTGATATAAATTTGTGTATTTTTCAGTACAAAAATACCCTAGCTGAAAGCCGGATCCTCCTAAATACGACACCTAAAACAAACAAAAAATGAATAAGCACCTAAATAAATTGAAAGGTATAAAATGTACACAAAAAAGGGCCGGAAGGTCTTAAAATATCCAAACTAATGGGTCGAACGTCTTAAATTTTCAAAACTAATGATGCTAAACATGAGAAGAAGTTCAAGAAAAGCTACCCTTTTTAAGCCCACCTAAAATATTGTTAAGCATGTGTCACTCAAGAAAGCTAGTGTCTCTTTACGTCTTTCAGTATACAACGGTGCTCGCTTCTTCCTCGTAGGCTGGTTAGCAGAACACGGTATAGTTAAGGGAGTTAAATAATATGACCAATTGACGACGTTAAAGAAAATTTGTCCTTCCATATAATATGAAATCACTGAGTAGATATAAATTCATGGAGACAACTGTACCCTTTAATTTGCAAAGGCCCTTCCAAAGCTGAGAATTATCGTGCAACGAATGTCTTTCCCTCTTCCTATGTCTTAAATTGCTTCAAACTCCGTGTGTCCAGGCATTTTGGCTCTAATGTCCCTTGATTTTGGCCCTGTTACTCTTTCAACTCTGGGGGAGGCACTCGATACAGGCAGTTCTGCCTTTTGTCTCCATAACTCACATAGAACAAAACATAAATACAAAAAAGTGGCAAGAAGGCGCCACTGTAGCTACAGCAGTAATTACCAACACAGAGGTTTTGTTTTCGTTGTGTAAACCGGAATTTTATGGAAGATTTTACAAAATTATATTGTAAATTACTATTGCTTGTAGAACACATATTGACCATTTACATTCTGTGACATGATAATTTGTGTGATAACAAAAACATACTTCGTGCAAAGTATATTTGCAGCATAGGCTACACCTTTGACATATGAAAGCGTTTTCAACTAGATTTTGTTTTTTTTCAGAAATGAGTTATGTAAAATTTATACCCGGATCATCAGTTAGTTTCGCCAGTCAATATCATGCACTAAATAGAAAATGTTAAATGATTAACAAAATATTTTGTTCAGACTCATTCATACCATTACTCTTAGGAAATACCGGTACATATAATTGGAATATATATATATATATATATATATATATTGAATATCAGTATATTCCCCTCCAAGGTCATATACTTCATCACCGTATAAGCATTTTCCACATAAATATATATATATATTGCAATAACACCCATACATGAAAACCTTCCATATTTTTCAAATATGAATTGAAATATTTAGCCTACTTCCGGATATGTAATTAATTTATGATTATGGATCCATTGGAAATTAAATGGCCCAAACTAGACCCTGGCTGAAAAAAAACATATCAGTAGGGATCAGATGAGCGAATGATGGCTAACTGATAAACTAATTGATTTTGTACGAAATATGTTAGCAGAGTTGGTCCATATATTGAAAATCTCTCTCTCTCTCTCTATCTCTCTCTCTCTCTCTCTCTCTCTCTCTCTCTCTCTCTCTCTCTCTATCTATCTATCTATCTATTGATCTATCTACAGTATATACCGGTATATGTATATTATTTTTCCAAAGCTGAATAAAACTGATAAATAAGTGACGATAAGCATAATACAAAACACATTTGTAATACTTTTTATAATATTATTACAGTAATATCATATATATTACATCTACTATTTAACCACCAACTCGCTAAATGATTTCGAACAAAATCAATTAGTTTATCAGTTAGCCATCGTTCGCTCATCTGATCACTACTGATATGTTTTTTCAGCCAGACTCTAGTTTGGGCCATTAAATCTGCAATGGATCCATAATTATAAACGAATTACATATCCGGAAGTAGGCTTAATATTTAAATTCATATTTTGAAAAAATACGGAAGCTTTTTTATGTATGTGTGATATTGCAAAATGATGTATAAATGTTGAAAATGCTTATCTGGTGATGAAGTAAATGACTTTGGAGGGGAATATACTGATATTCAATTCATGCACCTATATAAAAACAGAGCAGTATAGAAACAGCTATATAACAACAAAGCTATATAGAAACAGCTATATAGAAACAGCTATACGGAAACAGAGCTATATAAAAACATAGCTATATAGAAACAGCTATACAGAAACATATCTATATAGAAACATCTATATTAGAAAAAGAGCTATATAGAAACAGCTGTATAGAAACAGAGCTATATAGAAACAGCTATACAAAAACAGAGCTATATAGAAACAGCTATATGGAAACAGAGCTATATAGAAACAGCTATATAGAAACAGAGCTATATAGAAACAGCTATACAAAAACATAACTATATAGAAACAGCTATATAGAAACAGAGCTATATAGAAACAGCTATACAAAAACAGAGCTATATAGAAACATAGCTATTTATTTTTTTTTCTTTTTTTTTCTTCTATATTCCAACTTACTTCCTCTCGGGCATAGACTGAGAGCCTTAACATTCACCGCTTTACAATGAACAGTGAAGCCTGTGAGGTCTTGTTCCAGTCTAGGGAGTGAGACATGTGAATCACGTAGAGTACAACGAGCACCTGCCATCTTGCCTTCACATGAGGCACGGTGTTCACTCATGGCCCGAAACGACCCCATCTCTGAAGCCACCTCGTTCCCGTGCTTCACTGTCTCACCCCCTACACTCGGACTCTCACACTTACACACACACAACGCCACCTGTTGAGCAGATAACTCACCAGGCATTGCACCCCTATAGCATATTTTGAATATGGGAATATTCATACAGTGCTATTTAATCAGGGAACAATGAGGGTATTTTATTGACGTTGGGCTTGTGGTAATGCACTGATACTAGGTACAGCACAAATTCCATCCCAATAATATCTTCCCATTGATACATCGGGATTTGAACCCGGGACCTTTGGATTACCAGGCCAGTGGCAAGACCACTCCACCACACCTCCCCTATAGAAACAGCTATATAGAAGCAGAGCTATATAGAAACAGCTATACAAAAACAGAGCTATATAGACACAGCTACATAGAAACAGCTATGATAGAAACAAAGCTATGCTAGAAACACAGTAATATAGAAACAAGGCTATACAGAAACACAGCTCCTATATATAAACAGCTGTATAGAAAAGTTTATATATAATCAGAGCTACGTAGAAACAGGTAAATAGAAAGAAACCTATATCAAATCAGAGCTATATAGCAACGGCTAAATAGAAAGAAAGCTATAGCATATACTGTACATAGCTATACCAGATTCCTATGTATTCAAGGTCGTGTTAACCTTTTCAATGTGTGATTTAATTTTAATTATATTCAGTATCATTGGAAAATATTATGTACATTATAAATTACGTCTAGGAATGAAAGGGGTACACACAATACTCTTACACCTTTTACTTTCCGTAACAAAATCGCCTATCGGTAGCCAGAAATTAATGAAAAGTGCGTTATCGTATATTTCCATCGTATTCATGACAAATATACGGCTGGCCTCATGAATGTTGTATCCTCTCTTTGATGTTATTTATGAAAGGAAACTTAGCATGATTAAAATAGACTATAGTAATAATCTAAGTTGAACCAAAGTGTCAAATGAGGGACTATTCTAATCTAGTCCTAACACTGAGTCCCTCGTACTTAGTCATTATTATAATTATGTGAAGTAGTGAATCACCTCACATCCCTCGGTGTGACCTTCTTTAATGCCGTGTGAGTAAGAAAGAGACTGTATTTTATTCTTCTTCCTCTCAGACGATTACATTCAATTTATGACGTATTTCACCCGTATTGTAGGTTATCATTATTATTATCAGTATTATTAGTATTAGTATTAGTAGTAGTAGTAGTAGTATTTATAGTATTACTATTTTTAGTATTTAATTGTATTCATTATCAATATTTTTATGTTTATTAAATATTTATGATACTCAAATCATTCCTGCATCCTATGACTAAAACTGCTTAAACATTGTTGTGTCCAGGCATTTTGTCCCTAACGTCCCTTGAATTTGGTTCTCTGTCAATCTTGTGGCTCTGGTTAATGTTGTCTCCTTTATACACATAGGAAAAATAATAAGTGTTACAATCGCTTACGAGTTGAAATTAGTACACTTGATTGTATAACAAGAAAGAAAATATGTGTCGCATTTTAGTTACATATAAAAACAGAATCATTACAGGTCAAGCATAGGAAATAACACTGACATTTGTGGTTACATTATTATCGTATACATATTATGGACATTATTATAATTTGGAGTAAGGGGTCGGGCGCAAGTTGGACTAGATAATAGTCCATCAGGCGCCTGGCCCGGGGAGACGATTAATATGAAGGGTGCGCCTGGAAGTGTGGTGGGAGGGCTTGTGGCTTTGGCTCCGCTGCATGTCTGCCTGCCGAGATCGGAACCTCTCCGGGTGGTCAGGGGCCGGGGGAGTGCTGGAGCGACCTTGGTGACCCTTGTCTCTGGGTCTTCTCCTGGGTGACCTGGATGTGTGTGAGTTTGTGCTTTTTATCTGTGTTTATTTGTTTTATGTTGTTTTTGTGTTTTCCCTGTTCTTGCTCTGTCTTGAGTTGGCTACCCCCAAATGTGGGGATTGGGCCTGAGCATATAGATAGATAGATAGATTATAATTTACGTAGACAATATTTACATTATTATAACTTACATATTGTTATTGCATAATCCTTGGATTTAATATAATTTACATGTATACATGACCAATATTTACATTTTCATTATCATTATTATTTACGTATTATTTAAATTTCACCATTGATAACAAGCGGGACATCACTGCTTGCTATACCACGCTGACGAACCAGGTGTAACATAACGTATATTATGCTTGTCGTACGGGAAAGGTTAAAGCGATCTCACGTCCATCATTATCTCCGTGAAACAAATACTTTTTGTTATCGTGTCTGTGCTACAACGCTGTTCACTATGTTCTTACTAATATTTAATTAATACGCTCTACTTTGGAATGTTTTCTTGGGATTTCATTGAATATATTTATATCTATTTCTCTCTCTCTCTGTCTCTGTCTCTCTTTCTCTCTCTCTCTCTCTCTCTCTCTCTCTCTCTCTCTCTCTCTCTATATATATATATATATATATATATATATATATATATATATATTTTTTTTTTAAAGAGGCAATGAACAGAGGAAGGAAAACACAGATACAACAAAAAGGTCCATGTGCCTAAAGGCATCCTCCATTCATAAAATGTGTGTAACAACTGGATTTAAACATTTGTAGATTGTAAGTTTGTGGAAAGCAATTCGAGGGAAGTTAATTCCAAAGAGTAGTAGCTCTGGGGATAAATGAATTCTGATAAGCAGAAGTTCTGCATATATATATATATATATATATATATATATATATATATATATATATATATATATATATATATATATATTATAGTGGCAGAGTGGTCTTGCCTCTGGACTGGTAATCCAATAGACCCGGGTTCGAATCCCAATATGTCAATGGGAAGATATTATTGGGATGGAATTTGTGCTGTACCCAGTTTCAGTGCATTACCACAGCACACCGAGATGCCAAAACAAAAAATACCCTCATTGTTCCCTGATTAAATAGCACTGTATGAATATTCCCATATTCAAAATATGTTACAGGGGGGCAATGCCTAGTGAGTTAATTACTCAATAGGTGGCGTTCTGAGAGTGAGGGTCCGAGCCTGGGAAGTGAGACTGTGAAGCGCAGAGGCGAAGCAGCTTCAGAGATGGAGTTGGGTTCGAGCCGTGAATAGGTGCTTCGCATGTCTCACTCCCTAGACTGGAACAAGACCTCACGGGCCTCACCGTGTTCAGCGGTAGAGTGTAAAGGCTATCAGCCTATGCCCGAGAGGGAGTAGTTGGAATATAGAAGAACAAAAAAAAAATATATACAGTATAATTATATATACTGTATATATATATATATATATATATATATATATATATATACCGGTATATATATATATATATATATATATATATGTATATATATATATACTGTATATATACATACATATCAATTAGCCTAATATAATGTCCACATATACGTTGATAAAACAAACTATAAAATCGATTTTTGGTGGCCATAATAGAACAAGATAAAGAGGAAAAATATGCAAAATGTATATCATGGTGTACGGTACTAAGAATTTATTTAGTTATATATTGAACTTCCGGTAAAAAAAACATCAAATCTATCTATCTATTGCCTGACGCCGCAATCCCCGAAGGGGTGGCCACGAACGAACCGCACCATCAAATACAACTTCTTATAATATGGAAATATCATTGTTGAGATCATAACATATTAAAGTTGACATTTTTTAAAGTTACACGATACACGTGTTATCACCTCCTCAAATTATGCTATACTCCATAATATTTACTCGTACTGTAGCAGCGATGTATTTTTCATTTTTGTCTAGTTATGTTTAGACGGTTTTATGGAGTTTTAGAGGAATCTGTTGTATTAAAAATAGTTAAGTTATAGTTTGAAGCCTGTTGATTACTGGGGGCCCTTTTTAAGCCGAATAAAATCGCTTAATAGTAGCCAGAATAAAGTTAAAAGGACGGAACCGGTATTGAATAGGTTAATAAATAGATAGTTAACCCATACCGGTATACATATAATCCTATGCATGCATACACAAAATGTAAGTCTGCTGATACATTTAACTCCTTCCGCCATGTATTAAGGTGAGATGAGCCGTTTGTGTTCTAGATCCTTGTCTCCCTCATGTTTAGCCCCATTAGTTCTCTTAAGAAGCTTGCCCCATTAGGTTGTCGATTTTATGACTTTCCGGCCAATTTTCTTGTCAATATTAAGACCTTTCGTGCTATTTAGGTGTCGATATTTTTCTTGGCGAACGATAGTGAGCCTGTAATTTGGGAAGAACCAGCCATTTATCTACCAAAAAATGTACACATTTGTCTAAAAGGACGATTTAATGGATTTTTTTTTTTTTTTTTTAAAGTTTGAGGGAGTTTTAGGGAGGAAACTACACAAATAATCAATACATGAAATAAACGACCAAAAAGTGAACCATCCCTCCCCAACAGGATAACGTAACTGTCATCTTATTTTCTGGTTACCATTATATGATGTTCTTAAGCTTATAATCTACCTCTAGGACTCGAAGGGGTAAATACGATCTCAATAAACCCTCCGAATAACATATGTCTTAAGGGAAGGTATTTAGTTTGTTCCCTAGACCTCCATCAAGCTTAACATTACACCCCCTTGAGTCCCTTTCAAGATAAATTTGTACATTTTTCGGTAGAAAAATGTACCGGCTGAAAGCCGGTTCCTCTTAAATAACAGGCTCGCTATCGCTCGCCAGGATAAAATCGACACCTAAATGGCACGAAAGGTCTTAAAATTGACAGAAATGGGTCCAAAGTTCTTAAAATCGTCAAAATAATGGGGCGAACGTCTTAAAATTAGAAAAAACAATGGGGCTAAACATGAGGGAAAAAGGGGTCAAGCAAAAAATCCCTCAAGTGGATATCTCTCCTTAAGCTGCATAACATCGTACACAAATTGCCAGAATAAAAGGCTATAAGGCGGCATCATGCTGAAGGGGTTAAGCAGAAAATTCACCCATACCTAAACACCCGTTCATACGCAAATTGCCATATATATATTATATATATATATATATATATATATATATATATATACCGGGTATATATATATATATATATATATATATATATATATATATATATATATATATATATATACCGGGTATATATATATATTAGACAAGACCTGCACGTTTGAAGTTACAAATATGAACTGCAGATTCTGCATTAAATACGCCTTACCTTTATTAGGAGTTTTCCTTAGTAAACTTTTTTCATTAATCCCTCTATGTTCAGATTATCACTTATATGGATGATATACTGTATATTTTATCATATATATCAACACCAGATTTGTTCAGCATTAATTGCACCTCCTAGTTCTGAAACATGCGTTATTCCAAGTTAGCATGGATTGGGTGTTCTGAATATGCACTACTATTACATTTTTGGTCGTATCATCGTAAGTATATTAAAGATACAGGGAAACGCAATCACAATACAATAAATAACACGATAAGGAGGCAACACGAATTATAAATCCACTACAAAATATATACAATAACACTTCATAATTTAAGGTCGATTTATAATTTCAGTTTGGCTACCGTTAGACGAGTTTATTCTAATTTTGAAAAGCCCTTTGCGAATCAAAGAGTTAATTTAGATTAAACCTCTGACTCCTACATTTCCTTCTTAAACTCAATACAATCGTTTAATATTAGCTGGAATAAAAGGAAGAAAGTGGTCCCCTAGTATCATGGATCAGAAACGGGAGTCCAACGGTCTCAGAGGCACGTCAAGCAACCCTCACCCTATGAAAGTTTACGACACACTGCCAGCCCGACCCACCTTCCACCACCACTACCGCCACCACCAAGTTTCGATCATGCGCGCCTCCGACCACCTCCCCTCCCGAATCGAGTCGCAACCCCAGGGATAGTCTTCATGCAACTTTCGTAGTAGGAATACAGTCGCCGACGAGCATGACATAAACAATCTTACATGCGATCAATTGTAACAAATAAGGCACATCATTTATAATACGTGTTTAATTGGGTTATGCACTATTTTAAACACTTTTTCAACTGTGCCTGATTTGTTATAGTAGAACAAATCGTGTTTTTTCCTCATTACCTTCTTTTGATAACCAATTTGCATAATTTCTTTCAGGCTCTTAATCCGAGAATGACCCTCTTGACTTTCAAATTTTTATCGATAATCGTGGTGTCGTAAGCGCGCATTTTTCTTGCATTTTTCAACGAGCAAATAATCTTCTCGCACTATCCCGAGGCTCTTTCGCATTGGAATTGGAAACTAGATTGTAGGTAGATTATGTTAGGTAGTTTAATTCTTAAAGAATATATATTTTGAAGCTGCCAGACAACAATTGCCCGTAAAAATTAACGGAAAAATTGCTCATGTGACGTTGCTTTTAACATATATACCCTGTTGATATTAGGTAGGCCAGGAATCCCAACCCCAACTTCTCTTAACTCTAAAAGGAAACACCCTATTTAGCATTAAGACGTTTCACCCCATTAGTTTGCCGATAATAAGACGCTTCATCCAATTCAGGTGTCGATTGTTTTCTGGGGGAGTTATAGCAAGCCTGTAATATAGTAGGAATCTGGCTTCGGCGGGGATATATTTCTATCGAATAGGTACCAAATTAGATTGAAGGGGGCCTGGGCGGGCTTTTATTAGTTTTAGGTGGAGGTAGTCGCTTTTTATGGACCCCTTTCGCCCTCGTGCTTAGCATGCTACTTTTGAGATTTTAAGACGTTCATTAAGTTAGTTTGGCGATTTTGAGACCTTTCGCCTCATTTCTTTGTCAATATTAAGACCGTTCGTGCCATTTAGAGGTGTCGATTTTTTCCTAGCGTGTAATATTAGAAGGAACCGGCCTTTGTCCTGGACATTTTTCTACCTGATAAATGTACAAATTTAACTTGAAAGGGGGTCTAGGAGTTATTTTTTGTTAATGCTTGATGAAGGTTAAGCGAGGAAACTCAAGAAAATAATAAATATATACCGGTATGTTGACCAAAAACCAAGCACTACTTAAAGTCAGTCTGAGAAGGTGATTATGTTAGCTTAGGGGACAAACTAAACTACATTCCTCGAAAATGGCAAAAGCAAACAAAATTCTTCAATACAAATTAAGTAATACATTATAAATAAATCTCAAGATGTCTGCTAGGGTTACATTAATACGAGTGTATGGAAATGAAGAGCTCAGGTTGTGTCAGAGGAAGCAGGCATAAATAACTGTGGTCGATAGAAAATGTTAGGGGACATTTTCACTTAACCCCTTCACCACCAATACGTAATTTTCATCATCTTCTGGTTACCATTACACGATTGTCTTTAACTTGTAATGTATCAATACGAATCAAATGGGTAAATACGACCTCGATAAGCATGGGTCCTTCTTAAACTCCATACAATAATCTAATATTACCCAAAATCAAAGGTAATAAGGAGAAATGGTGCTGAAGGGGTTGAAGGATTTTTTTCGAACCTCCTTCTCTCTCATGTTTAGTCTCGTTAGTTTGATATATTAGGACGTTCGCCCCGTTAGTTTGGCGATTGTATGTCGTTTCACCGAATATCTGTGAGTTGTAAGGCCGTTCATGACATTTAGGTGTAGATTTTTTTTCTGACGAGCGATAACGAGCCTGTACAAGAATTAATCTACCTAACATAATCTACCTTCGATCTAGTTTCAAATTCCAATGCGAAAGAGCCTCAAGATAGTACGAGAATAGATTTGCCTATCGAAATTTGCCAGCAAAATACGATCGTGTGACACCACGAATTCGGGTAAATGGTCTTGATATCCCATACACTAACAGGGTGAAACGTCTTAAAATCTTCAAACTAATGGAGTGAAACAGGGGATCTCCAAAAACAACCTCCCCACTGATCAAATAGGGTTAAATAGATTAGGAAACTGTGGCCGTTTCGGACTGTGGCTGTTTTGACTCTGAGCTCTCTTTCTGACACCTCTCTCAGACCGACTCTCTTTCTGCTGACTTTTATTGATCACAACTTTCCCCCTCTCTCTCTCTCTCTCTCTCTCTCTCTCTCTCTCTCTCTCTCTCTCTCTCTCTCTCTCTCTCTCTCTCTCTCTCTTTGTGTTTGTTTGTTTGTTAGTCTGTATGTATGCCTCTCTCTCTCTCTCTCTCTCTCTCTCTCTTTGTGTTTGTTTGTTAGTCTGTATGTATGTCTCTCTCTCTCTCTCTCTCTTTGTGTTTGTTTGTTTGTTAGTCTGTATGTATGTCTCTCTCTCCCTCTCTCTTTGTGTTTGTTTGTTTGTCTATGTATGTCTCTCTCTCGCTCTCTCTCTCTCGCTCTCGCTCTCGCTCTCGCTCTCTCTCTCTCTCTCTCTCTCTGCTATCCTTTCCTTTCCTTTCTATTACTTTCGGGCTTGGTCTCTCTACTACAAGTACGCCCTGACCACTTCGATGGGATCGTAAGGTCTGTGTGGCCAGTGTATCTATGTAAATCTTGCTTATATCTCGTTCCAACGTCCTTCATTCTTCAAACCTTTTAATGCAATGACAAACCTCTTAATTATTGCGAGGCCTATATTAGACGCTTCTTCAAAAAAATAGATTAAGATTCAAACAGTAAGTGGTCGAAAGTTAAGGGGAGATGGTCGGAAATTATATTGATGGTAGAGGGGTTATCTGAGGAATGGGTTTGGTCAGCGACTTGTCTGTGAGGGTGGTTAAGAAGAGTAAATTAATAAATATAAACCCCATATGAGGAGAAGCACTTTATTGACAACGTTTCGCAGATAGCTTACCTCAACATTCGGTAAATTAATAGTGATTGAGTAAGTATTCAGTGGTTAGAATTGGTATAGAATTGGTATTCAAATGTAGTCTTGGTCGTCTTTAACCCTTTAAGCACCAGTAACGAGAGTTGTATATTATTCTAGCTATATTTACATGATATTATGCAGCTTAAGAATGATCTGTGGTAGTCAAACGGGTTGGTTGAGATAGTTTGAAGCCTTATATTTGCTAGAGATCCTTCCTAATCCGAATAGAATCGTCTAATAGTTGCCCCAATATAATGAAAAAGACGTCACCGGTACTGTTTATGGGTTAAGGGGAGGGTTTTAGTTGATTCCCTAGACTTCCATCAAGCTTAAAATTACTCCCCCTTGACCCCCTTTCAAGATAAATTTGTACATTTTTCGGTAGAAAAATGTCCCGGCCGAAGGCCGGTGCCCCTTAAATTACAGGCTCGCTATCGCTCGCCAGGAAAAAATCGACACCTAAATGGCACGAATGGTCTTAAAATTGACAGAAATGGGGCGAGGGTTCTTAAAATCGCCAAACTAATGGGGCAAGCGTCTTTAAATCTCACAAGCAATGGGGCTAAACATGAGGGAGAAAGAGGTTCAGAAAAAAAATCCTCCAGGTGGAAATCTCCCCTTAAAGCATTGCACGTCCTTGTATTTTGTCGGAAAGTATATAAATGGTAGTTGGGTTATCTGAGGATTAATCAGCGAGTTGTCTGGTATAGTAGTTAACCCTTACTGTACGGGGCAACGTCTTTTTGAATTATTTTCTACCTATATTTAGACGATTCTGTACAGTTTAAGAAGGATCTATGGCAGGAAGAAGAGTTAAGTGAGATAGTGCGAAGTCTGTTGATTACTGGAGGACTTTTTCAAATTGAATATAATCGTTTAATAGTAGCCAGGATAAAGTTAAAAGTCGGCCTCGGTATTGAAGGGGTTAAGAAGGGTAAGTCAATAGTGATTGGGTTAGAATTGGTATAGAATTGGTAGTCAAATGTAGTCTTGGTCGTCTTTAATCTTGTAAGTTGTCTTGAAAGTTAAAAGTTAAAAGGTGTTATGTTTTGGGGAGTTTAGTGTTGTACTGTACATGCTAATATGTTAAGTCTTTGTGTTGAAGCCTGAATTGTGATTCAATTGTTGTTTGGGAGTTTCTATGTTACACCTATATGCGTGCGCCTTTATTTATTTATTTATATATGTATATACATTATATATATTGTTTTATTGTTTCTTCTAGGGGCAGGTTGCCTCCACCCAGTATGTGTTCTAGGTTAAAGGTGTAGGGGTTATTTGTTTGTCTATAAATTGATTCATTCATTTATTTTCTAGTTTCCTCGCTAGACGTCGATCAAGCTTTTATAAAACCCACCCCCTAGACCCCTTTTCTAGATATATTTGTACATTTTTCGGTTGAAAAATGTCCCGGCCGAAGACCGATTCCTCTCAAAATTATAGGCTCGGTATCGCTTGCCAGGATAAAATCGAAACCTAAATGGCATGAAAGATCTTAAAATTGACAACGAAATTGGGCGAAAGGTGTTATAATCGCCAAACTAATGGGCCGAATGTCTTAAAATGTCAAAACTAAAGGGGCTAAACTCGAGGTAGAAATGGGTCCAGAAAAACGAACCCTCCCCCCTTACGCGATCCGCCTCTTCAAGTAACTTTTTCTCTGAGAGTCATGCAGGTGCTGTAGTGGCGGTGACAGTTAAGTAGGTAGTGCTGTACTGTTTAAGCCGGTATCACACGAGCACTTTTTCCCTCAACATTTATCCTCAACACTGGTCTGGCAGCTTATGAGGTCAACATTTAGAATATTTTGGTAACCTAATTTCATCTACCATCAGTCTAGTTTCCGATGCCAGTGCAAAATATTCCAGAAATGTTGCCAGAATTTTTTTGATCATCGAATGTTGACTATAAAAGCTCTCGTGTGATACCGGCTTCAGGGTGTCTGGCTGAAGTGGCAGTTTCCATTGTCTGCTAGATTCATCTTGAACAAGTGTTCCGTCAGTCTTAACACCTTCAGTACCGGTGATGTACTTTTAATTTCATTTTGTCAAATATTACATGATTTTGTTCAGCTTAGGAAGGATGTCTTCTAATTAAAAGGCTACAGGCTATCTCAATTAACCCTTTTGCCTACCATGTATTCTTCCTAGACTTTATAAAACCGTCTATATGTACCTGAAATCAAATATAAAAGACGTCGCCGATACAGAAGGGGTTAAGTGGCTGATTTTACGTCTGAGAGCAGCTGCATAGAACATGAGGTGATGTAGCAGAGTGAAGGTATGATTAACCCAATTTTGGTCCGAGGGGGGTCTTTTTGAACTTCCCTTGTTTCACTCCATTAGTTTGGAGATCTTAAAAAGTTTCACCCCATGAGTTTGGCAATTATAAGACGCTCCACCATAATGTATTCAACTGGGCGAGCGATAGCAAACTTGTTACTTTAAATAGATCGCCCTTGGGCAGGGCCTTTTTCTATAAAATATATGTAATTTTTTTTTTAGTTTGGTGGAAGTCTTGGAAAACGAATTTGTTAGCTTAGGAGACAAACTAAAATACTTTGTTTTGAAAATAGTATAAAACAAAAAAATCAATAGTACTTACACGAAATATCATAATAGCTCCTGAGACGTCAGACCAACTAGTGTTTAACACAAGTGGGTTGAAAGTGAGGTTCTCGTTGGAAGGGTCATTAAGGGTAGATGGGTCGTTTTTCTGGACCCCCTTCTTCTTCATGTTTAGCCCACTTAGTTTTCTGATTATGAGACGTTCGGTCCATTAGTTTAGACATTTTAAGACCTTTCGCCCCATTTCTTTGTCAATATTAGTACTTTTCGTGTCATTTTGGTGTCGATTTTCTCCTGGCGAGCGATAGTGAGCCTGTAGTTTAAGAAGAACCGGACTTCGGCCGGATTTATTTTTTATCGAAAAATTTACAAATTTATCTTGAAGGAGAGTCTTGGGCGGGTTTGTTTAAGCTTGATGGAGGTCTAGGGAGGGAAAAAAAATATATATACATAAATGAGCAAAAGTAATACGTTCATTCCCCCTTAATTAAACTGGTAACTATCAGGAGAAGTAACGGGAATGAAAGGCGATTTATGGCAGGGGTGAGATGGTAGGAAATATTGCAAGGTAGACTGGAGTAAGAGTGCCATTATATAGAGGGTGATGACTTAGGGAGTTACGGGAGTCAAAAACAATATGGCGTCCGATGACTTTAAGGGGTGTTTTTTAGGTTGTTCCCTAGACCTCCATCAAGCTTATAATTACACCCCCTAGATCCCCTTTCAAGATAATTTTGTACATTTTTTGGTAGAAAAATATCCTGGGCGAAGGCCAATTCCTCTAGGCTCGCTATCGCTCGTCAGGAAAAACACGACACCTAAATGGCACGAATGGTCTTAAAATTAACAGAAATTGAGCGAAATGTCTTAAAATCGCCAAACTAAAGTGGCGAACGTCTTAACATTTTAAAAGCAATGCGGGCTAAACATGAGGAAGAAGGGGAACCAGAAAATAAGACCTCCCTCCCCTTAAGGGGTTCCGGGAGTCAGAAACAATAAGACCTCCCTCCCCTTAAGGGGTTCCGGGAGTCAGAAACAATAAGACCTCCCTCCCCTTAAGGGGTTCCGGGAGTCAGAAACAATATGGGGACCGGGGATTTAAAACAATATGGCGACCGGGGATTTAAAACAACTTGAGGGATTTTTTTCTTGACTCCTTACTCCCTCATCTTTAGCCTCATTGATTTTGAAATTTTAAGACGCTCGCCCCATTAGTTCGGCGATGTTAAGAACTTTCGCCCTACTGTTTGTCTGTCAATGTAAGACCTTTTGTGCCAATTAGGTGTCGAATTTTTCCTGGCGAGCGATAGCGAGCTTGTAATTTAAGAGGAACCGGCCCACGGCCGGGACATTTTCTACCGAAAAATGTACAAATTTATCTTGAAAGGGGGTCAAGGGAGTGTAATTTTAAGCTCGATGGAGGTCTAGGGAGGAAACTAAAAACCTCCCCTTAATCCTACCTTCACTCTGCCATATCCCATCATTAACCCGCTCAATACCAGTTCCATCTTTGTCATTTTATGCTGGCTTCTAATAGACGATTTTATTCAGTTTAAGAAGGGTCTCCAGCAATTAACAGGCTTCGAACTATCTCCCATATCCTATTTTACCACCACAGGTCCTTCTTGAACTGTACAAAATCGCCAAAATAGAGCTAGAATAAAATTAACAAGACGTCGCCGGTACAAAAGGGGTTAAGGAAAGGTAGTTACGGAAATATATGAACAAAGGTAAAAGAATAAGTAGGTGTTCGGAAGAAGTAATCGGAGCGTGCTATCGGTACTAGATCACTAGGAGAGAGAGAGAGAGAGAGAGAGAGAGAGAGAGAGAGAGAGAGAATAAGTAGGTGTTCGGAAGAAGTAATCGGAGCGTGCTATCGGTACTAGATCACTAGGAGAGAGA
>CM064487.1:103079992-103149992 GCA_032716605.1 Paralithodes platypus
CTCAACACGTACGGATTTTTCCACACGGCTCATTCACACGTAACTTTTGATGGGGCGACTCTTTTCCCTGGTAATATTTCCAGACTATTTTTTTTTTTTTTTTTACTGATAGCTATGCTGTAAAATTTATCACTGCCCCCCCCCCACACTCTGACCAGAGTAAGACAATTCAGGATCAACAGGATCTCTCCATGATCTTGTCACTGGGTTCGCTTTTTGCCCTTAACTAGAAGGCAGGGGTACGATGGAAGTGGACAGCGAGGTGAACTAGAATATCTGTCTCTCTCTCTCAAACACTGGTTTGAGAGAGTTAATATTTCGCTCCATTAGTATGACAAATACAAATGTTTCACCCCATTCAGGTGTGGATTGCAGCTTAACTGAAACTAACCTTTGATCGGTTAATCTTGATCGGGCGTTTCTTGCTTGTAATGGGTCTAGGGGGGACCATTTAAGAAGGAATGTTCACGAACTATAACTTAAAAAAAACATAGAAATGAATACAATAAGTTGGTAAGTTATTCTCAATATTTCTTCTATTCAACAGCTGAGCTCAAGAACTCTCTCCCATAATCGATTTTTCTCTCTTCCTATGACTTGAATTGCTTCAAACTCCGTGTGTCCAGGCATTTTGGCTCGAACGTCCCTTGATTTTGGCCCTGTCACTCTTTCAACTCAGGGGGGAGGCACTTGCCACAGGCAGTTATGCCTTTTGTCTCCCGCACTTACATAGAACACAAAATATATATATAAATAAAATATATAAAATAATGAATACATTTTAATAAATAAGAACTCAAAAATAATTAACAGGCCAGGTCAGGTCAGGTCAGGTGAAGGTATTGAGGGATAAGCTTTTACAACGGCACCTCGTAGCTACTTTCTATTTTCCTACTTATTGAAGAGTGTAGAGAGGGGAGAAGGGGTGTTGGAGAGAGAGGATGCTGTTGGAGTGGCTGTGCTATGTGTTTTTGGTCTGTATACGTCGTCGAGGTGTCCCCCTCGTGGGTGCAAGCATGTGAATCACGCTAGGACGTACTACCACACCCACTAAATGTCCACCTTGGCTGGGCTCGAACCCAGGTCAAGCAGATTCAGACGTGAGCGTGCTCTCCACTAGCCCGCCGCGGCTCCACAATCACCACAATAACCCCACAAAATCCCTTACTTGGTTGGGAACAAAGAGTGAGACTTTTTGGTTCACTGCACCGCTCACTTCGATCGTCCTCCCCTCCCACCACCACGTCCTCCTCACCCACCACCACGTCCTCCTCACCCACCACCACGTCCTCCCCACCCACCACCACGTCTTCCCCACCCACCACCACGTCCTCCTCCACCCACCACCACGTCCTCTTCCACCCACCACCACATCACCTCCACCCACCACCACGTCCTCCGCAGCCAACCACCACGTCACCTCCACCCACCACCACGTCACCTCCACCCACCACCACGTCACCTATACCCACCTCCTCCCACCACCACCATCACGTCCTCCACCCACCACCACGTCACCTATACCCACCTACTCTCACCACCATCACGTCCTCCACCCACCACCATGTCACCTTCACCCACCACCACCACGTCGCCTCCACTCACCACCACATCCTCTTCCACCCACCACCACGAAAGAGAGAGAGAGAGTAAATTAGTGTGTGTGAGAGAGAGAGAGAGAGAGAGAGAGAGAGAGAGAGAAAGAGAGAGAGAGAGAGAGAGAGAGAGAGAGAGAGAGCAAAAGAAAGCCAAAAAGAGAAAGAGAGCTCGTCCGGAACGTTCACAGGACTTTCCACTTCGATTGGTTCCCTCCCGCCCATATCGATCCTTCCCCCGCCCACCACCGCAGTCATCACCGCCACCCACTCTCTTTAAGGGGAGATGGGCGTATTTATTTCCTCAATATATATATTTGTTATCATATTTGTTTGTAGTTTCCTCCAAAGACTTCCATCAAACTTTAATAAAACATCCATTAGATCCCCTATCTAGATTAATTTGTAAATTTTTCGGCAGAACAATGTTCCGGCCGAAGGCCGGTTCTTTCAAAATTAGAGGCTCACTGTCGTTCGCCATGAAAAAATCGACACCTAATTTAATAGCACGAAAGGTCTTAATATTGACAAATAAATGGGGCGAAAGGTCTTAAAATCCCCAAACTAATGGGCTGAACGTCCTTAACCCTGAAAACTAATGGGGCTAAACATGAGGGAGAATGAGGTCCAGAAAACCGACCCATCTCCCCTTAACACTCTCTGGTGAGTGGCGGGCCTTTTCTGACCCTTCCTGTTTGGAGATTATAAAATATTTCACTTAAGTTGCTGGGCGATTCTAAGGCATTACCCCCCATTCAGATGGGCGAACGATAGCAATCCCGCAATTTAGGTGATCACAGCCAACGGCTATGAGATGCTATCCAGGGGGAGTTACATTAGCTTAAAGATGTCCGTATAGGCGTTGTTTTTGTTTTTTGGGTAAACCCAATACATTGTAAGCAAATAACATTAACAATTAAAAACCCCAATAATAAATTAACAAAATAATAAACAAAAACAAGACGTCGAAACACATTCTGTAGTGCTAACACTGGCTACGTTCACGTTTTGCGGGGTTAGTGTAATGTGTGTGTGTGTGTGTGTGTGTTCATAATTGTATTCATAATTGTAGTTTGACAGGAATTGAGTTTTTTGGCTCGTATTGTCCCGCTTCCTAGACATTATTATCAATGACAAATACCTATCTCCTTGCTCAAGGGAGATGGTAACCGCAGGCTATGTTTCAGAAGACCTTCATCAACCTGAGCGAGATTTCAACCCCTGCCTGCTGGGTTGCAGGCGGGGACGGTGCCACTGAGCTAGCCGCACTAGCGTGTTTGTTTATTTATATATATTTGTTTGTATATTATGATTGACATTTTAGATTATGCTTGCAATTTTCAAGACAAAGGTCGATTTCTCCAAAATTCTAGGCTTATTTTCGCTCGTTAGAATTAGAATCGACATCTGAGTGGAGCGAAACGTCTTTTATCCGCCAAATTTACCGGTGTAAACATTTCAAAGTTTCCAAACTAATGGGGCGAAAAAGGTGTCCAAATATACCAACCCGTACTCTCTATGCTCTTCACCACCTGCACCACCGACCCAGCTGTTCCAAAGAGAGAGATAAAGTTACAAGGAGTTACAAGGAATTGTTAGTATCTCGGAGACCTTGTGGTCCATTCCGGGGAGATACTCGAATTGGATGGAGATATATTGTTTAGTGCACTACACTCTTTACAGAGTGTGCAAACTACTATCTACTCTCTTCTTGAACTGTTCTACTGAAAACACTGTTTACGACTACTGAGGGCAGTTTGTTCCAGGTAGACAGATCTTATATGTAAAAAAGTGTCCACAAATACAAGTGCTGAACCTTTTCAATTTTAATTTCCAGCCATGGTTGCATGTTGTATTCTTATTAAGGGGGGGTGACCTGCTTTTTTATTTTTTCTCCTTTTTTCTCTTTCTCTGTCTTGTATCCATTCGGCCCCATTCAGCCAACTATTTTAAGACGTTTATCCCCATCTAGGTGTCGATTTCTTCCTGGCGAACGATAGCGAGCCAGCGTTATATGAAGAAATCCGGCTTCGCCGGAGACATCTTTCTACCGAAAAATGTACAAATTTAGCGTGCTGTCAAGAACATTATAAAAATATGCTGGCTCGCTACCGCTCACCAGTAAAAAGTTGACACTTGGATGGGGATAAACGTCTTAAAACAGTAGGCTGAATGGGGCCGAATGGATACAAGCAAGAGAAAGAGAGAAAAGGAGAGAAGAAAAAGCAGGTCACCCCTCTTAAAGCTAAACATTTTGCTATAATCCACGTTGTCAAACCCATTAAGTATTTTAAAAACTTCAATGAGCTTACCTCGTAGTCTGCGTGTCTCCAACGGAAAAAGATTATGAGCTCTCAACCGGTCCTCATAGCTCAGTCTTCTAATTGATGGAATTAGTTTTGTAACTCTAGCTTGTACTCTTTCCAGTCGTTCTATATATTTCCTGAGTGCTGTAGACCAGAATTGAACAGCATACTCCAGGAGAGGCCGTATCAGAGCGTTGTAAAGTGTGAGGACTATTTCCTTATTTCTATACTTAAATTTTCTCATAATACAGCCCAATCATTTCTGAGCTTTCTTTTCTAACCGCTGGGAAAACTTTATGTCACTGCTAATCAGAACACCCAAATACTTTTGCAAGTCAGTCACTTCCAGAGAGAGAGAGAGAGAGAGAGAGAGAGAGAGAGAGAGAGAGAGAGAGAGAGAGAGAGAGAGGTGGGGGGGAGAGACTAGGTTAACATCTGTGCCACCGAGTTCGATTTTCCACCTACTCTCTGAACACTAGATCATCCGGTGTTTTTTTGTCGAAGTGGTTTCACATTATTATTCAGTGTTTTTTATGCAGTTATCAAGACTTATCTTATATATCTAGTTATGTACTATTATTATTTATTATTTTTGTGATGGCACCTTAGACTCTCTTCTACCATTTATATATACCACCCCTTCAGATCCAAATTTAAATATATGATAAATAAATGAATAAATAAATAAATAAATAAATAAATAAATATTCACCAAGTTCCCCCCCCCCCATCAATCTAAGTTGTTAAAACTAAATATATGTTTTATCATTACGCTTCTTTATTTAAACTAAATATATGTTTTATCATTACGCTTCTTTATTTAAACTAAATATATGTTTTATCATTACGCTTCTTTATTTAAACTAAATATATGTTTTATCATTACGCTTCTTTATTTAAACTAAATATATGTTTTATCATTACGCTTCTTTATTTAAACTAAATATATGTTTTATCATTACGCTTCTTTATTTAAACTAAATATATGTTTTATCATTACGCTTCTTTATTTTTTCGGAACAAATAGTGCCGCACGATAAGAGGTTTCTCCTAAATTGCAGGCTCGCTTTCACTCTTCAGGAAAAAAGTCGATAGCTGGATGTGACCAGAGTAAGGAAACGATTAAGGGATATACCACTCTCTAATTCCAATGAACTTTGTAGCAAATCATGGATATATAAAGGATATACAAAGTATATATGCAATTATAGGATATATTGATAGTGATTTACTCATCCATCCTTGTTTTAGATTATTTACTACAATCAATTTACCTCTAACAATGAATATTGTAAGAGCAATTAAAGTGTCGATAGAAATATGCTATTGCCCAATTAATTTATGTGCCTTTGTTATACCGTTTTTATGCCCTTCATTCTTGCCCTGGGGGTAAGGGATTAAAATATGCCCCACGTGCCTTCTGCGTGTGTCGTAAGAGGCGACTAAAGAGGTTGGGTCGGTGCGCTTGCGACCCCCACCCGGAAAAAAATTACGTAGCAACGATAAACGAACAAACAGCCTCGGATGCGGACGGACCCTGTGTTGACAAACCCCGACCGACTATGGACAAGCTTACGGACATTCTGAGAATAGGTACATGGAACGTGAGTGGCATGAATGATGACACAACAGAGAGAGAGATACTGGAACTGTTAGTGAATGCCAGGCTGGATGTATGTGGCATGACGGAGACCAAATGGAAGGGTAAAGATGTGAGAGAGTGGGAGTGTGGAATGGGTGTGTGTGCTGGAGTGAGTGAGGGAGCAGCGAGAGAAGGTGCGTGTTTGTTTGTAAGTAACAAATGGAAGGAGTGTGTACGAGAATATGGGTCTGTGGGTTCAAGGATTGTGTGGGTAAGAATGAAATTAGGAATACAAATGTGGGTGATTGTGTGTGTGTATGCTCCGACAGAGAATACACTTGTAAGAGAGAAAGAGGAGTTCTGGGTGAATGTGGAGGCGTGCCTGGATAAGTTTGACAAGAACGAAAGAATATTTCTGATTGGGGATATGAATGGTAAGGTGGGTGATAGGAAAATTGATGGAGTGGTGGGAGGGTGGGGGGTACCGTCAGAGGTGAATGGGAATGGTAGTGCACTTGTGGACGTATGTGTGGGGAGGAGGTTGTGGATAGCCAACACCTTCTTCCGACACACAATGATACACAGGTACACATGGAAAGTGGTGTGGACGATGAAGGATAACACAGTGGTGGAACGAAAGTCACTGATTGATTATACAGTATATGTGTGGATGAAAGAATGAAGAAATCTGTGATGGATGCTAGGGTGTATAGGGGTAATGGAGGGGGTCTGTCTGATCATTATGTAGTAGTAGCTAAGGTTAGGATACAAAATAAGTGGGTGAGGAGAGCTGGAGGGAGGCGAGAGGAAGGTGGAATGGTGAGGAGGGTGGAGAGGCTACAGGTGGAGGAAATCAGGGAAGAGTACAGGAGAGCAGTAGAAAGACGACTAGGTGGGTTCGACCTGGAAGATATGGAGGAAGTGGAGGAGATAAGCAAGGTGTTTAAGGAAGAGATCTGTGCAGCATGTGAGGAGGTGTGTGGAGTGAGGAGAAGAGGGAGGGGAGTGAAAGGTACAGCATGGTGGACAGAAGAGGTAAAAATAGCTGTGGAAGACAAGAAGAAAGCGTATAGAGAGTGGTTGTGTAGTAGAGGGGATGAAGATTTGGAGAGGCAGAAACGAGTGAGGTACGTGGAGAGAAAGAGAGTGGTGAAGAGAGTAGTGAAGGAAAGTAAGAGAAGAGTAGATGAGGAATTTGGAAGGAATCTGAGTGTAAAATGGAGGGAGTGTAAGAAACTGTTCTGGAAAGAAGTCAAGAAAGTTAGGGAAGGTAGCAAGGGAAACAGTAAGGGTGTGAAAGATAAGAATGGGAGAATGCTAGCCGAGAAGCAAGAGAGAGTCGAAAGATGGAGGGAGTACTTCAATGAGTTGCTAAATGTAAGGAATGAAGAGCCAGCAAACAGTTGGATATGGTATGGGAGGGAGAAGAGGAGAAGTAGTGGAGGAGGAGGTGGGGATCAGGAGGTCAGAAGTGTGGGAAGCTATGAAAAGAGTGAAGTTGGGGAAAGCACCAGGAACAGATGGAGTGTGTGGGGAAATAAATGTTGAGGTATGGTGGTGAGATAGTGATCGAATGGGTATTGGAAAATGTGCAAACTAGCATAAGAGAAGGGGAATGCACCCGATGACTGGAAGACTGGCATAATAGTCCCCCTATATAAGGGCAAAGGGGAAAGAGGAGTGTGTGGTAACCACCGAGGAATATGTCTTTTAAGCGTAGTAGAGAAGGTGTACAGTAGGGTAGTGATGGAGAGAGTGAGAGTGAGAACGGAGAAATGGATAGGCGACGAGCAGGGAGGTTTTTAGGAAGGGAAGAGGATGTGTAGATCAGATTTTTACCCTGAATTGTTTTGTGGAGAAATATCTGGAGAAGCAACAAAAGGTGTATGTTGCCTTTATGGACTTGTAAAAGGCCTATGACAGAGTGGATAGAGAAGGCATGTGGAAAGTACTTTGAATATACGGAGTAGATGGCAAATTGCTGAAAGCAGTGAAGAACATGTATGAGGGTGCAAAGGCGGCACTACGTGTGGAGAATGAGCAGAGCGAGTTTTTTTACCTGAGTGTTGGGTTAAAACAGGGGTGTGTGATGTCCCCGTGGTTGTTTACTGTATACATGGATGGAGTCATGAAAGAAATACTTGGAAGAGCAGTGGATGTTGGTGTATCGCTGAAAAGGGAGGGAAATGAGTGGAAGCTACCTATACTGCTGTTTGCGGATGATACAGTTCTGATGAGCAATAATGAATGGGAGTTGCAGGGTCTGGTAAATGAGTTTGGAACAGTGTACGAAAAACGGAATTTGAAGGTAAATGCAGGGAAGAGCAAGGATATGGTCTTCGAAAGGGGTGAAGTCACAGAGTGTGAGGTGAAGTTGAACGGTCAGGCTATGGAGATCGTCAGCTCTTTTAAGTATCTGGGCAGAGTGTTGAGTAAAGATGGGACTATGGATGAAGAAGTGCGGGAGAGGGTGCAACAGGGGAAGAGGGTTGTAGGAACGTTGAAAACAGTAACAAAAAATAGAGTGGTCAGTATGGAAGTGAAGATGTCCTTGCATGACAGTGTGGTAATCCCGACACTAACTTACGGAAGCGAAGCATGGACGTTCGGGAAGAGACTCAGACCAAGAGTGAGAGCGGTGGAAATGAGTTACTTGAGAAGTGCGTGCGGAGTTACATGGAGGGATAGACAGACGAATGAGGAAGTAAGAAGGAGGTGTGGTGTGGAGGTAGATGTGCTGGAATGTGTGAAAAGGAACAACTTGAGATGGTTCGGCCATATGGAACGTATGGGAAGCGAGAGAATGACTAATAGGGTGTACGAGAGCGAGGATGGAAGGACAGAGAGGGAGAGATAGACCGAAGGAGAGGTGGAAGGATGGAGTGAGGAAGTATATTAATGAAAGCGGTGCTGGTTGGAAGGAGGGGCGTCGACTGACCGGGGACAGAGGTGCATGGGGGCGGTTCGTTCGTGGCCACCCCTTCGGGGATCACGGCATCAGGCAATAGATAGATAGATAGATTCTTGCAGTGCATTTTCAACCAATTACAAATGTAAATAAATACATACATAAATATATGAAATAGATATAATAAAATAAATTTCAACCAACCCTACTCTCTACCACCTGCACCGCTAAGCACCCGATTCAAGAGAGAGAGAGAGAGAGAGAGAGAGAGAGAGAGGGAGAGAGGGGGGAGGGAGAGAATTAGAATTAGAATCTAGTATATAAAGGGCACTTTCTGTGAGTCTGTCGTATGTATGTCTTGTTTGTTTGTTCACCAACTACTCCCTCAGTTTTCAAGATGGAGAGCCCATACTTGGCATGCATACTAAGGGGGTGCTAGAATAGGTTTTAAGCAAAAGCTTTTTTATCCCCTCATCCCCCGGGGGGCCCACTCCCTCAGTTTTCAAGATGGAGAGTCCATACTTGGCATGCATACTAAGGGGGTGCCAGAATAGGTTTTAAGCGAATTTGTGTTGGTCCCCTCACCCCCCCCCCCCCTCCCGGGGGGGTCTTGTTAGGTTATACTTATTATAAAAACAATGCCGAGGGCAGCGCCGGGTACCTCAGCTAGTAAACTATAATTATGCGTTATTCGTCTTCTGCTCATCATTATTCATATGTGTGTATTTATATTGCAACTTTAAAAATGCCAGTACCTTATACTACCTACTCTACGTTTAATGGGCTATTATACAAAGCAATGTATATAATGGTTGTGAAGATAGTGTTTATTTAAACAAAACATTCATAGGATGGCCCACGCATCTTACTACTTGGCATAGAAAGACAGCGTTTTCTAATTCTGCCAGGTTAGCCTGCGGTGACTTCAAAGCTACTCTTGGCTATAATGATGAATGAATCCCCGAGACTGATTCACGGACTACATTGATATATTTATATAATCTAATATCCATATTGATAATACTGCCTATTGAAAAAGAAATAGAAGGAATACATTAAATTTCCTATTTATATCGATACACTCCAACCAATCATACGTATAATTTGCATGTGAGGGTTGGAATCGGGGAGGGGCTTCTCTGCCTGGTTAATATGTCATAAGTCAGGAAGTATATAAAGATGCCAATGATCGAACCATTCTTTATGGGAAGATGGGTCGTTTTATTTGGCCCCCCTTCTTCCTCATGTTTAGCCCCATTATTTTTAAAATTTTATGACGTTCGGCCCATTAGTTTGTTCATTTTAAGACCTTTCTCCCCATTATTTGGCAATATTAAGCGCTTTCGTGCTATTTAGGTGTCGATTTTTTTCCAGGCGAACGATAGTGAGCCTGTAATTTTTGAAGAACCGGCCTTTGGCTGGGACATTTTCTCTACCAAAAAAATGTACAAATTAATCTAGAAGGGGGATCTAATGGATGTTTTTAAAGCTTGATGCAGGTCTAGGGACGAAACTAGATAAATAATGTATACATGAACACAAACAAAAATTCACCCCCCCCCCCCCCCCGTAATAAAATCACCAATATTTGAACGAGCCGTGACGAATGGTGATCTCGTAAGCGCAACCTTCCGCCTCAGTATAATGCCCGGAGTATATCGCGTTCCTATATTTTACCGGGTGAGCATGTTTTAGGGCCGGTAACACACGACCACTTAAGGGGGTAGTTCTTGTTGTTTGGTCCATATATTTACATATTTGTATATATTTTAGTTTCCTCGCTAGACCTCCATCAAGCTTTAATACACACCCCCTAGATCCCCTTTCAAAACAAATTTGTACATTTTTCGGTAGTCCCGGCCGAAGGCCGGTTCCTTCTAAAATTACAGGCTCGCTATCTATCGCCAGGACAAAATCGATACCTAATTGGCGAGAAAAGTCTAAATATTGACGAAGAAATGAGGCGAAAGGTTTAGGAAAGACCTCTAGCAATGGCAAGGCTTCAAACTATCTCAAGCAACCTCTTTAACTACCACAGATCCGTCTTCTCAAGCTGCATAATATCGTTCAAATTTAGCTAGACTGAAACATTACACACGTCGCTGTTACTCAAAGGGTGAATATAAGAATATACAGCAACATAAATCAAAATACATGATCACTTTCACCAGATTCAAGGCTTCAATATATGTAGACCATAAACTTTCTCATGTGACGCCGACTTAATGAGATAAATTGCAGCGGAGTCAAGGCCCAGATACATGCAACCGATAAACTTACTTGTGTGTCACCGGAGATACAAGGTTCAGATACATGTAGCCCATAAACTAGCTAACATTCCTCTGTTTTGTGTTTCTGAGCAGCGTGGTTTAGCCACGTTTTCCGTGACTGTTGGTTACCTCAACACGGGCCCATTGATTTTGTGATTTAGATCACATGTGTTTGGCAATTTTACGAACTTTCGCCCCATTTATGTCAATGTTAAGACCTTTCGTGCTATTTAGGTGTCGATTTTATTCCTGGTGAGCAACAGCAAACCTGTAATTTAGGCCGGGAACATTTTCTACCGAAAAATGTACACATTTATCTCCAAAGAGGGATGTAATTTTGAGCTCGATGGAGGTCTAGGGAACAAACTTCAAACTTCCCCTTTATAGCATAAATTGCAGCGGATTCAAGGTTCAGATAAATATAGCCCACAAACTTGCTAGCGTTCCTCTGTTTTATGGGGCTGAGCAGCGTGGTTTAGCCCCGTTTCCGTGACTGTTGGTTTCCTCAGCACGGCCCCACACGCACAGGACAGCTCTGTTAAAGGGTTTGGCATACGCGTCCCTCTAACAGGGTCGTAAACTTTCACACGGGCCATTTTGAGCTATTTGCAGCGGGGGGTTTAACGATGGTGCGTGTCAGTTGTGTTTAGTTAGCCTAGTTTGGCTAAAATGGAATATGTGTCCGAATCACGACAATGGAGCTGAAATTATTTTTCTATCGAAAAATGTTGTTAAATGAATGGACTGTGCATGTGTAATAAAACGACTGTAAAAACACTAGTGTATATTACATTTATAATAAAAAACAGTATGAATATATATATATATATATATATATATATATATATATATATATATATATATATATATATATACTGACTCACGCACGTATACGTAAAGCTACTTTATATATACTGTACAGTACTTACATTAGAGAAGAAATTCCCTAATAGATGCAGATTTATGTTAAAGTTATTGACATATCCGGTCAAATGTATGCATGTGTCACTTGTTAGCCAAATGTATGCATGTGTCACTTGTTAGCCAAATGTATGCATGTGTCACTTGCTAGCTAAATATATGCATGTGTCACTTGCTAGCCAAATGTATGCATGTGTCACTTGCTAGCCAAATGTATGCATGTGTCACTTGCTAGCTAAATATATGCATGTGTCACTTGCTAGCCAAATGTATGCATGTGTCACTTGTTAGCCAAATGTATGCGTGTGTCACTTGCTAGCCAAATATATGCATGTGTCACTTGCTAGCCAAATATATGCATGTGTCACTTGCTAGCCAAATGTATGCATGTGTCACTTGCTAGCCAAATGTATGCATGTGTCACTTGCTAGCCAAATGTATGCATGTGTCACTTGCTAGCCAAATGTATGCATGTGTCACTTGCTAGCCAAATGTATGCATGTGTCACTTGTTAGCCAAATGTATGCGTGTGTCACTTGCTAGCCAAATATATGCAAGTGTCACTTGCTAGCCAAATGTATGCATGTGTCACTTGCTAGCCAAATGTATGCGTGTGTCACTTGCTAGCCAAATATATGCAGGTAGTAGGGGTAGGCAGCCCCGCCCAGGGAAGTACTACCGCCAAGGTTTCGGGAGACTCAGGGAATAGCCTGAATTCCATTTTCTCTCCCAGGCCTTGGTAGCTGGATACATATCTTTCTGCCTCACACATCAGGGGTATCAGGAAAACCCTCTTTATATAACATACACATCCAACTTCACGACATTGCCCTACATCGCTATCCTCTATCCATAAAATACTACTCTTCCCACTACATACCATACATGTAACACCATACACTTACCTTAAATATGGCAGTACAATTGTTAAGAGCAAACCTGGTGGTCCCTCGGATATCCACCCCCGGCAGGGTTGGGTTATTGACACAGGGCCCTCCCGGTCGTCATCATGCGACTGTGTCAAGAGCATTGCAACGTCCCAAAGCTGCTTGTCAGTACAGCTATTTCTTTAGTAATATAAGGGGACTTCACTCTAACATCAATTCTGTACACCAATTTCTTCAAGCAGAATCCCCTACTCTCCTTTTTTTGACAGAGACTCAAGTAACATCCACATCTGACACATCTAGATTTAATTTTCCAGGTTATCAACTGCTCCAAAATTTCAGACCTAAAGGTGGTGTATGTTGCTTCGCAAAATCTGAAATTGCCCTGGAGGAGGTTACTAGTTTCAATTGTCCCTATTTTGATTATTCTATATACAAATTAATTTCTGCTGGTAAATTTAAATACATATGTTGCATCTACCGTTCCCCAAATACTCCTCCAGAGCAAAGTCTTTTTGATTCTCTGTCCTCACAACTCAGTGTCCTCAACTTAAATGCTTCTTCTGAAATCACTGTGTTGGGTGATTTTAATGTCCATAATGTTGAATGGCTCACTCATTCAGCCAGGACTGATGATGCTGGTCTTGAATGTGAGCTATTTGCAGACTCATTTAATCTCATTCAACTAGTCAACCAACCCACCCGTGTACCAGATAATCCTAATCATAATTCCCACCTACTGGACTTATTTTTAACAAACAATTCAGAAAATTATGATGTTACAGTGAGGTCCCCACTTGGATCTTCTGATCACTGTCTGATACAGGCCACCTGTCTATCACCTACCACACCTTCCCACTCTGAACCTGTTTTGGTGACTAAATGGCATTACGATAGGGCAGACTGGGAGGGTCTTCAAGGTTTCTTTATTGATATTCCCTGGACCTCTTTCTTTTCTAATGATGCACACTCCACCTTGAGCCACATACAAGATTTTGTAAAAATTGGAATGGAAACTTTTATTCCTCATCAAAAGTACAGTAAAAGATCTAATTCACCTAAATGGTTTGACCATAATTGTGCTAGAGTAACTGAACAAAAAGCAATAGCCTACAATGCATACACAAGATCAAAACACATGAAGCCTTTAATTACTTTAGAAACATCAGAAATCATGCCAAAACTGTATTAAACCTAACTAAATCAAACTTTCTCCATAAGCAGGCAAATAAACTTCTAAATAATCCAAATGATAACAAAATATTTTGGTCTACTCTTAACTCATTCAAATCCAACTTCACTACTGCTTCATCCATTCCACCATTAAAATCTCCGACTGGCAATCTTGTAAGTGACCCACGAGGTAAAGCTAACCTTCTTGCAGATATTTTCTCCACCAACTCAACCTTAGATGACATAAATCAAGATGTCCCTGTACTTAATTTTAATTCACCTGAAATTCCCTCACTTAAGATCCACACCAGACATGTCAAACTATTTTGCAGAATCTCTCAGTAGATAAGGCTCCTGGTCCAGATGAAATTCCTCCAATAGTACTTAAGAATTGCTCCTTGGTGCTCGCTCCTGTATTGGCAAAATTTTTCCGTCTGTGTACTCATACCTCATGCTTCCCAGTACCCTGGAAAGAAGCAAACATCCATCCAGTTCCTAAAAAAGGTGCCTCTTCAGATCCATCAAACTACAGACCAATAGCTATAACTTCCACTCTTGGCAAAGTTTTTGAAATTATATTAAATAATCACATAATTAAGCATCTGGAGAATAATAAATTAATCAGTGATAGGCAATATGGTTTTAGACGATGTCGATCAACTGCAGACATTCTTTGCCTTCTTACGCATCAAATCAACCAAGCTACAGACCAACATGGTGAAACACATACAATAGCACTGGATATATCAAAGGCATTTGATAGAGTCTGGCATCAATCCTTATTGTCGAAGATGTCACACTACGGCCTTGCATCATTAGTTCCACTAATTTCTTCTTATCTTCATAACAGAAAAATACGTGTAATGGTAGATGGCCTTTATTCTCAATTTCACTCAATAAATGCTGGTGTTCCCCAGGGATCAGTTTTGGCCCCAACTCTGTTCCTCATTCATATCAATGATCTCATATCTACCACTCATAATCCAATACATTCCTACGCAGATGACTCAACACTCCACAGTTCCTTCACATTTACCAATTCTTTCACCCAACCCGATCTTATAAATTCAAAAATAAACACTGCAATTTCTCTGAACCAGGACCTTTCTAGAATTAATGAATGGGGACAAGAGAATCTAGTTTCCTTTAATGCACAGAAAACCAAGTACATTCAATTTTCTAACCGACAGAATCTCACTGACTCCCATATATTTTTTAATGATGTAAATATTCCCACTTCCCCTAGTATTGACATTCTCGGTGTAACATTAACTACTAACTTGAGCTGGACACATTATGTTAGAAGCATTGCTAAGAATGCCTCTAAAAAACTGGGACTCCTGTACAGAGTTCGAGAATTCTTCACTGACGAGCAGTTGGCCGTAATATATAAAAGTCATGTGCGCTCTCAGATGGATTACTGTTCACCTCTGTGGGGTGGAAGTGGAGTGGTTGCATTGAGGCAGTTGGACAAAATTCAAAATAAAGCTATTAGATTAATCAATAACCCTGCAATCACACAGGACCTTCCTACATTAGCCATACGAAGAAACGTTGCATCCCTTGCATTATTCTACAGATATTTTCACAGCAATTGTTCCGAGGAACTTGCTTCAATTGTGCCGCCTCTCCACATCTTTCCCCGTAGAACTAGGGCAGCTGAGAGCGCCCATGAATTTACACTTTCTCCTCCACAATGCAGAACTTCTGCTTATCAGAATTCATTTATCCCCAGAGCTACTACTCTTTGGAATTCACTTCCCTCGAATTGCTTTCCACAAACTTACAATCAACAAATGTTTAAATCCAGTTGTTACAAACATTTTATGAATGGAGGATGCCTTTAGGCACATGGACCTTTTTGTTTTATCTGTGTTTTTCCTTCCTCCATTCATTGTCTCTTAAAAAAAAAAAAAAAAAAAATGTGTCACTTGCTAGCCAAATGTATTCATGTGTCACTTGTTAGCCAAATGTATGCATGTAACACTTGCTAGCTAAATGTATGCGTGTGTCACTTGCTAGCTAAATGTATGCATGTGTCACTTGCTAGCCAAATGTATGCGTGTGTCACTTGCTAGCCAAATGTATGCATGTAACACTTCCTAGCTAAATGTATGCATGTGTCACTTGCTAGCCAAATGTATGCATGTGTCACTTGCTAGCCAAATGTATGCATGTAACACTTGCTAGCTAAATGTATGCATGTGTCACTTGCTAGCCAAATGTATGCATGTGTCACTTGCTAGCCAAATGTATGCATGTAACACTTGCTAGCTAAATGTATGCATGTGTCACTTGCTAGCCAAATGTATGCATGTAACACTTGCTTGCTAAATGTATGCATGTGTCACTTGCTAGCTAAATGTATGCATGTGTCACTTGCTAGCCAAATTTGCATGTAACACTTGCTACTAAATGTATGCATGTGTCACTTGCTAGCCAAATGTATGCATGTGTCAACACTTGCTACTAATGTATGCATGTGTCACTTGCTAGCCAAATGTATGCATGTAACACTTGCTAGCTAAATGTATGCATGTGTCACTTGCTAGCCAAATGTATGCATGTAACACTTGCTAGCTAAATGTATGCATGTGTCACTTGCTAGCCAAATGTATGCGTGTGTCACTTGCTAGCCAAATTTTCATAATTTATATAAAGAATATAACCAGTGTCACACGGCCCCTTGTATCCGTTAATGTACATCCGATGCTGGTGCTCACAATCATTTATCAGTTCATGTTTTAGTGTTTGGGTCATTAATTTGTATTTTAAGGGGAGGCAGACCATTTTTCTGGACCCCGGTCTTCTCCCTAATGTTTAGCCCCACTAGTTTTGAGATCATAAAACGTTCGGCCCATTAGTTTGGCGATTTTAACACCTTTCCTCCCATTTCGTTGTCAATTTTAAGACCTTTCGTACCATTTAGGTATCGATTACTTCCTGGCGAGTGATAGCAAGCCTGCAATTTTAAGAGGAATCGGCCTTCGGCCGGGACATATTTCTACCGAAAAATGTACATATATATCTTGAAGGGGGGTCTAGGGGATGTTTTTCTAAGCTTGATGGAGGTCTAGGGAGGAAACTAAAAAACAAAAATAATATGAATACATGAATTAATAGACCAAACGAACGGCCAATCTCCCCTTAACACTTTGAAGATTATGACGCGGTGTAACATCTATTCTGAATATTAATGGCCGATTTTATGCAGCTTAGAAAGGAACTTAAGCAATCAAAGAGGTAAAGTCAATCTCAATTACCCTTTTTACTAATGCTGATCCCTCCATTAATAAAACTGTCTGATATTAACCAGAATATAATGAAGCTCAGCATCGTATCCGAAAGATGTTAAAGAGAGATGGATTGGTGTCTGGTTCCCCTTCTTCCTCATGTTTAGCCCCATTAGTTTTCAGATTTGATGACGTTCAGGTCATTAGTTTTGCTATTTATGACCTTTCGCACAATTTCTTTGTCAATATTAAGACTTTTCGTGAAATATAGGTGTCGATTTTCCCCTGAGCGATCGATAGCGAGCCTGTAATTTAAGAGGAATCGGCCGGGACGATTTTCTATCGAGCAATGTACACATTTATTTTTAAGGAGGATCTTGGGCGGGTGTTTTAATAAGCTTGATGGCGGTCTACGGAGCAAACTAAAAATATAGTAAAAAATACATAAATTACCAAATAAATACGCCCATCCCCCCTTAAGGTGCGAACTTTAAAATAGCGTCAACATGAAAGTAGTAGCAATGAAGAGTAACACCCTTTTCTATAGTTTGTTATGACTTTAACCCTTTCAAGATACCCATTACGCATTTCGTTTCTGCTTTCTGGCTGTTATTAAACGATTTTATTCAGGTTAAGAGGGGAACATGAAAGTCAGAGAGTTAATTGGAAGACTGTACCGTTACATAATCCGCACATATCCTTACGAAAATATATAAAAACTCGTCTAATGATGGCCAACATAAACTATAACAAACAGCATAATCCTTAAAGGGTTAATTCACAGTGCTACGTCTAAAGCTTGAGGGGAGATATCGACTTGAGTGATTTTTGTCTGGACCCCTTTCTCCCACATGTTTAGCCCCATTGCTTTTGATATTTTAAGACGGTCGCCCCATTAGTTTGGCGATTTTAAGAACATTCGCCCCATTTCTGTAAATTTTAAGACCTTTCCTGCCATTCAGGTGTCGATTTTTTCCTGGCGAGCGATAGCGAGCCTGTAATTTAAAAGGAACCGGCCTTCGGCCGGGAAATTTTTCTACCGAAAAATGTACAAATTTATCTTGAAAGGGGGTCAAGGGGGTGTAATTTCAAGCTTGATGGAAGTCTAGGAAACACACTAAAAACCTCCCCTTAATAGAAGGACAGCAGCAAGGTCATTTACTCCAAATACCCGTCTACGCTCTCATTATTTTCAACTTTTATATAATTTTCTCCATAACTACTTCCTGCTTCACTGCGACTCTGCAATTCTACTGTTGCACAAGTTTAATTTACAGAGATTAAAACTCAAACGTGCCTTGTTGCCCGTCAGCCACTACTGTATTTTAGCTACGGTTCATACTTTTCATTCAATCTTACACACACACACTCACAGAGGGGAGAGAGAGAGCTACATAGAGCTACATAGATACACAGACCACACAGACCTCAAGGTCCTTACTAGGCAGTCTGGCCTTACAAACTATATATGCATATATGCATATACATACATATATACACATATACATACATATATACACCGGTACATACATACCGGTACATACACATACACACATACATACATACATATATATACAGTATATACATACATACTGTACAGTGCACACACATACACTTACATACTTTTTTTTTTTTTTTTTTTTTTCATATCACCCCCGCCCTCTGCAGATAGAGGTCAAACCTTCCCTTGAAAGCGTTTATTGTGTCGCTCTCCACCACTCTCGCTGGTAGTTTATTCCACTCTGTCGCCACACTGTAGGTGAAGAAACTCTTTGTGACATCTAGGTTTGCCTTTTTGGTTTTTAATTTCATTCCATTTCCGCGAGTTTGATTAGTATTGTTTAATGTGAATAGTGCATTTACATCGACTTTGTCGAAACCTTTTAGTATCTTAAAGCACTCAATAAGCTGACCCCTCAACCTCCTCTTTTTTAATGAGAACAGGTTCAATCGTTTAAGTCTTTCTTCATATGGTTTATTTCTTAATGAGGGTATCATCTTCGTCGCTCTACACTGT
Source organism: Paralithodes platypus (assembly GCA_032716605.1). NCBI lineage: Eukaryota > Metazoa > Arthropoda > Malacostraca > Decapoda > Lithodidae > Paralithodes > Paralithodes platypus. The sequence goes on from CM064487.1 coordinate 103,098,885, forward strand.
ACTGACTCGAGTCTTACAATGTCCTTGATCAGATAAGGTGACCAGAACTGCACACCATATTCAAGGTGGGGCCTCACCATACTTTTGAACAGTGGCACTATTACGTTTTCATGTTTATATGTAAATTTTCGTTTAATAAAGCCCAATGCTATGTTTGCCTTATTTGCTGCTGCTATACATTGGTCGGAAGTTTTTAGGTTTTCAGATATTAGTACCCCTAGGTCTTTTACTACCGTTGCGGTTTTTATTTGTTTGCCATTCATTTCGTATTTGTATTTCATATTTCTGCTACCAACCTGCAGCACCTGACATTTATCGACATTGAAGGGCATCTGCCATTTTTTCGACCACTCTGATATTTTGTTTAAATCAGATTGCAACGCATTTCTATCATCTTCGTTCAGGACTGTATTTCCTATTTTTGTATCGTCGGCAAATTTGGAAATGGTGTTGTTTACCCCTACATCAATATCGTTAATGTAAATGAGAAACAGAACCGGTCCAAGGACTGAACCCTGTGGAACTCCACTAGTGACAGGCTCCCACTCCGATTCCACTCCATTTATCACCACTCTCTGTCTTCTGCCTTTAAGCCAATTTTTTATCCAAGAATGAATTTCACCTTTGATACCTATCCTCTCCAGTTTAGCCAATAGTTTTCGGTGAGGCACCTTGTCGAAAGCTTTTTGAAAGTCCAAGAAGATTATATCTAGTGATTTCGTCATGTCGTTATATGTGAATAGTTTGTTATAAAATTCAATCAAATTTGTTAGGCATGACTTATTTGATCTAAAGCCGTGTTGACTATTTTTGATTAGGTTGTTTGATTCGAGGTAATCTACTATCTTATCTCTAAGGATTTTTTCCATGATTTTTCCTACAATTGAAGTTAGACTAATTGGTCTGTAATTACTCGCTTTGGCCTTGCTACCCTTCTTGTATATCGGCGTAATGTTCGCATCTTTCCAATCACTCGGTACAATCCCCTGTAGTAATGATAAGTTAAATAGTTGTGTCAGGGGTTTTGCTATTTCGTCCTTAACATTCTTAATTATTTTCGGGTGGAGCATGTCGGGTCCCGGGGTCTTATTTACATTTAAATTACTCAATTTGCTTTGTACTTCGCTAACACTGATGGTGAAATCTCCTATCACATGAGTTGAGGTGTTATTTTCAAGGGTATGATCGATAATTTCTTCTGTGAAAACTGAGCCAAAATATTTGTTGAGCAGATTTGCCGTGTTTGTGTCACCTGTTATTGTCTGGCCATCTTCTATTAGCGGTCCGATTCCGCTTTTGATCTGTTTATTTTTATTTACGTAACTGTAGAATTTTTTGGGGTTTGTGGCACTTTCTCTGGCAATAGTCATTTCGTAATTTTGTTTGTTCGCCCTAATTATTTTTTTCACTTCCCTTCTACTATTTTTGTACAAGTTTTTAATTACTTCAGTGTTTGTGTTATTTTTTACAAGTTTGTGGAGTTGATTCCTTTTCCTTATTGCCTTGCCAATGTCTCTACTGTACCAAGGGGGCATACTTGATTTCGTATTACGTTTTGGTTTCATGGGTACAAATTGTTTATGCGCCTCTGTAATTGTAGACTTAAAATGTCCCCATAGTTCATTTACTTCGTTTATATTTATGAGGTTTGAGTGTATGTTTGATAGCGATTCCTTAAGTCCGTCATAATTTGCGTTTTTGAAGTCCGAAACCATTCCTGTTGTTTTTACTGAGGAATATTTGCTTATAACGTTGATTCTTAAGATTTTATGATCGGACGTTGCCAGATGTTCACCTACATCCAGGTTTGATAATAGATTTTCTTGGGTAGTGATTACGAGGTCTAATATATTCCTGTCTCGCGTCGGCTGTTTTACGTGTTGAGTCAAAAAAAATCCTGGATGAAGCTTGTCATTAGGCGTGACTCAGCATTTTTTCCGGTCGTGGTATTCCAGTCAATTAGGGGGAGGTTATAGTCACCTAGTAAAACTGTTTCGTCGGAATTAAGGGTTTTCTCTAGTATTTCATAAAAAAATTGTATCATCGGCAACAGTTAGTCTCGGTGGTCGGTACGCTGTAGTGATATTTAAGTTCATGTTTTTTGTATTTATTTAGACGCACACTATTTCTGCATTACTTTCGGGGAGAGTCACCTCAACTGGGTTTAAGTAGGTTGCAACGTACATTGCAACCCCCCCTCTTTGTTTTCCATTGTTACGGTCTTTATGAACAAATTTATATGGCTCTATGTGATATTCACGAAGTAGATCTTTATTTTTAAGGTTCAGATGTGTTTCCGTTATACAAATAACGTCAACTTTCTCATTTAATAACAGACATTTGAGTTCGTCTATTTTGTTTCTTATTGAGCAGGCATTTATGGATATTATTTTTATATCGAGAGAGAGAGAGAGAGAGAGAGAGAGAGAGAGAGAGAGAGAGAGAGAGAGAGAGAGCAAAATAGAGAACAAAAGGCAAAGCAAGACAGAAACAAAGAAACAACGCCAGGAATTAGCTCATAAACAACAGACGTAACAAAGACCACGGGAATGCAGAATGTATGAATGACACGCACGCCGTAAAGAACACACGAATATACCACCACCACCGCGGGACATTCAGTAACGGTGAATTATAGAGACAGTACTGATTCACAGGGGGCTACTCCACAGAAATATTATCAGGATTAACCCTACTTGGCTCAGATGTGGTATTTTTGGACTTCCCCTGTTTTGCTCCATTACTTTGAATATTTTAAGACGTTTCACTCCATTAACTTGGCTAAAATAAGACTCCCAAATTCTCCGTGTTATATTGAAGGAGTATAGAACCCGGAACAACTTTGCCCGAAGGCGCCGGGCATTGGAGAGATTTAGTTGCAACGTGAGAAGTTGGGTGTCCCATATCAGACCTACCCATTCCGCCCTCTGAGTTGGAATCAGGCCTGATTTGTCTACATTTATTTGAAATCCTAGATTTATAACATGTTGACATACTCAGAGCGTGTGGCTGAGACATTGGTCCGGGGAGTTGCCCACTATGACCCAATCGTCGAGATAAGTGAGAACGGTTATACCTTCCTTGGCCAGCCTATTCAGGTTTCGATATTTTCTGGGCGTGCGATAGCAAGTCTGTAATTTAAAGGAAATCAGCCTTCGGCCGGGACATAAATCAATTAAAACATGTACAAATTCAGCTTGAAGGGTGTCTGGGCATTTTTTTTAGTGCGAAGGAAGTCTGAGAAGGCGTTTTGTTACCCTAGGGAACAAGCTAAAATACATTGCTCGAAAATGGCAAAAGCAAGCCAAAACTCAAAAATAATTAAAAAATATATCATAATCACCATCAAGACCTCGGACTAGATAGTGTTAAATAGATGATACGGACTCTGTCTTGATAGCGTAATGCTTAGTGTGCGGAATTTCGGTGTGAATATCCTAGGTTCGAGTCCTTGGAGTATCACATGTATTCATTACTTTCATTGATTTCATTAGTTAGGTTTATTTGTAAATTTATTGGTGAGTTGGTGAAAACAAATATGAATCATTATATATTGTGTGCTTAGTATGTACAGGCGCGTTCATTAATGCTTATATACTGTATATATGTTCGAAGCTTTCTTGAGTTACATTGACACTTCTTATTAAGAATTAAACTGAGATTTGTGTTTCAGAGTTATTATTTTTTATTTTTCGAGGCTTCAAATTAATAACTGCGAATGTGCCAGCAAGTCATGTATCGCGTATAACCATTTTATGTATTCTGGGAAATCGGTTTTGTTAGTCTAGCGGTCAAACTAAAATACATTGCTAGATAATAACTGGCTCAATCAAAATTTCCAATAATAATTATACAATGCTGTCAAACATGATTATTTAAAACGTCCACAAAATCCTATATATGAAGAGGTCTGCAGTGTATACGTAGACTAATGTAAAGGAGAAAATATGTTATTATAAAACAAATATATACACATGCAACAATGAGAGGGTCTCATTCAGTTACAAACAAAGTCACATCTCTTTGGAATTCCCTTCCTTAGAGTACATTTACACCGTATTTCAATCCACAACAGTTGAAATCAGGTTTTGCAAATTTTTCTTGAATGGAGACCACCATTAGGTGAATGGATTAACTTTTACATGCTGAACCCCAAAAATAAGAACAAAATGTGGAAGAAAAAGATATCAGAGACAAAGAGAGAGAGAGAGAGAGAGAGAGAGAGAGAGTGAGAGAGAGAAAGAGAGAAAGAGAGAGAAAGAGAAAGAGAGAGAGTCGATTGAGCATTGTAGCGAGTGAAGACACACACACGCACACATGCACACACACCCACCGCGCACACAAGCTTCGAACACAGACACACAAGCTTTGAACACACACACACACACACACACGTAATAACCACATACAAAGCCGTGAACCCTTTGTGAGTGTGGCTGCACCCAAATGAGAAGCCATATTCAAAATTATTCCATTCCTGGAGCCAGCTACATTCTCCACGATTTTGGCACAGCCCTTTTGAAGAATTATTATTACACTGTATCTAACCCTTAGCAGATTAGGACGCATTTTGACAGTATATTCGGGCTATCAGTAGACGATTTGTTACGGCTTAGGAAGAATCTGTGGTAGCTATAAGGGTCTTTAAAGACTAAATTCCCCTTCTGACTTCGATATACCCTTACTAACCTGAATATAATCGTCTAATAATGACCAGAAAATGGAATAAAATTGCACAATCATATATCCATCAAATCAAGACATTATCAAACTATTGCCAAGCATTTTTTGAACGCCTGTCAGTCTTAATATAGATATTTTTTTCAATTAGAGCTAACACACGATTTAAATGCCAGTATATGAACTGCCATTCTCTTTATATTTTATAAAGTCTTTAGCTATGGTTTCCTATCTGATTTTATGAAATGCAATAACATAACTTGGCCTATAAATCAGATACCTACGGTTAATCATATTGGACAATAATGTTTGGAACAATGTTTGTCTACTTAAATTTGTTTATAAATCTTCTGTAGTCATCACATTATTGTTCTCATCTTCTGAAAATAAAAAGAAACGCATACACAAACAATTAAACAATCTTTCAAACTCTTCACACACACACACACACACACACACACACACACACACACACACACACACATACACACACACACACAATGGTTAGGTAAAACATGATAGAAAGAGAACATTATTTAAAATGAGATAAAGAGATATCGAGCTCTGGGAGGCAAGGCACGCTCAACCCCTATTCACACACACACACACACACACACACACACACACACACACACACACACACACACACACACACACACACACACACACACACACACACACAAACCCACCCACCCACCCACCCACACACACAGACACACACACACACACACACACCTCCCCGTGGCGTAACTGATAGCGCGTCTGGCTCACAACCATAAGGTCCCGGGTTCGAGACCCGGGCGGGGAAGAGACATTTAGGCAAGTCTCCTAACGGTGTAGCCTCTGTTCACCTAGCAGTATAAATAGGAACCTGGTATAAGTGGACGAAGTTGTGACGTCCCATCTGGGGTTGGTGATCGGTTACAAGGTGAGATAGGTATCGTACTGGTCAACCTAAGCTACTGGTAAACCTAAGCCTTCGGGTGAGACTGGTACCGTAGTGAGAATGGCACCGTACAGATTAACCCTAAGCCTTCGTTTCCAGATGTCGCAAATTGGCTAAAATACAGACTACACACACATCCACAGCCATTCCAACGATACATAACCACTTAACATGCATTTCACGCAATACATTCCCAGTTAAGGAGGCGCGATAATAATGAGCTTAGCTCGCATTGCGTGGATTCCCCTTGACGAACAAACAAGTGAATGAATAACACACACACACACGAAATAAACCAAGTATTATTGTATGTATTTGTTTTATATACACACACACACCGTCTATCTCTCATGTACCCTTCCCACCAATAGTGATAGAGTAAGTTGGGATGGTCAACAAAATGTTTAGGGAAGGAACTCATCGGGGGCACTGGCCCAAATGTCTTCAGGGAAAAGAGGGTCGAGAGAGGATTTGAGTGGAGAGTGGACAAGAGAAGCTACAAGGATTTACTCTGTGTTGTACATTAAACTGTCTTGATGGTGTAATGGTTAGAGTGTTTAAGATTTGTATGTAGTAACCCCGGTTCGAATCCCGGTAGGATCATATGCTTTCATTAGATTATTTGGAAGGTGTTTGGTGTTGGGAGTGAACTTAATAAATTAGAATACTCTGCTCCAGGTCAGGTCAGGGGAAGGTATTTCCAACGGCCTCTTGTATCTACTTTTCGAAGAGTGTTGAGAGGGGAGGGGTGGTGTTGGAGAGAGAGGAAACTGTTGGAGTGGATTTGTTGTGTGTGTTGTTAGTCTGTATAGGGGAAGGTATTGAGGGATAAGCCTTTACAATGGCTTCTCGTATCTACTTTTTAAAGATTGTTGAGAGGGTAGAAGGGGGGCGCTGGAGAGAGAGGAAGCTGTTGGAGTGGCTTTGTTGTGTGTGTTATTAGTCTGTATATGGGAAGGTATTGAGGGGCAAGCCTTTACAACGGCACCTCGTATCTATATTTCGAAGAGTGTTGAGAGGGAAGGTGTTGGAGAGAGAGAAAGCTGTTGGAGTGGCTTTGCTGTGTTTGTTAATTGTCTACATACGCCGTCGAGGTGTCCCCTGACTGGGTGAGAGCATGTGAACCACGCTAGAACGTACTACCACACCCACTAATTATATCCGCCTCGGTTGGGATCGAGCCCAGGCCAAGCTAATTCACAAGACAGCAAATAAGTAGGCCAAAGCTCTTGAACCATAATCTCTATAACAGACAAACGTCTAAAGTAAGTGAGGTACCATTTCTATAATTTGGGAAGGGTCAGCCAGATAAATGGTGTGGAGATTTACATCCCATATGTTCTAGCCCTTTTTGAGTTACAGAGGCTAGGGTTCACGATTTATGGCCTACCTATCTGGAACAGGGTACAGTTGTCCATGGACCGGAGTATAAATTTTTACCATTAGAGGTTTTTAGCCACAAATATAATCTACAATACAGCTTTCCTATTGGTGTGGTGATGTTGTTTCGGGTGACCTGACCAGTAGACCATTTCAACCTGTAGCTCTCAACCAGTACCATCTCACGAAATACTGTTAGGCTAAGTTAGGTTAGATTAAGTTAGGCTAGAACTTCAATTTAAGATAAATTTAGTTGGCCCTGATAGATAAGACACTGGTTGAAAGCTACTGGTGAAATTATCTATTGGTTGAGTTGTCGATATTTCGATATTATAACCATATAATATCCCATAATAGCCGTTTATTGGAGATAATACTGAGAATTCGACCCTCTCTGGCTGGTACGATTTGTGTGGTTTGGGGATCTGGCCTATCGACTATAGAATGTATCAAGAAAATTGCAGAGAGATACTCTAACATATTAATTTCACTCCCAATACGAAACACCTCCCAATTAAATTAATGAAAGCATGTGATCCTCCCGGGATTCGAACCTTTGTTACCACATACAGACTTAAACACTCTAACCATTACACTATCAAGACAGTTAAAGGTTATGTACATTTTATACTACATTTATACTATATTCATTGACAAGCAAAGCAAGATACCTCTCTCTCTGTCTTCCTAACCCTTTGACGTTTTTGGCGCATTTTGACAGTTTATGCTGGCTATCATTAGACGATGTTATACAAGTTAGGAAGGATCTGCGGAAATTATATGGGTAAATACTATCTCAAGTAATCCTTTGACTTCAATATACCCTTCCTAATCTAAAAAAATCGTCTAATATTAGCCAGAAAACAAAACAGCAATGCGTAATCGGATCTTGAAAGGCTTAAGCTAGTCTTCTGAAGTTATATCAACTGTTTAAAGTTGGTTCCTGGTGGAAGAGATCTTATATTGTACATGAACCAGTAGTAAACCTGGTGAGTTCTAAATTTAAAAAATTGTTGCATGTCTAAGGCAAATCTATTCAAATGCCAATTTATTCATATCCTCAAACACATTCCAGGATTCCTACTTCGGATCAATGAAGTGGAAGGCCATTGCGTGAATGAATTATGAACTTATGTAAGGCGATCAGCATAAAACAAAATCACAGACAAATAATAATGCACTAATTTAAAGTTTAACTACAGTACCAATTTAAGGGAATGCTATTTATTAAAAGCATAGATTAAAAGTATAAAACAAATTTTAGGAGAGATTGTATAACTCAGTATTATAATTACCTGTAGGTCCTAATGCTGCTTGTATTTAAAATTGGATGGTAGTCTGTCACCTTTGTAGTTCTTGCTCAGTCTAAATTATATTAATATGTTAAAGACATTTGTAAGAAAACCAAAGCAAATCATGACGGTATAAAGTAGTATAAAAGATATAACCGTGTACAGTAGAGTATACATTATAGGTACCCATAGTCTTATAATCAGCTAAGAGTATTTTCGGGTAAAGTATTAATTATCAGTTAACCTATGCACACTATCTAATACGGCGTCTTGTGGGATAATAGCATAGTTTATAGAATTAGTGTTGAGGATTTTGCTTGCTTTGCCATTGTCCTGCAATGTCTTCAAGTTTGTCCCCTAGGCTAGCAAAATCGCCTTCCCAGACTTCCTTGAATTAAAAAAAAAAAAAAATCATACAAAAAAATACAATAATTTTAGTAAGACATGACAGTTTGATATGCTGACTACAAAATCACCATTCCATGATTCCAGTTACGTAAAGATCTGCCGAAATCAAATACCCGTTATATTAAATTTAACGATATTATGTTATATTTTAACTAACGACAGAACATTTTTCATAGACTCAGAAAGACCTCTTGTACACTGTAAATATGAACACTTAATTGTAACAAAAATGGTTCACATAAAGAGTGTTTTAATCGTTTATATGTTCCAATATGAGAAGATAAACCGTAGAACACTGTTTACGTGTACCATTTGTGTTGTAATTAACCCTTTCAGTACTGATGACGTCCTTTCAACTTTATTATGGCTACTATTAGACTATTATATTCGGTATAAAAGGGGTATCGAGCAATTACCAGGCTTCAAACTATCTCCCCTAACCCTATTTACTTCTTTTTGGACTGCACACAATCGTCTAAACATACCTACAATAAAATTTAAAAACAAAAAGTTGTCACTGGTCCAGAGGGAGCTAAGAGTTCAAATTTTGACAGCGCAGTGAATCCTCTAAAACAAATATTCCAACAAGTTAGGTTTATCCTTTCATGTTTTCACGGCCATGGAGATAATACAGTACATAGAGGAAAGATAGATGTAGATAGATAGATAGATAGATAGATAGCTAGGTAAGTAGGTAGGTAGAGAGAGAGAGAGAATGAGAGTGAGAGTGAGAGAGCAGGATAGCATATGTTTCGCCCTATATAGAGAACCGATAATGATGGAGAGTCGGAAATTTAAGCAAGGCGTTCTCCAATAATGAGAACCTATATGGCTTCAATTTGCTTGCTTCTATAACGCGAGAGGAGGAGGAAGAAGAGGGTTGAGATGATCGACTTTGTAACCCCTTCTGTACCGGCCACGACATTTTAACTTTATTCTTGCTACTGTTAGACGATTTTATTCAGTTTTATAAGGGCCTCCAGCAATTAGCAGGTTTGGAACTTTCTCACTTAACCCTTTGTATTACCCCATATCCTTTCTGAACGTCATGTTATCTCTATTCTTGCTACTATTAGACGATTTTATTCAGTTTTATAATTAGGCCCTCCAGCAATTAGCAGCCTTTGAACTAGCTTTGCGCAGTGGCAGTATCGTAACCAATAGGGTCTTGCTGAGTACCGTGGAAATTGTATTGTCACTGCTATAAGCTCAAAACAGTGTGCAAAAATGGTTAAAGTTTTTGCACCACACACATCTGCCATCCTGTGCGTGGTCTCTCCACGCATCTCGGTTGGGCTACCCCCAAAGGGTAGCCAAGTCGATCCCCACCTGCCCGTGGTGACCTTGCAGACACCACTTTCCCTTTTTTTCTTTTCCATTTTGTTTTTCCATTGTGGTGGCACTGACGGGGACGGCGCTACCTGGGGTCTGTCCCAGGTAGTTATTTTCAAGTTTTTTTAAAACTAGGGTTTTCTCTTATTTTTAATCAGATACGACAGGTGTATTTGTTTTTAATTATTGGTTACTTCCACTGAAATGGCAGCAAGCAAGCAGAGTTGCAGTTGTGGGAAGGTTGTGGGCAAGGCCAAATCGCTGGGCTGCTACTTGTGTGGTACCTATTTTCACGTTAACTGTATAAATGTTGATGATGAGGACCTCAGAGTACTTGCAAAGAAGAAACCTGGATTTAAATGGCATTGCACTGTTTGCGATACCACCCCCCTGGCTGCAAAAGATGCAGCAATTAGTCAGCTGACCTTGGATGACCTGACGGCTGCCCTAGTTGGTGAAGTGAAGACTGCCATTGTAAACGAAGTGAAGGGTGCCCTTGCTGCGGTGGCCGTGGAGATGGAGAGTATTGGTAACAGAATGGATATCCTTGAGACTAAAGTTGCTGCCCCCGACATTCCCTTGTTTGCCAAGATAGTTCAGCAAACATTTGAAGAGACCAAAAAGGAGCCGACCAAACGCACCACTGAGGTGGTAGATGGTGGAAAGAAAAAAACTGTCTGGGACCATCAGGTCCTGGTAGTGAAGCCAAAAGACCGATCCTCCGAGCCAGTAAGCCCACCAGATACAAAGGCAATCGAGACTGCTTTGGCTTCGGTTCCGGTTAACAAGTTAACTAGAACTGATTCAGGTGTACTGGTGGTACGACTTCCATCCAAGAAAGCCAAAGAAGACGCAGGAAGGGCCATCAATCAGTGTTTGGGGGTGGACAGTGCCTTCAGTGTTTCCGAACCAAAGAAGATGATGCCAAAAATGACTCTGGTAGGCATTGCTAATGACGCTGAGGATAATGAGATCATTCCCAGCATCCTCAACAAGAACCCAAGAATAAAGTCCCTGGTCGACGATGGCTTAGCTATGAATTTGCTATTCACCAAGCAAAAGAGTGATGCACACACAAAGACTGCGGTAGTAAAAATGTCACCTGAAATACGCTCTTCCATTGTGGATGATGGCAATTCTGTGTATGTTGGACTTGTGAGATGTCGTGCATACGATCGCTTCTGGGTAACACAATGTTACCATTGCCAGGGCTTTGGCCATACCAGTGACAGGTGTTATCGGAAAAATGAGGATCCAATATGCAACTTCTGTGCCGGTACTCATAACTCAAAAGACCACCAACAAGACTTCCCCCAAATGTATAAATTGTATGAGCTCCACATCAGTTACGGAGCCGCCAAATCATTTCGCCTCAAGTAGAAATTGTCCTCTAATGACAGCTCAGATAAATAAAGTTATTGAAAACACCAATTTTGTAGGTTCAAAAAACTGAAAAATGAACACGGGAGCCGGTTGAAACTGGGTCTGTTGAATGTTCGTTTCTTGCGTAACAAAATGGATCATATTTGCGAGATCTTTGATGAACGTAACCTTGATGTATTATGTCTCAGTGAGACCTGGTTGTTCGAGTCAGATCTGAATATTATCCAGGCGGCATTGCCTAAAACCCATTCCATAATAAATGTTCCTAGGCCTAGGGGAGATCATCCGGGTGGTGGAGTGGCAGTTGTCTACTCCACATCTCTGGTGAATATCTTGCAAATAAGCCATAACCCAGCCCCTCTTTATTATGAACTGTTGGAAGTGGAAATAAAACTCCATCAACAAATTCTAAGAATGGCAGTTGTCTATAGGCCTGGCCATCGTGGCACAGATAGGGGTTTTATGGAAGAGTTTGGGCAGTTTCTCGAGGAATTTTTCTGCTAAAACCGGAAGACTTTTGATATGTGGAGATTTTAATTACTGGGTTGACAGCCCTCATCTGAAGCCATTCTCTTCTGAGTTCCTTGAGTTGACTGATCAGAACAATTTTGTAAACCATGTGTCCCACCCAACTCATATCTTAGGACACACCCTTGACTTGGTTTTCTCTCCTGTGGGTTGTGGTGGTGTTCTGGATGTTGATGTTGAGAATGCTGACCCTAATACCTCTGATCATGCTTTGATTACTTTCAGCTTTGATTTCCCTAAGCCACTCACACATGAAAAAGTAATCAGATTTAGAAATTATAAAAATACAGACCAACATTTGGCTAGCAGTGAAGTAAAACAGTACTTGGGAAGTATTGATACTTCCAACCTTACTTCAGATGAGCTGGTGGTGGTACATGGAAATGCACTTAAATTAGTGTTCGATCATCACTGTCCAGAAGTAGAGAAGAAAATCATAGTACGAGATGATTCACCCTGGTATAGCACTCGAGTTAAATTTCTTAGAAGAGCGCGTAGAAGAGCTGAACGTGAATGGCGGAAAAAATAAAACAGACTCTACATGGTTGCAATATCTGTCAGCCAGAAGAGCCGTGGTCCACACAATCAAAGATGAAAAGAAAGTGTATTATCAGGGAAAAGTTGACTCATGTGGTAACGACCAGAGGAGGTTGGCTTCAATTGTAAACAGTTTACTTGGAAAAACAAGAGTCAGCTTAAGACCTTCTGTGCCCGATGCCGAGTTGGCTGCCAACTTTGTGGCATTTTTTGCTGGCAAGATAACTCGCATAAGACAGGAACTGGATGATGCTTCTGTTGGTGAAGAACTTTCAGTTGTACTCCAACCCCGACACATTCCTAATAATGTCCTCTCATCCTTTCACTCAGTAGAGGTGGACATGATCTCGTCCTACATAAGAAACCTCAATAAAACATTTTGCCCGTTGGATCCCATAAATGTTTCCAAGCTACCAATAGTCTATGATCACACAGTTGAGTTTATTTCCAAAATAATTAATAAGTGCTTCTCTGAAGGTAGCTTCCCACATTCTGAAAAGCATTCACTACTCCGACCTACTCTAAAGAAACCTGGACTTGATGTTGAGAACATGTTGAACTATCGTCCTGTCTCCAACCTGTCCTTCATATCAAAGATATTAGAGCGTGCAATACTTGACCAATTACAACCACTACTTCAGCAGAATGAAACTATCCCAATTTTTCAGTCTGCTTACCGACAGCATCATTCAACTGAAACAGCATTGATTAGAGTACATAATGATCTAGTTGAGAACATTTGCAATGGTGTGGCCTCACTATTGGTCTTGCTTGATCTCTCTGCGGCCTTTGACACAGTGGATCACGAGTTGTTATTGAGTGATCTTTATGATTGTGGTGTGCGTGACTCCGCTCTCTTGCTTCTTGGGTCGTACTTGTCAGGTAGATCCCAGAGTGTGATGGTAAATCAAATGGTCTCGGACTCGACACCCCTGCAGTATGGTGTTCCGCAGGGATCAGTTTTAGGTCCTATCCTATTTATAATTTATATCAGCAGTTTGTCTCTTCTGCTTCGTGCACATAATGTCACCTTTCACTTTTATGCAGATGACACCCAGATTTATGTGAGAATCACAAATATAGTTGATATACGGAGTAAGATGGAATTGTTGATGTCTGATATCAAGAAGTGGATGAGAGCGAGAAAACTTAAACTAAATGATGGTAAAACTGATATTCTCATCATCCGAGGAAATAGAAGAGCTGATGATATAGTAGGTGCCCTCTCCATCAATGTGGGTGGATCTCAGCTGCGACCGGCCAACTCTGTTCGAAATCTGGGTGTATATGTGAACTCCCGATTAGATTTCAAAGAGCATGTAAACCAGATAGTTAAAAGTAGTTACTTGCACATCAGAAATCTCTATTTGGTGAAGCCGTTTATAACCAGACGTTGCCTCCTGACGTTGGTTCACTCATTGGTCTTCTCTCGTGTTGATTATTGCAATGCCCTGTTGGTGGGTCTTCCAAATTATATTTTAAAGAAAGATCAGTCTGTTCTTAACAGGGCCGCAAGACTCATTTTTGGTGTTCCACCTAGAACTCCTACTACATCTCTTCACATAGAACTGCACTGGCTGCAAGTAAGAGAAAGAATACAATTTAAATTGTGTTTGGTGACTTTTAAGGTTCTCAAATTTGGTGAGCCTAGGTACCTAGCGGAGCTGCTCAGGCGCCCACCGGCACACCATGGTGTAGTTGTGCGTCATGACAATGACCCTTTTCGTCTTGATGAACCAAGGGCTTTCCAGCAGTCTTCTTTCTTTGAGAGGTCATTCTCCTACATGGCTCCGAGGTTGTATAACAGGTTGCCGCTGTCCATGAGACAACTGAGTTCTGTTGAATGATTCAAGAGACAACTTAAGACTTTTCTCTTTGAGAGAGGCTATGATCTTGGGAGAGGTGTCATGACAGATGGCTATAGAATTTAGGCTGTCACTGCTAGTGATTGTTAAATGTGTGTTGTATATAAGCCTTCTTTTGATGCATTGATTTTGTTCTTTTTTCTTTCTCTTTCCGAGCGCTAGTGAATTCTTCGGAAAAATTGGCGCTTATGAGAAATAAGTAACATGCTTATTATTATTATTATCTAACTTAACCCTTTTTATTACCCCAGATCCTTCTTAAACTGCACAAAATCGTCTAAATATAGCTAGAAAATAACTAAAAAGACGTCGCCGGTTCAGAAGGGGATAAGAGGAGGGGCTCCTTCCTAAGTTGTTGAAAATCGTCAAATGATAGCCAGAATAATGTCAAAACGCGGCATAATACTATAGGGGTTTATTGTAACACAAATTGTAAACATAAATATTGTTCTATCTATCTATCTATCTATTGCCTGACGCCGTGATCCCCGAAGGGGATTAATGTGTTCAACAGTATTATGAACAAATAAACGGAAGAACAATGTTTAACCCCTTCCGCCGTTTTCGTATATTCTGGCAACTATCAGACGATTTTGTTTATATCAAGATAGACGTCTACCCATTATAAGGCTACAGACTATCTCAATTAATCCTTATAGCTACCATACATCCATCCTAAACTTCATCAAATCGTCTAAATGCCGCTTAATCAAATACAAAATACGTCGCCGGTACAGAAGGGGTTAGGTGTACCATTTTTGTTACAATAAAATGTTCCAATTTGGCAGTGTAGTTGCATTTACCAAATATCAAATATACAACAGGATACAACTACTATTTCAATATACAACAGGATACAACTACTATTTCAATATACAACAGGATACAACTACTATTTCAATATACAACAGGATACAACTACTATTTCAATATACAACAGGATACAACTACTATTTCAATATACAACAGGATACAACTACTATTTCAAACTTTATTAACTTGCAAACAAAAATAAATTATAAATATATAAATGTTTGTATTCCTAGAAATGAAGCAATTGAACTGTAATATAGAAAGGCAAACGTCGCTTTAGATTATTTCGTGTAGCAATGTATATATGTAACAGGTATATAGGTCGTGCATTCAAAGCGCACACACGCACACATACACTCCCTCAGCCACACACACACACACACTCAGACACACAAACATAGACACACTCAGATACAGACACACTCGCACACACAAACACTCACACTGACCACACACACACACTGAATCACGCACACACTCATACACACACACATGCACACACACATCTACACAACCCCCCCCCCCCTCCCCCCCAACCAACCCTCCCACACATACATACAAACACGAACAAAAATATGTAAATTACTCTGTTACCATCGAAAAGACCCCCAGAGAATTTCCGATATTGGTACGGGCGGCAACGAACGCCGAGCAAAATGGTGAACAAGTAACAAACGGGAAGAAAATAGCGGCAGAGAGATAATGAAATCGGTTTTCAGGGGAGATGGGTCGGTTTTCTGGCCTCCTGCTTCTCCCTCATGCTTACCCCCATTTGTTTTCAGATATTAAGACTTTCGTTCCACTAGTTTGGCGGTTTTAAGACCTTTCGTCCACTTTCTTTGTCAATATTTAGACTTTTTGTGTCATTTAGGTGTCGATGTTTTCCTGGCGAGTGATAGCGAGCCCAAAGTCCATGTAGACTTTGGGCGACAATATAATTTAGGAGGAACCAGGCTTCATCCGGGACATATTTTTGTTGTTTTACCGAAAAAATGTACGCATATACAGTATGATGAATAGGGACCCTGTTTTTTTTTTATGAAGGGAGATCCTTTTTTTTTTTAAAGTTAAATGGAGTTCTAGAGCGGAAACTAGACAAATAATAAATACACAAACAAATCGACTAACAAGTGAACCATACCCCCTTAACACTATCTGACCCGACATATTGTGAGTTATTAGGATGCATTGTTTATTATTGAGGATTTTGATTGTTTTTTTGTTTGCCATTTTCGAGCACTATAGTTTAGTTTGTGTCTCCTAGGCTAACAAAAACGCCTTCCCATACTTCTTTCAAACAAATAAAATGCCCACCCAGACCACCCTCTTCAAAACAAATTTGTACATTTTTCGATAGAAGGATTCCCCAGCCCACAGGTTTGCTAACGTTTCCAAATATAAATCGACACGGGAATGGGATGAAGCGTTTCATTATCGTCACATATATGGGGTTGAAAAGTCTTAACATTTCCAACCTAATGGAACGAAACAGGGCAGAGCCAAAAAGACTCTCATCGGACAAAATAGGGTTTAGAATCATCATACGTAAGACATAAAAGAGATACAAGTGATAAAGTGTGACAAAGGTCTTCGATTATTAAAGAAAGGATCATGTGCTTGAGAGAGAGAGAGAGAGAGAGAGAGAGAGAGAGAGAGAGAGAGAGAGAGAGAGAGAGAGAGAGAGAGAGAGAGAGAGAGAGAGAGAGAGACACACAGTTGGAAAAAACTATAACTACTGTAAATTATATACGTGATCAAAAATATAAACACAATGCTTAACGTACATAATCATAGAAATTAGAACCAACTATGTTTAGAATGAAAGACGAATGGTCGGAAAATGGTGCAACATGACAATTACCATTAGGGTGTGTGAAAGGGACCTGTGTGAATCGAAAGAGTAATTACAGACTGCCATAATTACACCTGTGATGCTAACATATATGTTTCCTAAAGTAAATGTAATACTCCTAGGAGACCCACAATTATATAACGAAAAAATACTGACAATAATATGGCTGAAATACTAATAACAAACATAAAAACATAGAAATACTAACAAAATTTTGGTTAAAACAAAACCAACATACACAAAAGCATCTCTTTATTCTTTATATGGACGTTTCTGACTTTAGGGACCGACAGAGATGAACAAGGGCCCGAGGGAGAAGATATTAAAGAAGAGGTAACAAAGACAGATAAAACAAAAGGAGAGAGGGAGGGAGGGAGGGAGGGAGGGAGGGAGGGGTGTTTCTGAGGGAGTAATGGGAGAACTAGAACAGAGGGATGAAATGGCTTCTTTGTTGTTAATGGATCTACTATATTTTACAGTATATATATATATATATATATATATATATATATATATATATATATATATATCCCCTATATATACTATATATCCTATCCCCTGACGACTCCACAAAATTACCTGGACCTCGGCCTGTTACTCATTCTATTAATTTCTGTATCATTCGGGGACTTTCCTCTAACTTTCACTCTGTTGAGCACCACCTCTCTTCCTACAAACCTGATCTTCTCTTCCTCACCGAAACTCAGGTGTCTGTAGCAACATCCAGCAGCCCCTTCTCTGTATCCTCCTACTTTCTCTATCCTAGTTTCAAAACCAAAGGCGGATGTTGTGCATATGTGCACAACAAACTCACTTGCTCTCGTGTTCCCGATTTCGACTCCTCTGAATTCTCACCTTTATGGCTCAAACTTTCCTGTCATTCTCTTACTAAATATTTTTGTGCTGTCTATCTTTCCCCTAACTCTACCAACTTTCCCAAATTCTTTGACTATCTAAATTCTACAGTGGAACACATTCTATCCATTTCTCCTTTCTCAGAAATCTCCATCTTAGGAGATTTCAACGTTCACCACCGCCAATGGCTCTCCTCTCACACTACTGATCCACCTGGTGAACAAGCGTACGTCTTTTCTATCCTAAATGACCTAGAGCAGTTAGTTCAGCAACCCACCCGTATCCCGGATCGCATCGGAGATCGGCCCAACATTCTTGACTTGTTTCTAACTTCTAACCCTTCTTCTTATACTGTCGATCTTTTCTCTCCTTTGGGCTCCTCCGACCATAAACTTATCTCTGTCACCTGTCCTATCTCTCCAGTACGGCCACCCGATCCTCCTAGCCGGCGGCGCTTGTGGCACTTTGGCGCTGCCGACTGGGAGGCTCTCCGACAGTACTTCTTTGATTTCCCATGGAATGATTTCTGCTTCCATGGCCGAGGACCCTCGGAGAGTGCTGAACGCATTACCGAGGTAATCCTATCGGGCATGGAAGCATACATTCCATTCTCTTTCTCTCAGACTAATGCTAAAAAATCTTGGTTTACTCACCCTGTTCTACTGCTGTCCACAATAAGGAGGAAGCATTCAAACGGTACCGATGCCTTAAAACTCAAGACTCTCATTCTTCCTATGTTTCTGCCCAGAATCAAGCCAAATCTGTTCTTCGACTTGCCAAACACTTTTTCATCAATAATAAATGCACTGAACTATCCAACTCTAGCTCTTCCCAAGCTTTCTGGCATCTAGCCAAAAACCTATCCAAAAATTTCTCTTCCTCGTCTTTCCCTCCCATTTCCCACTCTGATGGCACAACCATCACTTCTTCCTCTGACAAAGCTAAACTCTTCGCTCAAACTTTTGCTAGAAACTCCACCTTGGATGATTCCGGTGCTATTCCTCCCTCTCCACCCTCCTCTCTCTTACTTATGCCTATTATCCTAATCTCTTCTAAAGATGTACTTTCTACCCTCTCTGGGCTTAACACTAATAAGGCGTACGGTCTGGACTGTGTTCCTCCTGTTGTTCTCAAAAACTGTGCTTCCGTGCTGACTCCCTGCCTAGGCAAACTCTTTCGTCTCTGTCTATCCTCTAACGTCTTCCCTTCATGCTGGAAGTTTGCTCACATTCAACCTGTCCCAAAGAAGGGTGACCGCTCTAAACCCTCCAACTATCGCCCAATTGCTCTCATCTCTTGTCTTTCTAAAGTTTTTGAAACTATTCTTGCTTCCAAATTTCTTAAGCATTTCTCTTCTCATAATCTGCTCTCAGATCGCCAGTATGGCTTCCTTAAGGGTCGCTCTACTGGTGATCTTCTTTCATATCTTACTAACTCTTGGTCATCCTCCTTTCGGGACTTCGGTGAGACTTTTTCTATTGCACTAGACATATCGAAAGCCTTCGATAGAGTCTGGCACAAATCTTTAATTTCTAAACTACCCTCCTTCGGTTTCTATCCCTCCATCTGTGCCTTTGTCTCTAATTTCCTTTCCGGCCGTTCCATAGCCGCGGTTGTGGACGGCCATTGTTCACTTCCTCACCCTATAAACTCCGGTGTTAATCAGGGCTCTGTCCTATCTCCTATTCTCTTTCTAATTTTTATAAATGATCTCCTTAACTGTACCTTAATTCCCATCCATTCATATACAGACGACTCAACCTTACACTACTCCATTAGTTTTTCAGAACGCCCCAGCCAGCAATTCCTTAACGACAAACGTAATGAAGCCATAGAACTCTTAAATTCTGATCTAAATACTATCTCCAAATGGGGCAGAGAAAACCTTGTTACCTTTAATGCTTCCAAAACCCAATTTCTCCATCTATCTACCCATCAGGATCTCCCAGCGGACTATCCCTTTTTCTTCAACAATACAAAAATCAATCCTTCATCTTCTCTCAATATTCTTGGTGTCTCTTTTTCTTCTGCTCTCATTCGGAAGGACCATATTACCAGTCTTGCGAAGGCAGCCTCCCAGAAGCTGGGTATGCTCAACCGCCTTAGGGGGTTCTTTTCCCCTGCACAGCTTCTTGCTCTGTACAGGGGCATAGTGCGTCCTTGTAATGAGTATTGTTCACATGTGTGGGGAGGTTCTTCTCACACCGCTCTCCTAGACAAAGTTGAAAGGAAGGCCTTTCGTATCATTAACTCCCGTCCACTCACCAACTCTCTGCAATCTCTCTCTCCGCCGCAATGTTGCATCTCTCTCGCTATTATATCGCTACTATAATAATCAGTGTTCCTCAGAGCTTTCCCAGTGCATACCACCTCCTTTACGTAGGGCACGTGGTACCCATCTTGCAACACAATCCCACCCCTACTCTGTGCAACTCTTCAACCCAAGAGTGAAACGTTACTCTCAAACTTTCTTCTACTCAACAGCTGAGCTCTGGAACTCTCTCCCAGAAT
The DNA here is from genome assembly GCA_032716605.1 of Paralithodes platypus. Lineage (NCBI taxonomy): Eukaryota > Metazoa > Arthropoda > Malacostraca > Decapoda > Lithodidae > Paralithodes > Paralithodes platypus. Next base: position 103,119,267 of record CM064487.1, read on the forward strand.
CAGTCTTTCCCTCTTCCTATGATTTACATTTCTTCAAACTCCGTGTGTCCAGGCATTTTGGCTCGAACGTCCCTTGATTTTGGCCCTGTCACTCTTTCAACTATGGGGAGGCACTCGCTATAGGCAGTTCTGCCTTTTGCCTCCCTCAATCACATAGAAAAAAAAAATAATATATATATATATAATATAATTCATTATGCAACTTGGATGTCCTTGCAATTTGGTATAATCCTAATATTGCTAGTAATATCAAGATGTTGAAAAGAAACTAGAGTGAAAGAAATGAAAAATGAAAGGTCTGATAAAAGATGAATACTACTAAGAAATATTATTAGCAAAAGAATACAAAGGAGTGAGTCAAAATGTTCAGGAACAAGTAGGAATGCTAAAAGATGAATACAAGTTGAGAAGAAAACAGTTAAATGGAATACATAAACAAATGCAAGATAGTAGGTTAATAACGATAGAGGAGGAAGCGGAGTGAACAAGAATATACAAAAATGAGTGCTAGAAGATGAATAATAGCAGAGAATGAAGTAAAATGAGATAGGTTATAAAGTAAAGTGAATGGCAGATAGTAATTAAAAGTAGAAATGGAAATAGAATGAAAACGATTACAATCAAATGAATGCTGGATGATAAATAACAGGGGAGAACGAAGAAAAGTGACATAAATGACGAACAAAAAGGAATGGTACACGGCAGAGTACGAAATACAGTGATAAATATTGCGAACGAAAAAGGAATGACGGGTTGTGAATGAAAGTAGAAAACGAGTGAAAAAGGATTAAATAACAACATTAATGCTAACAGATTAATACAATATAGGAACGAAACAATTACGCAGAAAAAGGAATGGTAGACGATGAATAACAGCACAGAACGAAACAAACTGAGAACATGGAATGGTTGACAGCGAAAAACAGCAGAGAACGAAACAAACTGAGATAATTAACGAACGAAAAGGAATTACAGACTGCGAATAAAAACAGACAAGGAAGCACAGAGTGAAAAGGATTACATAGGAACGGGTCTGGGTAATGAGGTCGGGGATATCCTAAACGAGGGGCGAGAGATCCTGTAATAAGGGGAGAGTGACTTTTTTATTGTTTTATTTTTATTATTATTTGTTGTTGTTGTGTGGACGCTATTTTGGTGCCATGATAATCAAAGAAATGGATGATATTTTATTTGTGAGCATATCGAATAATCAAACATATTTATTTCACTCTCAACACCAAACACCTCCTAATGAAATTAATGAAAGCATGTGATCTTCCCGGGATTCGAGCCTGGGTTGCCAAATACATATCGTAAACACTCTAACCATTACACCATCAAGACAAAAGTTAAGTACAGGACTACGATTATATATCCATTTAGATCAAAGGAGCAAGTAACCTAGTCTATACCAGTATGACCGAATGTTCATCATGGGTATGGATATGTTTGAGAGTAAAGTAAAGAAACTAACACCAGTGGCACTAAGATGGTGTAGATTGGCCGATCTATGTTCCTATAGGGTCTCTAGGGAGGGCAGGTAATAAGATGGTCACTTATTGTCCATTAAGGGGGCGAGGGATGAGGAGAGGGGGGCGTAGATCCCTGGCGATCGTGTAATATAAAAGTGGATGAACATTCGACATCTGTGCGCCTGCCCGGACTATAACTCGTTTGTTTCCAGCTGATGGTAAATTACTATCTCGCCATCCTGATTACCACGTTATTACCATTTTTGTGTAGCGAAATATATTGCTAATTATGAACACTTAGCAATAATATGACGCATAGACATAGACATAGCTTTATCATATAGACATAGCTTTATCATATAGACATAGCTTTATCATATAGACATAGCTTTATCATATAGACATAGCTTTATCATATATTTCTAGTAAGAATCAAGAAATCAGTTGCTAAAGGATTCGAATTACCATCAGCTGGAAAAAAATGACTATACTGTAGTACAGGGGGGAATGTCCCGCGATAAGGGGAGCTGTATGTCGTTTTTATGGACACCCTTCTCCCTCATGTTTAGCCCCACTAGTTTTGGCATTTTAAGACGTTTGCCAAATTAGTTTGTCGATTTTAAGACCTTTCGCCCAGTTTATTTGTCAATGATAAGACCTTTCGTGCCATTTAGGTGTCAATTTCTATTCCTGGCGAACGATAACGAGCCTGTAATTTTGGAGGAACCGGCCTTCGACCTAGACTTGGTTCTACCGAAAAATATACAAACTAATTTCGAAGGAGGCTCTTGAGAATGTTTTTTTTATATTTATTTATTTATTTTTGTTTAAAGCTTCATGGAGGCTTAGAGAGGAAACTGAAATAATAATAAATAGATAAATATACAAATTTATATCACCTACCCCCATTAAGCCAGTCTAAATACTATCTAACATCGAGTCTGCTATCTCAAAATGTTCTCTTACATTAGATTTTTTTTTTCAGAGCTCCTAATCGAGTACAGGCCAATTAAATATCTGAATATGTGAATAAACAGCAACGCTAATGACAATTAACCGGATTCAAGGCTTTCATACATTTAATAGTCAAACGTACTCATGTGACGCCGGCTTTAAATCAGCTATTTGTCTTTCAACCTTTTTCGTCAACGCCAGTCTTGATAACTTATGAGGTCAACTTTGTTACGAAAATCAATTAACCACTTGCGAGTTTCAGGCTATAAGGAAGTTGGATTTTTTTACACTGATATTTAGCAGAATGTCCAGGTAAAATGCGGTTGTTGTACATTTATATATACATACAACTAAATTCAACATATGTTTTATACATTAGACATCTACTTAATTATTGTATTTCTGATTACTACCGATGTTTACGGCACCAACTTCCTTATAGCTTGAAACTCGCAAGTTGTCAATCAATCTTAGGTATAGTTCCCGATACCATTTAATTAGCCCTTTCAGGATACGAGGAAGTCTTTCCTTTTTAATTTCTGACGAATTTATTCAGATTACGAAGGGTATATGGAAGTTAAAGGGTTATTTGAGATAGTCTTTAATATTTTGATGCCCGCAGATCGTTCTTAAGTTGTATAAAATCTTCTAATGATAGCCAGAATAAACTGTCGAAACGTGTCATAATCATCAAGGGGTTAACAAAATACCCCCAAACTCTACCGAAAAATTGCTGACCATCAAAAATTTACAATAAGATCCCTCGTGTGATAAAACCCCTGAGAGTATGTCAAAATAACTCGAACAGTTGACAACAATAATACAAACTTAATTTGAGATTGAACATGTTATTAACAATGTTCCGCGGTGACCTAACTAAAGCTATCTGCGAAACGTTGTCAACAAAGTGCTCCTCCTCAAATGGTGTTTTGAATTCCCCCTAAAAGCTCTCTCCCACTCGGATTTCTGAATGTGATAACAGTTTTAGTGGAAACAGTAGGAGAATGCTAGCGTGCTTTTATATAGAGACTGGCGAAATAGGGGGCAACGGAAGTCAGAAACAATATGGTGCCCGGGGACTTAAGGGCTCTGTTAAATTAAAATTAATGGATTGCGTAATACAAAGGTGTATGAGTAGAAAATATATGAATGCTGAAAAATTAAAGTGTAAAAATAATGGTATGCTATCAGGTAAGACGTGGGGTAGAAACAAAAGTGACATTGTTGACAACAATCGAGCAGGACAGTACCAAGGTGAAGCCACATATGCATATGATTTGGCGTTGTTATCTGTGCCTCACCTACACAGAAAGTAATCCAGCACAAACACCTCCTTCTCCTATTCATTTCACTACACTTATCATGCACCCCACACTTCCTTCTAATACATCTTAATTACCTCTAATGTACAGTACCTTGATTTTGGCTCTCTGTCACTCTTTCAATCTTGGGTTGGGGGGGGGGGGGACACTAGTTGCAGGCAGCTTTGCCTTTTATCTCCTTCATGCACATATAAAACTAAGATCAAGTTGACACTACCCTCTTATGCAGGTACCCTTGAGAATACCAACACTGGCACAACAAATAAATTAAAACTTTCCAACTGTGGTTCCCAACATATACACACAATTAACCACTTGCTAGGTTCGGGTTACAGGGAAGTTGGTGCCGTAAACATATATATATATATAAAGCAGAAATGCAATACTAACGTAGGTTTCTGAGGATAGAGTGTATGATCAATATGGGTTTATGTATATATGAATATGCAACGACCGATCTGATAATTCTGCTTAAATATCGATGTTTACAGTTCTAACTTCCTAATAGCATGAAACTTGCTTTTGACATTTTTGAGCATTGTATTATTTGATTTGTCCCCTAAGCTAACAAACACGCCTTTCCAAATGACATTCAAGGTAAATACATTGCTCACCCCATCATGCCAAATGTGCATATACTGTATATGGATAGGAAAATGTCTCGGACATATGTCGATTTTATTCTATGGGGAAGGCTCGCTAACGCATGCTCAGAGAAAATACGAAACCTGGATTGGGTAAAGGGTCTTACTTTCGCCAATCTAATGGGGTGAAACGTCTGAAATTCTCCAAACTAATGAAGCATAACAAGGGAGGACCAAAAAGACCCCCTTCAGCCCTAAGAGGGAATGTTTATGTGTTCAAAAAGCCTAAAGTGATATCATTAGAACACAACAACTATTATTGTACCCTTATTATGTATGATATATTTGCTACAGTATATTATTCTATATTGCATATGTAACATTTTCAGTGCACATGGAAATGTTGTCCTCATAACGGCCCCTCCCCACACGGTGTTTATCCTCGCTATGATAGAATATTGCATGCTCCAGGTCGAAGCCCTCCAAAAATGCGCGCGCAATTGCAGCTTTAATGCCACCGTTTCCACGCTCAACCCAAACATCATGGGCGATACCTGATCCCGGGAGATCCAACGACCCATAATTTACTCTCGGGCACAAAATCCATTAATGCGAGCCAGAACGCGGGCGTCAGTGTGTGGGATTGGTGTGGCAGGGCCGGGGGGGGGGGGGGGGAGTAGAGAGGACCATATGTTTTCATTAGTTTATTCAGGTGCATTGGGGTTTGTAATTGATGATTACTGTTAAGAACAGGGTGTTACTTATTATATATGGAATTATAGACTTCAATAAAGCCTACATACATATACCATATACAAACAACAATAACAAATACAAATACTCACATACACTCAACCATGGATCAAATAACAATTCCACATACTCATATGAACAGTAAGTACAATGAAGCAACAGGGACTGATGCCATCCGGTATATATGTCCCCTAACAATTCAAAATTCTAATATAAGTAGTGTATTCCAAGCTATCCTGACAAAAATTTCCCGGGCGAAGGCCGATTCCTCCAAAAACACAGGCTTGCTATTGCTCGCCATGATAAAATCGACACCTAAAAGGCACGAAAGGTCTTGATAGTGAAAACAAAATGGGACGAAAGGTCTTAACATCGACAAACTAATGGGGCGAATGCCTTAAAATCTCAAAACTAATGCTGTTAAACATGAAGAAGAAGGGGGACCAGAACAAAACAATTACTTCCCCCCTAAATATTGGCAATGCAAAGGTATGGAAAGGCAGTGTTAACATTTTCTGCCAGGTTAGCTTGAATACACTTTAGATGAATTAAGAGACTTAGTTATGTGGAAGTGTGGCTGCATAGGATGCTCTCTCGGGTTAGATTATAATTTTAAGGTGAATGAAAATCATTACAAATTTGCTGTAGGCCTAGTGTTCTTAAAAGATATTTAATTTAATTTAGGACATTTGAACCCATGGGTTTGGCAAAAACAGGAAGCTTTACACCATTTAGGTGCCGATATTATCCTGAGCGAGCATGTAACTTAGAAAAAATCAGCTTTCGTCCGGCCCTTTATTTAATCGAAATGTGTATCAATTTAACTTGAAGTGAATCTGCCTCCTAAATTGCATGCTCGTTATCGCTTGCCACGAAAAAACGACACATACTGTAAATGACACTAAAGATTTTAAAATCGCCAAACTAATAGGGTGAATGCCTTAACATCTCAAAAACGAATGTGACTAAACATAGAGAAAACGAATGTGACTAAACATAGAGAAAACGAATGTGACTAAACATAGAGAAAACGAATGTGACTAAACATAGAGAAAACGAATGTGACTAAACATAGAGAAAAGGGGGACCAGACAAGAATGAATGCATAGAACCACTATATGAGGACGAGCTCTACAGTATATTGACAATTGAGTGACCTGAAGAAGCTATCTGCGAAACGTTGTCAATATACTGTAGTGCTTCTAATCAAATGGTGTTTATATTAATTTCAATTAGTTGAACAAATCATGCATGCAGTTAATTTTTCGAGATGCGAACATTGAATACGAAAATGAGTGTCAAGCCTTCATAAAGAATGTTGTTATTATGCAATTAGATAACGAAATGTTACATATGAATGTGAAACGTTATATATACTCTATATCCAGTCTAGTTTATATAGCATTTTGTTATACATTTTCAACCTAAATTTATTTTTTCGTTTGCAATCAAAATTAATATGTACAGTATGAGAGAGAGAGAGAGAGAGAGAGAGAGAGAGAGAGTGAGAAGAGAGAGAGAGAGAGAGTGAGAAGAGAGAGAGAGAGAGAGTGATTTACTGTTACAAGTAGTTACAAGGAAGAGTTACTGTTTCAGAAACCTTGCAGTCCATTCCGTGGAGATACTCGAAGTGAAATAAGATATATTGTTTAGTGCACTACAATCACTACAGAGTGTGCTGAACACTATCTACTTTTTTCTTGAACTGCTCTACTGAAGAACTGTTTACAACTTCGAAGGGAAGTTTGTTCCAGGCAGAACAGATCTTATATATGAAAAAGTGTCCGCAAATACTAGTGCCGAACCTATTAAATTCTAACTTCCAGACATGGTTGTGTGTTGGACTCACATTTAGGTTAAACATTTTGCTATAATCCACATTGTCAAACCCGTTAAGTATTTTAAAAACTTCAATGAGCTGACCTCGTAGTTTGCGTGTTGTGTATGTGTGTGTGTGTGTGAGAGAGCGAGCGAGCGAGCGAGCTAGAGAGCGAGAGCACGAGAGCACGAAAAGCATATTGTATAATTATACAGTATGTTTTGTTCTTCATAAATTTGAAAGAAAACGTATGTATGTCTATCATAAGAAAACAAATCTGTGAAATACCTGCAATATCGACTGGAGGCACGCAAATGACAAGGCCTGGGTGCCATAATTTATCACTGACTATATTGTACCCTCGTAAAACAACTGCAACGTCTGTTTACACTGGCGACCAAATACTAACATAGATCGGCCAACCTCCGCAATTTGGTGCCACTGGTGATATATTCCTCTTTTATACGCGCATATCTCCACAACCATAATAAATATCTGTGAACATCGGTACAGGATATATAGATATATCTTTGTATGTCCAGTTGTGCACTTAAGTTCTGTTCCTCATCATGATATTATGTATGACATTAACATGTGTATGATTGAATTGTGACTGTGGTTTCTGCATTAAAAACTAAAGTCGTAATTCAATTCTGCACATTATACTTTTATGCATAAGATCACGGAGAGAAACTAAAATTTATGTGGGCAACTGTACATTCTACATGACCAAACATAAAATAAAACCTTGTTCTTTGATAATTGAGACACCAAAATGGCGTCTAAATACAAAGATGGCCACTCTCTCTTACCACAGGATGTCTAGCTCACACACCATGCCAGATTAAACACATGGTATAGATGCTTATGTTCTGGTGTGGATTCCCGAGTTCGAATCCCAGAAGGACCATATGTTTTCATTAATTTATTCAAGTGTATTGGGGTTTGTAATGGAGAATTAATATTAAGAACAGGGTGTTCCTTAACAGGTATCACAAACGAACTTGAACATAATCTTGACCCCTTAACTTCTTATAACTCGAAATTAATTAAAACAATTGGGCTGACGTTTCTATCATTTGGGAAGAGTCCACAAGTGTGGATATTTACAAGCCAGTTTGCTCTAGGTCCTTTTGAGTTACAGAGAGGTCAGGGATCAAGATTATTGTCAAGTTCGTTCGGATGTGCTGTATAAAACTGCTCATTGACATGAGCATGGAACGATTCAGCGGAATGGTTTGTATATTTATGGTTCGTCAATACACTGTCCTCTCAGAAATAGTAAAATACATTGTAAATTACTAAGACGGTATTATTTTCACGTAGTTTGAACATGGTCTCGGTTTTTAATCCGCACTTTTTCTCTTAACCCTTTAAGTACCAGTGACGTGTGTTATATAATATGCTAGCTATATTTAGATGATATTATGTTTCTTAGGAAGGATCTGTGGTAGATAAAAGGGTTAGTCGAGATAGTTTGAATCCCTATTGCTGCTAGAGGTCCTTCCTATGCTGAATAAAATTATCTAATAGTTGCCAGAATATGATGCAGAGGTTGAATTACCTAAACTAAAGGTTTTTTAATACCCCTGATGGTCACAGAGGCTTTTAAGTATCTCAGAAGAGGCTCAAATCGCGTCCTGTGCGTGAAATGGATAGTGTACCTTGGATATAGTTGCCGAGACAAGAGGAAAATGTTGTCAGAACAAAACTTAGGAATCGAAGGTTGAATCTTACTTCTAAAATAATTTCGTCACCTATAATATTGTTACTTGAAATTATCTGTTTGAGCCGGAGGATATAATCTAAAGGCATTCCCAAAAAATCATTGCGCGTAAAATGCCGGAAAAAGCTTTTGTCGTATGTATCCACCTTGACGAATACGCCAGCCGAGAACACAAAACTGTTTCCCATCCATCACAACTTTCTCAGGATAACTACCGGTATATAAGTTGGCGAGCATAACTTGGGGAGAAAAAGTCGGCGTCTCTTGTGGAAGTCGGTCGTAAGGTGTCCATGTTTGTGGTAGGGATGCCAACTTGGAATATTTAGTCTGCTTGGTGTGTGTGTGTGTGTGTGTGTGTGGAGGTGTCTATTTGCGCGTGTGTGTGTGTGTGGGTGTGTGTGAGGGGAGGTGGGGGCTTGTTTGTGCGATTTTCAAGCAATGTATTTTAGTTTGCCTTCCTAGGGTTCCTTCAAACTAAAAATATGCTCAAGCAGGTATTCTTGAAGCTAATTTTTTACATTTTACGATAGAGAAACATCCCGACTCAAGGCTAATTTCTTCTAAGTTTCAGGCTCGCTGTCACTCGTCCAGAAAAAATAATAATAAGTAAGCAAAACACATTACCAGCCCACAAGAGGTCAGACCAGATAGTGTTAAGATATCGATCATCTCTAATATATGCACTACAAATAACAAATAACTAGTAATGCATGATAAGATTTATAGGAAACAATATTGTAACTTTGTATGCTGGTAGTTCCTGCCACTATAACGGAATCCACTCTTGTAGCGCATATTTTATTTATTGCAAAATATTCATGTTTGCTACGAAAAAGGGCACTAAAGAATTGTTCACACATACAGCATTATATATACAGTATATATATATACATACTGGTACCGGTATATAAAATCCAGGAAGTCAGGAGGAAGAGCAGAGTAGAGTGGTTTATGGCGTGTGCAAGGTAGCTGGGCCATTTGGAGGGCAGGCAAAATTGTAGGAATATCTGCTAACACCCCACGCTTTACTATATTTTCGTTGTAGTATTATATGTATATTATAGTTTACACTCGATTACATGGTAGAGTATATTCATTATAAGTAAGCCAAAAGATCTGACCACCAATTTTTATGAAAAAAAACCCCCACTGGAGTTATCATGTTAATATGTCTATCATTTTGGAAGGGTCGCATGGAACGAAAGTGTGCACTTTTACGGCCCATTTGCTCTAGTCCTTTCTTAAGTTACAGATGCTAAGGATCAGGTGTAGTGTCAAGCGGAGTGCTAATTAAGAAGAGGGATAGCTAAATCCAAAGCGTAATTATGACGTAGAGCTGAGGAAAGAAAACAAAAAGTACGTTGAACAAACTTGCAACACTGTATCTATTCTTTTAGCCTCTCTTTATTCAGAACAGCTTGTCCATATTGTTCTCAAAGTATGAATTTAACGTTTTTGCACATAAGAAGAGTACAACATCAAATACATATAACAGGGCCTCAGCTAAGACACAAACCAAAAGCTAGACAAAAAGACAATCACATCAAATCATACAAACGACAAAAAAGAAAGGAACAAAAATACATGATCTTAAAACCACACACTTGCAACACGGTATCTAATCTCCCTGCAGCTCTCATAAGGGTGAGGTTTCCACTTGAGGGATTATTTTCTCAACCCCTTTCTCCCTCATGTTTAACTCCACTGCTATTGAGATTTTAAGACGTTCGCTCCATTAGTTTGGCGATTTTAAGAACTTTCGCCCCATTTCTGTCAACTTTTAGACATTTCGCACCATTTAGGCGTCGATTTTTTCCTGGCGAGCGATAGCGAGCCTGTAACGTAAGAGGATACGACCTTCGGCCGGGACATTTTTCTACCGAAAAATGTACAAATTTGTCTTGAAGGGGGTCAAGGGAGTGTAATTTTTAAGCTTGATGGAGGTTTAGGGTACAAACTAGATACCTCCCCTTAAGGGGGTAGTGGTTACCTTTTTGCTCTATATATATATTTCTTCATATATTGTTTAGTTTCCTCGCTAGACTTCCATCAAACTTAACTAACACCCCCTAGACCCCCTTTCAAGATAAATCTGTACATTTTTCAATAAAACAAATTCCCGGCCGAAGGCTGGTTCCTCATAAAATTACAGGCTCGCTATCGCTCGTTCGGAAAAATTCAACTTGTAAATGGCACAACAGGCCTTAAAATCGCCAAACTGATGGAGCAAACGTCTTGAAATCGCAAACTAATGGGGCTCAACATGAGGGAGAAGGGGTTCAGAAAAAGTAACCACCTGCCCCTTAACTCGCTGGCGCCTCTCCATCTTCTCCTTCAGGTACAGTCGGCCTAATAAGTGATGTCTCAGCACCAAGTATATTTTGATCAATAATTGGTAGCAGCAATATCTAAAACTTGATTTATTCGTTTCGAGTGAGATATACAAGCATGTTCCTACACTTACCCACCCTATTCAACATCTGACAGATATTAATACAGCACAGAGCGAGCCAAACGTAATGACAGCCGAGACATGACTTATTAGTTCGACCGTACATATTGTTCCTCCTCACGCGCCGCCTTCAGGGTAAATGTGGGAGACTCCTGCCTCACACCAATCAGGGGGCCCACCTTCAATTCCCGACTTGCGAGTTTCAGGCTATAAGGAAGTTGGAGCCGTAAACATCGATATTTAACAAAAATGCAATAATAGTGTAGGTTTCTTATAGAGACAAGTGTATTGAATTGGGATTTATATATTTATAAATGTACTACAACCGTATTTTAGCCGGTAATTCTGCAAAATATCGATGTCTACAGCTCCAACTTCCTTATAGAACGAAACTCGCAAGTAGTCTATTCCCGACTTTGAGGCCTGGGAAGCTCGTTACCGGGGACAAACGTTCAAATTTAATCAGACAAAAGCAGGCACATGTTCTCGCGAATATTCCGTGTAGGAGAGAGAGATGGGGTCGAGTTTGAACGGAAACCTGACTAGGAGCAGCGGAGGCACGTACACATACACTTAATCAGGCAAAGGAGCACGCTATTCACTGATATACTGAGCACAACATGCGCTTCCTGATAACCTTGCGATAATAGTGGTCTTGGATATTGCAGAAGATTGTTAGGTGGAGAAACAATAACACTCATATACTGCATGACAAATTGTGATAATCATTCTACTCTTACGGTCTATACTTTTGTCCTACATTTAGGATTTAGATTGGTTATATTCAAATGAAGAACAAAAACATGAAAACAAAACAAGATTCGTTAGCAGAAATTTGCAAAGCCTTTATTATCAAGCTCAGTGGTCAGTGTTGTTAAGGATTATTTTGTCTTTAATTAATATAGTACAAATAGTTTAAGGTTACGAGCGTGGTATACCATTTTTACGTTTGAAACACACGATACAATGATTCACATGAGTTCAGTGGACAATGGTGCTGTATCACTGTTTAATGGTGATGGTCCTCGTGTTAGGAATATTAATAAACAAATCACGTCATGATACTGAAAGGGTTGAATTATCTTTCTCCGCCAATGCGTTTTTGTTGATGATGTGATCATATTATAAAAACAGGAGAGTGCCTTTCATCAAAATACAATTAATATGTCACATGAGTATGATAAGACCCTCGAAGTTCAATAGTGCGTATTATGTGTGCAATTATATTTAAGGAGGTAGTGCTTGTTTTGTGGTCTATATATATATATATTTATCAATTTTTTAGTTTCCTCGCTAGACCTCCATCAAGCTTAAAAAAAAAAAAAAAAAAACCTAGCCTTTCAAGATAAGTGTGTACATTTTTCGATAGAAAAATGTCCCGGCCGAAGGGTGGTTCCTTCTAAAATTACAGACTCGCTATCGCTCGCCAGAAAAAAATAGAACCTTAAATGGTACGAAAAATATAAATATTGACAAAGAAATGGGGCGAAAGGTATCAAATTAGCCTAACTAACGGAACGAACGTCGTAAAATTTCAAAACAAATATGCTAAACATAAAGGAGAAGGGGGTCCCCAAAAAGCGACTACCTTCCCCTTAATTTTTGTTTCCAAATTTCTTAAGCATTTATCTTCTCATAATCTGTTCTCAGATCCCCAGTATGGCTTCCTTAAGGGTCGCTCTACTGGTGATCTTCTTTCATATGTTACTAACTCTTGGTCATCCTCCTTTCGGGATATCGGTGAGACTTTTTCTATTGCAATAGACATATCGAAGGCCTTCGATAGAGTCTGGCAAAAAAAAAAAAAAATCTAAACAACCCTCCTTCGGTTTCTATCCCTCCATCTATGCCTTTGTCTCTAATTTCGTTTCCGGCCGTTCCTTAGCTGCAGTTGTGGACGGCCATCGCTCACTTCTTCATCCTATCAACTCCGGTGTTCCTCAGGGCTCTGTCCTATCTCCTATTATCTTTCTAATTTTCATAAACGATCTTCTCAACTGTACCTCCAGTCCCATCCATTCATACGCAGACGACTCTACCTTACACTACTCGATTAGTTTTCCAGAACGCCTCAGCCAGCAATCCCTCAAAAACAAACGTAATGAAGCCTTAGAACACTTATCTTCTGATCTAACTACTATATCCAATTGGGGCAGAGAAAACCTTGTTACCTTTAATTCTTCCAAAACTCAATTTCTCCATTTATCTACCCGTCCGAAACTCCCAGAGAACTTTCCCTTATTCTTCAACAATACAAAAATCAATCCTTCATCTTCTCTCAATATTCTTGGTGTCTCTTTTTCTTCTGCTCTCACTTGGAAGGACCATATTACCAGTCTTGCTAAGGCAGCCTCCCAGAAGCTGGGTGTGCTCAACTGCCTCAAGGGGTTCTTTACCACTGCACAGCTTCTTAAGGGTACATCACACAGTCAGGAGTGCGAGCTAGTAGGAGTCTAACAGGAATCACTAGGAGTCGCTAGAATCACTAGGAGTCATCGATTTTCACCGCGAGCGAGTGGGAGTCTAACAGAAGTCGCTAGGAGTTGCTAGAGTCACTAGGAGTCATCGATTTGCACCGTGAATAGGCCCGCGAGTCCGAATTGTCCCCTACTCCTAGTGACTCTAGCACGCACTCCTGACTGTGTGATGTACCCTTTACTCTGTACAGGGGCACAGTGCGTCCTTGTATTGAGTATTGTTCACATGTGTGGGGAGGATCCTCTCACACCGTACTTCTAGACAAAGTAGAAAGGAAGGCCATTCGTATCTTTAATTCCCGTCCACTCACCAACTCTCTGCAATCTCTCTCTCTTCGCCGCAATGTTGAATTCATCTCTCTCGCTATTCTATCGCTACTACAATATGCAGTGCTCCTCAGAGCTCTCCCAGTGTATACCACCTCCTCTACGTAGGGTACGTGGTACCCATTTTGCAACACAATCCCACCCCTACTCTGTGCAACTCTCCAACCCAAGAGTGAAACGGTACTCTCAGTATTTCTTCTATTCAACAGCTAAGCTTTAGAACTCTCTCCCAGAATCAGTCTTTCCCTCCTCCGATGATTTAAATTGCTTCAAACTCCATATGTTCAGGCATTTTGGCTCGAACGTCCCTTGATTTTGGCCCTGTCACACTTTCAACTATGAGGGAGGCACTCGCTACAGGCAGTTCTGCCTTTTGTCTCCCTCACTCACATAGACAAAAACAAAAAAATATAAAATTTAAATACCCAGACACCTACGGGTTTCTCCCAGATGCAGTATCCAGCAGTATCCATAACAAACAAACTCATAAATGTACCTTAGGGCCCGTTCACACCAACGCCGGAACCAGACATATTCTGATGTAAAAGGTCCGACGACATACTATATGCTACGCAAGGTTCTGATATGATTCGGACCACCAGTGTGAACGCTTCACCAGGTTCATGAATCATTTTAATGGTTGTTACCACGTCTGTTTTTTCCGATGGAGATGGTCGGACAATTTGCGCCGCAATATGTCTGGTTCCGGCGTTGGTGTGAACGGGCCCCAAGGGCCCGTTCACTCTGTAATATGACAACAGTTTAAGGGGGGATGGGCCGGTTTTTGTGGTTCTCCTTCTCCCTCGTGTTAAGCACCACTGTTTTTTTTTATATTTTAAGACGTTCGACACATTAGTTTGGCGATTTAAAGACTTTACGCCCCATTTCTTTGTCAATATTAAGACCTTTCATGCCATGATAGGTGTCGTTTTTTTTCCTGACGAGCGATAACGAGTTTGTAATAGTAAGAGTAACCGACACATTTGAAACTTTATCTTGAAGGGGAGTCTATGGGGTGTGTATTACAGCTTGACAGAGGCCTTGGGAGGAAACCTACAAATAATAAAAAAGATAAAACAGTATGCAAATAAATACACCCATTTCTAACTCTACCAATCACATATCACTTGCATATTTTAAAGCATTTGTGGGAGGTTCCACCCATGCCGTACTTCTCGAAAGGGTAGAGGCAAAATAATTTCGTCTTGTCAACACACTTTCTCTTATTAATTCTCTATAGTATCTCTAGACTCTGCAATGTTGCATCTCTTTCACTTTTCTACCGCTATTACAAAAATCAATGTTCTTCAGAGGTTTCTCAGTGTATACCTCCTCCCTTATGGAGGGGGCACCGCCCTTTCAGCAAATTCCCATCCCTATTATGTCCAACTCTCTAACCCAAGAGTGAACCGATTTTCCCAGTCTTCGTTATACTCAACAGGTAATCTCTGGAACTCTCTCAATCTGTATTTCCCTCATTCTATGACTTAAACTTCATCCAGTCATAAATAAGTTTTTATTGTAAAGACACGACAGTTTCGACCCATTCTGATTCCTGAAGATGACTCAGGGTGAGGCGAAGCTATCGTGTATTTGCAATTTAAACTGTAATCAATATGTGGGTTCAATTTCCCAATTATCGGGGTAATGTCACACCAACCCGGAACCAGACATATTCTGACGCAGATTGTTCGACCAGTTACAAAAAAAAAAAAAAAAAAAAAAAAAAAAACCACACACATGAAATAACATTACATTTTGAGCGAGCCTTTCACACTGCCAAACCAGATTATATCAGACATAATTGTCTGTGGCAATTTGAACGGCTGATCCATAATGTGATGTAATGCAACGGGTTATTCCATGTCATTTATTTCTGATGTAACCGATCGAACAATTTGTGTCAGAATATGTCAGATTGTGGGCTTGGTGTGACGCTACCCTTGTACCAAGTTACCAGGGGCCGGATTTTGTATACATTTATGGCACCTTATCTCCCTCCGACCGTTATATCCTAAATGCCGACATCGCAATTCTAGAGCTATTGATATTAAAATAAAGGCATGTCATAAATGCGCATTAAAACTTATGACAATCTAGTTTTCCAGAGCATGAGCAAGATATGACTTTTTTGTTTTGCTTCATATTTACTTTTCGGAGGTTCGTTTTGCTGTTCGTGGGTTCATATTGGCCCAGGATTATTTTCTTAAGAGTGTACAGCCCGCCATCTTCAAATTAAGGGGGAGCTAGTAGCTTTTTCTGGTTCCACTTCTACCTCATGTTTAGCATATTAGTTTTGACATTTTAAGACGTTCATTACATTTGTTTGGCGATTTTGAGTCCTTTCGCCACATTTTTTTGCCACTATTATAACCTTTCATTCCATTTAGGTGTCGATTTTGTCATGGCGAGCGATAGTGTGCCTGTATTTACTACCCCCATAAACTATTTCTCCTCTAGGCTGTCACCGGACTTTTGAACCCGCCTGTGCCTCGGCCAACCTCTTACATAATCCGAGGAGTTTACCTGGAAAATATCTGTCTTTGACAGGCCTTCCGGGAAGGAAATCATTGATGGAATATTAAAACCAAT
Organism: Paralithodes platypus; assembly: GCA_032716605.1. Taxonomy (NCBI): domain Eukaryota; kingdom Metazoa; phylum Arthropoda; class Malacostraca; order Decapoda; family Lithodidae; genus Paralithodes; species Paralithodes platypus. The sequence goes on from CM064487.1 coordinate 103,135,745, forward strand.
CATCATGGAGAGCTGCGAGGGACACGAGTCAACACTTGTCGTAGATTAACTGTGTTTAATCCAGAGGTCTTTTACTATTTGATTTATGTTTTTTTGTACCCCCGTTTCGTTCCATTAGCTTGGCGAGTATAAAGTACTTTTCCACAATATTGTAATCGATTATAAGACTGTAGTTATAAGATTTTGTTCAAGTTTCGATTTTGTTTGTAACGAGCGAGAACAAGCTTGCAGTTTAGAGGAAAGCAGAATTCGGCTTAGACATTATTCCATGAAAATACTAAAAAGTAAATAAAACAATCTTGGAAAGGGGGATCTTGAGGGAATATTTTCTTTAGCTTCAAGTTGGTGGAAGGTAGAAACTAAAAAATTAAGATAAAATAAGTTGGAACACAAAAATCCTTATGGAGAGCACCAAGGGACACAAGTCAACGCTAGTAATAAGAGTAAAACCGATGGTAACCCATTTCATATTTCTGGATCACATAATTGACCGTCCAGATTTAGAAGAGCTATACATATTTAATAGAGGCAAACAAGTGGTGGAGTGGTCCTGTTAAAATGTATGCCGAGTCTCCAACATCCCATAACATACACAGACAGTTTTCAAAATAAGAGGATTAACTATTCATCTGGTACAAATAGGTACCAGGTAACATTAAACTCCAAAATAAATATGAATTACTAATAGGTGTTTCTATCTTCTATTTACATTAACATAAAGGAAATTCATAATTTTTATGCCATACGTTTGGGATTAATGATTGTGAACGTAAAATGAAGTAGTATCTGGTAATTGGTATTGGACTGAGGCTTGTGTTGTGTTTGTTAGTTATGTTTGCATTTGTACATTTGTGCTGCATCGTATCTGGGACAGGTAGACATTTAGTTGGTTTGTTTGATTCAGTGGCCGACCTATGCACATTGCACAATCACATATTAACAATTGCAGAACCAATATTATTTTCTTTCTGCAATTACAATTATCTGAATTGATTTTAAGATGGAACTTTCTTCTACATAAATAATATATATAGTTTTGTAGTTGATGTATGCAAACTTATAGTCATAAATTTGTTCCTAGAGATGTATGTATGTATGTGTATACTCCGGTACATACCCCATAGCTGGGGGTAGCCGACTCAGCCAGAGCCCGTACAGGGACAACACAACACATCATAAAAACAAAATGCAAATTCACACACAACTAGGTCACCGACGAGAAGACTTTGAGACTCAGCACTCCCTCGGCCCCAGACTTCCCGCAGAGGTTCCAGTAACAGCATTCAGACACGCAGCAGAGCACACCACAATGCTCGCCCACCTCACATCCAGGCTATTGGTCTTGATCCAGGCATGACCCTTCATATACACCAGCTCCCCGGGTCAGGCCTCTGACTGACTATTATCTAGTCCAACAGGCGCCCTACCCCCTTTGCCAACGACCGCATTATCACTCATCTATTGACAAGCATTCTCTATTCATTACCACTTCATTTGCCTGTTCTACAATCATCCAGCTACCTTCCAACGCTTTACTACACAATCTCTCCTTCTCAGCCGAGGTCTTCCTATCCCTTTACCTCCCCTTGTATCTGCCTCATATACTATCTTCGTAAGCCTTGTATCTCCCATTCTATTCGCTCAACATGTCCATACCAGCACAACACCCTTCTGTCCTCTCTGGCCGACAAGGGTTCCTGCTGTCCCACTCTCCTACGTAACTCTTCATTCCTAAATCTGTCTCTAAGCGATATACTTCCATATATACTATATACTTCCGTAAATAGAAATAGGTGAGGTCCACGAATTGTTATGAGTATTTTTTTAGCCTCTTCCCCTAACCAATTTCAACCCCCAGCAGTTGTAGTTTGTTCTCCAGCCAAACGCTCTTCAGATGTTGCTGCCTAAGTGCTTGGCCAAATCAGCAATGCTGTTGCAAAATACGATATTAACTAGGAAAACTGATGTGGCGGCGTCTACGCCGTGGGGCCACCTCCCGAGGCTGCCAACCGCGGATGGCTGCCGACCCTCCACGGCCGAAGACAAAATCAACGACCAGTGGAGGAAAACCGGATGCCGGCCGCGGGGAGCAGTTTCGGGAGCCAAACCGTCACAACCACCCCCTGCCCCCTCCCTGGGGGCACGGGTCCTTGGAGCGGCTTCGGTCGCGCCGGGAATTTCCACACCTCTCACACACAGCATACAGTTTTTCCTACACCGAGAAATGACTCTCCGGCTGTCATTTCTCGAAGACTTCTTCTAGCCGGAGACATTGAGAGCAACCCAGGACCCACGTACACATACATATGTCCAACTTGCTCAAAACCCATCACTTCGAGTCGCCATACTAAGGGTTCAGTTCTCTGCAATTCATGGGGGAACTGGACCCACTTCACCTGCACAACACTTGCCTCCAAGAAACACTACACAAACACCTGGACCTGTTCCTCATGCCCCTCCCTCTCCCAGTCAAATCCCTCACCTAAAACCCGTCCACCTCTCCTCCCCAACCCACCTAGCCTTCCCATATCATCCACTCCCCCCCCTAAAACCCGTCCACCTCTCCTCCCTAACCCACCTAACCTTCCCATACCATCCACATCCTCAACTCAACACACCACACCCCATCCTAATCCATTCCAACCCCCATCTCCTGCTCCCCATTTCCCCACCCACCTCACCTCACCATCCCAGCCCCCCCCCCCCCCCCCCCCTCACCCCACCCCACCCCATCCTCGTGCAGCAGCACCCAACATACATCGTGCACATAACATTAACATTCTTCAACTGAACATAGATGACATCAACACAAAGAAACACGAACTCTCACACTTCATCAAACAACACAACATACACATTGCCATCTTACAAGAAACAAAACTCTGCACAACACAAAAAACACCCACATTTCATAATTTCACCACCATCAGACAAGACCGGGCTGTCGGCGGGGGCGGTGGACTCATCACCCTGGTACACAAAGAAATATCATACATAGTAACCAGTGTACAAACCAAATCCCTCCTCCCCCCAAATGATAACACAACAGAAATACAGTCAATTAAAATACGCACTGGCAACAACTCCAACATAACCATCATAAACACATACATCCCTCCCCAAACATCCCCTACAGTACCAAATGAATACAGACCACACTTACAACACATCACAAACACCCCACACACCCACACATCATCCTGGGTGGTGACTTCAACGCCAAGACGTCGGCCTGGTTTGTCGACAACCCCGACACAGACAGAGGGCTGGTACTACAAAACCAAACCGATAACCTCATCATCCTTAACGACATCCATCAACATACCCATATTCCTCACCAAGCCCTCTATAACCCATCATCTCCAGACATCACCTTTTGCTCCCCAGAACTCGCCCCCACAACATCCTGGAGGGTGGTCAGAACCTTAGGCTCTGACCACCTCCCGATCATTATCACCACCAAAACCAGACTCACCCCAGCTAGCCACAAACACACATACACCAATTATAAAAGAGCTAACTGGGAAGCATTCACAAATGAGACAGAACAATACTTCACAACTCTAAACAGTACACCCATCACTAACATCAACAATGCTGTACACATACTCAATAAAACTATCCAAAACACTGACAAGAAACACATTCCAAGAGGTAACAGAAAAAGACACAACCCCAACTTCACACCAGAAATTCAAAACCTAATCAGACAACGCGACATGCTGAAACACTCCCCAGCACCCCACACACAAGACATCACACAACAAATTTAAGCACTCAACACCCAAACTAACAACAAAATACAAGAACAACAAAAACTAAATTGCAATGACTTCCTACAAACACTTGATCACAAAACAAACCCCAAAAAACTCTACAAAACACTAAACAGCATCACACTTTCCAACAGCAACACAACACAATCACATGCTGCAATCACAACAACAGACTCTAATCCTTCATGTAAACAACAAGCAAACACTCTCATCAATCACTTCTCACATGTCAGCCACCTAAAACCTCACAAAGACGACCGACGTGTCATCCGACGTAAGAGACAATTCCCCACAGACCCTGACTATACACCCTTCACCAATCACCAGACAAAGCATATCATCAACAATCTCAAGCACTCATCCACCTGTGGCCTAGACAACATAAGCAACATACACCTCAGACACCTGGGACCACAAAGCATACAAACATATCAAACTACAGCTATTCACACAACACAATACCAGACATTTGGAAGCATGGTATCATCATCACATTCCCCAAACCCAACAAAGACCCCACGCTACCCTCCTCGCACCGCCCCATCACACTCCTTTGCTCCCCCTCCAAAGTCATGGAACGCCTAGTATTACAACTAATTACACCTGACCTACCCCTAGCTCCAACACAACATGGCTTTAGGCCACTGCACTCCACAAACACTCTTCTCACAGACCTTACACAAAGAGCTTTCGACGGCATCAACTCAGCTAGACCACCACACAGATCACTATTAGCCACACTCGACATTAGTAAAGCCTTCGATGCCATCCCCCGCCACAACCAAACAAACAAAATCTACAACACAAAAAGGTGGCTGGCCAACTTCCTAGCAGGCAGATGTGCACACGTATCTTTTGCCGGTCAGTCATCTAAAATCAGAAACTTTCCAAACGGAGTCCCACAAGGATCCGTCCTATCGCCCGCACTCTTCAATCTGTACATGCACGATATAACTACAGCCAATACGCCCCAAATAAACTTAGCCTCCTATGCAGATGACATAACACTCACATGCACACACCATGACCCAAAAAGAGCAATAGATCTCCTTCAACCCTATCTCAACACACTACATGGCTGGTGCACTACAAACAGACTTAATCTAGCCCCAGCCAAATCCACCGCAACCCTGCTCACAAGTTGGACAGGAGAACACGAATACATCCCTCAACTCACCATAAACAACACACCCCTAACACATACACACACCCAAAATCCTAGGAGTAACATATGATACTCATATGGCATTCAAACAGCACACCACAAACATTAAAAAGAAACTGACACCCAGACTTAACGCCCTCAGGTCACTTGCTCACACAAAATTTGGACACAACAAAGAAACTACCACCACAGTATATAAACAATACATAAGATCAGTGATGGAATACGCAAGCCCAGCCTGGGCTTCTAACCTAGCTGAAACACATCATAAGACCTTACAGACTATTCAAAACAAAGCCCTGAAGATCATTACAGGCTGCACAGCTACTGCACCCACAGATCACCTACATCAAGAAACCAAAATCCTCAAAGTCAAAGACCATCTGGACATGAGAGGCACTCAATTCCTGGCAGCAGCCTCCACGAACCAAGACCACCCACTAAACTACATGGCAATACACCCACAGACACCAAGAAATATCAAAACAACACCCAGCACACGGTATCACACACAATTATTGTCCTCTCTCCCTCCCTGCCCACCCCGAACCAACTTCCAGAAGCACATCCATACTCATATCTCTCACCGATCCATCCACTCACTCACAGACAACACGCAGCTGCATGCACGACCTCCCGAAATCCATCCTTCCGACTCCTCCCTTCCTCGCGAGGACAGAGTCCACCTGGCCAGGCTGAGATGCGGACACCATCCAGCTCTCCTGAGCTATCAGAAGAGACTGGATGACTCCGTTGTCGACGCCTGCCCGGGATGTAACACAGCACCCCATACCATTAAACACATCATAGAAGACTGCATTTCACACAACCGCTTACGCCAACAACACAATCTACACTCAATGAGAGCTCTGTGGGAAAGCCCGATCGTGGCCATGGCCTTTCTCAGGGACTCGGGGCTGTTCGGCCAGGCAGCTTAGGGAACAACAACAACAACTTTGAATGCTGAATATTTGAATATTTTGAACATTCACATAAACAAACATTGCATTTTTATGATACAGAGACAGAGTAGCTTCATACATTTCCATTAAGTATTTTTAATTTTGTAGTTAAGGGTTTTCATTTCCAGTGAGTTGAAACCAAGCCGATTATAGTCAGGTTATATACATTTTTGTTTTATCTTATTTGCTCACATGTAGCAAATAGTAATAACAATACATTTTGATTTAGTCGAGTCTTTCATAAGCTAAATAACATTCATAGTTTGAGCTAAATGTATTTGATATACTGTAGTAAGTGTTTAACTCTTCGAAGATACGGTATCGCTGTTCGTTTCTGTTTTCTGGCTATCGATGGACGATTTTATTCAGCTTAACCCTCTCCGACATATGACGCAATTTTGAGCCAATTAGGGATACTTTAAAGCCTTTGTTACCATCAGGGGTATTTAGAAACCTTTAGTTTAGCTACTTCAACCTCTGCAGTTGTCTTTGAGTTAGCTGTGGGCAGAAAACTAATTTTGGAGAGGTAATTATAAGAGTGAGAGAACTATTTCTTATTGATAATCTGGCAACCTCTGTGTCATATGAGTCTGAAGGGGTTAAGAGGGGTATATGGAAGTTAGTGGGTTAATTGATACCGTCTTTTCACTTTTTTTTTCTCCCACAGATCCTTCCTAAGCTGTTTAAAACTGTCTAATGATACAATAAACTGTCAAATTGCGTCATAGTCTTCAAAGGGTTAACTCACGGGCTACAAGTAATTACAATAGATTACAAAATTAATTCAAACAGCAACAGCAACATATCTAATGATCCTTACTAGTCAGCTTGTGGTATGGTAATAGCCAGAAGAGATGGGTAATATCTACTGCAATAATCCTTCCCTCATGCTAACTGAACCTGTCAAGTACAGAATGCAGAAAATGTAGATAGGTCGCATTAAGTTAAGATATTTACTCCAAAGGGATTCTTTTTGGACCACCCCTATTTATCTTCATTACAATAGTTTGAAGATTTTAAGACGGTTCACCCAATTATCTTAGCGATATTAAGACGGTTCACTTTTTTTTTTCGTTTTTTTGTTTTTTTTCTTGCAAGCAATATCGAGCCTTTGGTTTGGACCATTTTTTCCATCAACAAATTTGCAACTTGGTTTGAATGGGGTTTGGTTAGCCATTATTTGGCTTGAAAGAAGTCTGGGAAGGCGTTATTGTTAGCCTAGGGGGAAACTAAAATACATCACTCGAAAACGGCAAAAGGAAGCAATGTCCTCATTAAAAAAAAGTAAACCAAAATATCATAATAACCCACAAGACAACGGATCAAGTTGTGTTAAAGGACGAAGTAATATGAAAGATTTGGATGAAAGAGGAACGAGACTGCCTGGGAGGAAAATCAGTGGGGATACGAGGATGATGATAATGAATGTTGTCACGGTGAATGTTAAGACAAAGTGAGATTGACAGTGAGTGTGGTGAGGACGAGCGTGGTGACAGTGTGTGAGATGCCTGTGTGTGTGTTAAATGATGAAGGGTGGTGGGAGTGTGTGAAGGGATGATGGGTGATGACAGTGTGTGACATGACGTGGTATTGAAGTGATGAAGAGTGATGAGAGAATGTGAAGTAATCAGGAGTGATGACGTGTATGTAATATGATAGTGTGTTGAAGTGATGATGGGTGATGAGACTGTGTGAAGTGATTAAGGGTGATGGCATGCGTGTGATATGCTAGTGTGTGGAGTAGTGAAGGGTGATGAGAGTGTTTGATGTGATTAATAGTTATGACGTATGTGATATGCTCATGTTTAAAGTGATGATGGGTGATGACAGTGTGTGAAGTGATGATTAAGCTAGGTAGTTTAAGGCGAGGTTTTTTATTTCTGGACCCCTTCTCCCTCATGTTTAGCCCCATTAGTTCTGAAAGATTAACCCTTACAATACCAGTGCCGTACTTTAATTTGCTTCTGGCTTTTATTAGACGATTTTAGTTAGTTTCAAAAGGGCCTCTAGCAATAATAAGAATTAAAATTATCTCACCCAACCCTTTTAACGACTACAGATCATTCTTAAGCTGCATAATATCGCTTACATATAGCTGGAATGAAATATAACACACGTCGCTGGTACTCAAAGGGTTGAAACATGTGCCCCATTAACTTGTCGATTTTAAGAAACTTTGTCCCATATCTTTATCAATGCCAAAGACCTTTCGTGCCATTTAGGTGGCACTTGTTTTCCTGGCGAGCGATAGTGAGCCTGTAATTGTTTAGGAACTGGCCTTCGGATACTCCACGACATTTTTATATCGAAAATGCACAAATTGATCTGGAAGGGGGATCTTTATGATAATGTATTACACTTGATGGAGGTCTAGGGGGAAGTAATTAGGCAATGATATATAATTAAATAACTAATAACTATACCCTCCCCGCTTATTGCTTATGAAACACACATTTTGAAGCTGCCAGACTATAATTGTCCTTAATAATTGACGAAAAATCGCTCGTGTGACACCGCCTTAACTTGTCCTTGTTTTAAACCCTTCTTTACAGGCGACGCCTTTTAAATTTTATTCTAGGCATATTTGTATTTTTTTAGTGCAAAAAATGCAACACTAATCAATTGTGTTGATTAGTGTTAAATGCTTAGCCTCAAAGAATAGTGATGATCCACCCAGGATAAAGAGTGTGTAGCCAGTCAAGGATCATGAGAAACCTACGGTGAGTGGTACTTGTTAGGTCTGTGCGAAGCAGGACCTCTAAAGCTCACTCATGTCGTTGATGTTGTTGTTGTTGTTATTAGGGCGATCGATATTAAAAAGGGCTATTTCTCGGTTATGTATGTATGTATGTATGTATGTATGTATGTATGTATATACTCAGGCACATGCCCCATTGCTGGGGTTGGCCGACACGAGACAGAGCCCGAACAGAAATAAAATTTAAAATTCCTATTCTCAGGGTCCGGGACCACTTTCGCGTTCCCTTGCCCCTTTCTCTATCTCGCCGAGTAGGAGAATTATACAAGGGAAGGAGGATTCCTAGCCCCCTTAACCAAATTTAATTATTTTTCACATGCATATACGCTGATCTATCCTCTAGGCCGTAACGGAGCCATTTTTCACATTTCAGCCTGGGCGCCCCTCAAATCGCCACCGCCTGCAATAGGGCGACCTATATAAATATTTGCTATTTCTTGGTTGTTACTGAACCAAAGTTAATAACCTTACACATGCATATAAAGTATCTATCCTCTAGGCATTACAGAGCCGTTTGTTTCAATTCCTGCCAGGGCGCCCCCCCCCCCCTCCCCCCTCCCAATAGCCTCCTTTTGCAGTAGTGCGACGCTTATCAAAATTTGCTATTTCTCAGTTATTACTGAATCAAATGTTATGAACTTACACACGCATATACTCAAATATATGCTCTAGGCCGTAACGGAGTCCTTTTCTTAAATGTTCGTTCTGGACGCCCCGCTAATCGGCGCCTTCTGCAGTAGTGGTAACAAATGAAATGGCCACCTGCTTGGAAATTGCTAAAGTATATTTCATATAACTCTTTATGCATAGACTCTTGCTTATTGATCAGGCTTTCAGAGGGCACTTTTAAAATACTTCTCCCTTGGTGGTTAACTTTAGGGTCCCTTCTACAGGGGTGACATACATTGAAAACGGTTATAGTTTGGGGATAGTACTAATTTTTACTTGCACAACTAACAGTTAGTGCAGCGACATACAGTGATAGGACAGTACATAGACCTTAAGTGGTACAGTGAGTGATGTGCACAACACTTAGTGAGAGATGTAATGGTCAGTGTAGTGACATACAGTGATAGGACAGTATATGCACCATACGTGACACAGTTATAGTAATGTAATAGTTAGGTTAGTGGCAGACAGTGATATAACAGTACATACACCCTAAGTGGCATAGTGAGTGGTGTGTATAACAGTTAGTGAGTGGTATACCAGTTAGTAAAGTGACAGACAGTGACAGGGCAGTACATAAATCTAAGTGGCACACTTAGTGATATAATAATAAATGAGTGATGTTACATGGATGAATATTAAGTTAGTGATATTACAGTTAGTGCATTGACAGACAGATAGTACATACACCCTAAGTGGCACAGTTTAGTGATGTATATAACAGTCGGTGATGTATGTAACAGCAAGTGAGTGATGTAACAGGGATGAATATTAACAGATAGTGATGTAACAGTGAAGTTAAAGACAGTGATAGGACAGTACATAGACCCTAAGTGGTACAGTGAGTGATGTGTATAGTAATTTGTGATGGGTTTAACAGTTAGTGAGTGATGTAACAAGGATGAATATATACAGTGACAGGCAGTGATAGGACAGTACATACACCCTAAGTGGTAGAGTGAGTGATGTGTATAAACAATGTGTGATGGGTTTAACAGTTATAGTCTATTTTTTTCCAGCTGATGGTAAACTGAATCTTTAGCATCTGATTTATCGATGTGTACTGGAACAATATGATACTGCTATGTCTGTGCGTGTTATTATCGATGTGTACTGGAACAATATGATACTGCTATGTCTGTGCGTGTTATTATCGATGTGTACTGGAACAATATGATACTGCTATGTCTGTGCGTGTTATTATCGATGTGTACTGGAACAATATGATACTGCTATGTCTGTGCGTGTTATTATCGATGTGTACTGGAACAATATGATACTGCTATGTCTGTGCGTGTTATTATTGATGTGTACTGGAACAATATGATACTGCTATGTCTGTGCGTGTTATTATCGATGTGTACTGGAACAATATGATACTGCTATGTCTGTGCATGTTATTATTGATGTGTACTGGAACAATATGATACTGCTATGTCTGTGCGTGTTATTATTGATGTGTACTGGAACAATATGATACTGCTATGTCTGTGCGTGTTATTATTGATGTGTACTGGAACAATATGATACTGCTATGTCTGTGCGTGTTATTATTGATGTGTACTGGAACAATATGATACTGCTATGTCTGTGCGTGTTATTATTGATGTGTACTGGAACAATATGATACTGCTATGTCTGTGAGTGTTATTATCGATGTGTACTGGAACAATATGATACTGCTATGTCTGTGCGTGTTATTATCGATGTGTACTGGAACAATATGATACTGCTATGTCTGTGCGTGTTATTATCGATGTGTACTGGAACAATATGATACTGCTATGTCTGTGCGTGTTATTATCGATGTGTACTGGAACAATATGATACTGCTATGTCTGTGCGTGTTATTATCGATGTGTACTGGAACAATATGATACTGCTATGTCTGTGCGTGTTATTATTGATGTGTACTGGAACAATATGATACTGCTATGTCTGTGCGTGTTATTATCGATGTGTACTGGAACAATATGATACTGCTATGTCTGTGCGTGTTATTATCGATGTGTACTGGAACAATATGATACTGCTATGTCTGTGCGTGTTATTATCGATGTGTACTGGAACAATATGATACTGCTATGTCTGTGCGTGTTATTATCGATGTGTACTGGAACAATATGATACTGCTATGTCTGTGCGTGTTATTATCGATGTGTACTGGAACAATATGATACTGCTATGTCTGTGCGTGTTATTATTGCCAAGTTTTCATAACTAACAACATATTTCGCTACAAAATCACGATAATAGCCCAGTAATCAGGATGGAGAGATAGCAAGTTACCATCAGCTGGAAAAACAGAGTATAGTGAGTGGTGTAACAGGGATAAATATATGCAGTTAGTGCTGTGACAGGCAGTGATAGGACAGTCCATACACCCTAAATGGTACAGTGAGTATTGGGTCAGGTGTGTTGCCAATTAAGCTGACTCCACTCCGGCTTAAAGCGTGCCCGGATCGATGCCCGGTGTGTGTGTGTGTGTGACGTGTGTGTGTGTGCTGTGTGCTGTGTGTGTGTGGGGGGAGGGGGGGGGGGCTGAAGGGACAAACTGCCGGGTGGATTTTAAGGGATTTTTGTTATTAGACCCCTTCTCCTTTATGTTTAGCCCCATTAGTTATAAGATTTGAAGTATATTGCTCCATTAGTTCGTAGATTTTAAAACCGTTTGTGTAATTTAGCTGTCGATTATTTTTGGAGACCTTTTGTGTTATTATGGTGTCGATTTTTATTCCTGACGAGCGACAGCGAGCCTGTAATTTATGAGGAACCGGCCCACGCCCATCCCCCCTTAAGACAAAGTGATAGGACACTTGACTAATTCAGTGAGATACTTGGGCATTCCATACTTAAGGGGAGGTATTTAGTTTGTTCCCTACGTTTTCATCAAGCTTAAAATTACACCCCGTAGACCCCCTTTCAAGATAAATTTGTAAATTTTTCGGTAGAAAAAATGTCCCGGCCGGAGGCCGGTTGCTCTTAAATTACAGGCTCGCTATCGCTCGCCAGGAAAAAATCGACACCTTAATGGCACGAAAGGTCTTAAAATTGACAGAAATGGGGCGAAAGTTATTAAAATCGCCAAACTAATGGGTCAAACGTCTTAAAATCTCAAAAGCAATGGGGCTAAACATGAGGAAGAAGGAAGTTCGACAAAAAATCCCTCAAGTGGAAACCTCCCCTTAATAGCTTTGTAGGTCAGAAGACAGTTTATACTCTAGTCTTGCCTTTACCGAGAGCCAACGTCATTAGCTTAAGAATGGGGTGGTAGATGTATGTGAGAGAAGGCCAAGAGCTTTAAAATAAGTTAACATATAATACTAATCATGGGCAATTGGTCAATGTAGTGCTTAAATTTGTTCTTCTTCTTCACAACGTTTTAAGTTCTCTCTCTCTCTCTCTCTCTCTCTCGAGAACCTAAAATATTGTGAACAGATTTTAGCACTACATCGACTAATTGCCTATGCTTTTGATTATATTTAACCTATGTTTAAGCTTTTGACCTTCTCTCACATACCTCTACCACCCCATTCTTAAAGGTGAATTACATAAGTTGCATACCAAGTAAGATGTATATTATGTATGCATCAACACATGTTAAGGATGCTCAGGTTTGTGTATAATAAAGTAAATTTACGTCAGTAAAGAAAACAAATATTATTATTTTTTATATCTGGTGGCGTCTGATACTTGACTGTCTTGCAAATTCCTCGCCTACCAGTATTGTGATGACGTCATAGATTCCGATAGTTGTCAGGCAGCAGAAATTTACCTTTAACTTGACCCAATTTATTTTATATGTTAGGGGCAAATTTAAGGATATTCCCGATAATGGTGTATTGCTAGAGCATTTAACGTTCTGCTAGATAACTTGTCTTACTTTGTTATCATCTTTGAGAAATTCACCTTTAATTTAATGATATTGGCTCTCGGTAAAGGCAAGACTAGAGTATAAACTGTCTTCTGACCTGCAAAGCTATTAAGGGGGGTGACCTGTTTTTGTTCTGTCCTTTTCTATCTTTCTCTGGCTTGTATCCATTTGGCCTCATTCAGCCTACTGTTTTAAGACGTTTATCCCCATCCAGGTGTCAATTGTTTACTGGTGAGCGGTAGCGAGCCAGCATATTTTATATTTTTTTTAGACAGCAGGCTAAATTTGTACATTTTTCGATAGAAAAATTTCTCCGGCGAAGCCGGATTTCTTCATATAATGCTGGCTCGCTATCGCTCGCCAGGAAGAAATAGACACCTAGATGGGGATAAACGTCTTAAAATAGTTGGCTGAATGGGGCCGAATGGATACAAGCCAGAGAAGGAGAGAAAAGGACAGAAATAACAAAAAGCAGGTCACCCTCCTTAAGTATGGAATGCCCAAGTATCTCGCTGAATTAGTGAAGTGACCTATCTCTTTGTCTTAAGGGGGGATGGGCGTATATATTAGTGAAGTGACCTATCTCTTTGTCTTAAGGGGGGATAGGCGTATATATAAGGGGGGATGGGCGTATATATAAGGGGGGATGGGCGTATTTATTTGCTCATTTATGTATTTCGTTATTATTTTTGTTTAGGTTTCTCCCTAGACCTCCATCAAGCTTAAAAAAAACACCCGCCCAAGACCCTCCTTCAAGATTCATTTTTACATTGTTCGATAGAAAAATTTCCTGGCCGAAGGCCGGTTTATCTTAAATTACAGGTTCGCTATCGCTCGTCAGGACACAATCGACACCTAAAACAAAAAATAGTCGTAATATTGACAAAGAAATGGGGCGAAAGATAGCTTAAAAAAAAAAAAAAAAATCCCTTTCAAGATACATTAGTACATGATTCGATAGGAATATGTCCCGGCTCGAAGGCGGCATCCTTCTAAACTTCCAGGCTCGCTATATCGCTTTCCAGACAAATTTGACACCTAAAT
>CM064487.1:103154992-103158065 GCA_032716605.1 Paralithodes platypus
CAGGCACCATTAACGTACTATTCCAACCCATCAGGCACTATTAACGTACTATTCCAACCCATCAGGCACTATTAACGTACTATTCCAACCCATCAGGCACCATTAACGTACTATTCCAACCCATCAGGCACCATTAACGTACTATTCCAACCCATCAGGCACTATTAACGTACTATTCCAACCCATCAGGCACCATTAACATACTATTCCAACCCATCAGGCACTATTGACGTACTATTCCAACCCATCAGGCACTATTAGTATTAACGTACTATTCCAACCCATCAGGCACTATTAACGTACTATTCCAACCCATCAGGCACTATTAACGTACTATTCCAACCCATCAGGCACTATTAACGTACTATTCCAACCCATCAGGCACTATTAACGTACTATTCCAACCCATCAGGCACTATTTACCCTTGATCCAGAATACGTACAGTCACGAGCCACAATACCTGCACACCCATTTGAATCTATGAAGCCAAGTTGTAAAGCCTCTGGGATATTATAACAAAACACTGGATTGCCGCTTTTGGGTTTGATACAAATTCAAATGGGTGTGCAACTGTCCATGTATATTATTATGGCTGATATCTGTACAATCGCATACATTAATTCTGGTACACTTTGATGCCTCGAAGTGATTAGACGTACCTCCTAAACGCAAACATCAGTTAGAGGGGGATGGTTCACTTTTTGGTAGAGGGGGATGGTTCACTTTTTGGTAGAGGGGGATGGTTCACTTTTTGGTAGAGGGGGATGGTTCACTTTTTGGTAGATTGTTTTCATTTTTGTTTTTTTTTGTTTTTTAGTTTCCTCCTTAGACCTTCATCAAACCTAAAAAAACATCCATCAGATCCCCTTTCTAGATTAATTTGTAATGTTTTCGGTACTCTTAAGATTACAGGCTCGCTATCACTCGCCAGGAAAAAATCGACACCTAAATGGCACGTAAGGTCTTAAAATTGACGAAGAAATGAGGCGAAAGGTCTTAAAATCGACTAACTAATGGGGCAAACATCTTAACATCTGAACACTAATGGGGCTAAACATGAGGGAGAAAGTGGTCCAGAAAACCGGCCCATGTCCCCTTAATGACCGCGACTGTATATAGATATTTTACAATAAGGCCGATCGAGGCAACTCAAGCATGAATCATAAGGTCGTGGGTTCGAAAAAATCACAAAACAACAACAACACATGATTATGTACTCACGTGTACAATATGACCTTCCAAACGTGTCTTCGTAGCGCAATGGACAAATGCACTGAATTTCGGTGTGAGCATCCTAGGTTCGAATCCCTGGACTGCCACATGTATTTGTTGGTTTCATTAATTGAGTTTAGGAGTAAAGTCGGTTGGTGGAGGGAACATAATAATATCACTACCCTTAAGGGGGGGGGGAAGGGCCGGGTTTCTGGAAACCCTTCTCCCTCATGTTTAGCCCCATTAGTTTTCAGATTTTAAGATGTTTGCCCCATTAGTTTGTCGATTTTAAGACCTTTCGCCTCATTTCTTCGTCAATATTAAGACCTTTCGTGCTATTTAGGTGTCGATTTTTTTTTCTGGCGAATGATAGTGAGCCTGCAAATTTGGAAGAACCGGCCTTAGGCTGGGACATTTTTCTACCGAAAAATTTACAAATTAATCTAGAAGGGGGATCTAATGAATATATATATATTGTTTTAAAGTTTGATGGAGATCTATGGAGGAAACTAAAAAGATAATTAATAAATGAAAAAATCGATCCAAAAGTAAACCATCCGGGCAGATATCCACTTGAGGGATTGTTTTCTTGACTCCTATCTCCCTCATGTTTAGCCCCATTGTTTTCTTGACTCCTATCTCCCTCATGTTTAGCCCCATTGTTTTCCTAATGTTAAGACGTTCGCCCCATTATTTTGACGATTTTAAGAACTTTCAACCCATTTCTGTCAATTTTAAGACCTTTCGTGTCATTTAGATGTCGATTTTATCCTGGCGAGCGATAGCGAGCCTGTAATTTAAGAGGAACCGGCTTTCAGCCGGGACATTTTTCTACCGAAAAATTTACACATTATCTTGAAAGGGGCTCAAGGGGGTGTATTCTTAAGCTTGAAGGATATCTAGGGACCAAAGTAAAAACCTCCCCTTAAGAGAGTAAAGGTCGGGATAGATTAAAATAGTCTTCCTTGCTTGAGATGCCTCGGTTTTAGAGAACAATACTTATGTACAGACGTTGGAATAAGCTCTTTGCCATCGCATCATGTTCATTATCATCATGTTCATTATCTCATCATGTTCATTATCATCATGTTCATTATCATCATGTTCATTATCTCATCATGTTCATTATCTCATCATGTTCATTATCTCATCATGTTCATTATCTCATCATGTTCATTATCTCATCATGTTCATTATCTCATCATGTTCATTATCTCATCATGTTCATTATCATAGTAAAACTGGTGTATAACATTTCGAATAAGCTTTCCATATTTTGTTTAAACTGTTGAGTGAATTACTTATTAACTACGATTTATAAGCTATGTAATACTTGCATAATGAAAAACACAGGGTGATAAAGAACTTATTTCGACTACTGTACGTAATCAGGAGAGAGACAGAGAGAGAGAGAGAGAGAGAGAGAGAGAATACGAGTAAGATTAAGAAAACAAGGTGAGAGAGAGAGAAAGAAAGAGCGAGAGAGAAAGAGAGAGAGAGAGAGAGAGAGAGAGAGAGAGAGAGAGAGAGAGAGAGAGAGAGAGAGATTAAGAAAAAAAAGGTGTGTGAAAGAGAGAGAGAGAGAAAGAGAGATACTGAGAGTGAGAGTGGGAGTAAGAATGTAGGAGAGAGAAGGAACATGATACCAGCAAATTAAATGAAGGCCCGTGAGACTTGGGATAGGAAGCGGAAATCGGAAAGAACTGAGCCAAAGAGAAATGAACAAACGAAGCGCGGCAACTTGGACGAGTAAGCGAAAATCGGAGAGGACAATGTTATAAGTGAAACGGAGAGAGAGAAACAAGATTATGGTCACCCTCGCTTTCTCTATTTATCCATTTAAAAAAAATATTACTTAAT
>CM064487.1:103158165-103296063 GCA_032716605.1 Paralithodes platypus
GCGATGTCACCTTGTTCGCTAGTTTGTACCTTAAATTACGAGTTAATGACCCCCTCTATATTCACACACCTCACCAACGCAATGTACACACACCAAATAGTTTGTTATTATCTAAATGTCAACGGTTTTAGCGTAATTACTAGCGGTTAGAATATATGCAGCAGACGAGACGGCATACGCGAACCGGCTCAAACAGTCATAAGTTCACAATTTTCGTATATTACCCTTATGAATTACATGTAAGGCCGCCTGAACATTAATAGATTATCAATGCACATGTCATATATGCACGACAAATCCCCATACACACCTTAAATACGGGAAAATACGAAGAGCCAACGCAGGTACGTCCTCTTGCTACCAGTCGAATGTCAGCACTGAATAATGACGTCACATTCAAGATGGTCCTCCCCCCCCCCCCCCCTCCCGATCCACGATTCCAGTTCGAATTCTATTATAGTTAATTAATCAACTTCCGGATTACCTTCAAGCTTAGGACGTTCAAAGCACATATTCTATTTTAAGTTATGTATTTGTAAGGTGTTGATAGCTGCATATAGGACTTGTGATACAGGGATATTTACTTTTTAAATCGAAACATTGGCATCGATATCACCCCTCCATAAAACAGATGAAGTGAAATTTCCGCCAGTCAGATATTTAATGTACACTTCATGATTTTATATATGGAAGGAATATTAGTAGGATTATATTAATAGTATATTTTCTTGTGTAGTACTCTATTTTAAGGGGATATTTTTAGTTTGCTCCCTAGACCTCAATCAAGCTTTTAAAAATGTCCCCAAGACCCCTCCTTTTAGATAAATGTGTAAATATTTTGGCAGAAAAGTTTCCCGGCCAAAGGCCGGTTCCTCCTAAATCACGACAGGTGTTAACATTGACATATATGGGTGAGATGCCAGAGAAGAAGAAACCACCAATTAATTGACACTAACAACCAACCTGCAAGACCAACCAACCAGGATAAAGACAAGCAATAGCAACAAGACAAAAGACAAAGAAAACCAGAATGGAGAAGGCACCATAGAAAACGAGGCCGACAGGGGAAGCTATTCTAACCTTCAGGACAACCACATGGCCCAACAACAACCACATGGCCTCCCTCTACAACCACGTCACCACCAGTCCTATGCAAATTAGGCAGTTAAATGACAGTTAAATGACGTTACCATCAAGGATGCCACCCCACTCCCTCACACTGCTAGGAGCCAAATGGTTTACCACCCTCGACTTGCAAGCAGGATATTGGCAAGTCCCCGTCGTGCCAGAACATCAAGAGAAAACGGCCTTTTCCACCAGCCTGGGCAGACTATACGAATTCACAGTTCTTCCATTCGGATTGTGTAACGGCCCCGCCACCTTTTCCAGATTAATGGAGTCTGTACTTCAAGGACTTACCTGGGAAACTTGCCTCACCTACCTAGACGACATCATCGTCTTTGGAAAAACTTGGGCAGAACACCTACAACGACTCGCACAAGTTTTTCAAAGAATCAGAGATGCCAAACTAAAACTTAAACCATCAAAATGCACCATGGCAAAGAAGCAAGTCAAATTCCTCAGTCATATTGTCTCTGAAGCCGGAATTTCTCCAGATCCAGCCAAGCTACAGGCCATCAGGGATATCACTCCTCCCAACAACGTCAAAGGAGTACTGTACGAGCATTCTTGGGATTATCTTCTTACTATCGAAGGTTCGTGAAAAACTTCGCTACCATTGCAAAACCCCTTCACGACCTCACCAGAAAAGAACCATTCCTTTGGACCACCCACAGACTACAAGCCTTTCAAACCTTAAAAGACCTACTCGTGGCAGCCCCAGTTGTCTCCTTTCCCGATTATACCAAACCCTTCCGTCTTTACACCGACGTCTCACAATTTGGAATAGAAGCAGTGCTAGCCCAAACCCGGGAAGGCCACGAACACATCATTGCTTGTACCTTAAACCCCGCAGAGATCAACTACCCAGTCACCAAACGGGAATGCTTAGGAATAATTTGGGCACTCCAGCACTTCAAAGCATACCTTGCTGGAGTCAAAGTAACCATCATAACGGACCATCAGGCCCTAAAATGGCTCCGCAAATCCGACACGAAAAACGCCCTTACTGTCAGGTGGCAAGAATCTCTTGAAGAGTTCAACTTTGAGATCGCCTACCGCCTGGGAAAATTGCATACAAATGTAGATGCACTCTCCCGGCTACCTATTCAGCAAACACCACCCAAGGCTGCTATACGGGCCATTTAACAGCAAGACCCTCCCGACCAAACTCAGCAACATCTTCTACATTCATTTCAGAAAAAGAACAAACCTGCCTGGATTCCAAAGATTATCTTCGATCACCTCATCAGGAAAGGGGACATTTTATACACTAAAGAAGGCAAGATTGTCTTAAGTCCTAGCACTGCCCAAGACATCATGCAGTCTCTCCATTCCCATAACGGAATCCATCTAGGCTAGAAGCTTCTTGCAACCTTTCAAGAGGCATACTGGACCCGAAGGCCTTATGTCACAGCAAAATCCATTACCGAAGCTTGCCGTGCCTGTGCTTTGGGCAAGGACAAAGCAAGAACACCAGGTCCTTCCTGTAAATTAATTGCAATTGCAATTATTAGCCGTAGATGTCATGGGACCCATGGACGGAGTGAAAGGCTACAAATACATAATCACTTTCATAGACACTTACTCCAAATATGTCATTGCATGTCCAGCCAAGGAACACTCAGCCTTTGCAGTCGCGGAATCACTCTTAGAACACGTATTCTCATATTTTGGTCTCCCACTGGCCATACATTCCGACAAATTCACAAGCCACATCTGGACCCAGATATCACCTATCTTTCGGCTACAAAATCAGTCATTCATCTCCCTACTGGCCTCAAGGGAATTCAACCTGTGAACGTAGCCACAAATGAACACCACAGACTGGCCAAGTAAAGTCCTCATAGTGCAATGGGGTATAAACACTTGCCCTCGCAAAGATGGAATAGCCCCTCATGAAAGAATATTTGGGGAGCCTCCTTTATTTTTGCCACTGAGACACCTGTCCGTCCCATTTGAGCACTCACCTGACCTCAACCAGTCCCTCGTCCACCTGCGAAATCGATTACGCCAACTACAATATCTACAAGACCTGCAACCTGACGAAACCCCCAAAATCAGCCCTCACCACGTCGGCGACCTTGTGATGGTGGCTCAACTTACGGTGCCCTCTAAGTTAAAACCACGGTTTAAAGGCCTTTTTCTTAAATCTTAACAGTTCCAAATTGCTATCAAGTCACGGTCAATTACCATGGGGAATCACGCACCTACCAAAACCATACGTAGTTTCCAACATCCCGACAGTAACCTCACTATTTGGCTGACCCTGATGATTATGTTGCATGGCCCACCACTATTCATGACCCTTTACCACCCCCCAAAACAGGCCCCCTTACCCGCCTCGTCCCCTCTTCCCATTCCTGAACCACAATGCCCCCTTCCTACCGCTCGTCCTATTCCAACGCCTCCTCCTATGTTCCCCAACTATCCAACCTCCCTTCCCCCTACCACTCGGGCTCTCTCAGCCCCTCCAGGTTTTGCCCTTCTCCCATCCCTCCCTATCCCTACCACTCAACCTTCCCCTACTTCCTCCAACCCTATCCTTCCTGTTCCTCACCTATCCCCCACCTCCTCTTCATCCACCACGACCGAACTACCTCCATCCCTTCTCGTCGCACCCCCTACCCTTCAATACCCCTTCCTACTCACCCCCATCCACCTCACAAGCCCATCCTTCTACCAACATCACCATTCCCCCATCCCATTATACTTTCCAACAGCAACAAACTCAATCACTTGTTGCAATCACAACAACAGACGTCAGAAACTTCAAACACGGCGTCCCGCAAGGATCCGTCTTGTCGCTCGCACTCTTCAATCTATACACGCATGATGTACCCACACCCCCCATAATTATAGCTTCCTACACAGATGACATAACACTCACATGTACACACCAAGACTCAGACGCAGCAACACATCTCCTTCAACCCTATCTCAACACACTACATGACTGGTGCACTACAAACCGACTCAAATTATCCCCAGACAAATCCACAGCAACCCTCCTCACAAGCTGGACACCATAATATACTATAGTTATAAACCTTGATGTTCAGTTGGGGGTAAGTAAAACTACCATGTTATTTTAATTAAAACTTATATTTGCAATGCTAAGTTTTGAAGGTTGATATTTGATACTACAGTATATAGTAATCAATGTCTTTAAATTACTTTACAATAGTATAAGATAATATACTACAATATATCATCATCACAATAAAGTACTTTGTACAACAACACTGAATATTTAGTTTATTGTATAGTACATAGAAGGCCAAGATAATATTAGGCACAGTTCAGGTCATTTCTTAACGGAACACTACCATTGCTAAAATATAGACAATCACTCAGTGCAGAACTTGGAAGTTATAAAATATATATACATATATACAGTACAGTATACATACTGAATATAAACACCATATGAGGAGGAACACTTAATTGATAACGTTCCGCAGATAGCTTCTTGAGGTCACTAACAGACCTTGAACAGGTCCTTGAACGCCTTAAATATCCGTCATGACAGGTGGGGGGGGGGGAGTGGGAGAATGGGGGGAGGGTGTATGTAGGACAGGGAGGGGGAAGGAGTAGGGGGGTATGAGTAATGGGTAGTAGACAGCAGTATGCTGTCATGACGAATACTTAAGGCGTCCAAGGACCTAGCGTCTGTTAGTGATCTGAAGAAGCTATCCGCGAAACGTCAATAAAGTGCTCCTCCTCATATGGTGTTTATATTAATTCTGTTAACTTTTCAAAGTTATTTCAACAGTATATACTGTATACTATATACAGTATATATTGTATATATACAAATCCATCTCTCTTGAATTAAGTTCCTCAGGGTTGCTTTCGCCTGTTCTTCAATCCACACAGTTTAAAACATTGTTGCCTATTTCTAATAGACACAAAATTCCATTACATGTATGGATTTTGTTTTCATTAGCTTTCTCAATTTTGTTCCTCTTGTGTTAACAAAAATATATATGTCAAACTAACATTGCTTCAGTCTTTGTGGCTCAATGTTCAAAGATATAAAGTTTGTTCATGAATTAA
Source organism: Paralithodes platypus (assembly GCA_032716605.1). Classification (NCBI taxonomy): domain Eukaryota; kingdom Metazoa; phylum Arthropoda; class Malacostraca; order Decapoda; family Lithodidae; genus Paralithodes; species Paralithodes platypus. The sequence continues at coordinate 103,163,344 of CM064487.1, forward strand.
CAAAGATTATTGCACTTCATGTCTTCAGTCTATACTCATTATCTGTATTATATTAATGGTAATATTCTACTTGGAAGTACAGTACTGTATTCCAAACTGTGCCTGGTATATAACAGTTTTTTTCAAAGCAAGATTATCAATACTACTCTCAAAGTGGGTCCAGGTACTCTACTGCATATGAACATGTACACACGACCAAAAAAAAAAAAACTCTTTACACTAACGCTCTAAACATTCTGGAAGTGGGTCGAAATCTTATGATAATACCTCAGACTTATGTTTCACCCGATTCATTCCGTTCACACAAGATTATTTACAACTCACCAGTGTAGTTTTTTTTTTTTGGTAGAGTGTACAGTCGCGCTAATAAGTGATGTCTCGGCACCAAGTATGTTTTGATCAATAATTGGTATCAGCAATATCTAAGCTTCATTTCTTCATATCGAGTGAATTATACAAACATGTTCCTACACTTTCCCACCCTATTCAACATCTGACAGACATTTATACAGCACAGAGCAAGCCAAACGTAATGACAGCTGCGACATGACTTATTAGCGCCACCGTGCATAGGCTATTCTATATAATTAGATACATATAAATAAATATTGCATTTATTTATCTACTAGATAGAATATATAGTTCCTTATTTTTTTGCGTAGTGTGCAAAGGCGAACTTGTGTTAAATGATGATCCTGTGGTTCTGAATTTTGGAAATGAGTCATTGGAGCTGGTGGACAAGTTTTGTTACCTAGGAGATACCATCTCTGCCGGTGGTGGGGCCGAGGCTGCCACTGTCGCTAGAATTAGATGTGGCTGGGGAAAGTTCAGAGAACTGCTGCCAATTCTGACCATGAAAAGAATGCCTCTCCCCCTGAAGGGAAAGGTGTATGCCTCATGTGTTAGAAGTGCAATGACGTACGACTCAGAAACATGGGCCGTTAATGTAGAGGATGTCAACAGAATGGAACGTAATGAGATGAGAATGGTGAGATGGATGTGTGGGGCCAGGCTACAGGATAGAATAACAAATGTTGAGCTGAGGAGACGTTTTATGTATAAAGAGTAATAGCGAGGTGATGCGTACAAGTAGACTGGGATGGTATGGACATGTGGAGAGAATGAATGAACACAATTGGGTGAAAAGATGCAGGTCTGTGATTGTGGAGGGAGCTGCACCAAGGGGTGGACAGAGGAAGACCTGGGATCGGACTATATGTGCCGATCTCATATCCAAAAACTTGACAAGTGAAGCAGCCCTTAACAGGGTTGCCTGGAACGCCGCCATTAGGACAAGAGACTGAAACTGCACGTATGTGTGGGGCACTCAGTCTAACAAATTTATGTATGTGTGTATGTTTCTGCACTTCTGATACTCCCTGGAAGTCGGATATAATGAGAGGTGACTGTATTGTGATTCTACACTTAACATTCACTCTTTCTGATTCTCTTGATATGCAATTGACCACTTGCGAGTTTCAGGCTATAAGGAAGTTGGAGTGTTTTACATTCATATTTATAATGTAAAACTTGCAAAATAAACAAACCAAAACGTATACGAACACAGTAAAAAGACAAAACAACGAATCAAAATCGCTATGTGGAAACAACGCTTAAGTAAAATAATTATTTATAAATAAAAGAACACAATCCACCACATAGGGTGTACATCACTAAATGAGCAAGTTAATCTGGTTCCCAAGCAAACTAATCGCACATATAACAACGCACTATAGTCACGTTCAAGGAATTAGCCAATTTGGGAAGTCGGGGACGTTTTGGTAAATTTTCTAAACTCTGCATGAATAAAGAAACTACATTAAGTGTCAAATGTTATATTTAAATCAAATTTGCAACTTGACAAGATAATAACAATAGTACAAAATACATATATTACTCACTAACAATAGTGCTATCGGGTAGGCACCTGTAAGCATAGCATGTTTCAAGTGACCCCTAACAATTACTACCCTACAAATAACCTACATTTATTGTACAAATAAACTAAGGAAATTGCAAAAGCAAGCAATTAATCCTATCGACAATGATTAAATATAATATAATAAATATAAATATTTAAAAATTTGAAGAAGGCACAATAGATTTAAACAAGAGTACTCTTTTAACAATTACAATCAATTATAAAAAATAATAATAACAATAGAAAATTATAAACAATTAATATATACAGACAAAAAGTAAGCAGAGGCTTTAAGCGAAACTTCAAGTTCATAATGCTTGATTAAAATTATTGATATCAAATTTTAAAATAGTCACAATAATTGACCTTAAACAGATTAAATTTATGCAACAATTTACTTGCAACAAAACCTCTGTCTACTAAGAGTCTGTATAGTAACCTAGCTCTCTCCCAAAAGTCTTCTACTCTGGTACAAATTTTACAAAATCTTATTAGCTGGGAATAAACACAATTATATGTTATTTTGATATCAATAATACTATTAGGGAAAGGAGAGTGTATTACGTTAAAATTAAAATCATCACTTTGTGTATATTTTAAGTGTGCAGTGTCCATTAACAATCTGTATATTTATATCAAGAACATTTTCAACATAATCATTTACGTTACCTTGTGTGAGGGGGATGGAATTTGGATACATTTGTTTAGCGACTTGATTAAAATGTAACATATTACAAACAAGAATATCATCATTATATCTACTATTATTACTTAACAATTTAGCAAGTGCTAATTTTTCTGGGATGTTATGGTTAAACTATTAAGTGGACCCAGGTGCGCTAATGAACATACTCTCTCTCAGATACCTGTCTTAACTCAGGATAATTTGACAGCTACATAATTATTTATTTCTTCACTCCACAATGCGCAAAATAAATATATCCCCAAAAGAAAATTTAGATCAACACAGAACCAACCCAAATGGATGAATAATAGACTATTAGACCTTCTAGGAAAAAAGAGAGGAATATATCGAAAAATTAAGAAAGGCGAAATTCACCTACTTGCTTACTATCAGAATCTATCAAGAGAGGTTAAAAAATGTATAAGGACAGACAAAAGAAATTATGAAATCAGGATAGCCAATGACTCAAAAATAACCCTAAGGCTTTTTACCAGCTATATAAATCTAAAGTTAGAGATAAAATAGGCCCCCTTAAAACTTCGATAGGAGAAATGACAGAAAATGATTTAGAAATGTGCAGTACATTAAATAGTCAGTTTCTATCAGTTTTCACTAATGAAAATTTGGCACAGATTCCAGAAGTCCGTAAGGTATATAGCGATAGTATAGAAAATAGGTTAAGTACGGTTACTATAAGTAGAAATGATGTGCTTAAGGAAATTGACAGACTGAAACCTCAGAAATCGCCTGGCCCCGATGAGGTATATGCCAGAGTATTAAAAGAATGCAGAGATGAGTTAAGTTACCCATTAACATTTCTTTTTAACAATTCATTAGAAACAGGTATAGTTCCAGAAGCTTGGAAACTTGCAAATGTAGTTCCGATTTTCAAAAAGGTGATATCAATAGCATCCAATTACCGTCCCATTAGTCTCACTTCAATCATAGGAAAGCTACTAGAGTCAATTATTGCTAGAAAAATGAGAAACCACTTAGAAACATTTAACTTAATCAATTCTTCTCAGCATGGATTCACTCAGGGACGTTCTTGCCTTACTAATTTGCTTAGTTTTTTCTCAGAGGTATATGAAGCAGTAGATAATGACAAGGCATACGATATTATATATTTAGATTTCAGTAAAGCTTTCGACAGAGTCCCTCATGAGAGATTGATGAGAAAGGTTGAGGCACATGGAATAGGTGGGGCGTTGTTGGGATGGATTAGGTCATGGCTAATTGGTAGGAAACAGAGAGTCAGCATAAATGGTACCAAGTCAGAGTGGGGAGCAGTCAAAAGTGGTGTCCCCCAGGGATCGGTATTAGGTCCCCTGTTGTTTCTTATATACATAAATGACCTAGATTTAGGTATAACTAGTAGGATAAGTAAATTCGCAGACGATACTAAAATGGGGAGATCAATTGATTCAGATAGCGATATAGAGTGCCTCCAAAGGGATCTAGATACCTTAACATGAATGGTCAGTAAATTGGCAGATGAAGTTTAACATTGACAAATGCAAGGTATTAAAGATAGGGAAGATGCAAACAAATGTTAAATATAAACTAGCTAATTTAGAATTAGAAAATTCAGACTGCGAGAAAGATCTAGGTGTGTTTGTTAGCAATGATTTGAAGCCTAGAAAACAGTGTATAGGCGTTCGTAATAAGGCAAACAGGATTCTCGGGTTCATCTCTAGGAGTGTGAGTAACAGAACTGCTGATGTTATCTTAAAACTTTACTTGTCATTAATGAGACCCCATATGGATTATGCTGTCCAATTTTGGTGTCCTTATTACAGAATGGACATAGATTCATTGGAGAGAGTACAGCGTAGAATGACAAAAATGATCCATAATATTAGAAATCTTCCGTATGAAGAAAGGTTGAAGAAATTAGGTTTACATTCGTTAGAGAGACGCAGAGTTAGAGGGGATATGATAGAGGTGTTCAAGTGGGTTAGTGGGATTAACAAAGGGGACATGACAAATGTACTAAAGCTCAGTGATAGCGAAATAACTCGTACCAATGGTTTCAAATTAGATAAATTTCGTTTCAGAAAAGATATAGGCAAATATTGGTTTGGTAACAGAGTTGTAGATGGGTGGAATGGACTACCAAGTGCTATAGTGGGATCTAAAACTGTAGGGAGTTTTAAGATAAAATTGGATAAGCATATGGACGAGAAGGGTTGGGTGTGAAGGGGGATCAGCCGGGTTGGGCCAATCAGCGCTCTGCAGACCCCCATAATCCTGCGTTAATCTCTAACCGTTTTGGTAAGATGATCCTCAGGGTATTAGAGTGTTGAGCCTATAATTGGGCTTTGTAATTGATTTGGGGTTGTGTGGGACAGGGATCTGCCTTGCTTAGGCCAATCGGCTTTCTGCAGACTCCCATTTTCTTATGTTCTTATGTTATTTTTCTTGCTACTGTCAACTAAGTTTTTCATAAATTTACATTCTAAAGCAAGCAAGAATAAGTCTGCAATTAAAGGGCTAGCATTTCCACCCATAGGAATTCCTAATATTTGTTTGAAAATGTATGTCCCGAATCTAACATAAGTATTGAAAAGGAGGAATTTAAGGGCATCTTTAAGTTTAGTTCTATCAAAATATACTGAACTAGTGGGATCAAAGCTAAGTGACACATTATTAAAATATGAATTACCATTTATGTAACGATTACGACTACTTTCAAATCTGTCAAAATGCAAATCTATAATAAAGCTAATTTCTGAAAATACTAAATCTAAAGGCAAATTGGTATACAAAGTTGAAAAGTCGAAGCTATGTACTGAGGTAACTTTCCGCATGGTATTAAGTTTATCAATAACTTCTACTGAATTGTCAACACTCCAATAATAGTTAATGCCAGTTTTATTCTTGATGGTATCACAATATCGTTTATGAGTACTTTTAATGTACTTTAAGCAATGTACGACTTGTTTTGACAAAGTTTTAGTGGTAGCAAATTTTGCTCCGGCAATAAAGCGATATTTATAAAGTCTTTTATGAAATTTGGGTAAGATGTATAATTTAACAATGCATTTATTCTTATCAGAAAGTTTAATATCAAAGGTTGTATTTTTATTAGTATGTTCATTAATTAAGTTATCAACAATTAAATTTTCTTGAATTTCATAAACAGAATTACCGCAAATATTTTTATGTAATATATTACCTTTAATGCCTAGTTCTTTTTTCATGTTTTCTAGATAACATTTCTTACATATGAAGCTATAGTTATTACTGGCTTTATCTACTGTATTGATTACAAAATGTTTATGCAAATTTATTAAATCAATTTTAAGCTTATCATAATTATAGTTTACAAAATCAGAAAGACAACATTTATTTTTTAAAGAGAACACTTTATTTATAATTAAATTAATTAATACTTTTGGCCATGCTTCTAGCTCCCTCCCATCGCAGCAGCGCTTTGATTTTAACATTTTATCTTTTAATCTATTAACTGAAAAAACAATATATTTTAAAATTGTGTCAAATGTTACTTTATCATTCCCTATTCTACATTTAAAACTGTTTTGACATTGCTCCGCTAATTTGTCGTTTGCAAAATGTTTAACTATTTCTACATCACCTGTTAATATTTGACCTATCGACTATAAATGATATTTATTAATGCATTACGTCTGATAGCTGGCATGTCCATGACTCTTTGACATACGCATTTATTATTATTAAAAATATAATTTTCTGAAAGATTCTCTAAAACTTTATTATAATTACAAATAATAGACCCAACAGGTCGCTCATATGAATAAACATCTTGGTTTGAAATCTCTATATCCATCTGTCAACTTGGACTTACCATTTTTAGAATTTATTAGACTGTTAACATTAATTTTGTCTAAAATTTAAGAGGAATAAGTCTAAGTGGATATAATTTTATCTTTAATCGGGTTATCTATGGATTTTTTAGAATTAGCTCTAATACATCCCATAAAAGCAAATACTGTATTTTTAAATTTATTTGTGAAATTATTGTTATTGTTTAGAATATTTTCTATCAAAGGAGCAAAGCTTTTCTTGTGTAGGCCTTTTAATGAATCTTAATTTTTTAATTCCGAAATTTAGATATAATGAATACAAATTATTAACAATCAGGTTAATATCAGACCTATTTTTCTTTTTGTTTGATGAATTTAGCTTTCTATTACCATGTCTACATGGCCTTCTGTTTCTAACGGGGAAGTTAAAGCAAGGGTTATTAAAATCGTAATTTAAAAAATCTGTATACAATATGTTGCCTACCCCTTTAATTTGATCATTAAGTCCAAATGGATAGATAGTCACTAATTTTCCAATCCAATAATTTTCTCTATCTAAATGATCTTTATCTTCTTTAACAATTTCAATAATTTTGTATTTATAATCTATTTGGTACAATCTGTGTTGAAATGCTTGTATAAAAGAATCTTGGAGTCAATGCCGTTCTTTACTCCAGCTCTATGTCCATAGGCTCTTTCTCTTAACTCATTCTTCGTCTGTCCAACATACTGTATACCACTTTATCACATATTGTTAAATATATAACTCTCTTTACTTTACATGGAGAAGTTACATTATCTAAAGAATTTAAGAACAATTTTTTTTATTAGTAATGTAACTTTTAAAATGTTTATGATGTTTGAAATCAAATTCATTCGCACAGAATTTACATTTACAGTTGTCAACTAAAGACAGTCCGGTATTATCTTTATTATTGTTCATTGTAATTTATTTTTTGTTATGATCGGGTGCAATGGTACTTCATCAATTATCAATATCATAGTCCGTAGCCGGTCCGGGTTCGTCATCAATCTTAAATAGAATTATCGTATAGCAAACCCTAAATTTAATGAGGTAAATTGGGATGCATTCTGGGACCAGCCAAAACCCAAATACAAACACCTAAAAACTATAATAATATTGTAAATGGGGACATTGGATAGTGAGGGAGACCTGTATATTTTAAAGTCCTACCATAAAACTGTGGCTGATGTTGGCATAGTACTGTACTAACTATAACTCAGCAACACTCAAATAAGTCCCTCTGCACCTACAATATATGAAACACCACCAGCCTCAACACTGCTACAACAAGAATGTATACGCTTACCATTGGTCCATGCTTACACCATCCCCTATTTTTAGTCACGTAGTATGACACTCAATAAGATACTTGGCTCTTAATCTTTTTCAGCCCCCTTACCCAAAGGAAGGTCACTCATGCACCCTCATGTGGAGTATGCATCCAGCTTTGGGTTGCTATTATAATGTAAAACTTTACAAACCAAAACAGGGACGACACAATATAAAGACAAAAGAACTTATCAAATCACTACGTGCAAATAAATAGTTGAGGGTATCCAGGACTGTGCTACATTGTTTGTCCTGGCTCTTGGGGATCTACCCTCTGACCAGAGGTTGAAACATCTTGTCCTAAATACTCCTGAATTTAGATGGCACTGTAGGCTACATATATGATCAAAGTGCATAAACTGGTAAAGAACCTGAAGATATACCTCAATCAAGCTTTTTTAGAAAGAGTGAGGGTGGAACAAGAGAAGAGCAAAATACCTTATAAACAACACTACTGCCTGAACTTCAGATATATTGTTTCACTCTAAGTTTTGTGGACAATACTGTTGGAAACAGTTGCTGGAGAGTTTTATCTCGGTGCTCAGCATCAAGACTTTTTATTTATAGTTCAAATCAAACTCCAAATATGACAATTTAAAATTTTGCCCTACCTGGTATTGCTAACAACTTACATCATCAATGCCACGTCTAACCCTGGCTGGTGTGGTAGTTCTAGTTACTATATACATAAATGCAATACAATGATTTAACACCACTTTCCATTACATACATATTAACGGCTCAGACGTGGTTGCCTTTCCGCAATTGGAATATGATACAATAAAGTCCCGTTACATCACCGCCCGATTATGTCATCACTTTGGCTGATGTTGGTAGAGTGCTAACCGTGCCGTAGCAAGACTCAACATAGTCCAACTGCAGCACCTGCACCTGCATTATCTGCAAGCCACACCAACCTCAACTGGGCTACAAGACAGTACCATACCAAATCCTTACTGTACATTAGGCAACTTGGACTTAAGAACAACATAATCCTGCACCACCATGTAAACACTGCCGACTCTGGCGTGGCACCACCCAGCACCCATGTAATACTAGTAGTGTACCCTGTGGCACCTATACGTGCCCCACCAGCCTTGGTAGTGCCATACAAGACAGTGCCAATAGCAAGGCTATATTGTAATGGCTGTTGGCCCACACGTCTACCACCATCCCCCTTAATAGTTGCCTTTTACAACATGCAGTAAAGAATCAATTAACAATTGGTCAAACTAACCTTTTGACATTCATCAGACCTGATTTTGCATGAACACTTTAGGTAAACACCACCTTACACTGCTCTGTGGACAGAACGGTCAACAGTAGTCCTCTGTGGGGCCAATGTTTAGGTAGTTATAATAGTAGGTCTTTTATCAAGCGAGCATAATTTCTCTCCTTTAAGATTCAATAGTGTTGTAATAGCCAACTGAGACAATTACCCAATCCCAGTGCACAAGAAAGACCGTAACCAACCAGGGTTTAGTGAAAAATCCTTCATGCCCAAGTGCAGCGCAAACGCTTGACCTCCTGGGTAAGATATCAAGACGCTATCCACTCTACTAACTGGCTGGCTATACTTGCACCTAATATGGTTACCACCCATACTATTACCAGGGTACAAGTGTCTGCAAACGTAGCTGGCACACTACTATTATAATGTAAACTTGCAAAATAAACAAACCAAAACAGGGACAAAACAATATAAAGGCAAAGGAACTTATCAAAATTGCTGCAAAAAACATGAGACAGTGAACACAGAATGAGGGAAAAAATAACTAGGATATGTGCTAAAAAGGCTTGTTTACAAATACTTCATCAATATGCCAGAATTCCTCAAGTATATTTGTACCACCTTTCACTGCAGGTGATTGTACAGGTGGCCACATTAGTTTGTATGTATGGAAGGAAACATAGTGTGATTGACTTACATGAATAATTTGCTATAGAACTGATAATCGATCATATTTAACTATTACATTAGAATGAATGGAAAACACCCCACATGACACACTAACAGCAAGTTGGTGATATTAATAGACATTAACCAACAACTTAGTCCCACCTGATAACTCTAAACCAACAGTATGATATCTATTAGAATGTAAAACTTGCAAACTAAACAAACAAACTAACACTATCTCACCCAACGTGACTATCTGACAGCATTGATACAATCTCAGCCATATATGTAGTCCTCACATTGTCCACCTACAAGGCAAGAGATCACCTCCGAAGTTAACCAGAGAAGAAACACACGTTAAACAAGGATCTGCTCAAAATCCATAGAACAATACTGTTCTTATATTTTAAAAGACTTTGATACATGCATGCATTACACGATGGACGTGTATCCACGTTTGAGCCTTGGTTACCCAAAGGTGGTTGTGGACAAAAAAAAATGTGTTTAATATTAGTTTAACCAGACCACTGAGCTCTACAAAAGAACTCTCATAGGGCTGGCCCGAAGGATTCGATCAAGATATATAACTAAACGAGTCAAGATAGAGAGGGAAGGGCAGTAGGGGAACAAATCGAGGAAGGTGAAATCACGCAGACATTTCTCGCCATTTCACCAGTTCAGCCGGACCACAGGAGCTCCACATCAGAGCTCTTATAGGGCAGGGCCGAAGGATGAGGCAAGAACTGCTACACCGCAACACCAACCAAGAAGTGATCAGGGCGAAGATTGAGAGATCAGGTCGAAGGTAGAAAAAATCACATCGAGAAGTAAACAATGCATTACCGAAGGGAATCATGTCAGTCCGGCAACTGAAGAGACAAATCAGGGCAGGAGTCTGCTACCTAGCCAGGCCAGGGAGACATGAGATATAAGCCGTCCGAGGACAGCCGGATGGGACAGAATAAGAATAGAAGGGGAAAAACAGAATGAGGAAGGAAAAACTACTCAAAATTAGTCAAGCTGAAGATGAAAGCTCGAGGGGAGAGAGGGAGGGTAATTACCACAACCATCCCCCCTCAAGCTCCAGTCGCCGGCCCCGAAGCCCCCCAACCGCGTCAAGGAGAGTAGTATCAGGGGGGACAGAATGAGTAATCCCCAACTGTAACAGAACAGTTATGTGGGAGTTTCCCCCCCACCCCATCCCTGGATCCAGCACCACATTGCTGCACCACCTCCACCAACAATATCAGATTGTTAGGAATTATAATGTAAAACTTCCAAAATAAACAAACCAAAACAGGGTCGACACAATATAAAGGCAAAATAACAAATCAAAATCGCTATGTGGAAATGTAAAACTTACAAATAAACAAACCAAAACAGGGACGACACAAGATAAAGGCAAAAGAACTTATCACATTGCTCCCAACTACAAGGCTGTGCGTCCTTACAGACATCCCAGGTGGCTATATGCGCATTTTTCAAAGACACTGTGAACCATAGAGCTTTTATGTTTTGAAAAACTGGCAATTTGCTCATGACAGACCTATAATTTTATATATATATAATAAAGAAGCATACTTCAGAGATTTTTTTTTTTTTAATTAAACAATAAAGTAGATGTGCCGTTTTGCCCAAAATCAAAACGGCATACCCAACTCTGCGATGGGTTACCATCATCACTACTAATATCATCATCAATCACAATCACCATCATCACTACTACTGCCATCATCACTACAACTGCCACAATCATCACGACTACTTTCATCATCACCATTACTATGATCATCATCACTACTACAATTACAATCATCGCTACTACTCTCACCATCATCACTACTACTGTCACCATTGTCACTACCATCTTAATCACTACCATCTTAATCACTACTATCATCATTGATACTACAACTATCAACCATCACCAAAATGCCGTTTTGCTCAAAATCAAAACGGCATACCTAACTCTGCGATTGGTTACCATCATCACTACAAATACCATCATCAATTACAACCACCATCATCACTATTACTGCCATCATCACTAGAACTGCCACAATCATCACGACTAGTCATCATCACTACTACAATTACAATCATCACAACTACTCTCACCATCATCACTACCATCTTAATCACTACGATCATCATTGATACTACACCTATCAACCATCATTACTACTATCATCACCACCATCTTACAATCATCATTACTACAGTTAATATCATCACTACTACTATAACCATCACCATTACTACTGTCACAAGTATTTACCATTATGTATCCTACTATCACCATCATCACTACTACTGCCATCATCACCATTACTATGATCTTCATCATCACAACTATTGTCATCAATACAACTTTCACCATCATCACTAATACTCACTATCACCACTAATGTTCACACCATCGTCACTACCATCACTACAACTATCATCATTACTTATCACCATCATCACTACTATTATGACCATCATCACTACTACTAGTTCTGTCACCATCATATCTACTACTGTCACCATCAAATCTACTACTGTCATCATCATCAATAAAAATACAACCATCATCACTACTATTATCACCATCATCACTACTATCACCATCAATCCCACTATTACTACCATCACTTCTAATGCCAATTAAACTAACTTAACCTAGCAAATGCAGAGCGAGATGTTTTCGCCCCCAGAGGGGCTCACACACTTGCTGGGGGGGGGGGGGTAAAACCATATTTTGGGTAAAACCATATTTTGGACCTAAAATCATAACTATTGCATAAATTCAAAACATCTTTTTTGAATGACGTTTGCATTCACGCAACAAATGTTCATGTGAAATTTGGTGAAAATCCGTCCAACGGTCTAGGAGGAGTTTCGAGACAGACGGACAACGACAACGACGTCAGGCATTTTTTTGTGTGGTACCCACTATACGGGGGGGCGATACCAAACTCTGCTTACGCAGAGTTGATAATATTACTTTCCAACTCTATAGGAATGCAAAGGACTCTAATTCATTCAAAATAATAATGTTAAATATATGAAGGATAAAATATTTACAACAGTCACCCGTCAGTTGTCTAACATTTGAAGCAAGCCTTCTAACGAAGGCTGTGAGTGGCTGAAACTGTCACCAGAGTCCTGCCTCCCGGCTGATGGCCACACCCCCAGAGTCCGTTAATCTTTGATCTTGGCCGAGTTGACCAAACACTACCAAAGAATCTCGGGAGACTGTCTACTTCTGTCTGGTAAAATCACCAAACATTACCATAGATTACCAGACATTCGCCTCTTTGTGCCTTTGAAAAACGTGCTTTTATTGTCGACTTCCTTGATGTGATGCTGAAAGATTTTTTTTTTTTTTTTTAATATTAGTTTAAGCAGACCACTGAGCTCTACAAAAGAACTCTTATAGGGCTGGCCCGAAGGATTCGATCAAGATATATAACTAAACGAGTCAAGATAGAGAATGAAGGGCAGTAGGGAAACAAATCGAGGAAGGCGAAGACACGCAGACATTTCTTGCCATTTCTCCAGTTCAGCCGGACCACATGAGCTCCACATCAGAGCTCTTATAGGGCAGGGCCGAAGGATGAGGCAAGAACTGCTACACCGCAACACCAACCAAGAAGTGATCAGGGCGAACAATGAAAGATCAGGTCGAAGGTAGAAAAAATCACATCGAGAAGCAAAGAATGCATTACCGAAGGTGAATCAAGTCCGTCCGGCCACACCAGCAACCAAAGAGACAAATCAGGTCAGGAGTCTGCTACCTAGCCAGGCCAGGGAGACATGCGATATAGACCGCCCGAGGACAGCCGAAAGGGATAGAAAAAGAATATAAGAGGAAAAACATAGAATGAGGAATGAAAAACTACTCAAAATTAGTCAAGCTGAGAACGAAAGCTCGAGGGGAGATAGGAAGGGAAATGACCACAACCATCCCCCCCATCAAGCTCCAATTCGCCGGCCCGAAGCCCCCCAACCGCGGCAAGGAGAGTAGTATCAGGGGGGGCTGAAAGTATAACTGATCACTGGTACAGCAAAGGTGTATTATCTGAACAACACCTTGGTCAAAGAATGTGGATGATGGGTGTCCCAGCTAACCATCATCTCGCACATTCATTTCAGTTTAAAAACAAAATTGTCCCAGCCTGACTCATAATTCTCTGCAACAGCTCCAAACCAAATGCTGTCTAGGAGCATCCCTCTGCAAGTCCAACAAAGTAAATATCACCCCTACTCAGAAAGATCAACCAAAAATTATGACAAAATCACGATGCATTCAGGATTTGAAATTCCTACTCACATTTGTCACAAATACAAGATGAAGTCTCTAATGTGTGTACACTGTACAGTACATTATATTTTTGTAATGGTGGCTCAATTTTATGTCAGTCACAATGAGGATTTTTTTTTTTTTTTTTTTTAAGAGACAATGAACAGAGAAAGGAAAAACACAGATAAAACAAAAAGGTCCATGTGCCTAAAGGCATCCGCCATTCATAAAATGTTTGTAACATCTGGATGGATTATGCACAGCCAAATATGTTAGAGAATAAGAACCATACAGAATACCCATGTACAGTATCCTATATATTACAGTATGTTTACTCTAAACAATAACACATTCACCTTAGCTTCCAAAATGCTGTACAGTACTGTACAGTCAAAATCATAATTTTCTAAAAAACTTGCAGATATTTTGAGTGAAATCAAGAGTGGGACATTAACTCGGCATTTATATGACATGACACAAGAACACTAATCATGGGCTATTAAATCATATTTTTTCACCAACCAACTTTACTTCTAAACTTAATTAATGAAATCAACGAATACATGTGGCACTCCAAGGACTCGAACCTAGGATTCTCACACCAAAATTCTGCACATTTATGCATTATGCTATCAAGACAGTTAAAACTTACAAGGACTGTCAAGAGCAGAAAAATAGTTCTGAAACTTAAAATTACACAGTTTACTAGCAAGATTATCGGTGAACTACCGGTATTGACTTTGGCTGTAAAAAAGTCAGGTCTATGAATAAACGCAATTTCTCTCCTTCGAGTATTCAGTAGCACTGTATTAGCCACCAGAGATCATTACCCCCTCCCATTCTCAAGGGAGACAGTAACCAGCCATGGTTTAGTGGAATAAAAACACGCCCAAGCGCAGCGCGACCTCTCGAGTCCCAACTTCTTGGGTTGGAAGTCAAGACACTATCCATACGACCAACCCGACTGGCTATACAATATTATCTGTGAATTATTGATTTTGGCTGTACCCTATATAAGACAATACTGGATGATAGAAAGTACAAATTTTGGTTGCCGTTTTTATTTAGTAATAAAAATTATATAAGTAGTAAGACTATCTTTGTCACTAGCTCCTTTTATTAACCCTTCTGACCCGGGGTCGCCCTCCTAAGGACAGTGTCGGGTACCCGGGCGATTTGGCCGAAAAACGTTTAGGCCTAGGCTACCGTATCTTTGTTATTTTAACTGCTAGAAATTTCCCACGCATCTCTAACCGTAGGGCGGTTTCCAATCTGTAGACTTGCGTTGAGTAGAGCTCTGTAAGTCAACTGGTTCAGTTGTGATGACGATTTCCGTGGAGAGAATTTTGCCGTGATGTTGACAATATCGGAGCTTTTCAGACACTAATTTCGTCATACCATACAACAACAACATTGATCCGACGTCTCCTTCTTGTTTTCGGAGGTGCGGTGACGCAATGACCGGCTTTGTTTACATGCGTCGGATGCACGCGTTCAGACCAAGCTGAATAGGCTTTCAAGCTTACTGTCTGTTATAAGGACACCCGGGGTCCTGCCCAACTGCCGCGGTGTCCTTATAACAGGACAGTTGGGCTGGAAGGGTTAAAGAAAGTATGATTTTTGTTTTCTTCTTAATATTAGTTTAACCAGATCACTGAGCTCTACAAAAGAACTCTCATAGGGCTGGCCCGAAGGATTCGATCAAGATATATAACTAAACGAGTCAAGATAGAGAGGGAAGGGCAGTAGGGGAACAAATCGAGGAAGGTGAAGACACGCAGACATTTCTCGCCATTTCACCAGTTCAGCCGGACCACATGAGCTCCACATCAGAGCTCTCATAGGGCAGGGCCGAAGGATGAGACAAGAACTACTACACCGCAACACCAACAAAGAAGTGATCAGGGTGAAGAATGAAAGATCAGGTCGAAGGTAGAAAAAATCACATCTAGAAGCAAAAAATGCATTACCGAAAGGAATCAAGTCAGTCCGGCCACATCAGCAACCGAAGAGACAAATCAGGCCAGGAGTCTGCTACCTAGCCAGGCCAGGGAGACATGAGATATAGGCTGCCCGAGGACAGCCAAATGGGACAGAATAAGAATAGAAGGGGAAAATCATAGAATAAGGAAGGAAAAACTACTCAAAATTAGTCAAGCTGAGAACAAAAGCTCGAGGGGAGATAGGAAGGGTAAGTACCACAACCATCCCCCATCAAGCTCCAGTTGCCGACCCCGAAGCCCCCCAACCGCGTCAAGGAGAATAGTATCAGGGGGTAAAACATTCACTATTGCTTACAGAAAAATCAATATCAAAGAACCTATCTGTACGTTATGATGATGATGAAGTACTGCATTATATATACTAGCCTTCACAATCTATAAGTTATGAAAGACTCAATTAAAACACAAGTCAACAAGACTACATAGTGTACATAACAAAAATAAAAACAACAAAATACTGTAAATTAAAATTGGTATGATATACATATCCCCACCTGTTAGATTCTTTCACTTATGGCTAACAATAGATACATTTATGCAGCTTAGGATGGAACTTTGTGTTTCAAAGGGTTCATGAAGATTAATTTTACCTCTGATTACTAGAGAACATTACACACATACTGTACAGTACATTCATATAAAGACCGAGTGTTCCACAAGAAGAACAGTTTCAGTCTCACGTCCTATTGGTGGCGTTCCAGTCAGCTCTGTTCAAAGCTGCCTGGATACTAAAAGATGCCAAAAGTTACGGTGAGGTGAAAGGCAAATCAAACCAATTAATTAACAACTTTGTCTTTGCCCACAACACAATAACTTACTCATACTAAAATGGTGATGGGCTGGTCTATCAGAGTGAGAACTGAGCGATCTCTGCCATACCCATAGCTTACTCTGACTGTTCCTTTAACTTATATATTTTCTAGATCTCAAGTGACGGCGTCTTTGCCGTGGATTGACCTCCCAATCTACCAAGATTGGAAGCCAAAGAGTCACATTTTTTCCTTTGCCCCTCAACTTTCTCTTCATAATTGCTGAGAGACACAGGGCCCTGGGTGGGGCTTTGGTTTCCCGGCCGTTTCTGCACCCTCCTCAGCTCCCCCCCATGAGTGGCTTCGGTCACCCAGGCTTTATTGTGGTCGGCAGGGAGGGTTCTGTGGGGGCGCTCGGTTATGGCCTTGCTTGGGGCCTGTGGGGGATGTGGCGGCGTCTACGCCGTGGGACCACCTCCCGGAGCTGCCAACCGCGGATGGCTGCCGACCCTCCATGGCCGGAGACAAGATCAACGACCAGTGGAGGACAACCGGATGCCGGCCGCGGGGAGCAGTTTCGGGAGCCAAACCGTCACAACCATCCCCTGCCCCCTCCCTGGGGGCATAGGTCCTTGGAGCGGCTTCGGTCGCGCCGGGAATTTCCACACCTCTCACTCCACACACACACATCACACAGTTTTTCCTACACCGAGAAATGACTCTCCGGCTGTCATTTCTCGAAGACTTCTTCTAGCCGGAGACATTGAGAGCAACCCAGGACCCACGTACACATACATTATATCCAACTTGCTCAAAACCCATCACTTCGAGTCACCACACTAAGGGTTCAGTTCTCTGCAATTCATGCAGGAACTGGACCCACTTCACCTGTACAACACTTGCCTCCAAGAAACACTACACGAACACCTGGACCTGTTCCTCATGCCCCTCCCTCTCCCAGTCAAATCCCTCGCCTAAAACCCGTCCACCTCTCCTCCCCAGCCCACCTAGCCTTCCCATATCATCCACTCCCCCCTAAAACCCGTCCACCTCTCCTCCCTAACCCACCTAACCTTGCCATACCATCCACATCAACTCAACACACCACACCCCATCCTAATCCATTCCAACTCTCATCTCCCGCTCCCTAATCCCCACCCCCATCTTACCCATCCCAATCCCCAGCCCCTCCCTCACCCCCTCCCCCACCCCCCCCCCCCCCCCCCATCCTCGTGCAGCAGCACCCAACATACATCGTGCACATAACATTAATATTCTCCAATTGAACATGGATGGCATCAACACAAAGAAACACGAACTCTCACACTTCATCAAACAACACAACATACACATTGCCATCTTACAAGAAACAAAACTCCGCACAACACAAAAAACACCCACATTTCATAATTTCACCACCATCAGACAAGACTGGGCTGTCGGCGGGGGTGGTGGACTCATCACCCTGGTACACAAAGAAATATCATACATAGTAACCAGTGTATAAACCAAATCCCTCCTCCCCCCAAATGATAACACAACAGAAATACAATCAATTAAAATACGCGCTGGCAACACGTCCAACATAACCATCATAAACACATACATCCCTCCCCAAACATCCCCTACAGTACCAAATGAATACAGACCACACTTACAACACATCACAAACACCCCACACACCCCACACATCATCCTGGGTGGTGACTTCAACGCCAAGACGTCGGCCTGGTTTGTCGACAACCCCGACACAGACAGAGGGCTGGTACTACAAAACCAAACAGATAACCTCATCATCCTTAACGACATCCATCAACATACCCATATTCCTCACCAAGCCCTCTATAACCCATCATCTCCAGACATCACCTTTTGCTCCCCAGAACTCGCCCCCACAATATCCTGGAGGGTGGTCAGAACCTTAGGCTCGGACCACTTCCCGATCATTATCACCACCAAAACCAGACTCACCCCAGCTAGCCACAAACACACATACACCAATTATAAAAGAGCTAACTTGGAAGCATTCACAAATGAGACAGAACAACACTTCACAACTCTAAACAGTACACCCATCACTAACATCAACAATGCTGTACACATACTCAATAAAACTATCCAAAACGCTGACAAGAAACACATTCCAAGAGGTAACAGAAAAAGACACAACCCCAACTTCACACAAGAAATTCAAAACCTCATCAGACAACGCGACATACTGAAACACTCCCCAGCACCCCACACACAAGACATCACACAACAAATTCAAGCACTCAACACCCAAACTAACAACAAAATACAAGAACTACAAAAACTAAATTGGAATAACTTCCTACAAACACTTGATCACAAAACAAACTCCAAAAAACTCTACAAAACACTAAACAGCATCACACTTTCCAACAGCAACACAACACAATCACATGCTGCAATCACAACAGACTCTACTCCTTCATGTAAACAACAAGCAAACACTCATCTATCACTTCTCACATGTCAGCCACCTAAAACCTCACAAAGACGACCGACGTGTCATCCGACGTACGAGACAATTCCCCACAGACCCTGACTATACACCCTTCACCAATCACCGGACAAAGCATATCAACAATCTCAAGCACTCACCCGCCTGTGGCCTAGACAACATAAACAACATACACCTCAGACACCTGGGACCACAAGGCATACAAGCACTCACTAACATATCAAACTACAGCTATTCACACAACACAATACCAGACATTTGGAAGCATGGTATCATCATCACATTCCCCAAACCCAACAAAGAGCCCACGCTACCCTCCTCGCACCGCCCCATCACACTCCTTTGCTCCCCCTCCAAAGTCATGGAACGCCTAGTATTACAACTAATTACACCCGACCTACCCCTAGCTCCAACACAACATGGCTTTTGGCCACTGCACTCCACAAACACTCTTCTCACAGACCTTACACAAAGAGCTTTTGACGGCATCAACTCAGCTAGACCACCACACAGATCACTATTAGCCACACTCGACATTAGTAAAGCCTTCGATGCCATCCCCCGCCACAACCTAACAAACAAAATCTACAACACAAACATGCACAACAACACAAAAAGGTGGCTGGCCAACTTCCTAGCAGGCAGATGTGCACATGTATCTTTTGCCGGTCAGTCATCTAAAATCAGAAACTTTCCAAACGGAGTCCCACTAGGATCCGTCCTATCGCCCGCACTCTTCAATCTGTACATGCACAATTTAACTACACCCAATACGCCCCAAATAAACTTAGCCTCCTATGCAGATGACATAACACTCACATGCAGACACCATGACCCAAAAAGAGCAACAGATCTCCTTCAACCCTATCTCAACACACTACATGGATGGTGCACTACAAACAGACTTAATCTAGCCCCAGCCAAATCCACCGCAACCCTGCTCACAAGCTGGACAAGAGAACACGAATACATCCCTCAACTCACCATAAACAACACACCCCTAACACATACACACACACCCAAAATTCTAGGAGTAACATATGATACTCATATGACATTCAAACAGCACACCACAAACATTAAAAAGAAACTGACACCCAGACTTAACGCCCTCAGGTTACTTGCTCACACAACATTTGGACACAACAAAGAAACTACCACCACAGTATATAAACAATACATAAGATCAGTGATGGAATACGCCTGGGCTTCTAACCTAGCTGAAACACATCATAAGACCTTACAGACAATTCAAAACAAAGCCCTGAAGATCATTACAGGCTGCACAACTACTTCACCCACAGATCACCTACATCAAGAAACCAAAATCCTCAAAGTCAAAGACCATCTGGACATGAGAGGCACTCAATTCCTGGCAGCAGCATCCACGAACCAAGACCACCCACTAAACTACATGGCAACACACCCACAGACACCAAGAAATATCAAAACAACACCCAGCACACGGTATCACACACAATTATTGTCCTCTCTCCCTCCCTGCCCACCCCGAACCAACTTCCAAAAGCACATCCATACTCATATCTCTCACCGATCCATCCACTCACTCACAGACAACACGCAGCTGCATGCACGACCTCCCGATATCCATCCTTCCGAATCCTCCCTTCCTCGCGAGGACAGAGTCCACCTGGCCAGGCTGAGATGCGGACACCATCCAGCTCTCCTGAGCTATCAGAAGAGACTGGATGACTCCGTTGTCGACGCCTGCCCGGGATGTAACACAGCACCCCATACCATTAAACACATCATAGAAGACTGCATTTCACACAACCACTTACGCCAACAACACAATCTACACTCAATGAGAGCTCTGTGGGAAAGCCCGATCGTGGCCATGGCCTTTCTCAGGGACTCGGGGCTGTTCGGCCCGGCAGCTTAGGGAACAACAACAACAACAAGAACAACAACAACAAGAACAACAACAACAACAACAACCAGCACCGCCTTCACTCATATACTTCCTCACTCCATCCTTCCACCTCGCCCTCCCTCTCTGTCCCTCCACCTCGCTCTCGTACACCCTCCTAGTCATTCTCTCGCTTCCCATACGTTCCATATGGCCGAACCATTTCAAGTTGTTCCTTTTTACACTTTCCAGCACATCTACCTCCACACCACACCTTCTTACTTCCTCATTCGTCTGCCTATCCCTCCATGTAACTCCGCACGCACTTCTCAAGTAACTCATTTCCACTGCTCTCATTCTTGGTCTGAGTCTCTCCACAAACGTCCATGCTTCACTTCCTTAAGTTAGTGTCGGGATTACCACACTGTCATGCAAGGACTTCTTCACTTCCATACTGACCACTCTATTTCTTGTTACTGCTTTCAACGTTCCTACAACCCTCTTCCCCTGTTGCACCCTCTCCCGCACTTCTTCATCCACAGTCCCATCTTTACTCAACACACTGCAACATTCTATGGTAACAATCATGGGACATTTGCACTGGTATCAGAAACTAGGCTGACAATTGACAATAGATGAACTTAGACCACAGAATTATTGAAAAAACTAAACTCTCCAAGGGAGATTTGTTATATTTCTAGACCCCCTTCTCTCTCATGTTTATCCCCATTAGTTTGGCAATTTAAAAGACCTTTTGTGCCATCTAGGTGTAGATTTTTTGATGAGCCTGGAATCTAGGAGGAACCAGGGACATTTTTCTACTGAGCAAATTTACAAATTTATCTTGAATGGGGGCCTTTGGGGGTAATATTAAAAGCTTGATTGAGGTATTGGGAGGAAATAATAAATAAATGAAATAATATATACCAACAAATATAAGCCTCCCCTTAAGCTGCCAGTCTTATAATGAGGGAAAAAGTTCGGGGGATGTTAATTTCCTATTAATTCTGGCTACCATTAGAAGATCTTACTGTGCTTAGGAAGGCTTTTTGATTGTCAACACATTAATGGAGATTTAATACACCTCTCTGATTACTAGATGACCTTCCTAAGCTGCATACAATTGTCTAATAATAGCTATAATATTAGGCATAATGGCATCATCCGTACCGAAGTGGTTAATGGAAACATATGAAATACATTGCAGCATTGCCAGGTGGACTCTGTCCTCACGGGATAGCAGGGTTTCTGAGTGGTGGACTTACAGTAAGGGGGCCATGCATATAGCCGAGTGTTGACTTTGAGTGTGTTGGCTGGTGTTGGTGGCCACGGGCGTCATCAGTCTGAACGACAGCGGAATCTGCTTATTGTTGCTAGATCTGGAAAATGAGGAACAAATTAATCTACAGTGAGAGTCCTGCTTACTTTACTTAACCCCTTGATGATCATGACTTGTTTGGAGTTAATTCTGGCTATCATTCATTCTATCTATCTATCTATATGCTCAGGCCCAATCCCCACTTTTCCTATTTTTTATTTTATTTTCCTATATTTTATTATTATTATTATTTTTTATTGTTTTTTATTTTCTTGGGGGTGGCCGACTCAAGACAGAGCAAGAACAGGAAAACACAAGACAAAACAGCGAACAAACACAGACAAAACACAAAATTCACACACATCTAGGTCACCCAGGAGAATACCCAGAGACCAGGGTCACCCAGGTCGCTCCAGCACTCCCCCGGCCCCCGACCACCTGGAGAGGCTCCGATCTCAGCAGGCAGACATGTAGTGGAGCCAAAGCCACAAGCCCGCCCACCACACTTCCAGACGCACCCTTCATATTAATCGTTCCCCGAGCCAGGCGCCTGATGGACTTTATCTAGTCCAACTTGCGCCCGACCCCTTCCCCCAAATGACCACGTGTTCACTCAACTATTCACAAGCATTCTCCATTCATTCCTGTTTATTACCACTTCCTTTGCCTGATCTATAGTCATTCCTCTATCATCCAAAGCTTGTCTTACACAGTCTCTCCACCTCAATGGGAGTCTTCCTGCCCTTCTATCTCCCCTTGTATCTGACTCATATATTCTCTTTGTAAGCCTTTCATCTCCCATTCGTTCAACATGACCATACCAGCTCAGCACCCTTCTGTCCACTCTGGCTGACAAATGTTCCTGCTGCCCCACTCTCCTACGTATCTCTTCATTCCTCAATCCGTCTCTACGAGTAACTCCATCCATACTCCTCAAGCAGCTCATCTCCATCACATCCAGCTTTCTTCTCTCCTTTTTCATTCATGTTATCACCAATCGGCCAATTAACTTAAAAATAAACCAAATGAATGAAATAAATGAAACTGATGAATACATGTGGATTAGAAGATTTTTTACAACTTAGGAAGGAATTAAAAGGGTAAACACTCAATTAACCCTGACTTCAATATACCCATCCTAATCTAAATATAACTGAATAATGATAGCCAGAATAAATTGCCAAAACACATCATAATCCTCAAGGGGTTAAAGGTATAATGTGCATTATAAACAGTTTATTATTGAAATATCTGGGAAATGAAGGAAATTTTATCTACAATGCGGGTCCTACTTCATCTACTGAAAGGTGAATTGCCAGTTAGAAATTAAATCCAGTACTGTACCTCTCTGAAGTGCATGTTATTTTAATGGCTAAATGGAAATACTAGATGGACTATAAATTAGTTGAAGTTTAATATATATGAAAAATTATGAACTTAAAATATCAAATAGCACAAACAATAAATATATAGTAATCTGATAACCTGTAGCGGATTCAAGGCTCCGATAAATATAGCAGATAAAGTTTCTTGTTTAAAGACGCCTATATTTGCACAATCTCACGGGCCTCAAATCAATGATAAGCTCATTACAGTACTACATCCAGCTTATAATAGCTGCATTAGGTTTCATGAAGATTGGTAGGTGGGTATGCATATCATCCACATTATGTGGTCAATGTGTTGATCAGAGAATGTAATCTTTGCTGGACAGTATATTGGGTCACTGACTAGTTATACTTTCTAGCATCACATCAAGGTGGTTGACAATATAGCCCAGGGTGCCAGTAAGGATGTAAGTCTCTGTAGTTGGTAGCAGTGTTCTGCTCCCAACAGTCTCATATTAGTCCCTGGAGGTGGTACAGTAATATGGTACTGGAACCAGGGGGAGGAACTACTGTACCACATTACATTACATTAATGAAGTCAACGCACCAGGCGACAAAGGCCATATGGCACAAAATATTTAAAGACTGGAAGGAAGTCAACTAAATATCATCGAGAACTCGAACATGATGAAGGAAGGACATAATACGGGAGATGGAAAACGAGGGAGATTCAGAAAGAAAATCAGCAAGACATGGCAGCCGGCGGAGGAAAGCCAGAAAAGGGAAGAAACGCGTGCGGGCAACGGAAAATAAGGGGCAATCGAGGAAAAGATGGGAGACAGAAAGCTGAACGGTACAGCGCGAGCAAAGAGGCGGAGGAGAACGGGACATTAAAAACGAATGGGTAAGTCTGGTGTGGCCAATGCGGAGACGGGCCAAAGCCGTCTCCCATCGGCGATTATGGTGGGAGGGATCAGACCACACAGAAACGGACGGTTTGACAGAACGAAGTTTATTAATGGAGATAGTGGACCACTGAGTCTGCCACCTCGACAAGGCAGGGAAGAAATCAGAGGCCGGGACAGCAAGTGAGGAGCGGGTACCCCGCACGGCAGCAGAACGAGCAAGGCAATCAACCCGCTCATTACCGCAAACGCCAACGTGGCTGGGAACCCAGCAAAAATGTACAAGCTTTTTGCGGACGGAAAGGCGGAAAAGCCATTCCTGAATGGAAAGAACTAAAGGGTGTAGAGCAGGGGAGGACTGTAAGATAAGTAGAGCACTGAGAGAATCAGAGAACAAAGTAAAGGACGAGGAGGGGAAGGAACACATAAAACTGAGGGCAATAAAAATAGCATAAAGTTCAGCAGTTAAAATACTGGCAACGGGAGGTAAAGAATATTGATACGAGCAAGTGGGAAAAAGGACGGCAAACCCCACGCCTACCGACGTCTTGGAGCCATCAGTTAACACAGGAGTGGTTGTAGCGTGAAGAGAGGTGATCTAAGAAACGATACCGTATATATTCAACAAACAAGCTGACAGGACACATCCCGGTCTTACTCCTACATTGACTTCAAAAACTTTCACGTAACTTATCCCCTACCTTCACATTTGCCATTCCTATAAAAAGGTTTTACTGATAATAGCAACTTTCCTCCCACACCATATACTGTTAACACATCCCACAGACCTACCCTCTATACTTTGTCTTACATTACATTACATTAATGAAGTCAACGCACCAGGCGACAAAGGCCATATGGCACGAAATATTTAAAGACGGGAAGGAAGTTAACTAAATATCATCGAGAACTCGAACATGATGAAGGAAGGACATAATACGGGAGATAGAAAACGAGGGAGATTCAGAAAGAAAATCTGCAAGACATGGCGGCCGGCGGAGGAAAGCCAGAAAAGGGAAGAAACGCGTGCGGGCAACGGAAAATAAGGGGCAATCGAGGAAAAGATGGGAGACAGAAAGCTGAACGGTACAGCGCGAGCAAAGAGTCTGAGGAGAACGGGACATTAAAAACGAATGGGTAAAGTCTGGTGTGGCCAATGCGGAGACGGGCCAAAGCCGTCTCCCATCGGCGATTACGGTGGGAGGGATCAGACCACCCAGAAACGGACGGTTTGACAGAACGAAGTTTATTAACGGAGATAGTGGACCACTGAGTCTGCCACCTCGACCAAAGAAACCTGGACAAGGCAGGGAAGAAATCAGAGGCCGGGACAGCAAGCGAGGAGCGGGTACCCCGCACGGCAGCAGAACGAGCAAGGCAATCAACCAGCTCATTACCGCAAACGCCAACGTGACTGGGAACCCAGCAAAAACGTATAAGCTTTTTGCGGACGGAAAGGCGGAAAAGCCATTCCTGAATGGAAAGAACTAAAGGGTGTAGAGCAGGGGAGGACTAAGATAAGTAGAGCACTGAGAGAATCAGAGAACAAAGTAAAGGACGAGGAGGGGAAGGAACACATAAAACGGAGGGCAATAAAAATAGCATAAAGTTCAGCAGTTAAAATACTGGCAACGGGAGGTAAAGAATATTGATACGAGCAAGTGGGAAAAAGGACAGCAAACCCCACGCCTACCGACGTCTTGGAGCCATCAGTAAACACAGGAGTGGTTGTAGCGTGAAGAGAGAGGTGATCTAAGAAACGAGACCGAAGAACGAGGGGAGAAGTAGAGGACTTGGAACAAGGGAGGATGGAAGGGCAAACCGAAGGACGAGGGAAAAGCCAGGGGGGAAAAGAGCAAAAGCGGAAAGGGAGGACGTTAGAAACAGGGAAAGAGCATGATGCGAGCAGCGAGAGCATGCGGACAGAAAACTGAGAACCAAGACGGGGATAGACGAAAAAGTAGCAACGACCGAAGGGGGAAGGGAAAGATGTGAAGATGGGAATTGTTGAAGGCGAGCGTAAGAACGAAGTGACAGGAGAGCCCGACGGCGATAAAGAGAAGGGAAACCAGACTCAGCATAGAGGCTTTCAACAGGAGAGGAACGAAAAGCACCAAGGGCAAGACGAAGACCAGAGTGATGAACAGAATCAAGAGCATGGAGAACAGAATCAGAGGCTGAAGAGTAAACTTGACAGCCATAATCCAACTTAGAGAGGACAAGAACCGTATGAAGCCGAAGAAGAAGCGCTCGATCAGCACCCCAAGTGAGGTGGGACAAGGACTGCAGAAGGCGGAGGCAGAGTAAGGCAGCATCCTTGAGAGAAGAAACATGAGCGGACCAATTAAGACGAGAATCAAAAGTAAGACCCAAAAAAGTAGTAGAGGAACGATAAGGGAGGGCAGTACCATAAAGAGTAAGAGGAGGATGAGGAATAGAATGGCAACGAGTAAAGGACATCGCGCAGGATTTGGAGGTGGAAAAACGGAACCCGTGGCGGGTTGCCCACGAAGAAACAGCCAGAATAGCGGATTGGATAAGAAGACTTAAAGCAGCAATATCTGTGTCGGCTGCGTAAATCGCAAAGTCGTCGACATACAAGGAAGACCGAACCCCGACAGGAAGAGAAGACATGATACCGTTGATAGCAATGAGAAAAAGGACGGTACTCAGGACACAACCCTGAGGGACACCTTCCAACTGAGAGTAAAGACGAGATAAGTGGGAAGCGACTGACACGAAAGGACCGAGAAGAAAGAAAATTCTGAATAAAGACTCCTAGATTACCGTAAATGCCACAAGAACGGAGCTGACGCAAAATGTGGTACTTCCAGGTAGAATCAAAGGCTTTTTCGAGATCGAAAAAAAAAACAATGACAGTTTGACGACGAGCAAAAGCTGTCCTGATATAAGATTCCAAGCGAATGAGGGGGTCAAGCGTACTACGAGCACGTCTGAACCCGAACTGGGAAGAAGACAACAAATGGCGCGACTCAAGAATCCACATGAGACGAGCGTTAATCATACGTTCAAAGAGTTTACACAGGCAACTGGTAAGGACAATAGGGCGATAGTCCTGTGGGAAAAAACCAGACTTGCCAGGTTTAAGAAAAGGTATGGTCAGGGCAGTACTCCAAGAGGGAGGGAAAACACCAGAAGACCAATTTTGTTATAGAGAGCTAACAAGAAGACCAGAGCTTGCGAGGAAAGATGTTTGAGCATGAGATAATGGATACCATCAGGACCCTCAGAAGTGTTCTTACAGGCACGGAGAGCGGTGCGTAACTCAGTTGAGGAAAAAGGAGCATTATAGGATTCGTCAGAGGAAAGACTAAAAGTAATTGGAGTACTTTCCGCAACGACTTTAAGCGAGTGAAACTCAGCAGAGAGGTGAGAACCACTGCTAACTGAGCTAAAGTACGAGCCCAATCGATTAGCAATTGTTTCGGAGTCTGCCACAGAAACACCATCAATGCGGAGGACTGGAGCACGGAAGGGAAGATGTTTACCAGAGATCTTACGAATAAGTTTCCAAACCGAAGCGACAGGAGTGCGAGACGTAATAGAAGAAACATAGGACTCCCAACTCCGGCGTTTAGCGGCTTTGGTAGTACGACGGAAAAGAGCAGATGCACGGCGAAAGAGAAAAAATGACTCCTGAGAAGCAGGGGGGGAGACGCTTACGGCGAAAACTTTTCCAAGCCGCCCGTTTAACCCGGAGGGCCCTGGAACACTCAGGAGACCACCAAGGGACGCATTTAGACGAGAAAGGGCGAGACGTCCGGGAAATGGACGTGAAAGCAGCACCGAAAACCAGATCCAGAAAAAATGAGAGCATGACACGGACCGATGAGAAAGGAGGAGGAAGCAAAGAAGGAACAGTAAGGGAAGCGAAAGAAGACCAGTCCGCCCGCTGGAAGCACCAACGAGGGGAGTTAGGAGTAGGAGAGTAGGTAGTCAGAGAAAGGAGAATAGGAAAATGGTCGGAATTGTGAGAATTCTCGAGAACTTACCAATGAAAATCAAGGGAAACTGAAGGGGAACACAGGGAAAGATCGATACAGGAAAACGTACGAGCCCGAGCATCAAAATGAGTAGGAGCACCAGAATTAAGGATAAAAAGATTACGGTCCAAGAGAAAATGTTCAAGCCGACGACCCCGGGGTGAAATAACATTGTCACCCCACAAGGTGTGCCGACCATTAAAATCATCAAGGACTAAGAATGGAGTCGGCAACTTAGATAAAATCTCGCAGAATTCGGTAAAATCGATGGGAAGAGAAGGCGACAAATACACAGAAACCATTGTTAACCAGCGGTCAAGATAGACTCTAGCAAAGGTGCAAGGGAAATGAGTAGAAAAGGACAGCTCTTTAAAAGGGACAGAACGATGAATAAGACAAGAGTCATGGAGAGAGTGGGGAGAACTATAAAAAGAGTAATGAGGAAAGGGAACAGGAGAGAAAAGACGAGTCTCCTGAAGACAAACGACCTTAGGGGAGTGAAGAGAAAGAAGAAAACGTGGGTCAATCCTTTGAGCATTAAGACTACGAAGATTCCACTGCAAAATGGACATAATAAAAGAAAAAGAAAAAGAAACTAAGAGGAGACTAAAGGACGAAAAAACAACGAAAACAGACAAAAGAAAACCATAAAAGGAGGCAAAAGCCACCAAAAATAAGAATGCACAGAAAAAGAGGAAGGACACACATAGGAAAGAAATATACACAAATAACAATAAAGGTAAAACACACACACTTATGTACAACTAAGAAAAGGTGAATGAGGATAACGTGGAGAATTAAAAGGAGGCAAAAGCCAACAAAAAAAGAAAGGGAAGAATACACACTTATGCACAACAATGAAGAGTCGGATGGGCGAACGGGGAGACAAATACAAATAATGATAAAGGGAAAAATACACACTTACGTACAACAATGAAGAGGTGGATGGGTTAACAGGGAGACAGAAGAGAAGGAGGCAGAGGGGAGGACCGAAAACCGGGGGGCATAGGGAGGCTTGACAGCGAAAGAGAAGAAGAAAGAGGAGGGAAGGGCAGAGGACGAAAGAGAGACAGAAGGAAGAGAAGAAGGTTGGGAAGGGGTAGAGACGGAAGAGGGGGGGACAGGGGAAGGAGGAGGCGGTTGAGGGGTAAGGGGCAGTGTAGAGGGGACGGGATGAATGTCAGCTGAAACGGTAAGAAGCGGGGGACGAGAAGAATCGAGAAAGGCTCGAATCTTGGGAATGGACTCAAAGGACATGTTTAAGTCAGAGGGAGGGCGAAGGCAGGAAGAAGAAAGAGATGGAGAGGAGGAGGAAGGAGGCAACCTCTTTTTCTTCTTCTCACCGGGACTCGGACTCCGGACATTACGGTGGAAGTCCCTGCGTTTAGAAGAGGAGTGGGGAGAGTGAGAACGGGAGGTACGGGAAGGAATTTTGGAAATCCATTTGGTAGAGACAGGAGACCGGAAGGAAAGGGAACCACGAGACGAGGGAGGAGGAGAACGAGAGGAAGGCTTGGGATGGGACCGCTGGCGGGTGGGGCATTGAGCCAAACCAGAAGAAGAGGGGCGAGGGCGAGGAGAGGAAGTGGAAGGAGAGGAAACAGAAGTAGGAGTAGAAGAGTCAAGCACAGAGAAAGAGTTAGACGACGAAGAGACAGTAATCGGAGGAGTGGAGACAGAAGAAACCGAAGGCGTAGAAGTAAGGGAAGAAGGGACAGAGCGGAACAGAGGAAGAGGAGGACGAGGACAAGGGAAGCGGAACGGAGGGAGTGGAAGAAGAGACGGGAGGGTGAGAGATAAGTGCAGAAATCAGACGAGGTGAGAAGCCCATGCGAAGAGCTTCCTTACGGGCAGCAGAGTGAGTAAGGCCTTGTTTTGCTTTAAGAATTGTAACTTCAGATTCAAATTTGTAAACTGGGCAATCATGGGAATAGGCAGGATGGGAGGCTTTACAGTTGAGGCAGCAGGGGGTCGTAGACGGGCATTCATCAGCAATATGGCCAGGTTGCGCACAGTACGGGCATGTAGGATAGTCGGGGTTGAGAGAGCGACAGTATTTCACGGGATGGCCAAAACGCCAGCAACCCCTGCACTGCTGAGGGCGGGGAAGGGATTCCAAGACGTCGATGCGAGTACCACCGACAATAACGTGAGAAGGGAGAATATTACCATCGAAAGTTATTTTAGCGATATTAGAGGGATAGCGGCGAGGTTGGATGGTGTAACAGACAATATTAATTACAACATGGTCTTGAGCAACAACGGCCTTCCCAATAAGGTCGGCACAATCTTTGAAGTCCCGATCACCGAGTTGGATAGAAGGGATCAGGACAGTACCTGTGCACGAGTTCATGCTTTGGTCTTTAAAAGCAGGGATGGGAGTACCGTTGGGATCTGCAAAGGCCGCCATAGCAGCAGCCTGACTCTCGTTTTGCACTGTAACTAGACGGGAATGATCATGACTAGAGTGGAAAGTGACATCCTTGCCCACCCTCTGAAGGAGACTGAGGTGGAACAGAAGGTCATCTCCGGCAAGAGGGGCTAAGGCGGGGATAGAAAAGAATTTAACAAAATCGGCAGGGGCAGAGATCGGAGAGAGGAAGACTAGAAGAACGAGGGCGAGCAGAAGAAACTGAAGTAGATGGAACCGAAGGCGAAGGAACTGAAGAAAAAGAAGGAGAATATGGTTCTAAAGTGACTATGTGAGATGAGGAAGCAATGGAGGAAGGAAGAGTGGCAGATGCAGTAGAAGGGATAGCAAACGACGGAAGAGGAGGGCTGAACTGGCGGAGCGGGGAGGGATATGGAAGAGGAAGCTGTAGAAGAAAGAGCAGGCTGAACTAATGAAGAATCGGAAAGAGGTGACCCTCCACGTCTACCAAAGTCGAAGCCGAGGAAGGCGCCGGAGAGCGGTCAATGAGGAGAGAGTCAGAGGTTTGAGCTGGTACGGTACTAGTAGGTACGGATGCGTCTAGGGCGGAAGCCCCAGAGAGTTGAGAAAGGTCAGGTGGAGAGTCAGCGAGATCGCGTGGGACGGGGACAGGGTGCGCCTTAGCTTGGTCCGGGGTAGTGGGGTTGTATGGACGGACCATGACCCAAGTTGTTTTTACTATTCTAATTTCGGTTTGTTGGAAAACGAAAAAGGAAAGAAAAACTAACCAAGGGGAAGAAAAAGAAAAAAAAAGAAAAGAAAAATCAGAAACAAAGCAAAAATGAAGAGCGTACCATAAGAGCTAACAGAGCCCCCCGTCGCGAGGCAGGAAGCTCAGACCCCCACACCGACAGCACAAACAGGGGCAGGTCCTAGGGGGTTCATCCCCATACCCTACCCCCCTAGACAAGGGGGGATAGCACCACTATGTACAGAGAGGCCTAGCTTAGGTAAAACCGCTATACTGGGACTGATGGCAAAATTAATTGCAAACATCCCCAATCTGTACGTAATGGAGGGCAGCCGGACAGAAGCCAGGAAACCCACCAGGAAGGTAGACCGGACCCCCGGAAACCGAGACTGGGCCTCACTGATGGGCGGTCCATGGAGCGACAGCACGGGCGACCCCGCCGCCGCCCTGGTACCAACCCCCACGTGCAGTGAGCTAGCTGCCACTGCCCCTGTAAACGGGTAGGAGTCAGAACTCCCCACTCAGCGAGGGAAGGTGTCTAGAGCCTAGCCGGCACAATTTAGTGAAAAAGGAGGAGGAAACCCTCCGCAAAGCGAGGTCAAAATCGGGAACCAGAAAAACGCAGTCACCGGAAGGTTCCGCTTATCCCAAAGATGACGGGGGGGGTACTTAGTCCACGACGCCGCTGTAATCCCTGCTCCGAAGAGTGGATGACAGCGACCCCGCTTCGAGCCCCGCCACCACGACAAGGTGGCTCCCCAACGGCGGGGTACTTTGTCTTAGGCTTTTTCTAAATCCACGAATGCTGCATAGTTTTCCGTTCTTTGCCAGATACTTCTCTAACAAACGCATGGAGGCTATCTGGTCAACTCAGCCCCTGCCCTTTCTGAAACCTCCCGGTTCCTCTATTTTGTCATCCGTTATCTTCTGCAGTCTGTTACTACTCTTGCGTATCCTTTTCCAGGTATGCTAAGCAAGCTAATTCCCCTAGAACTCTTACTCTTCTTTACTACCCTTCCCTTTGTACAAGGGTACTATCACAGCTTTCCTCCAGTCCTCTGGTACACTTTCCTTTTCCCATGCTAATTTACATAACTCATGCATTATGTCAACAGCTTCTCTTCCATATATCAGCATCTCACCTTGGATGTTATCTACTCTAGCAGCTTTGCACATTTTAAGTCTATTGATTGCTTCTTTTACTGCTCTGCTTATCTGGCTTTCAACTAACCTGTTTATTCGAACGCTCTCCATTCCCATGGATGAGATTTCTGCCTTCCCTACTCTTTACAGCTAAGCTACTAAAATCATCCTTCCATACTTTCACCAAACCATCACCCTCTACTACCTTCCTATTCAGGTATCTCATTCTACCACCAGAGACGCAT
Organism: Paralithodes platypus; assembly: GCA_032716605.1. Lineage (NCBI taxonomy): Eukaryota > Metazoa > Arthropoda > Malacostraca > Decapoda > Lithodidae > Paralithodes > Paralithodes platypus. The sequence goes on from CM064487.1 coordinate 103,196,452, forward strand.
CCAAAATTTAAAAAAAATATTTACTTAAATTTGACTAAAACGCATTTTGATTTAGAGCTATACAGATAGATTAAATTTGTTTAGACATATTGAAGGCATAAAGATAATTAAAATTTTAAAATTTAACAGAAACTTCACTTATTAAATGGCGAATAGATTTTAGACTTCTACTTTTACATATGTAAAACTTTCAAAATAAACTAACCAAAACTTATATGAACAGTAAAAAGACAAAAACTAATAAAAATCGCTGGGGAAACAAAGCTTAAGTAAAATAATTTATAAATAAAAGTTTGAAAGGGTTTAAAATTTCTAGACTGAAAGCATTAGAAAATAGTCTAAATTACATATTTTGTACAAACTACTTTAAACAATAGTTTAATGGCCTCTTTCTGCAATACCGCATTTATTTTTCAACCTTTTAATTATATTTTGGGTACAGATTTAACTATTGCTTTGGAATTATATAATATATATGATCTTCCATTACTATATTACATTCTTGCTCTTAACTGGGCTAAACCTGATTTATATTACTTAACTTTTTAACCAAAATTCCTTCCGATGACTAGTCTTTAGCAGATAAACTTATGTTATAAACCAACCAGAATTAAGTCACTATAAAACTTGCAAAATAAACAAACTAAAACTGGTAAAACATAAAAGCAACTTATAATCTTATGAAGTTAATAATACTGAAGTTTCACAACTTGATCACTGCCAAAGCTTTATGTATATATATACATTAAAAACAGATTCCTAAAAAGCTTATTTTATGCACGGAACACAAGGTTGATTATAATACAATAACAAAATTTTAGAATTTATTTGCTAATAATCCTACAAAGATATATATAATTGTTTTCAGACAGTTATATTAATCATAAAAAAAATAAGTGACCAGAACTTAAACTTAAAGTAGATTAGGTGAAAATATCAAAGTTCGTGAACATGGGAGCTACACCAAGGGATCAGATCATATAGTCTGATAGTTAATAAATAATCTATATTTTATTAATTTCACCACACCACCAAACACCTCAAATGAAATTAATGAAAGCAATTAAGTGATTCCCCGGGATTCGAACCTGGGTCATCACACATATTTGTAGACGCCTTAACCATTACACCACCAGGACTTAAAAACACTAAATGTGAGTCAGCTCTGAACAGCGCTGCCTGGAGCACTACCATTAGGGCGCGAGACCAGAACCGCACTTAGTGTGGAACAGTCTTTAAATTGATTGAGTTTATTTATAAAGAATTAATGCTGAAGCGTAGTTTCCACAGCGAATTTGTAAGTTGTTTTGTCTTTTTACGGTGTTAGTCCAATTTTTAGTTAGTTTTATTTTGAAAGTTTTAAATTATAATTATGTAAGAGTAAGTTAAACTGTATATGAGCACTATATACTTTTAAACTATTTTGAGCAAGTGAAGGGTAGAACAAGATGGAGTTTTACTTTAGTAGAAACAAAATATATAAAACACTGGGAATGGGCCTGAGTAAAATAAATAGAAGTAGATGTCTAACAGGTTCTCGTCCGTTGCTGTAGTGCTGGAGGTGCGGAAGCCTTAAGTTGACTTAGTGCTGAGCAGAAGTGTGGAATCCTTAAGGGGAGACACTGATTTTCTGGACCCCCTTCTCCCTAATGTTTAGCCCCACTAGTTGAGATTTTAAGACCGATTCCATTAGTTTGGAGATTTTATGACTAGTTACCCCATTTCTGTAAATATTAGGACCCTTTGTGCCATTTAAGTGTATTTTTTCCTGGCGAGCAATAGCGAGCCTGTAATTTTAGGAGGAATCAGCCTTTGGCCGTGATATTTCTCTACCTAAAAATGTACAAATTTATCTTTAAGGGTTGTCCAGGGGGTAATTTCCAAAGCTTGATAGAGGGCTAGCGAGAAAACTATGAAATAAAGTAATAAATAAATTAATAGACTATAAAAACGGCCGTCTCTCCTTAGTTGGCGTAGTGCCGAGTGGAAGCCTTAATTTTCAATCCAGCCAGCGTAGGGTCGAGGTTTTCAAGGTTACTTGTTCGAGTTTCCGTTCTTCCTGCACACCGGACCAAACTTGTTGAACACAGAATTGCTAAACTTTAAACTAAGTTATTAAATATATTAGCATTCAAGAATTATATTGATTTCATAAGAATTTAGTAATTATTGTAACAAAACTAAACTCCTTAGCACCTGATATATTTTCTCTATACAAACTAATATAACTTATTTAAAGATTAAACTAAAGCTTGCTTCACAATTTTCTCTAAATGGCCGAATAGTCACAATACCACGCTAAGTTACCGCCGGCTAGCAAAAAAATAGCAAGAACCATGAAATATATATGTTGTCCCTATTCCGGCTCTGTCTCGAATACTGTAGATTATAAGCTAAACATTATATGAATCTAATAGTACCCCAAATAAGTAGGAAGTTAAAATATACAAATTTAAAATAAACTCCAAAGTTACTGTTCAAAATGCTTTTAAATTTATCGGAAATTAAACCAAGAGAATATTATAATTTAAAAATTGCAACACAAACAAACCACATCTTGGACAAGATAAAATGCAAAGGAACTATTCAAAATCGCTATGTGGAAATAACTCTTAAATAAAATTTGAAATTAAATCCAGATCCAAGTACTGTATGAAATTACATCCTCATGCTGAAGGGGTTAAGTACCACACAGTGAAATGGTTCAAGACTAATTATGTTCTATCGATTTAATTCAGATTTGTTTTCACCAACCCACCAATTAATTTACAAATAAACCTAACTAATGAAATCTATAAAAGTAATGAATACATTTAGTACTCCAAGGACTCTAACCTAGGATACTCTGACCGAAATTCCGCACACTAAGCATTAGGCTATCAAGACAGTTACCCGGTCAACTCCACCCCTTCTCCAGCGTTTTGTTAAAGAATACTACATTAGAGTTACTACAGCCAAAAGCAACTGATCACTGGTAAACATAACTTGTGCAAAATCTAGAGACTAACTTTACAATTCTGTCATTTCATATTTTTTCACAAACCAACTCTTCTAAACTCAATGAATTAAACTAATACATGTGGCACTCCAAGGACTCTAACCTGGGATCCCCACATTTATGCATTACGCTAACAAAGAAAACTTTAAACCTTGTGACTGGTAAGGAAATATATTAATAAAATTGAAAGTTATGAGCAATGTCATGTACCGGGTATATATATAAGTTTGCTTTTGACTATACAGTTTAGAGAAGTTAGATTAGTTTAGATTATAAAGTTTGGTAAGTTTTGGTTAAGTTGGGTATGTTAGTAAGAGATAAGATAGGAGCTTTATGTTAGTACAAGGTAAGTTAAGAGCTTGGTTAAGTTGGCTACGTTAGTACAAGATAAGTTAGGAGCTGGGGTTAAATTGACCGAGGCTGGCATGGATATTACCCTTCTATTCATATTTTTTCATCAACCAACTTTACTTTTAAACTCTATGAAAACAAATGCTGTACATGGGCCACTCCAAGGACTCTAACCTAGGATACATCAAAACTCCGCGCATTTATGAATTACGCTATGAAGACTGTTCTAAAAATATGAAAGTTGTAATAATTCTAATTACCCAGTTCCAATCTATACCCTAGTCCCCCTCGCATCATCCTACCCAAGAACAATACTCCGATCTAAACTCCTACCCACAACAAGCTTCCACATATTGGTGATTTCTATGCACGTATCATTCGTGTTCCGTTACTCCAATGCAAAGTGCCTCAAAGTTAAACTATACCTTACATTTATTCACAAGAATTCCAAAATTTTATGTTTTTTACACCAACCAACTTCACATCTAAACTCAATGAAATCAACAAATACATGTGGCACTCAGAGGACCCGAACCCAGGATACTCATCGAAATTCCGCGCACTATCCATTACGCTATCAAGACAGTTAAAGAAATATACACAAGCCTAAGAATTATTATGCAGTTTCGAATCCTGCATTTACTATGTTTCACAACCCAAACTTCCTTCGTTCAAGCTTTCTTAATTTGACAATTTTTTGTTGTTTAGTTACTCAAATTCAACAGAGTTCCACAAATCTTTAAATATTTTAACAGTAACTTTCGAGTTAGTTTTAAAGTCCTATATTTTAATCTAATTACACTAATTCATATTTTTTCACCAACCAACTTTACTTCTAAACTCGATGAAATCAACAAATACATGTGGCACTCAAGGACTAACATAGGATACTCGCACGAAAATTGCGTGCACTTATGCATTACCGGCATACAAAATAAATTTAGAAAACTTAGGATTTAGGCCTACAAATATGACAAAGTATGATTTTGAAAAAGTATAAGGCCAGAAAAATACTAATGAAGTTTATGTTGAATCAAACTTAATATACTGCAATAGACAATTTACTGCAAGGACAAATTGTTCAAAAGTTTAATACTATTTCTGCATTAAATATTTAACACTATTTTACAATTCACTAAGAATGTATACTATTTACTCATGTGTAGTAGCTTCAATGGTTTACATTAAGAAACTATTCCCCCTTCCAGAATAATTCTAGTACAATTTTTTGAAGTTCTAGTGCCTCAAGGTTACATAACTATTCATATTTTGTCACCAACCATCTTTACTTACATACATAACATTTTAAGACCGAGTGTTCCACACATAAGTTCAGTTTTAGTCTCTTGTCCTAATGGCGGCGTTCCAGGCAACCCTGTTAAGGGCTGCTTCACTTGTCAAGCTCTTGGATTTGAGATCGGCGCGTATAGTCCGATCCCAGGTCTTCCTCGGTCCACCCCTTGGTGCAGCTCCCTCCACAATCACAGACTTGCATTTTTTCACCCAATTTTGTTAATCCATTCTCTCCACATGTCCATACCATCCCAGTCTACTTGTACGCATCACCTTGCTAATACTCTTTATACCTAAAAGTCTCTTTAGCTCAACATTTGTTATTCTATCCTGTAGCCTGGTCCCACACATCCATCTCATTACGCTCCATTCTGTTGATATCCTCTACTTTAACGGCCCATGTTTCCGAGGCATACGTCATTGCACTTCTAACACATGAGGCATACACCTTTCCCTTCAGGGGAGAGGCATTCTTTTCATAGTCAGGATTGGCATCAATTCTCTGAACTTCCCCCCAGCCACACCTAATTCTAGCAACAGTGGCAGCCTCGGCCCCACCACCGGCAGAGATGGTATCTCCTAGGTAACAAAAAGTGTTCACCAGCTCCAAAGACTCATTTCCAAAAATTCACAGCCACAGGATCATCACTGAACACAAGCTCGCCTTTGCACACTACACACTCAAATTTTTCTATTTCTGACTTATCCTTCGGCAGGGGCCCCTTTATTCTACTACAGCGCTTACTCCCATGGTGTACCCAACATCAACAGATGCTACATTGAATTGAGTTAACGCCCACTCCCTTTCCACACACTTCACATGGGTATACACCGCGCTTTTCTACATTGCCTCGTCTCAATCTACAATGCATAACCTTGGTTTTGTTAATATAGATTCTTAAACCCTTGCTCGCCATGCCCTCTCTCTACTCTCTGAATTTGTCCTCAGCATCTTGCATACAGTCAGCTATTAGGACTAAATCGTCTGCATAAAACAGTTCCAACGGGAGTCCGCCTCTAAAAACTCTAGCCAGCGCCTCAAAGACCATAATAAAGAGGGGGCTTAACACTGAACCCTGATAGACTCCAACACTGACTGCGAACTCATCACTCCGTACACCCTTCACCCTCACCGCACTTCGCGAATCCTCATACAGCTTCATTATCACACGCACCAGCCATACTTCCACACCAAGTTTCCTCATAGACCACTGCACAACATCTCTAAGCACCCTATCAAAGGCCTTCTCCAAGTCTTACAAACACAAAGTAAAGATCCCTGCCTTTTAGTAAGTATCTTTCCTGTATCTGCCCGACTATGAAGATGGCATCGGTTGTACCACGTACTGGCATAAAACCAAACTGCATATCATCAATAGAGATGCTCTGCCTGATCAAACCCTCAAAGACTCTCTCACAGACCTTCATGATTTGGTCAAGCATTTTCAGGCCCCTATAATTTCCTCTATCTAGCGCATCCCCTTTTCCTGTGTATATATTTACTATTACACTTTTGAGCCAATCCTCTGGGATTTTCTCATCTTTAAAAATGGTGTTTACCAACTCAGTGACTAAGTGTACACCAATCTCCCCTGAGGCTTTTATCATCTCGGCGACAATGTCTGAGCAACCTGGAGCTTTACCGTCCTTCATTTTATTGATCGAGTCGCTCACTACAGCTCGTGCTATCAAATGAGGGGGCCCAGATATATTTTTTTCGATACTAAGCGGTTCCTGATCCCATTCAAACTCTACATTTAGCAATCGTTCATAGTGTACCTTCCATGCTTCTCTAATTTCATTTTCTGCATACACAATCTTCCCATTATTATTTCTAACACACTGTTCACCTATAATATCCCTACTGTCATTTTTAACTCTCCTAGCTAGGTTGAAGATCCCATTGGGATTGTAAGTGTTACACACTTGTTCGAGGACCAGGTCCTTAATGAGATTTTTAGCATTGTAAATAACTCTTTTGGCAGTTCGTTTAGCTGCCTGGTATTCCTCCCTGCTGCCTCCTTTCTTCCATGCTTTGAAGCCTCTCCTTTTCTCTTTCACAGCATGTTCTACCTCATCGTTCCACCACCAAGAAGTCTTACTCCTGGGATGACCCTTTGTTTTCCCACAGACTTTGTCAGTGGCAGCGATAAGTCTATGCTTAAGAAAGTTCCATTGGCTATTTACAGTTAGGCCTAGCTTCCTTATTTCTATTCATTTCCTCCAGTTCACTATGAAACCCATCTCTAACTTCCTTGTCCTTCAGCAGCCACACTTTCCTTTCGGGAAACTAAATGAAAACAAATACATGTGGCACTCCAGGACTAACCTAGGATACTCTCACCGAAATTCCGCGCACTTATGCATTACGCTATCAAGGCAGCAGTGCCAGTTTCAAGAACTTTACATCTATGAGAGCATAGTACAGTCTGTGACCCATCCCCCTAGGGACAATCACTGTTCAGAGTTTCACAACTCTTTATAACTTTCCTGGCAAGTTCATTTTAGTGACTCAAGACTTTGGATATATGGAAATATGGTTTTACCACACTGTCCTAGAGCGACACCTCCGGGGAATATATAAAAAGGTAGTATAAATCTACTTATCTTTGTGTGCACATGTGGCTGGTGGGTTAAGGGTTCCTGGTTGGCTGGTGTGGCCTGGTAGTGGTAGCTTTGTGTAGTCAGGTAGGTTGGTGTGGCCGGTTAGTGGTAGCTTGGTGTAATCTGGTAGCTTGGTTGGAGTAGTCTGCACCACCTGATAAGGAAAAAGGGTTCGGTCAGGCTTGATCAAATCTTTATAAAATGCTGGAAACATTGGCATGCATATTTATTAGGAAATATATTAAATGCTTAAAAATATCAACTAAACAAATTTAATATAAATACATTTGAAATGATTAAAACAAATATATAGCCTACTAAATATTGAACACTTTAATGCCACTTATAAACTTTTGCAATAATTATTTAGTACAACTAACTTTCTCAATGAACGTGGTCCCGGACCCTGAGAATTATAACCCTATTATGTAGTTTGTTTGGGCTCTGTCTCGAGTCGGCCACGCCCAGCAAGGAGGTATGTGCCATAGTTAAATACATACAAACTTTCTACCCCTAAGCTAACTAACAAGCCAGTTACTTTAGATTGAAGGACAATGATCAACTTTAATATTTTGCTAGTAAGTCGCAAAGCTTCTAAAACAGAAAATTAGTGTGATATTAATGATCTGATTTTGTGCAATTACATATAGATTTAAGATAAAATAGTCTTAATTTAGCATTTATTCTTAATTAACTTCAAAATATAACCCCTTACATATACTTTGGGATATGAAAACTGATACAGGATTAAAATATAAGTGTCTATCCCATTTAAGAAGTACAGTATCTAATAAATTCATATTTAGTCACCAACCAACCAATTAACTAACAAATATACCTAATTAATGAAATAAATGAAACTAATGAATAAGTGTGGTTCTCCAAGGACTCTAACCTAGGATGATACTCTCTCCTAAATTCGGTGCACTAAGCGCTATCAAGATCAAAATATTTAATTTACTTCTCTAAAGTGCATATTCTTCCAATGCCAACTGCACTAAAAAACTTTACAGCACAATTTTAATTTCAAAGCAAAAAAATATATTCTATTCTTATATTACACCCAACCCCTCCCAAAGAAATTAATGAAAGCAAGCATGTGATCCACCGGGATTCGAACCTGGGCTACCACATACAGATTTTAAACACTAACCATTACATCAAGGCAATTACTGAAATATAAATAAGGAACACCCGATTCTTAACATTAACCCTCAATTACAAATCCCAATGTATTTTTATAAACTAATTAAAGCATATGGTCCTCCCAGGATTCGAACTCGGGACACCACACCCAGAACACAATTATCTAAACTATTACACCACCAACACAGCAGCACAATGTTACTTGATCTAGAAGCTTGCCGTGGGAGGAAGATCAGTTAAAAAGGCTGTTATTGGTACCATGTTGTGTGGGGGCTGGTCAGACTATCATACCCTTGCTAAAAATATGTTTAATCTTTACATGTTTAGAGTTCAGATATATATATACGCTGCATTATAATTTAAAATTTTCAATCTAAAACAAAAGCTTGGAAGAACTCTGTAAAAAGACAAAAAAATGCAATAAATAAACTTTTAGCAAATCTTTTTATGGCCATTCTATTACGGTCAGCTCAACCCCTTGTCCAGGTCTAGTGGAGGAAAACGTGCATGTACAGTCAAATTCAGTATTTCACCGCTATCTAGGATTGAGTAACACCCCGTTCTTAATGTTAAATGAATTACAAACCCCAATGTATTTTAATAAACTAGTTAAATCATAGTGCTCCCGGGATTCGAGCTCGGGAATCCACACTCAGACCATAAGCATCTAAACAGAGATACACAGATATTAACTCTACTCTCCAACGCTGAGATTAATAGTACTAGGCTAGTCAATCTCCGTTCAAAACAAGACTAGGAAGTTAAAATATATAAAGCATTAAAACGAACTCAAAAGTAACTAGTAAAATGTCTGTTTAAGAGCAAAGTTATTGAAATATTGATTTTGACCGTACAGAAGATTAAGACAGTTTAGAAGATTAGGACAGTTTAGCAGATATTGTGGTTAATCCTAGCTATGTTAGTGATACAGGTTAGTATATAGATGTTAGTTTGAGTTAGGTTAGGAGCTGGGGTTGACCTGACCGTGGAATTCACATTAACCCCTTCAGACATATATGACGCAGAGGTTGCCAGATTAGCAATAAGAAATAGAGTTCTCTCACTCTTATAATTACCTCTCCAAAATTAGTTTTCTGCCCACATCTAACTCAAAGACAACTGCAGAGGTTGAAGTAACTAAAATAAAGGTTTGTAAAAAACCCTGATGGTAATAAAGGCTTTAAAGTATCCCTAATAGGCTCAAAATTGCGTCATATGTCGGAGAGGGTTAAACTTCTATGGCCTACAGTACAGTTATTGAAACAAGTAATTTTGTTCTGGACCCCCTTCTCATATTTATCCCCATTAGTTTAGAAGTTTGCCCCATTAGTTAGGCAATTTTAACACTTTTCGCCCTATGTATTTTTTATTTGATCCTGGCAAGCAATAGCGAGCCTGCAATTTAAGAGAACCCAGCCCTTGGCCGGGGCATTTTTCTGCCAGAAAATGCACAAATTAATCTCAAAAGAGAGTCTTGGGGGTATTTTGTTTTGTTTTCATGAATGACTTAGAAACTCAATAAATATCCTATTCTTGTCCCAATGCAAGTCTAACAGCCCCCACATACCATGATGCCAGAGAACCACCCTATGACTTTAACTGCTTACCCATATTGGTAAAAGTCAGTGCATCCAAAACTAAACTGAATTTCATATAATCAATAATAAATTTCAGAAAACTCAACATTGAACTCAATTGCAAAACCAGACCACTCAAAGGGTAGAGACTAATATGCCAGCATATAATATACACTGCATTACAGGTTTAAGACCAAACTCTACTGTAAATTTCAATGGTTCGTGTCGGCTACCCCCAGCTATGGGGTATGTGCCGGAGTATATATTGTATATATACATAAAAAAGGCAAACATAGGGCCTCCAGAAACTTAGAGCAATGTTTTGGAGTTTGGGCGTTTGGCAGTATCACTCAAAGAATAACTTCACATCCATGATAACATAGTTTGGTCTTTAATTATTTCCACAACCATTTTGATTAGTTCCTTTGCGATAATCAAAGTATTCCTAGTTTTGGTTAGTTTATTTTGCAAAGCTCTAAATTTTAATTAGTATACACCAGGGACAGTCACTACTCTCAGGACAGAGTCCGTGTACTGGTGGCCGGGATTAATTTTTCACAGCCAGAGGCCTTCTCTGGGAAACTCATTACAGTTGCCACTTATAACTAATTTGGATATGTGGAAATATAGTCTCTGCAGTCTGCCCTACAACACAAGAGGCTCATATTTATTTGTTTTTTTATATGTGAGCGAAAGAGACAAAATGCAGAACTGCCTGTGAAGAGTGCCTCTCCAAAAATTTAAAGAGTGACATGGCCAAAATAAAGGAACGATTGAGCCAAAATGCCTGGACACAGAGCTTGACGCAATTTGCGTCCTATACCCCAGTGATAATTTACAATAACTGCTACGGAAGAACTACTTATCTTGTATGAAGGTTTGTGATCCGGCCGGTGGTGGTAGTTAGTTCCCGAGACTGTCCGACTGATTAGTCCCGCCGGATCAGTCCCGAGTACGGTGTCGAGGGTTGTTGGCAGTGTCTGGCAAGGAAAAGGTTTGTCATTATGAAAATATAATTTACACAAGACTCATAAAATCTAATATTTAAAACAAAAAAATGCAAGCAGAATAAACAAATTTTTGAAAACTAAGCAAATTGATTAAAACATTAACTTACTAACACTGCACTATATTCACAAGGCTAGGGCATAACTAGGTTGTATAGACTTGACATTTACCTTCAACATTTGCAAATGCAACAGATTTATGTATATACTCTGGCACATGCTGGGGGTGACCGAGCCCCAACTTTTAGGGTCCGGGACCACTTTTAGTGTGCCCTCGCCCCTTTCTCCGTCTCATCTAGTAGGTGAACTTTACAATGGGAGGAGGATTCTTAGCCACCTGCCCCCAAAACTGATAAAAATTAACTTAATTATGGTTCAAGTACAACAATAGGTTTAGCTTATGTATCCTTCCAGTTTCACAGTCAATTATCAATATTATCTACCAATGATTATTACTTAAAATTAACTTTATATATAAGCTACAAATTAGCAAGAGAGGAATTTGAACAGGTGAAAAGTATTTTGGGAGATTTAGACTGCATTGCAAGAAAAGTAAAAATAAAGATAAAATATGCAATAGAAAAATGTAATTGAAGAGCTTTAAATTTTTCTGAATGGAAGATTAGAAATTTATACCATGAATAAGTCACTAAGGAACATTTCCAACACATTGAGTTTAAAGACAAATACCACTTCAGATATGTAGCGAGTCATTTAATTATAAAAACCGGTATTAACAGGCTACGATCTTTACCTAGGCCTCAGAAGTGGCCAGTTAATGCAGAGGATATCAATAGAATGCAACACAAGGAGAAGAGTTAGTTTTGTAGAGCAGATTAACCAGACCACTGACCTCCATACGGAACTCTCATATGTAGAAACAACGCTTAAGTAAAATTATTTATAAATAAAAGAACACAATCCACCATATAGGGTGTACATTACTACATGAGCACTACAATTAGTGTCAAAATGTTCTAATAAAATAAAATTTTAAACCTGACAAGACAATAGGACAAAATACAGAACACTAACGATAGTGCTATCTGGTAAAAGTCTTAAAACAGTAGGCTGAATGGATACAACCCAGAGAGGGAGAAAAAAAATAGGTGGGCCCCTTTAACCCCTTCAGACTCATTGACGCAGAGGTTGCCAGATTAGCAATAAGAAATAGAGTTCTCTCACTGTTATAATTACCTCTCCAAAATTAGTTTTCTGCCCACAGCCAACTCAAAGACAACTGCAGAGGTTGAAGTAACTAAACTAAAGGTTTGTAAATACCCCTGATGGTAATAAAGGCTTTTAAGTATCCCTAATAGGCTCAAAAGTGCGTCATATGTCTGAGGGTTAAGCGAGTTTATCCAGCAAAAGTAGTTAAAAAAATTGTACTTGCGAGGGTTTTTAGTAAAATAAAATGTTTTAAGTGCTTCAGAGTTGAATGGAGGGATAGACAGACTAATGAGGAAGTAAGGAGGTGTGGTGTGTAAGTAGACTGGAAAGTGTGAAAAGGAAAACCTTGAGATGGTTTAGCCATATGGAGTGTATGAAGAGAGAATGACTAAGAGGGTGTACGAAAGTAAGATGGAAGGACAGAGCGAGGTAAACCGAGAGAAAAGTGGAAGGATGGAGTGAAGTAAAGAGTGAGGGTGGTGCTGGTTGGAAGGAGGGGCGTCTACTGACTGGGGACAGGTACATGGGGGAGTTTCGTTCGTGGCCATCCCTTTGGGGATCATGGCGTTAGGCAATAGATTGAAAAGTCATCCTTGGTAAACATTTTATTCGCCACGCATGACTATGTGAGACACTTTACCCCCACAGTAGACTAGAGGCCCATATACCACAGGTGATAAGAAACACCCGTTCTTAACAATCATCAATTACAAACCGCAATGTACTTTATTAAACTATTAGCATATGGTCCTCCTGGGATTCTAACTCGGGACACCACACCCAGAACATAAGCATCTAAACCATTACACCACCAACACAAGTTATAACAAACCAGTAATGTACTTCTCTTTGTGAAGGTTTAGAAGTATAGTTGGCTGCCATGAAGGGTTATTACCAGTCCCGTTCAAACACCAACACCATCACGCGCTACACTAAACCACCACCACCATCTGCGGACAACATTTACTTGCTAGTATTTGAACCAAAAGTTCACAAGCTAAATTTAATTACAGTATAGACAAGGTTGATGGTTGAATAGAAAACTTTGTAGACCAAGCACTATGCTATCAAGACCGTTAAAGGTTTATGCACAAGCCTACGATATATTCTGCATTAATAAATTAATCAAAAGTGCAGCTTATGTAAGCAAAACAAAAAATAAAAATACATAGATTCTAAAGTTACTAAAAGAATACCGGTAGAGGGGAGGTGGACGGGCAGCGAGGGAGATTTAGACCAAGAATGAGATTGATTAAATCAAAACCTACAAAACAGTCATGTGGAGTGGGAGGGGCTCCACCTGACCGCATCAGAGGAGCATAGAGGGGATTTGTTCGTGGCCATCCCCTCAGAGATTGAGCCATCTAGTAATAATATATTAAAATATGTCTTCCAAAATTGCGATTATATTTAAAAACTTGCAAAATTAACAAACCAAAACTGGGACGAGACATGCAAAAGAATTTCTAAATTGTTATGTGGAAATAATGCTTTAATCAAATTATTTTTTGAAATAAAAGAAACTACAATGTGTACGTAAATCACTACATGGTCAAGTTAATTTTACTATTTTGGTGAGAGGTTTAGACATTAGGCCAGTAGCAGTTCCATGGGTAGTCTCGTTTCATTAACTATATATCGAGGATTATGTAAAACTTTCAAAATACGCTATGCAAAACTGGGACGACAAGATAAAGGCAAAGTAAATAATAAAAATAGCTGTGGAAAACACGTAGTTGTTTACACCAACCAACTTCACATGTAAACTCAATAAAATCAACAAATACATGTGGCACTCCGAGGACTCTAACCCAGGATACATCTAATTTCCGCGCACTGTGCATTACGCTATCAAGACAGTTAAAATAAAAGAACAATCCATCACAAGTGTACATCACTACATGAGCAAGTTAATCTGGTTCCCAAGCAAACTAATCGCACATGTACAGTACTTTATACTGCATGGGAAACACTTCATACACTGCCACAAGTCAGTAAACCAGAGACCCATATACCCCAGCTGATATTATCTATTTTTTTTTTATTATTTTCACCACACCACCAAACGCCAATGAAATTAATGAAAGCATATATGTGATCCACCGGGATTCGAACCTGGGTTATCACTCAGATTTTTAGATACCTTAATTATAACAAGTAATGCACTTCTCTTGAAGGTGTACAAGTGTAGTTAGCTGCCAAGAAGAGTAATCGGTCTGGGCCCAACACCAAAATCTGTAGAAAACATTTGATTACTAGTATTTTAACTAAAAGTTCAATCTAATAAGACCATGTAAATGCTTAAGTTTGTTTATGGATAATTTCTAAAATTAACAAAAATACGTAATTACACTTTACTGAAAAATATGGAATGGCAATGAAGTTTTCTAAACATGGCTATTACAAAATTATAAAGAGTTGTGTTAGTGGGCGTATCGCCTACCTCTGACTGGGTATATCGTAGTGTTTACTATACCCCTTTGAAAGGACATTAGCCTAACCTAACCTATCCTAGTATTATAGGTGGGGGCTGTCGCCCCCACACTCCCTCCCCACTGTTTGACATCAACTTGGGTGTTTACACTACGTACTCATTTCGAGAACTATTCACTGAAGTCACAGATTCATCAGGGCACCCACCCTAGCCCAGCTCTTGAGCAGGGAGTGCATGGTGGTAAAAAAAACTCTTAAACAAACCAAAACTTATACGACCACAGTAAAAAGAAAACTTCAAAATCGCTAGGACAGTATATGCACAATACAATTCTTAATTATACAAAGACAAGTTATTTGTTAAACTAATTTTAATATTCACATGAATTTCCTAGTCTACTCTTTATATTATCAAACACTTATTGGCTAAATTGTCAAAGTGGTTATATATACTGTACTTCACTCAAATTGGAATAAGGTAGTTTTCGAAAACAAATATTGGTTAAAATCAAATTACATAAGTCATACTAATTTTACATTCACAGGTCACTTTATATACAGTTGCGTATAAACTTACATAAATTCGCTTGACTTTCGGTATAAGCAAGGTGTCTCAGCAGCACAGAAATAAGAATAAAGTGAAAAATTAAAATAGCACTTAAGTATTAATAAACAGCCACACTATACGAAAGTGCTGTATATACAGTACTTATAAATTAGCTTAACGTTATTCTGGCATAAATCCAATATAAAACTTTCAAAAATATACTAACCAAAATAAAGACGAAACTTAAAAAATCACCAAGCAAGATGTCCCCCTGCACCACATAACTCAAAGAATTAAGTTAAAATTGAATAAAATAAAAAAGACTAGCATTATAATTTAAAACTTTCAAAATAAACATACCCAAACTTAAACAAACAGTAAAAATACAAAACTAATCAAAATCGCTATGGAAGAATTATAAATAAAGCTTAACTGCCAACACTAACTAAACTCCTCGTCAACTCATCCCATTGGTAAGGTTCACTTTAATCATTAGCCCTGGTTAGATTGAGATAGATTTAACGCTTTCATTTCATCTGACGGTAAATCTAATCCCTTAGCAGCTAATTTTTAGATATTAATGGAAAAATATGAAACTACGGTCTCTGCATCATTAAGTTTATACAATTAGCACCATATTTCACTACATAATCATCAAAATAATAGAGTAATCTGTATGGGAACTTTGCAATTTACCGTCAGTTAAAGCTAAACTAGGTATAGGTTAGTACAGTAGTGGACTGGAATGACTAATATTTGGAGTTAGTTTTTAAATTATACTGGTACTAAGTTAGGTTAGGTGGTTAGATTAGGCTAATCGCTAAATTGCACCATTTCAAAACATAAAATATGAAGGAAAACCAGGGAATGAAAATAAACAAAATTATGTTAAACTATTTGGAGCCATTGTTAGAATTCTACCGATAGTGCAATTATATATAAATTATAATTGAGCAACATATCTAATAGTTAATTACCCCATGCTTATTATTTCTAACAATTAAGTGTTAAAGTATTCCTATAAACTGCTGTAAGTTACCTTTGTGTTAAGACATCGCATATGTCAGGCTACCCTGGTTATAGACAGTTCTATTTTTACCCACCTTATTACTACATATTTCGCTACAAAATCTTCGGAATACTGTAGCCGAGTAATGATAAACACATCCCAAATTACCCGGTTAGAAAAAATATATTTTAGTAACAGTAGGTTAGTATATACAGTAGAATTAAACTGACCAGGAGTTTAGGTTGCCGTACAAAACTTGTTTCAGATATTATTTGTTACCATTTAAACAAAGATCAAAGACATTGGTATAAAGTAAAGATTCATTAATGCAAACTAGGAGCTGTGGTAATAGCAAAACTAACAAAATTAACTCCATTCACTGGCCCATCACCACTTCCAAACAGCAACAAAGCGTAACAGATAAGAAACACCCTTTTCTCGACATTAATCATCAATTACAAACCCCAATGTACTTTAATAAACTAATCATAGCATATAGTTCTACCGGGATTCGAACTCTGAACACCATACCCAGAACATAACCATCTAAACCATTACACAACCATCACAAACAAAACTACTTCGCAGCACTGGCCCATCACGCTTCCAAATGGCAAGAAAGCGTGAAAGTATGATATAATATAAAACTTCCAAAATAAAAACTTATACGAACACCCACAGTAAAAAGACAAAACTAATCAAAATCGCTGTGGAAGAATCACTTCTGGGTTTAATGTTATTTTAATACCACGAATTTTGTTGATATATTTGAAGATAAATAATGAATCTATATGCTCTAAAGATCATAAGAAAATGTGTTTTAACCCTCGGCAAAACCTAATAAAAAAGTATGGTACTAAAATTTATTTTTTGTAACAAGGTTGTCAATAGGTACTTTCAGTCATCGATAGCTCTAAAGATCATATGAAAATGTGTTAAACCCTCTGAAAAACCTAATATCAAAGTATGGTACTAAAATTTAATTTTCGTAACAAGGTTGTCAATACGGTACTTTCCCCGTTATCAATTTACAATCAAGCTGAAGATTGCAGAGTAAACACCATAGAGTTCATCGACTTTTCTTTCACCTTCGCATAATACAGCCAATTTTTTTTATTTTTTTTATTAAGGGATTAGTACTCAACGAGCGGGGGTGTGGGGGCGGCAGCCCCCACCCATAATACTAGGTTAGGTTAGGTAAGGTTGTTAGGTTAGGCTAATGTCTTTTCAAATCACTATTGGGAAGCCAGCGTGTCTCAACATCGATCGATAGGCCTAATGGGGAAAATAGGTTTTCCCGAGATTTCTAATTAATTACAAACCCTATAATATGGATGCAAATTACCATTTTTGTTTATAAAAAACACTGAAAATTCGTGGTATTAAAATAACATTTTTCCCACTTCTGCAATGTAGTTATAAATAAAAGAACAATCATTTATGGCTACCCTGTTCCTGTCTCCAATATTGTCCACCAGTTAAAGGACAATTCTGCCCATGAACAACCCTAACCAATCCTAGCATTATGGGTGGGGGCTACGGCCCCCACACCCCCGCTGATTGAGTAAAACTGTTAACTGTAGAAATCCAGTTGGTGTGGAGTAATAGGCCTAACCCAACAACCTTACCCAACCTATCCTAGCATTATGGGTTGGGGGCTGCCACCCCCACAACCCGCTGGATGGGTAACAGTGCAAAAAACAGTATTATTAGACATAAATTAGGCTACTCCGGCAACGAGTGGGCCGAGAGGTTCACAACAATAACATAAGTGCGGCGGCGGACGGAAGTTAAAATGAGAATTAATCTTATTTATTACGGTACCCATTAATTTCCGGAAGTTTAAAGCTATGGGAATTTTTTTGGTCAATATTTACGAGTCAGACCACAGCTGGGATCTCATTTTTAACGGTAGTTTTGGGTTCCTATCATTCTATGCTTCATTGCTATATACTTTTTATCCACTGGATTTTTTTTTTTTTCTTGGCTTTTTTTTTTTAGCATTAGGCTAACCTAACCAAAAAACCTAACCTAACCTAATAGCCCCTAAATACATTTAGGTTAGGTTAGGTTAGGTTTTTAAGTTAGGTTAATGCTAAAAAAAAAAAAAAAAAAAAAATAAAAAAAATATATATATATATATATATTTTCCGGTGGATAAAAAGTATATAGCAATGAAATGAATGATAGGAACCCAAAACTACCCTTAGAAATGAGATTCCAGCTGTGGTGTGACTCGTAAATATTGACAATTTGTGTTTATCTTTATGTTACGGTACTTGCCATGAACCATTAAGATTGCGCTGCCAGCCTAGTTGTGGCGCGGCTCTTAAATATTGTCCTAATAATATAAATAATAATTACTGTACTTATCTGTGAAAGCTGTGATGTGTGGAGAAGTTTCAGCCTGCTGGTTCGTTAGTATAAAAGGTATTCTACACAGGGCTCAAACTCCGCACCCATCTGTACCCGTGGGGATAGTAGACATTAGAAGCCTTTCCTAAGCTTACTTATATGTGGCACACCAATCATGGCCTAATATGAAACACCAAAACTAGACTGGGCTAAATATTAGGAGAAGAATCAGAAAAAAAATTAGCTAAGATTTGTCAAAATTTCTGTAAATAAAATAAAAATAGGGCCTAGGCTTAAATGAAAAAAAAAAAGCTAGCCTAAATAGTGTAATAAAGTTTGCTCTGATTAGGCCAATGTTCAAGGGGGTGGGGGGCCAGTGCTCCCCTCAACCCCCCATTGTTCCAATTTACACTTAAATTTCCCTTACCTACTGTAAAAGCGCGATTAACCCAATAAATGCCGCCATTTGATGCAGTATCTTCAGATTAATGAATAATGGATAGCCTAGCCTAGGCTAAATTAATGCATAGCATATCCTCTACTCAAACTATAATAAAAAAACTTGCTTGGAAAATTTAGAAAAAATCGTAAATAAGTCAGTACTAAGGCTAGTAGTCTTTAAATGGTAGTTTTAATGTGTATTATACTGTAGGCTATATTCAGTTATTCCTATATTAGACCTAGCCTACCCCTATAGTATCCCTCAACTCAAAATCAAACATTACCAAACTCTCTGCCATCGGAATTGCAACTAGGAATGAAAATGGACACACAAATTGCTTACCTCACTTTTTAACGATGAAATACAGCAGAATACAGCTGTAAAATGGAACTATAAATCGTCAGTTAGTGCACATTATCGATCGTAGCAAACAAGGTGGCCAAATTCGCCACCGGTCAATGGCGGCGACCAGCTGCTTCCACGTGTACATCACAAATGGCAGATGCGAGCCAGATTTGCAATCCACAAACTTATTAAAGGGAAAAATACATACAAACCTGACTAAAATAATATATTAAAGGGAAAAATACATACAAACTTGATCAAATTAAATAGTTTTAGTCAAAATGTAGATTAAAGTAAATACAATTTAGCAGACCACGTAATCAGATTGCCCCAAATTTAGTGATGTCATGTGGTTATAGCTGAATTCGGATTGGCTGTAGTCTGCTAGTTTCCGAGCTCACGATCACCAATAATTTATAGAAGAATTAGAATACTCTATTACCTAAACAACGAAAACTGTAATAAGAGACTTACACCCATAGAGTAAGAATACCTAAGAGGGGTGTCTTGGAAAATTAGCCGTGTTAATAGTAGTTGGCCTTTATTTACAGATTTGGCTGGAACCCTGCAATAGATGGCCGTAGCGCATAGCTCCTCCCTATCGCGGGAAAATACTTCTGAAGTTCTGTCGTCTGTTTATTGACACGGTCAATTTCCGACAGTTTCTCCCTTGCTGCAATGGTCTAGTCTACACGTGTCTCGTGTAGAGTCTATAGAAACTCCTGTAACTTGTTTGCCATCACCATATCAGCCATAGTCATTATGAATACAATGATTTAAGAGTACACTGATATGCAAAAGCACTCCAAAGTATTGCCTACACTGAAATGTGAACAATATTCCATTAACCCCTTCTGTACCGTCGTCGTATGTTATATTTTATTCTAGTAATATGTAGACGATTTTATACAGCTTAGAAAGGATATGTGGTAGTTAAAAGGGTTGATTGAGATAGTTCGAAGCCTTATAATTGCTAAAGATCCTTCCTAAAGTGAATACAATCGATTAGTAGGAGCCAGCATAAAATCAAAAGACGTCGTCGGTATAGAAGGGGTTAAATTATATAGCTTACCAAACTGAACCAAGCCTCCGTGATGATGTAAGGAGGCTGTGGTTGACCTTGAGAATAAGGATATGGTTTGCAATGGATCATGAAGGCTGTTGATGATTATTTGATATTGACTGTAAATTTATTAACAATGAAAGTAGCCTATATGAAAAACTAATCCCAATTGAAGACAAGTATTTACATTGTAATATAAGTTACTAACTTGGAAGTACACAGCCACACTCAAACTTTGGTCAAACAAATAATATATATATACACACATAGAGATGGAGAGAGAGAGAGAGAAGTAGTGTACCGGTACATATAATAAAAACAAAAACAGAAGGACGGTACATCCGTAGATTTATTCACGTTGAGTAGTTCTGGAACCCTGCAATAGATGGCGCTGAAAAATAAATTTCGAAAAAGGGTAACTGGCAACGTTTAGAGGCACCTTTTTATTAATAGAAAGCATAGGAAGACTCCTATCTCCTATACACAGTCTCTGCTTACACCAACGCTAGATCGTCGAAACTGCTGCAAAACAGTTGAATCTCACGGCAACTGATGAGGGTGGCTTCCGAGCTTCCGATCACCAAGGATGTTCACGCACGAGTGACCGCTCCGGCTCAAGGCCAGTCAACTTTGCCTCGCTTTTTTGGTTAATTAGTAGGACATCCTTTATCATGTTATGTTATCTGTCTTGTGTGGGCCGATCGGCTTTTTGCAGACCACCATTTGTTTATGTTATGTTAAACTAAAATTAATAATGGTCAATATTTTATACTCTCCACTGCTATTTTAAAGTAATTTTATGTTTTGGATTACTTATTATGTTTTTTAAGCTTTATCTAATTCATGGAAATTAGTATTTACCCATTATCCAAAATAAACTAGCCCAGTGGTTCTTAACCGGAGGTACAGTACGTGTCATGGTGCTGAATGGGTAAGATAATTTTCTAGCCTCGCTTTACTACAGATTTCTGATAAACTGTAATATTATGATGTGGTGAACAGGAACGACTTAAGGGGGGATTTTTACTTAATTTTTTTTTTTTCCTGACTCTCTTATCTCTCATGTTTAGCACCATTAGTTTAGGAAGGGTCAGCCAGGGAATACTTAAGCTTTCTGCCTTTAACCCCTTCTGTACCGGCGACGTCTTTTAAAGTTTATTCTAGCTATATTTAGACTATTTTATTCGGTTTAAAAAGAGTCTAGCAATTAACAGGCTTCGAACTATCTCGCTTAACCCTTTTAACTACCACAGATCCTTGTTAAACTCCACAAAATCGTCTCGATATACCAAGAATACAATTGAAAAAAACGTTGCCGGTACAGCGAAGGGGTTAATTTGAGCTACCTACAGACTATTTTCTTTTAATTTAGGAAATATATGTAAGAATGGGAAGGTTAATTGAAATACCCCTTTGATTCCTAGAGGTTATTCCTAAGCTAAGTAGGCTAAATTATTTACTGGTAATCAAAATAGCATTGACAATAGTGTATGATTACACCAGATATAAATAGTGTATGATTACACCAGATATAAATAGTGAATTATTACACCAGATATAAATAGTGTATGCTTACACCAGATATAAATAGTGTATGCTTACACCAGATATAAATAGTGTATAATTTCACCAGATATAAATAGTGTATGATTACACCAGATATAAATAGTGAATGCTTACACCAGATATAAATAGTGTATGATTACACCAGATATAAATAGTGTATAATTACACCAGATATAAATAGTGTATAATTACACCAGATATAAATAGTGTATGATTACACCAGATATAAATAGTGTATAATTACACCAGATATAAATAGTGTATGATTACACCAGATATAAATAGTGTATGATTACACCAGATATAAATAGCGTATGATTACACCAGATATAAATAGTGTATAATTACACCAGATATAAATAGTGTATAATTACACCAGATATAAATTTGGCCGTAAAAATGGCTTCGAATTTCTATCCATAGCCAGCATAGATCTGCCCTTAGTACAGTCATGTTAAAAAATCGAGTTCCACATTCATAATTATTTAGCCGATCTCCCTTGAAACTCCAACTAAAACTCATTATAATTTAGCCAACTTAGGATTCGGTTGTATTCTTTGTAATTTCGTGTGTGCTAAAAACATAAATTTTGCATTCATTATTATAAAGATTCATCAAATTTGAAATATTGTAATTAGGGCATGACTCTTGTACAACGGTAGGTCTGTAGCCTATCATAACTCGGGAAATTTCAAATAAGCCAATCAGCACCTTCCACACTAGCCTCGCACGGGGTCTCTAACATGTGGATAATATAAAAGGTGCTTCATATGAAGAGTCGAATCAGACGTGTTACGAATTGTACAATATTCTGGCTAATTAACTTCACCATTATTTATAAAATACATTTTAAAATTAAAGCTGTAAAGTGTGAGCATTTATTACCCGTATATACTATACATAAGTGGATTAAACAGTATAATTACGAAAATAAGCGAGAATCGTTTCGTTGACGCGAGTCGAATCGTCAACAATTTGGAGCAGCGTTGCTAATTCAGCAACTTGTATGCTAGATATTTGAGATATTTACTGTATGAAATAATCCTGGTTATCTATCAATGTTAATTATAGCTGTTTTTGGAGATTATAACTGTTCTAAAGCATTAATAAAATGTGACATTTATCTTGTCATATTCTTTGTTTTGTATCCACCAACATTAATTATTGTAGCCACGGTTTAGGCTTTATTTAGCGGATTTTATAATTTGGTTTGCGAATATAGCGACTTTTATGCTAAATATAGAGCATTAAGGTTCGAATACGCGATTGAAACAATTATTTTAACTCTGTCAACAATACCATGACACCTGGCTTCATTATATTCGGGCCATTGTTAGACGATTTTATAAAGTTCAGAAGGTATTTGTGGATATCGGGAATTTAGATAAAGAGGTTAAATTACATATCACTGGTACATGAAATATCCCAACAAATAGTTATAATATAATTACCAACAAGGTATTCGTCGATGGGTGTAATCCAGTCCCCCACACGCGGCTAATTCAATTGCATGACATGTAGGAATGTTCACATAATACAATATCGATACAATGAACTTAGCTTAAGAGGACTGGTGATGTAGGACTGTTGTTAATATTGTTGTAGATTAATATTTGTAGCACATGGTGAACTGTGGGTTAAGTCAGAGCCGGGGGAGGAGATGTTGACTGTACGGTGTTGATTGAGAGACTAAAGGGCCGGCCTCCGATCGCTTCGCGAAATTACATATGGCTGCCGGCTCATAATAATTATAACCCATAACTTGGTTTCATAATACATCTAGAGCTGATGTAGATATTTATACATTACAGTTAATATTTAACCTAACTTAAGAATAAACTACAATACACAAAGAACCAGCCGAAATCGTACAAGCGATACGATACCGCCAAATTCAAATGTCCTATTGGACCAAAACCTGTCGGGATCATTACCCTATTCCCGACAGTGGAACTCAAAAGGTTAATTGAGATATATTTCCGCCTTGATTTCTAAAGGCCCTTTCTAAGCTGTATACTATCGTCTAGTGTTCGCTCATCCCAAAATTGGCTAAATTGCCGCGAAATGATTCGACCAAGGGTGTTCGAACCTCACCAAATGTAAAAGTAGAGAGAAAGAACGGGAAGAGGAGGGGGGGGGGGGAAGCAGAGAGAAAGAACGGGAAGAGGATTGGGGGGGGGGGTAAAGCAAGGCAAAGTTGACTGGACTTGAGCCGGAGTGGTCACTCGTGCGTGAACATACTTGGTGATCGGGAGCTCGAAAGCCACCCTCTTCAGTTGCCGTGAGATTAAACTGTTTTGTAGCAGTTTCGACGATCTAGCGTTGGTGTAAGTATCTTATTATAGTTTTCGATGTTTAGGTAAAAGAGTATTCTAATTTGTCTAAAAAGTATCGGTGATCGTGACTGTAAACTAGCAGACTACAGCCAATCAGAATTGAGCTATAACCACATGACTTCACTAAATTTGGGGCAATCTGATTACGTGGTCTGCTAAAATGTATTTACTTTTAACCCCTTCAGACTCTTATGACTCGGAGGTTGCCAGATTATAAATAAGAAATGTTTTTTTCACTCTTATAATTACCTCTCTAAAATTAGTTTTCTGGCCACAGCTAACTCAAAGACAACTGCAGAGGTTGAAGTAACTAAACTAAAGGTTTCTAAATACCCCTGATGGTAACAAAGGCTTTAAATTATCCCTAATGGCTCAAAATCGCGTCATATGTCAGAGAGGGTTAATCTATAATTTTACTTTCAACTACTTAATTTAAAGTTTGTATGTATTTTTCCCTTTAATAAGTGTGGATCGCAAATGTGGCTCGCATCTGCCATTTGTGATATACACGTGGAAGCAGCTGGTCGCCGCCATTGACCGGTGGCGAATTTGGCCACCTTGTTTGCTACGATCGATAATGTGCACTAACTGACGATATATAGTTCTTATTTACAGCTGTATTCTGCTGTATTTTATAGTTAAAAAGTGAGTTAAGCAATTTGTGTGGCCATTCTCACTCCTAGTTTTAATTCCGATGGCAGAGAGTTTGGTAATGTTTGATTTTGAGTTGAGGGATACTATAGGGGTAGGCTAGGCCTAATATAGGAATAACTGAATATAACTTACAATATAATGAACATTAAAATTACCATTTTAAAGACAAATGGAGCAGCCTTATTTAAGATTTTTTCTAAATATTCAAAGGATTTTTCTTTGTAATGGTTTGAGTGGAGGATAGGCTATGCATTAACTTAGCCTAGGCTAGGCTATCCATTATTCGTTAATATGAAGATACTGCGTCAAATGGCGGCATTTATTGGGTTAATCGCGCTTTTACAGTAGGTAAGGGAAATTGAGGTGTAAATTGGAAAAATGGGGGGTTGAGGGGGAGCACTGGTCCCCCACCCCCTTGAACATTGGCCTAATCAGAGCAAACTTTATTACACTATTTAGGCTAGCTTTTTTGTGTATTAAGCATCGGCCCTATTTTTATTTTTTTTACTGACATTTTGACAAATCTGAGGAGATTTTTTTCTGATTCTTCGCCTAATATTTAGCACAGTCTAATTTTGGAGTTTCATATTAGGCCATGATTGGTGTGCCACATATAAGTAAGCTTAGGAAAGATTCTAATGTCTACTATCCCCACAGGTACAGATGGGTGCAGAGTTTGAGCCCTGTGTAGAATACCTTTTATACTAACGAACCAGCAGGCTGAAACTTCTCCACAAGTCACAGCTTTCACAGGTAAGTACAGTAATTATTATTTATATTATTAAGACAATATTTAAGAGCCGCGCCGCAACTAGGCTGGCAGCGCAATCTTAATGGTTCATGGCAAGTACCGTAACATAAGATAAAGAATTTTTCCCATAGCTTTAAACTTCCGGAAATTAATGGGTACCGTAATAAATAAGATTATTTCTCATTTTAACTTACGTCCGCCGCCGCACTTGTTATTGTTGTGAACCTCTCGGTACTGTTACCCAACCAGCGGGTTGTGGGGGTGGCAGCCCCCAACCCATAATGCTAGGATAGGTTGGGTAAAGTTTTTGGGTTAGGCCTATTACTCCACACCAACTGGATTTCTACAGTTAACAGTTTTACTCAATCAGCTGGGGTGTGGGGGCGGTAGCCCCCACCAATAATGCTAGGATAGGTTAGGGTTGTTCTTGGGCAGAATTGTGCTTTAACTGGTGGACAATAATGGAGACAGGAACAGGGTAGCCATAAATGATTCTTTTATTTATAATTACATTGTTAAAGGGTTTCTTCTACAGCAATTTTGATTTTAGTTGTCTTTTTACGGTGTTCGTATAAGTTTTTATCTTGGAAGTTTTATATTATGTCATACTTTCACGCTTTCTTGCCATTTGGAAGCGTGATGGGCCAGTGCTGCGAAGTAGTTTTGTTTGTGTTGGTTGTGTAATAGTTTAGATGGTTATGTTCTGGGTATAGTGTTGAGTTCGAATCCCGGTAGAACTATATGCTATGATTAGTTTATTAAAGTACATTGGGGTCTGTAATTGATTATTAATGTAGAGAACAGGGTGTTATCTGTTACTTTGTTGCCGTTTGGAAGGGGTGATGGGCCAGTGAATGGAGTTAATAGTTAGTTTTGCTATTACCACAGCTCCTAGTTTGCATTAATGAATCGTTACTTTATACCAATGTCTTTTATCTTTGTTTAAATTAATGGTAAAACATAATATCTGAAACAAGTTTTGTACGGCAACCTAAACTCCTGGTCAGTTTAACCCTATATACTAACTTAGTTACTAAAATATATTTTTTCTAACCGGGTAATTTGGGATGAGTTTATAATTACTCGGCTACAGTATTCCGAAGAATTTTTAGCTAAATATGTTGGGGAAATATTTAACTGACTATAACCAGGGTAGCCTGACATATGCGATGTCCTAACACAAAGTAACTTACAGCAGTTTATAGGAATACTTTAACACTTAATTGTTAGAAATAATAAGCATGGGGTAATTAACTTATGTTTCTCTATTATAATGTATATATAATACACTTTCGGTATAATTCTAGCAATGGCTCAAAATAATTTAACATAGATTTTGTTTTAATTCCCTAGTTTTCATTCATATTTCATGTTTTGAAATGGTGCAATTTAGTTATAAGCCTAATCTAACCACCTAACCTAACTTAGTACCGGTATAATTTAAAAACTAACTCCAAATATTAAGTCATTCCAGTCCACTACTGTACTAACCTATACCTAGTTTATTGTTAACTGACGGTAAATTGCAAAGTTCCCATAAAGATTACTTTATTATTTTGATGAATATGTAGTGAAATATGGTGCTAATTTTATAAACTTAGTGATGCAGAGACCGTAGTTTCATGTTTCCATTAATATCTAATAAAATTAGCTGCTAAGGGATTAGATTTACAGTCAGATGAAATGAAAGTGTATAATCTATCTCAATCTAACCAGGGCTAATGATTAAAGTGAAGGTTGAGTTGACGAGGAGTTTAGTTAGTGTTGGCAGTAGATTTATTTATAATTCTTCCATAGCGATTTTGATTAGTTTTGTATTTTTACGGTTTGTAAAAGTTTGGGTATGTTTATTTTTAAAGTTTTAAATTATAGTGCCAGTCTTGTTTATTTAATTCAATTTTAACTTAATTATTTGAGTTCTGTGGTGCTGGGGGACATCTTGCTTGGTGATTTTTTAAAGTTTCGTCTTTATTTTGTCGTCTCGGTTTTAGTTTATTTTTGAAAGTTTTATATTGGATTTATGCCAGAATAACGTTAAGCTAATTATAAGTACTGTATATACAGCACTTTCGTATAGTGTGGCTGTTTATTAATACTTACGTGCTATTTTAATTTTTCGCTTTATTCTTATTTCTGTGCTGCTGAGACACCTTGCTTATACCGAGAGTCAAGCGAATTTATGTAAGTTTATACGAAACTGTATATAAAGTGACCTGTGAATGTAAAATTAGTATGAATTATGCAATTTGATTTTAACCAATATTTGTTTTCGAAAACTAACTTAATCCAAGTTGAGTAGAGTACAGTATATATAACTACTTTGACAATTTTGCCAAAAAGTGTGATAATATATAGAGTAGACTAGGAAATTAATGTGAATGTTAAAATTAGTATAACATAACTTTTTCATATAATTAAGAATTTTATTGTGCATAATTATACTGTCCATAGCGATTTTGAAGTTTTATTTTTACTGTGATCGTCTAAGGTTTAGTTTGTTTATTTTCGAAGTTTTACAATATAAAGGAGTTTTTACCACCATTCACTCCCTGCTCAAGAGCTGGGCTAGGGTGGGTGCCCTGATTAATCTGACCTGTAAACACCCAAGTTTATGTCAAACAGTGGGGATCGGAGAGTGTGGGGGCGACAGCCCCCACCTATAATACTAGGATAGGTTAGGTTAGGCTAATGTCCTTTCAAAGGGGTATAGTAAACGCTACGATATACCCGGTCAGAGGTAGGTGATACGCCCGATAAAACCACTCTGTATAATATTTGTATTAGCCATGTTTAGAAAACTTCATTGCCATGCCATATTTTTCAGTAAAGTGTAATTACGTATTTTTGTTTATTTTAGAAATTATCCATAAACAAACTTAAGCATTTACATGGTCTTATTAGATTGTGAACTTTTAGTTAAAATACTAGCAATTAAATTTGTTACACAGATTTTGGTGTTGGACCAGACCGATGACTCTTCTTAGCAGCTAACTACACTTCTACACCTTCAAGAGAAGTAAATTACTTTTTATTATTAAAGTGTCTAAAAATCTGAGTGATAACCCAGGTTCGAATCCCGGTGGATCACATATATGCTTTCATTAATTTCATTGGCGTTTGGTGGTGTGGTGAAAATAATATAAAAATAGATATCAGCTGAGGTATATGGGTCTCTGGTTTACTGACTTGTGGCAGTGTATGAAGTGTTTCCCATGCAGTATAGAGTACTGTAAATGTGAGATTAGTTTGCTTGGGAACCAGATAAACTTGCTCATGTAGTGATGTACACTCTTGTGATGGATTGTTCTTTTATTTTAACTGTCTTGATAGCGTAATGCACAGTGCTTTGAAATTAGATTTATCCTGAATTAGTCCTCTGAGTGCCACATGTATTTGTTGATTTTATTGAGTTTAGATGTGAAGTTGGTTGGTGTAAAAGTTATTTCCACAGCTATTTTTATTATTTACTTTGCCTTTATCTTGTCGTCCCAGTTTTGCATAGTGTATTTTGAAAGTTTTACATAATCCTCGATATATAGTTCATGAAAAGAGTCTACCCATGGAACTGCTACTGGCCTAATGTCTAAACCTCTCACACCAAAATAGTAAAATTAACTTTACCATGTAGTGATGTACGTACACATTTTAGTTTCTTTTATTTCAAAAATTAATTTGATTAAAGCATTATTTCCACAACAATTTAGAAGTTCTTTTGAATGTGTCGTCCCAGTTTTGGTTTGTTCATTTTGAAAGTTTTTAATTATAATCAATTTTGGACAGACTTATTTTAATAGATTATTGCTAGATGGCTCAATCTCTGAGGGGATGGCCACGAACAAATCTCAATGCGCCTCTGAATCAGTCAGGTGGAGCCCCTCAGACTCCACATGACTGTTTTGCAGGTTTTGATTTAATCAATCTCATTCTTGGTCATTCTCCCGTCCACCTCCCCTCTACCGGTATTCTTTTAGTAACTCTAGAATAGATTTATTTATTTTTATTTTATTTTTTTGCTTACATAACCTGCACTTTTGATTAATTTATTAATGTAGAATATATCGTAGGTTTGTGCATAAACCTTTAACGGTCTTGATAGCCTAGTGCTTGGTCTACAAAGTTTTCTATTCAACCATCAACCTTGTCTATACTGTAATTAAATTTAGCTTGTGAACTTTTGGTTCAAATACTAGCAAGTAAATGTTGTCTGGCGATGGTGGTGGTGGTGGTTTAGTGTAGCGCGTGATGGTGTTGGTGTTTGGACTGGACTGGTAATCACCCTTCATGGCAGCCAACTATACTTCTAAACCTTCAAAGAGAAGTACATTACCAGTTTGTTATAACTTGTGTTGGTGGTGTAATGGTTTAGATGCCTATGTTCTGGGTGTGGTGTCCGGAGTTAGATTCCCAGGAGGACCATATGCTAATAGTTTAATAAAGTACATTGCGGTTTGTAATTGATGATTGTTAAGAACGAGTGTTTCTTATCACCTGTGGTATATGGGCCTCTAGTCTACTGTGGGGCAAAGTGTCTCGCATAAAGTCATGCGTAGTGACTAAAATATTTGCCAAGGATGACTTGTCAATCTATTGCCTAACGCTATGATTCCCAAAAGGGTGGCCACGAACGAAACTCCCTTGTACCTGTCTCCAGTCAGTAGACGCCCCTCCTCCCAACCAGCACCACCTTCACTCTTTACTTCTTCACTCAATGCTTCCACTTTTCTCTGTTTACCTCGCTCTGTCCTTCCATCTTACTTTCGTACACTCTCTTAGTCATTCTCTCGCTTCATACACTCCATATGGCTAAACAATCTCAAGGTGTTCCTTTTCTCACTTTCCAGTCTACTTACACACCACACTTTACTTCCTCATTCTTCTGTATCCCTCTATTCAACTCCGCACGCACTTAAACCATATTTTACTAAAAGCCCTCGCAAGTACATTTTAACTACTCTTGCTGGATAAACTCAAAGGGGCCTAACATTTTTTTCTCCCTCTCTGGGTTGTATCCATTCGGCCCCATTCAGCCTATGTTTTAAGACTTTTACCCGATAGCACTATTGATAGTGTGATGTATTTTGTCCTATTGTCTTGTCAGGTTGCAAATCGATTTTATTAGAACATTTTTACACTAATTGTAGTGCTCCTGTAGTAATGTACACCCTATGTGGTGGATTGTGTTCTTTTATTTATAAATAGTTTTACTTAAGCGTAGTTTCAACATAGAGTTCCGTATGGAGGTCAGTGGTCTGGTTAATCTGCTCTCCATAACTAACTTCTTTGTGTTGCATTCTATTGATATCCTCTGCATTAACTGGCCACTTCTGATGCCTAGGTAAAGATCGTATCCTGTTAATACCGGTTTTTATAATTAAATAACTACATATCTGAAGTCGTATGTCTTTAAACTCAATGTGTTGTAATTGTTCCTTAGTGACTTATTCATGGTATAAATTTCTAATCTTCCATTCAGAATAATTTAAAGATCTTCAATCACATTTTATCTTTATTTTTACTTTTATTGCAATGCAGTCTAAATCTCTCCAATACTTCATCTGTTCAAATTCCTCGTGCTAATGTGTGGTTTATATATAAATTTAGTTCTAAGAAATAATCTTTTTTAGATAATATTGATAATTGACTGGAAAACTGGAAGGATACATAAGCTAAACCTATTGTTGTACTTGAACCATAATTAAGTGAATTTTTATCAGTTTTGGGGGCAGGTGGCTAAGAATCCTCCTCCCATTGTAAAGTTCACCTACTACATGAGACTGAGAAAGGGGCGAGGGCACACTAAAAGTGGTCCCGGACCCTAAAAGTTGGGGCTCGGTCACCCCCAGCATGTGCCAGAGTATATACATAAATCTGTTGCATTTGCAAATGTTGAAGGCAAATGTCAAGTCTCTACAACCTAGTTTTGCCCTAGCCTTGTGAATATAGTGCAGTGTTAAGTGATTTTTTTAATACATTTTCTTAGTTTTTAAAATTTGTTTATTCTCCTTGCATTTTTTTATTTTAATATTAATTTTAAGAGTCTTGTGTATATTATATGTTCATAATGACAAACCTTTTCCTTGCCAGACACTGCCAACAACCCTCGGCACCGTACTCGGGACTGATCGGCCGGACAGTCTGGGGAACTAACTACCACCACCGGCCGGATCACAAACCTTCATAAAAGATAAGTAGTTCTTCAGTAGCAGTTATTGTAAATTATCACTGGGGTATATGACGCAAATTGCTTCAAGCTCGTGTCCAGGCATTTTGGCTCAAACGTTCCTTTATTTTGGCCATGTCACAATTTAAATTTTTGGAGAGGCACTAGTCACAGGCAGTTCTGCCTTTTGTCTCTTTCGCTCACATAGAAAAAACAAATAAATATGATCCTCTTGTGTTGTAGGGCAGACTGCAGAAACTATTTCCACATATTCAAATTAGTTAGAAGTGGCAACTGTAATGGGTTTGCCAGAGAAGGCCTCTGGCCGTGAACAATTAATCCCGGCCACCAGTACACGGACTCTGTCCTTGAGTAGTGACTGTCCCTAGTGTATACTAATTTAAATTTAAAGCTTTGCAAAATAAACAAACTGGGAATATTTAGATTATCGCAAAGGAGCTAATCAAAATAGTTTTGTGGAAATAATTAAAGACCAAACTATGTTATCATGGATGTGAAGTTATTCTTTGAGTGATCCTGCCAAACACCCAAACTCCAAAAAATTGCTTAAAGTTTCTAGAGGCCCTATGTTTGCCTTTTTTATGTATATATACAATATATACTCCGGCACATACCCCATAGCTGGGGGTAGCAGACACGAACCATTGAAATTTACAGTAGAGTTTAGTCTTAAACCTGTAATGCAGTGTACAGTATATTATATGCTGGCATATTAGTCTCTACCCATTGAGTATTCTGGTTTTGCAATAGAGTTCAAAGTTTAGTTTTCTGAATTTGATTATTTATTATATGAAATTCAGTTTAGTTTTGGATGCACTGACTTTTACCAATATGGGTGATGGGCTGGTCTATCAGAGTGAGAACTGAGCAATATCTGTCTGTTCCTTTTACTTATATAATTTCTAGATCTCGGGTGACTGAGTCTCTTCCGTGGATTGACCTTCCAATCTACCAAGATTGGAAGCCAAAGAGTCACATTTTCCATTTGCCCCTCAACTTTCTCTTCATAATTGCTGAGGGGCACCGGGCCCTGGGTGGGGCTTTGGTTTCCCGGGTGTTTCCGCACCCTCCTCGGCTCCCCGCCACGGAGTGGCTTCGGTCACCCAGGCTTTATTGTGGTCGGCAGGGAGGGTTCGGTGGGGGCGCCGGTTATGGCCTTGGCCTTGTTGGGGGCCTTGCGGCTGTTCTGCCAGGCAGCTTGGGGAACAACCAATATGGGTAAGCAGTTAAGGTCATAGGGTGGTTCTCTGGCATCATGGTATGTGGGGGCTGTTAGACTTT
The DNA here is from genome assembly GCA_032716605.1 of Paralithodes platypus. Classification (NCBI taxonomy): domain Eukaryota; kingdom Metazoa; phylum Arthropoda; class Malacostraca; order Decapoda; family Lithodidae; genus Paralithodes; species Paralithodes platypus. Next base: position 103,229,561 of record CM064487.1, read on the forward strand.
CATTGGGACAAGAATAAGATATTTATTGAGTTTCTAAGACATTCATGAAAAACAAAAAAATACCCCCAAGACTCTCTTTTGAGATTAATAAGTGCATTTTCTGGCAGAAAAATGCCACGGCCAAGGGCTGGGTTCTCTTAAATTGCAGGCTCGCTATTGCTTGCCAGGATCAAATAAAAAATACATAGGGCGAAAAGTGTTAAAAGTGCCTAACTAATGGGGCAAACTTCTAAACTAATGGGGCTAAATATGAGAAGGGGGTCCAGAACAAAATTACTTATTTCAATAACTGTACTGTAGGCCATAGAATTTTAATGTGAATTCCACGGTCAGGTCAACCCCAGCTCCTAACCTAACTAAAACTAACTTCTATATACAAACCTGCATAACTAAAATAGCTAGGATTAACCACAATATCTGCTAAACTGTTCTAATCTGTCTTTATCTTCTGTACGGTCAAAATCAATAGTTCAGTAACTTTGCTCTTAAACAGATATTTTACTAGTTTTGAGTTAGTTTTAATGCTTTATATATTTTAACTTCCTAGGCTTGTTTTGAACAGAGATTGACTAGCCTAGTACTATTAATCTCAGCGTTGGAGAGTAGTTCATGTCTGTTTATCTGTTTAGATGCTTATGGTCAGAGTGTGGTTCCCGAGTTCGAATCCCGGGATCAGTATGAATTAATTAGTTTATTAAAATACATTGGGGTTTGTAATTCATTTAACATTACGAACGGGGTGTTACTCAATCCTAGATAGCGGTGAAATACTAAATTTGACTGTACATGCAAGTTTTCCTCAACTAAACTTGGACAAAGGGTTGAGCTGACCGTAATAGAATGACTAACAAGATTTGCTAAAAGTTTATTTATTGATTTGTTTTGTCTTTTTACAGAGTTCTAACAAGCTTTTGTTTTAGTTTGAACATGTTAAATTATAATTCATATATATATATATATATATATATATATATATATATACTGTATATATATATATATATATATATATATATATATATATATATATATATATATATATATATCTCTCTCTGAACTCTAAAACATTTGTATGGTATGGTATGGACATGTGGAGAGAATGGATGAACAAAATTGGGTGAAAAAATGCAGGTCTGATTGTGGAGGGAGCTGCACCAAGGGGTGGACCGAGGAAGACTTGGGATCGGACTATACGCGCCGATCTCAAATCCAAGAACTTGACAAGTGAAGCAGCCCTTAACAGGGTTGCCTGGAATGCCGCCATTAGGACAAGAGACTGAAACTGCACTTATGTGTGGAACACTCGGTCTTAAAATTTTATGTATGTATGTATTTAAAGATTAAGCAAATTTTTAGCAAGGGTTGATAGTCTGAGCAGCCCCCACACAACATGGTGCCCAATAACAGCGTTTTTAACTGATCTTCCTCCCACGGCAAGCTTCTAGATAAAGTAGCATTGTGCTGCTGTGTTGGTGGTGTAATAGTTTAGATAATTGTGTTCTGGGTGTGGTGTCCCGCATTCGAATCCTGGGGGGACCATAATTATGCTTTCATTAGTTTATAAAAATACATTGGGGTTTGTAATTGCGGGTTAATGTTAAGAATCGGGTGTTCCTTATTTATATTACAGTAATTTCCTTGGTGTAATGGTTAGTGTTTAAAATCTGTGGTAACCCAGGTTCGAATCTCGGTGAATCACATGCTTGCTTTCATTAATTTCTTTGAGAGGGGTTGGGTGTAATATAAAAATAGAATATATTTTGTCTCTGAAATTAAAATTGTCCTGTAAAGTTTGTTTAGTGCAGTTGGAATTGGAAGAATATGCAATTTAGAGAAGTAAATTAAATATTTTGATCTTGATAGCGCTTAGTTCACCGAATTTAGGTGAGTATCATCCTAAGTTTCTCCATCAATCTACCAGTCAGGATCTCCCAGCGGACTATCCCTTATTCTTCAAAAATACAAAAATCAACCCTTCATCTTCTCTATATTCTTGGTGTCTCTTTTTCTTCTGCTCTCATTTGGAAGGACCATATTACCAGTCTTGCTAAGGCAGCCTCCCAGAAGCTGGGTGTGCTCAACCGCCTTAGGGGGTTCTTTTCCCCTGCACAGCTTCTTGCTCTGTACAGGGGCATAGTGCGCCCTTGTATTGAGTATTGATCACATGTGTAGAGAGGTTCCTCTCGCACGACTCTCCTAGACAAGGTTGAAAGGAAGGCTTTTCGTATCATTAACTCCTGTCCACTCACCAACTCTCTGCAATCTCTCTCTGCTGCAATGTTGCATCTCGCTATTCTATCGCTACTATAATAGTGTTCCTCAGAGCTATCCCAGTGCATACCACCTCTTTTACGTAGGGCACGTGGTACCCGTCTTGCAACTCGATCTCACCCCTACTCTGTGAAACTCTCCAACCCAAGAGTGAAAAGTTACTCTCAAACTTTCTTCTACTCAACAGCTGAGCTCTGGAACTCTCCCAGAATCAGTCTTTCCCGCTTCCTATGACTTAAATTGCTTCAAACTCCCTGTCCAGGAATTTTGGCTCGAATGTCTCTTGATTTTGGCCGTGTCACTCTTTAAACTATGGGGAGGCACTCGCTTTAGGCAGGTATGCCTTTTGCCTCCCTCAATCACATAGAAAAAACAAAATATATATATATATACCCTTCCAAATCTGAATTAAATTGTCTAATAATAGAACCACACTTATTCATTAGTTTCATTTATTTCATTAGGTATATTTGTTAGTTAATTAGTTGGTTAGTTGGTTACTAAATATGAATTTATTAGATACTGTACTTCTTAAATGGGATAGACACTTATATTTTAATCGTGTATCAGTTTTCATATCCCAAACTATATGTAAGTGGTTATATTTTGAAGTTAATTAAGAATAAATGCTAAATTAAAGACAGTTTTATCTTAATTCTATACGTAATTGCACAAAATCAGATCATTAATATCACTAATTTTCTGTTTTAGAAGCTTAGAGACTTCTTAGCAAAATATTAAAGTTTATCATTATCCTTCAATCTAAAGGAACTGGCTTGTTAGTTAGCTTAGGGGTAGAAAGTTTGTATGTCTTTACTATGGCACATACCTCCTTGCTGGGGGTGGCCGACTCGAGACAGAGCCCAAACAGAAACTACATTTATGTGTTATAATTCTCAGGGTCCGGGACCACTTTCATTGAGAAAGTTAGTTTTACTAAATAATTATTGCAAAAGTTTATGAGTGGCATTAAAGTGTTCAATATTTAGTAGGCTATATATTTGTTTTAATAATTTCAAATTTATTTATATTAAATTTGCTTAGTTTATATTTTTAAGCATTTAATATATTTCATAATAAATATGCTTGCCAATGTTTCCAGCATTTTATAAAGATTTGATCAACCATGACCGAACCCTTTTTCCTTATCAGGTGGTGCAGACTACTCCAACCAAGCTACCAGATTACACCAAGCTACCACTAACCGGCCACACCAACCTACCAGGCCACACCAGCCAACCAGGAACCCTTAACCCACCAGCCACATGTGCACACGAAGATAAGTAGATTTATACTACCTTTTTATATATTCCCTGGAGGTGTCGCTGTAGGACAGTGTGATAAAACTATTTCCGTATATCCAAAGTCTTGAGTCACTAAAATGAACTTGCCAGGAAAGTTATAAAGAGTTGTGAAACTCTGAACAGTGATTGTCCCTAGGGGGATGAGTCCGACTGTACTATGCTCTCATAGATTTAAAGTTCTTGAAACTGGCTCTGCTGCCTTGGTAGCGTAATGCATAAGTGCGCGGAATTTCGGTGCGAGTATCCTACAGTAGGTTTAGAGTCCTGGCGTGCCACATGCATTTGTTTGCATTTAGTTTTCCGAAAGGAAAGTGTGGCTGCTGAAGGACAAGGAAGTTAGAGAAGAGTTTCGTAGTGAACTGGAGGAAATTAATAGAAATAAGGAAGCTAGGCCTAACTGTAAATAGCCAATGGAACTTTCTTAAGGATAGCCTTATCGCTGCCACTGACCAAGGCTGGGAAAACAGTCACCCCAGGAATAAGACTTCTTGGTGGTGGAACGATGAGGTAGGACATGCTGTGAAAGAAAAGGAGATGCTTCAAAGCATGGAAGAAAGGAGGCAGCAGGGAGGAATACCAGGCAGCTAAACGAACTGCCAAAAGAGTTATTTAAAATGCTAAAAATCTCATTAAGGACCTGGTCCTCGAAAAAGTGTACACTGACAATCCCAATGAGATCTTCAACCTAGCTAGGAGAGTTAAAAATGACCGTAGGAATATTATAGGTGAACAGTGTTCGAAATGATAATGGGAAGATTGTGTATGCAGAAAATGAAATCAGAAGCATGGAAGGTACACTATGAACGATTGCTAAATGTAGAGTTTGAATGGGATAAGGAACCAATTAGTATCGACAAAATTATATCTGGGCCCCCTCCTTTGATAGCACCAGCTGTAGTGAGACTCTATCAATAAAATTAAGGACGGTAAAGCTCTAGGTTGCTCAGATATTGTCGATGAGATGATAAAAGCCTCAGGGGAGATTGGTGTCAACTTAGTCACGGAGTTGATAAAACACTATTATTAAAGATGAGAAAATCCCAGAAGATTGGCTCAAAAATGTAATAGTAAATATATACACGGGAAAAGGGGATGCGCTAGATAGAGGAAATTATAGGGGCCTGAAAATGCTTTACCAAATCATGAAGGTCTGTAAGTCCTTGAGGGTTTGATCAGGCAAAGCATCTCTATTGATATGCAGTTTGGTTTTATGCCAGGACGTGGTACAACCGATGCCATCTTCATAGTCAGGCAGATACAAGATACTTACTAAAAGGCAGATCTTTACTTTGTGTTTGTAGACTTTGAGAAGGCCTTTGATAGGCTGCCTAGTGATGTTGTGCAGTGGGCTATGAGGAAACTTGGTGTGGAAGGGTGGCTGGTGAGTGTGATAATGAAGATTTATGAGGATTTGCAGTGAGGGTGGAGGGTGTACGGAGTGATGAGTTCGCAGTCAGTGTTGGAGTCTTATCAGGGTTCAGTGTTAAGCCCCCTCTTTATTATGGTCTTTGAGGCGCTGTCTAGAGTTTTTAGAGGCAGACTCCCGGTGGAACTGTTTTATGCAGACTATTTAGTCATAATAGCTGACAGTATGCAGGATGCTGAGGCCAAATTCAGAGAGTGGAGGGCATGGCAAGCAAGGGTTTATGAGTCTATATTAACAAAACCAAGGTTATGCAATGTAAATTGAGACTAGGCAATGTGGAAAAAAAAACGGTGCATACCCATGTGCAGTGTGTGGAAAGGGAGTGGGCGTTAACTCAATTCAATGTAGCATCTGTTTGTTTGGTAGACCATGGGAGTAAGTGCGTAGTAGAATAAAGGGGCCCCTGCCGAAGGATAAGTCAGAAATAGAGAAATTTGAGTGCATAGTGTGCAAAGGAGAGCTTGTTAAGTTATCCTGTGGCTGTGAATTTTGGAAATGAGTCTTTGGAGCTGGTGGACAAGTTTTGTTACCTAGGAGATACCATCTCTGCCAGTGGTGGGGCCGAGGCTGCCTCTGTTGCTAGAATTAGGTGTGGCTGGGGAAGTTCAGATAATTTATGCCAATCCTGACTATGAAAAGAATGCCTCTCCCCATGAAGGGAAAGGTGTATGCCTCATGTGTTAGAAGTGCAATGACTTATGCCTCAGAAACATGGGCCGTTAAAGTAGAGTATGTCAACAGAATGGAGCGTAATGAGATGAGTATGGTGACATGGATGTGTGGGGCCAGGCTACAGGATAGAATAACAAATTTTGAGCTGAAGAGACTTTTAGGTATAAAGAGTATTAGCGAGAGGTGATGCGTAAAAGTAGACTGGGATGGTATGGACATGTGGAGAGAATGGATGAACAAAATTAGGTGAAACAATGAAAATCTGTGATTGTGGAGGGAGCTGCACCAAGGGGTGGACCGAGGAAGACCTGGGATCGGACTATACGCGCCGATCTCTAATAAAAGAACTTGAAAAGTGAAGTGGACCTTAACAGGGTTGCCTGGAATGCCGCCATTAGGACAAAAGACTGAAACTGCACTTATGTGTGGAACACTCGGTCTTAAAATGTTATGTATAGAAGTAAACATGGTTGGTGAAAAAATATGAATTGTGTAACCTTGAGGCACTAGAACTTAAAATAATTTTACTAGAATTATTCTGGAAGGGGGAATAGTTTCTTAATGTAAACCATTGAAGCTACTACACATGAGTAAATCGTATATATTCTTAGTGAATTGTAAAATAGTGTTAAATATTTAATGCAGAAATAGTCTTAAACTTTTGAACACTGTCTTTGCAGTAAATTGTCCATTGCAGTATATTTAGTTTGATAAAACAAACTTCATTAGTATTTTTCTGGCCGTATACTTTTTCAAAAAAATGATTATTCATATTTTGTAGGCCTAAATCCTAAGTTTACTAAATTGATTTTGTATGCCGGTAAAGCATAAGTGCGCGGAATTTTCGTGAGAGTATCCTATGTTAGTCTTTGAGTGCCACATGTATTTGTTGATTTCATTGAGTTTAGATGTGAAGTTGGTTGGTGAGAAACATAACATTTTGGAATTCTTGTGGTTAAATGTAAGGTATAGTTTAACTTTGAGGCACTTTGCATTGGAGTAACGGAAGACGAATGATACGTGCATAGAAATCTCCAATATGTGGAAGCTTGTTGTGGGTAGGACTTTAGATCGGAAGATTGTTCTTGGGTAGGATGATGCGAGGGGGACTAGGGTATAGATTGGAACTGGATAATTAGAATTATTACAACTTTTATGTTTTTCGAACAGTCTTCATAGCGTAATTCATAAATGCGCGGAGTTTTGATGTATCCTAGGTTAGAGTCCTTGGAGTGGCGCATGTACAGTATTTGTTTTCATAGAGTTTAAAAGTAAAGTTGGTTGGTGAAAAAATATGAATAGAAGGGTAATATCCATGCCAGCCTCTGTCAATTTAACCCCAGCTCCTAACTTATCTTTTACTAACATAGCCAACTTAACCAAGCTCTTAACTTACCTTGTACGAACAAGCTCCTATCTTATCTCTTACTAACATACCCAAATTAACCAAAACTTACTAAACTTTATAATCAAAACTAATCTAACTTCTCTAAACTGTATAGTCAAAAGCAAACTTATATATATACCCGGTACATGACATTGCTCATAACTTTCAATTTTATTAATATATTTCCTTACCAGTCACAAGGTTTGAAGTTTTGTTTGTTAGCGTAATGCATAAATGTGGGGATCCCAGGTTAGAGTCTTTGGAGTGCCACATGTATTAGTTTAATTCATTGAGTTTAGAAGAAAGTTGGTTTGTGAAATATGAAATTACAGAATTGTAAAGTTAGTCTCTAGATTTTGCACAAGTTATGTTTACCAGTGATCAGTTGCTTTTGGCTGTACTAACTCTAATGTAGTATTCTTTAACAAAACACTGGAGAAGGGGTAGAGTTGACCGGGTAACAGTCTTGATAGCGTAATGCTTAGTGTGCGGAATTTCGGTCAGAGTATCCTAGGTTAGTCCTTAGAGTACTAAATGTATTAATTACTTTTATAGATTTCATTAGTTAGGTTTATTTGTAAATTAATTGGTGGGTTGGTGAAAACAAATCTGAATTAAATCGATAGAACATAATTAGTCTTGAACCATTTCACTGTGGGGTACTTAACTCCTTCAGCTTGAGGATGTAATTTCATACAGTACTTAGATCTGGATTTTATTTCAAATTTTATTGAAGTTATTTCCACAGCGATTTTGAATAGTTCCTTTGCATTTATCTTGTCCAATTTGTGGTTTGTTTGTTTTGCAAGTTTTAAATTATAATCTCTTGGTTTAATTTCCGATAAATTAAAAGCATTTTGAACAGTAACTTTGGAGTTTATTATTTTTGTATATTTTAACTTCCTACTTATTTGGGGTACTATTAGATTCATATGTTTAGCTTATAATCTCCAGTATTCGAGACAGAGCCGGAATAGGGACAACATATATATTTCATGGTTCTTGCTATTTTTTTGCTAGCCGGCGGTAACTTAGCGTGGTATTGTGACTATTCGGCCATTTAGAGAAAATTGTGAAGCAAGCTTTAGTTTAATCTTTAAATAAGTTATATTAGTTTGTATAGAGTAAATATATCAGGTGCTAAGGAGTTTAGTTTTGTTACAATAATTACTAAATTCTTATGAAATCAATATAATTCTTGAATGCTAATATATTTAATAACTTAGTTTAAAGTTTTGCAATTCTGCGTTCAACAGGTTTGGCCCGGTGTGCAGGAAGAACGGAAACCCGAACAAGTAACTTTGAAAACCTAGACCCTACGCTGGCTGGATTGAAAATTAAGGCTTCCACACTTCCACTCCGCACTACGCCAAATTAAGGACAGTTTTATAGTCTATTAATTTATTACTTTATTTCATAGTTTTCTCGCTAGCCCTCTATAAAGCTTTGGAAATCACCCCCTAGACAACTCTTAAAGATAAATTTGTACATTTTTCGGTAGAGAAATATCACGGCCGAAGGCAGATTCCTCCTAAAATTACAAGCTCGCTATTGCTCGCCAGGAAAAAATACACCTAAATGGCACAAAGGGTCCTAATATTTACAGAAATGGGGTAACTAGTCGTAAAATCTCCGAACTAATGGAATCTGTCTTAAAATCTCAACTAGTGGGGCTAAACAATAGGGAGAAGGGGGTCCAGAAAGTCAGTCTGTCTCCCCTTAAGGATTCCACACCTCTGCTCAGCACTAAGTCAACTTAAGGCTTCTGCATCACCACTCAGCACTACAGCAACGGACGAGAACCTGTTAGACATCTACTTCTATTTATTTTACTCAGGCCCATTCCCCGTGTTTTATATATTTTGTTTCTACTAAAGTAAAACTCCATCTTGTTCTACCCTTCACCTGCTCAAAATAGTTTAAAAGTATATAGTGCTCATATACAGTTTAACTTACTCTTACATAATTATAATGTAAAACTTGCAAAATAAACAAACTAAAACTTGGACTAACACCGTAAAAAGACAAAAAAACTTACAAATTCGCTGTGGAAACTACGCTTCAGCATTAATTCTTTATAAATGAACTCAATCAATTTAAAGACTGTTCCACACTAAGTGCGGTTCTGGTCTCGCGCCCTAATGGTAGTGCTCCAGGCAGCGCTGTTCAGAGCTGACTCACATTTAGTGTTTTTAAGTCCTGGTGGTGTAATGGTTAAGGCGTCTACAAATATGTGTGATGACCCAGGTTCGAATCCCGGGGAATCACTTAATTGCTTTCATTAATTTGAGGTGTTTGGTGGTGTGGTGAAATTAATAAAATATAGATTATTTATTAACTATCAGACTATATGATCTGATCCCTTGGTGTAGCTCCCATGTTCACGAACTTTGATATTTTCACCTAATCTACTTTAAGTTTAAGTTCTGGTCACTTATTTTTTTTATGATTAATATAACTGTCTGAAAACAATTATATATATCTTTGTAGGATTATTAGCAAATAAATTCTAAAATTTTGTTATTGTATTATAATCAACCTTGTGTTCCGTGCATAAAATAAACTTTTTAGGAATCTGTTTTTAATGTATATATATACATAATGCTTTGGCAGTGACCAAGTTGTGAAACTTCAGTATTATTAACTTCATAAGATTATAAGTTGCTTTTATGTTTTACCAGTTTTAGTTTTTTTTTGTTTTGCAAGTTTTATATAGTGACTTAATTCTGGTTGGTTTATAACCTAAGTTTATCTGCTAAAGACTAGTCATCGGAAGGAATTTTGGTTAAAAAGTTAAGTAATATAAATCAGGTTTAGCCCAGTTAAGAGCAAGAATGTAATATAGTAATGGAAGATCATATATATTATATAATTCCAAAGCAATAGTTAAATCTGTACCCAAAATATAATTAAAAGGTTGAAAATAAATGCGGTATTGCAGAAAGAGGCCATTACACTATTGTTTAAAGTAGTTTGTACAAAATATGTAATTTAGACTATTTTCTAATGCTTTCAGTCTAGAAATTTTAAACCCTTTCAAACTTTTATTTATAAATTATTTTACTTAAGCTTTGTTTCCACAGCGATTTTTATTAGTTTTTGTCTTTTTACTGTTCATATAAGTTTTGGTTAGTTTATTTTGAAAGTTTTATATATGTAAAAGTATAAGTCTATAATCTATTCGCCATTTAATAAGTGAAGTTTCTGTTAAATTTTAAAATTTTAATTATCTTTATGCCTTCAATATGTCTAAACAAATTTAATCTATCTGTATAGCTCTAAATCAAAATGCGTTTTAGTCAAATTAAAGTAAATATTTTTTTTAAATTTTGGATGTGTCTCGGGTGGTAGAATGAGAGACCTGAATATGAAGGTAGTAGAGGGTGATGGTTTGGTGAAAGTATGGAAGGATGATTTTAGTAGCTTAGCTGTAAAGAGTAGGGAAGGCAGAAATCTCATCCATGGGAATGGAGAGCGTTCGAATAAACAGGTTAGTTGAAAGCCAGATAAGCAGAGAAGTAGAAGAAGCAATCAATAGACTTAAAATTTGCAAAGCTGCTAGAGTAGATAACATCCCAGGTGAGATGCTGATATATGGAAGAGAAGCTGTTGACATAATGCATAAGTTATGTAAATTAGCATGGGAAAAGGAAAGTGTACCAGAGGACTGGAGGAAAGCTGTGATAGTACCCTTGTACAAAGGGAAGGGTAGTAAAGAAGAGTAAGAGTTCTAGGGGAATTAGCTTGCTTAGCATACCTGGAAAAGGATACGCAAGAGTAGTAACCGACTGCAGAAGATAACTGATGACAAAATAGAGGAACAGGGAGGTTTCAGAAAGGGCAGGGTCTGAGTTGACCAGATAGCCTCCATGCGTTTGTTAGAAAAGTATCTGGCAAAGAACGGAAAACTATGCAGCATTCGTGGATTTAGAAAAAGCCTAAGACAAAGTACCCCGCCGTTGGGGAGCCACCTTGTCGTGGTGGCGGGGCTCGAAGCGGGGTCGCTGTCATCCACTCTTCGGAGCATGGATTCCAGCGGCGTCGTGGACGAAGTACCCCCCCGTCATCTTTGGGATAAGCGGAACCTTCCGGTGACTGCGTTTTTCTGGTTCCCGATTTTGACCTCTCTTTGCGGAGGGTTTCCTCCTCCTTTTTCACTAAATTGTGCCGGCTAGGCTCTAGACGCCTTCCCTCGCTGAGTGGGGAGTTCTGACTCCTACCAATTTACAGGGGCAGTGGCAGCTAGCTCACTGCACGTGGGGGTTGGTACTGGGGGCGGCGGCGCGGTCGCCTGTGCTGTCGCTCCATGGACCGCCCATCAGTGAGGCCCAGTCTCGGTTTCCGGGGGTCCGGTCTACCTTCCTGGTGGGTTTCCTGGCTTCTGTCCGGCTGCCCTCCATTACGTACAGATTGGGGATGTTTCCAATTAATTTTGCCCTCCGTCCCAGTATAGCGGTTTTGCCTAAGCTAGGCCTCTCTGTACATAGTGGTGCTATCCCCCCTTGTCTAGGGGGGGTAGGGTATGGGGATGAACCCCCTAGGACCTGCCCCTGTTTGTGCCGTCGGTGTGGGGGTCTGAGCTTCCTGCCTCGCGACGGGGGGCTCTGTTAGCTCTTATGGTACGCTCTTTATTTTTTGCTTTGTTTCTGATTTTTCTTTTCTTTTTTTCTGTTTCTTCCCCTTGGTTAGTTTTTCTTTCCTTTTTCGTTTTCCGACAAACCGAAATTAGAATAGTAAAAACAACTTGGTCATCATGGTCCGTCCATACAACCCCACTACCCCGTCCCACGCGATCTCACGGACTCTCCACCTGACCTTTCTCAACTCTCTGGGGCTTCCGCCCTAGACGCATCCGTACCTACTAGTACCGTACCAGCTCAAACCTCTGACTCTCTCCTCATTGACCGCTCTCCGGCACCTTCCTCGGCTTCGACTTTGGTAGACGTGGAGTGTCACCTCTTTCCGATTCTTCATTAGTTCAGCCTGCTCTTTCTTCTACAGCTTCCTCTTCCATATCCCTCCCCGCTCCGCCAGTTCAGCCCTCCTCTTCCGTCGTTTGCTATCCCTTCTACTGCATCTGCCACTCTTCCTTCCTCCATTGCTTCCTCATCTCAGTCACTTTAGAACCATATTCTCCTTCTTTTTCTTCTTCAGTTCCTTCGCCTTCGGTTCCATCTACTTCAGTTTCTTCTGCTCGCCCTCGTTCTTCTAGTCTTCCTCTCTCCGATCTCTGCCCCTGCCGATTTTGTTAAATTCTTTTCTATCCCCGCCTCAGCCCCTCTTGCCGGAGATGACCTTCTGTTCCACCTCAAGTCTCCTTCAGAGGGTGGGCAAGGATGTCACTTTCCACTCTAGTCATGATCATTCCCGTCTAGTTACAGTGCAAAACGAGTCCGGCTGCTGCTATGGCGGCCTTTGCAGATCCCAACGGTACTCCCATCCCTGCTTTTAAAGACCAAAGCATGAACTCGTGCACAGATACTGTCCTGATCCCTTATATCCAACTCGGTGATCGGGACTTCAAAGATTGTGCCGACCTTATTGGGAAGGCCGTTGTTGCTCAAGACCATGTTGTAATTAATGTTGTCTGTTACACCATCCAACCTCGCCACAATCGCCGCTATCCCTCTAATATCGCTAAAATAACTTTCGATGGTAATATTCTCCCTTCTCACGTTATTGTCGGTGGTACTCGCATCGACGTCTTAGAATCCCTTCCCCGCCCTCAGCAGTGCAGGGGTTGCTGGCGTTTTGGCCATCCCGTGAAATACTGTCGCTCTCTCAACCCCGACTATCCTACATGCCCGTACTGTGCGCAACCTGGCCATATTGCTGATGAATGCCCGTCTACGACCCCCTGCTGCCTCAACTGTAAAGCCTCCCATCCTGCCTATTCCCATGATTGCCCCGTTTACAAATTTGAATCTGAAGTTACAATTCTTAAAGCAAAACAAGGCCTTACTCACTCTGCTGCCCGTAAGGAAGCTCTTCGCCTGGGCTTCTCACCTCGTCCGATTTCTGCACTTATCTCTCACCCTCCCGTCTCTTCTTCCACTCCCTCCGTTCCGCTTCCCTTGTCCTCGTCCTCCTCTTCCTCTACTTCCTCTGTTCCGCTCTGTCCCTTCTTCCCTTACTTCTACGCCTTCGGTTTCTTCTGTCTCCACTCCTCCTATTACTGTCTCTTCGGCGTCTAACTCTTTCTCTGTGCTTGACTCTTCTACTCCTACTTCCGTTTCCTCTCCTTCCACTTCCTCTCCTCGCCCTGGCCCTCTTCTTCTGGTTTGGCTCAATGCCCCACCCGCCAGCGGTCCCATCCCAAGCCTTCCTCTCGTTCTCCTCCTCCCTCGTCTCGTGGTTCCCTTTCCTTCCGGTCTCCTGTCTCTACCAAACGGATTTCCAAAATTCCTTCCCGTACCTCCCGTTCTCCCTCTCCCCACTCCTCTTCTAAACGCAGGGACTTCCACCGTAATGTCCGGAGTCCGAGTCCCGGTGAGAAGAAGAAAAAGAGGTTGCCTCCTTCCTCCTCCTCTCCATCTCTTTCTTCTTCCTGCCTTCGCCCTCCCTCTGACTTAAACATGTCCTTTGAGTCCATTCCCAAGATTCGAGCCTTTCTCGATTCTTCTCGTCCCCCGCCTCTTACCGTTTCAGCTGACATTCATCCCGTCCCCTCTACACTGCCCCTTACCCCTCAACCGCCTCCTCCTTCCCCTGTCCCCCCCTCTTCCGTCTCTACCCCTTCCCAACCTTCTTCTCTTCCTTCTGTCTCTCTTTCGTCCTCTGCCCTTCCCTCCTCTCACTCTGGCCCTCTTTCTTCTTCTCTTTCGCTGTCAAGCCTCCCTATGCCCCCCGGTTTTCGGTCCTCCCCTCTGCCTCCTTCTCTTCTGTCTCCCTGTTAACCCATCCACCTCTTCATTGTTGTACGTAAGTGTGTATTTTTCCCTTTATCATTATTTGTATTTATGTCTCCCCGTTCGCCCATCCGACTCTTCATTGTTGTGCATAAGTGTATTCTTCCCTTTCTTTTTTTGTTGGCTTTTGCCTCCTTTTAATTCTCCACGTTATCCTCATTCACCTTTTCTTAGTTGTACATAAGTGTGTGTGTTTTACCTTTATTGTTATTTGTGTATATTTCTTTCCTATGTGTGTCCTTCCTCTTTTTCTGTGCGTTCTTATTTTTGGTGGCTTTTGCCTCCTTTTATGGTTTTCTTTTGTCTGTTTTCGTTGTTTTTTCGTCCTTTAGTCTCCTCTTAGTTTCTTTTTCTTTTTCTTTTATTATGTCCATTTTGCAGTGGAATCTTCGTAGTCTTAATGCTCAAAGGATTGACTTACGTTTTCTTCTTTCTCTTCACTCCCCTAAGGTCGTTTGTCTTCAGGAGACTCGTCTTTTCTCTCCTGTTCCCTTTCCTCATTACTCTTTTTATAGTTCTCCCCACTCTCTCCATGATACTTGTCTTCTTATTCATCGTTCTGTCCCTTTTGAAGAGCTGTCCTTTTCTACTCATTTCCCTTGCACCTTTGCTAGAGTCTATCTTGACCGCTGGTTAACAGTGGTTTCTGTGTATTTGTCGCCTTCTCTTCCCATCGATTTTACCGAATTCTCCGAGATTTTATCTAAGTTGCCGACTCCATTCTTAGTCCTTGGTGATTTTAATGTTCGGCACACCTTGTGGGGTGACAATGTTATTTCACCCCGGGGTCGTCGGCTTGAACCTTTTCTCTTGGACCGTAATCTTTTTATCCTTAATTCTGGTGCTCCTACTCATTTTGATGCTCGGACTCGTACGTTTTCCTGTATCGATCTTTCCCTGTGTTCCCCTTCAGTTTCCCTTGATTTTCATTGGTAAGTTCTCGAGAATTCTCACAATTCCGACCATTTTCCTATTCTCCTTTCTCTGACTACCTACTCTCCTACTCCTAACTCCCCTCGTTGGTGCTTCCAGCGGGCGGACTGGTCTTCTTTCGCTTCCCTTACTGTTCCTTCTTTGCTTCCTCCTCCTTTCTCATCGGTCCGTGTCATGCTCTCATTTTTTCTGGATCTGGTTTTCGGTGCTGCTTTGACGTCCATTTCCCGGACGTCTCGCCCTTTCTCGTCTAAATGCGTCCCTTGGTGGTCTCCTGAGTGTTCCAGGGCCCTCCGGGTTAAACGGGCGGCTTGGAAAAGTTTTCGCCGTAAGCGTCTCACCCCTGCTTCTCAGGAGTCATTTTTTCTCTTTCGCCGTGCATCTGCTCTTTTCCGTCGTACTACCAAAGCCGCTAAACGCCGGAGTTGGGAGTCCTATGTTTCTTCTATTACGTCTCGCACTCCTGTCGCTTCGGTTTGGAAACTTATTCGTAAGATCTCTGGTAAACATCTTCCCTTCCGTGCTCCAGTCCTCCGCATTGATGGTGTTTCTGTGGCAGACTCCGAAACAATTGCTAATCGATTGGGCTCGTACTTTAGCTCAGTTAGCAGTGGTTCTCACCTCTCTGCTGAGTTTCACTCGCTTAAAGTCGTTGCGGAAAGTACTCCAATTACTTTTAGTCTTTCCTCTGACGAATCCTATAATGCTCCTTTTTCCTCAACTGAGTTACGCACCGCTCTCCGTGCCTGTAAGAACACTTCTGAAGGTCCTGATGGTATCCATTATCTCATGCTCAAACATCTTTCCTCGCAAGCTCTGGTCTTCTTGTTAGCTCTCTATAACAAGATTTGGTCTTCTGGTGTTTTCCCTCCCTCTTGGAGTACTGCCCTGACCATACCTTTTCTTAAACCTGGCAAGTCTGGGTTCTCCCCACAGGACTATCGCCCTATTGTCCTTACCAGTTGCCTGTGTAAACTCTTTGAACGTATGATTAACGCTCGTCTCATGTGGATTCTTGAGTCGCGCCATTTGTTGTCTTCTTCCCAGTTCGGGTTCAGACGTGCTCGTAGTACGCTTGACCCCCTCATTCGCTTGGAATCTTATATCAGGACAGCTTTTGCTCGTCGTCAAACTGTCATTGTTTTTTTTTTCGATCTCGAAAAAGCCTTTGATTCTACCTGGAAGTACCACATTTTGCGTCAGCTCCGTTCTTGTGGCATTTACGGTAATCTAGGAGTCTTTATTCAGAATTTTCTTTCTTCTCGGTCCTTTCGTGTCAGAGTCGCTTCCCACTTATCTCGTCTTTACCCTCAGTTGGAAAGTGTCCCTCAGGGTTGTGTCCTGAGTACCGTCCTTTTTCTCATTGCTATCAACGGTATCATGTCTTCTCTTCCTGTCGGGGTTCGGTCTTCCTTGTATGTCGACGACTTTGCGATTTACGCAGCCGACTCAGATATTGCTGCTTTAAGTCTTCTTATCCAATCCGCTATTCTGGCTGTTTCTTCATGGGCAACCCGCCACGGGTTCCGTTTTTCCACCTCCAAATCCTGCGCGATGTCCTTTACTCGTTGCCATTCTATTCCTCATCCTCCTCTTACTCTTTATGGTACTGCCCTCCCTTATCGTTCCTCTACTACTTTTTTGGGTCTTACTTTTGATTCTCGTCTTAATTGGTCCGCTCATGTATCTTCTCTCAAGGTTGCTGCCTTACTCCGCCTCCGCCTTCTGCAGTCCTTGTCCCACCTCACTTGGGGTGCTGATCGAGCGCTTCTTCTTCGGCTTCATACGGTTCTTGTCCTCTCTAAGTTGGATTATGGCTGTCAAGTTTACTCTTCAGCCTCTGATTCTGTTCTCCATGCTCTTGATTCTGTTCATCACTCTGGTCTTCGTCTTGCCCTTGGTGCTTTTCGTTCCTCTCCTGTTGAAAGCCTCTATGCTGAGTCTGGTTTCCCTTCTCTTTATCGCCGTCGGGCTCTCCTGTCACTTCGTTCTTACGCTCGCCTTCAACAATTCCCATCTTCACATCTTTCCCTTCCCCCTTCGGTCGTTGCTACTTTTTCGTCTATCCCCGTCTTGGTTCTCCGTTTTCTGTCCGCATGCTCTCGCTGCTCGCATCGTGCTCTTTCCCTGTTTCTAACGTCCTCCCTTTCCGCTTTTGCTCTTTTCCCCCCTGGCTTTTCCCTCGTCCTTCGGTTTGCCCTTCCATCCTCCCTTGTTCCAAGTCCTCTACTTCTCCCCTCGTTCTTCGGTCTCGTTTCTTAGATCACCTCTCTCTTCACGCTACAACCACTCCTGTGTTTACTGATGGCTCCAAGACGTCGGTAGGCGTGGGGTTTGCCGTCCTTTTTCCCACTTGCTCGTATCAATATTCTTTACCTCCCGTTGCCAGTATTTTAACTGCTGAACTTTATGCTATTTTTATTGCCCTCCGTTTTATGTGTTCCTTCCCCTCCTCGTCCTTTACTTTGTTCTCTGATTCTCTCGGTGCTCTACTTATCTTACAGTCCGCCCCTGCTCTACACCCTTTAGTTCTTTCCATTCAGGAATGGCTTTTCCGCCTTTCCGTCCGCAAAAAGCTTATACGTTTTTGCTGGGTTCCCAGTCACGTTGGCGTTTGCGGTAATGAGCTGGTTGATTGCCTTGCTCGTTCTGCTGCCGTGCGGGGTACCCGCTCCTCGCTTGCTGTCCCGGCCTCTGATTTCTTCCCTGCCTTGTCCAGGTTTCTTTGGTCGAGGTGGCAGACTCAGTGGTCCACTATCTCCGTTAATAAACTTCGTTCTGTCAAACCGTCCGTTTCTGGGTGGTCTGATCCCTCCCACCATAATCGCCGATGGGAGATGGCTTTGGCCCGTCTCCGCATTGGCCACACCAGACTTACCCATTCGTTTTTAATGTCCCGTTCTCCTCCGCCTCTTTGCTCGCGCTGTACCGTTCAGCTTTCTGTCTCCCATCTTTTCCTCGATTGCCCCTTATTTTCCGTTGCCCGCACGCGTTTCTTCCCTTTTCTGGCTTTCCTCCGCCGGCTGCCATGTCTTGCTGATTTTCTTTCTGAATCTCCCTCGTTTTCCATCTCCCGTATTATGTCCTTCCTTCATCATGTTCGAGTTCTCGATGATATTTAGTTAACTTCCTTCCCGTCTTTAAATATTTTGTGCCATATGGCCTTTGTCGCCTGGTGCGTTGACTTCATTAATGTAATGTAATGTGGTACAGTAGTTCCTCCCCCTGGTTCCAGTACCATATTACTGTACCACCTCCAGGGACTAATATGAGACTGTTGGGAGCAGAACACTGCTACCAACTACAGAGACTTACATCCTTACTGGCACCCTGGGCTATATTGTCAACCACCTTGATGTGATGCTAGAAAGTATAACTAGTCAGTGACCCAATATACTGTCCAGCAAAGTTTACATTCTCTGACCAACACATTGACCACATAATGTGGATGATATGCATACCCACCTACCAATCTTCATGAAACTTAATGCAGCTATTATAAGCTGGATGTAGTACTGTAATGAGCTTATCATTGATTTGAGGCCCGTGAGATTCTGCAAATATAGGCGTCTTTAAACAAGAAACTTTATCTGCTATATTTATCAGAGCCTTGAATCCGCTACAGGTTATCAGATTACTATATATTTGTTGTTTGTGCTATTTGATATTTTAAGTTCATAATTTTTCATATATATTAAACTTCAACTAATTTATAGTCCATCTAGTATTTCCATTTAGCCATTAAAATAACATGCACTTCAGAGAGGTACAGTACTGGATTTAATTTCTAACTGGCAATTCACCTTTCAGTAGATGAAGTAGGACCCGCATTGTAGATAAAATTTCCTTCATTTCCCAGATATTTCAATAATAAACTGTTTATAATGCACATTATACCTTTAACCCCTTGAGGATTATGATGTGTTTTGGCAATTTATTCTGGCTATCATTATTCAGTTATATTTAGATTAGGATGGGTATATTGAAGTCAGGGTTAATTGAGAGTGTTTACCCTTTTAATTCCTTCCTAAGTTGTATAAAATCTTCTAATCCACATGTATTCATCAGTTTCATTGATTTCATTCATTTGGTTTATTTTTAAGTTAATTGGCCGATTGGTGATAACATGAATGAAAAAGGAGAGAAGAAAGCTGGATGTGATGGAGATGAGCTGCTTGAGGAGTATGGATGGAGTTACTCGTAGAGACGGATTGAGGAATGAAGAGATACGTAGGAGAGTGGGGCAGCAGGAACATTTGTCAGCCAGAGTGGACAGAAGGGTGCTGAGCTGGTATGGTCATGTTGAACGAATGGGAGATGAAAGGCTTACAAAGAGAATATATGAGTCAGATACAAGGGGAGATAGAAGGGCAGGAAGACTCCCATTGAGGTGGAGAGACTGTGTAAGACAAGCTTTGGATGATAGAGGAATGACTATAGATCAGGCAAAGGAAGTGGTAATAAACAGGAATGAATGGAGAATGCTTGTGAATAGTTGAGTGAACACGTGGTCATTTGGGGGAAGGGGTCGGGCGCAAGTTGGACTAGATAACGTCCATCAGGCGCCTGGCCCGGGGAACTATTAATATGAAGGGTGCGCCTGGAAGTGTGGTGGGCGGGCTTGTGGCTTTGGCTCCACTACATGTCTGCCTGCCGAGATCGGAGCCTCTCCAGGTGGTCGGGGGCCGGGGGAGTGCTGGAGCGACCTTGGTGACCCTGGTCTCTGGGTATTCTCCTGGGTGACCTAGATGTGTGTGAATTTTGTGTTTTGTCTGTGTTTGTTCGCTGTTTTGTCTTGTGTTTTCCTGTTCTTGCTCTGTCTTGAGTCGGCCACCCCCAAGAAAATACAAAACAATAAAAAATAATAATAATAATAAAATATAGGAAAATAAAATAAAAAATAGGAAAAGTGGGGATTGTGCCTGAGCATATAGATAGATAGATAGAATGAATGATAGCCAGAATTAACTCCAAACAAGTTTTGATCATCAAGGGGTTAAGTAAAGTAAGCAGGACTCTCACTGTAGATTAATTTGTTCCTCATTTTCCAGATCTAGCAACAATAAGCAGATTCCGCTGTCGTTCAGACTGATGACGCCCGTGGCCACCAACACCAGCCAACACACTCAAAGTCAACACTCGGCTATATGCATGGCCCCCTTACTGTAAGTACACCACTCAGAAACCCTGCTATCCCGTGAGGACAGAGTCCACCTGGCAATGCTGCAATGTATTTCATATGTTTCCATTAACCACTTCGGTACGGATGATGCCATTATGCCTAATATTTTAGCTATTATTAGACAATTGTATGCAGCTTAGGAAGGTCATCTAGTAATCAGAGAGGTGTATAATATCTCCATTAATGTGTTGACAATCAAAAAGCCTTCCTAAGCACAGTAAGATCTTCTAATGGTAGCCAGAATGAAAAGGAAATTAACATCCCCCGAACTTTTTCCCTCATTATTAGACTGGCAGCTTAAGGGGAGGTTTATATTTGTTGGTATATATTATTTCATTTATTTATTATTTCCTCCCAATACCTCAATCAAGCTTTTAATAATACCCCCAAAGGCCCCCATTCAAGATAAATTTGTAAATTTGCTCAGTAGAAAAATGTCCCTGGTTCCTCCTAGATTCCAGGCTCATCAAAAAATCTACACCTAGATGGCACAAAAGGTCTTTTAAATTGCCAAACTAATGGGGATAAACATGAGAGAGAAGGGGGTCTAGAAATATAACAAATCTCCCTTAGAGAGTTTAGCTTTTTCAATAATTCTGTGGTCTAACTTCATCTATTGTCAATTGTCAGCCTAGTTTCTGATACCAGTGCAAATGTCCCATGATTGTTACCATAGAATGTTGCAGTGTGTTGAGTAAAGATGGGACTGTGGATGAAGAAGTGTGGGAGAGGGTGCAACAGGGGAAGAGGGTTGTAGGAACGTTGAAAGCAGTAACAAGAAATAGAGTGGTCAGTATGGAAGTGAAGAAGTCCTTGCATGACAGTGTGGTAATCCCGACACTAACTTAAGGAAGTGAAGCATGGGCGTTTGTGGAGAGACTCAGACCAAGAATGAGAGCGGTGGAAATGAGTTACTTGAGAAGTGCGTGCGGAGTTACATGGAGGGATAGGCAGACGAATGAGGAAGTAAGAAGGTGTGGTGTGGAGGTAGATGTGCTGGAAAGTGTAAAAAGGAACAACTTGAAATGGTTCGGCCATATGGAACGTATGGGAAGCGAGAGAATGACTAGGAGGGTGTACGAGAGCGAGGTGGAGGGACAGAGAGGGAGGGAGAGGTGGAAGGATGGAGTGAGGAAGTATATGAGTGAAGGCGGTGCTGGTTGTTGTTGTTGTTGTTGTTCTTGTTGTTGTTGTTGTTCCCTAAGCTGCCGGGCCGAACAGCCCCGAGTCCCTGAGAAAGGCCATGGCCACGATCGGGCTTTCCCACAGAGCTCTCATTGAGTGTAGATTGTGTTTTTGGCGTAAGTGGTTGTGTGAAATGCAGTCTTCTATGATGTGTTTAATGGTATGGGGTGCTGTGTTACATCCCGGGCAGGCGTCGACAACGGAGTCATCCAGTCTCTTCTGATAGCTCAGGAGAGCTGGATGGTGTCCGCATCTCAGCCTGGCCAGGTGGACTCTGTCCTCGCGAGGAAGGGAGGATTCGGAAGGATGGATATCGGGAGGTCGTGCATGCAGCTGCGTGTTGTCTGTGAGTGAGTGGATGGATCGGTGAGAGATATGAGTATGGATGTGCTTTTGGAAGTTGGTTCAGGGTGGGCAGGGAGGGAGAGAGGACAATAATTGTGTGTGATACCGTGTGCTGGGTGTTGTTTTGATATTTCTTGGTGTCTGTGGGTGTGTTGCCATGTAGTTTAGTGGGTGGTCTTGGTTCGTGGAGGCTGCTACCAGGAATTGAGTGCCTCTCATGTCCAGATGGTCTTTGACTTTGAGGATTTTGGTTTTTTGATGTAGGTGATCTGTGGGTGAAGTAGCTGTGCAGCCTGTAATGATCTTCAGGGCTTTGTTTTGAATTGTCTGTAAGGTCTTATGATGTGTTTCAGCTAGGTTAGAAGCCCAGGCTGGGCTTGCGTATTCCATCACTGATCTTATGTATTGTTTATATACTGTGGTGGTAGTTTCTTTGTTGTGTCCTAATTTTGTGTGAGCAAGTGACCTGAGGGCGTTAAGTCTGGGTGTCAGTTTCTTTTTAATGTTTGTGGTGTGCTGTTTGAATGTCATGAGTATCATATGTTACTCCTAGGATTTTGGGTGTGTGTGTATGTGTTAGGGGTGTGTTGTTTATGGTGAGTTGAGGGATGTATTCGTGTTCTCCTGTCCAACTTGTGAGCAGGGTTGCGGTGGATTTGGCTGGGGCTAGATTAAGTCTGTTTGTAGTGCACCAGCCATGTAGTGTGTTGAGATAGGGTTGAAGGAGATCTGTTGCTCTTTTTGGGTCATGGTGTGTGCATGTGAGTGTTATGTCATCTGCATAGGAGGCTAAGTTTATTTGGGGCGTATTGGGTGTAGTTATATTGTGCATGTACAGATTGAAGAGTGCGGGCGATAGGACGGATCCTTGTGGGACTCCGTTTGGAAAGTTTCTGATTTTAGATGACTGACCGGCAAAAGATACGTGTGCACATCTGCCTGCTAGGAAGTTGGCCAGCCACCTTTTTGTGTTGTTGTGCATGTTTGTGTTGTAGATTTTGTTTGTTAGGTTGTGGCGGGGTATGGCATCGAAGGCTTTACTAATGTCGAGTGTGGCTAATAGTGATCTGTGTGGTGGTCTAGCTGAGTTGATGCTGTCGAAAGCTCTTTGTGTAAGGTCTGTGAGAAGAGTGTTTGTGGAGTGCAGTGGCCTAAAGCCATGTTGTGTTGGAGCTAGGGGTAGGTCAGGTGTAATTAGTAGTAATACTAGGCGTTCCATGACTTTGGAGGGGGAGCAAAGGAGTGTGATGGGGCGGTGCGAGGAGGGTAGCGTGGGGTCTTTGTTGGGTTTGGGGAATGTGATGATGATACCATGCTTCCAAATGTCTGGTATTGTGTTGTGTGAATAGCTGTAGTTTGATATGTTAGTGAGTGCTTGTATGCCTTGTGGTCCCAGGTGTCTGAGGTGTATGTTGCTTATGTTGTCTAGGCCACAGGCGGGTGAGTGCTTGAGATTGTTGATGATATGCTTTGTCTGGTGATTGGTGAAGGGTGTATAGTCAGGGTCTGTGGGGAATTGTCTCTTACGTCGGATGACACGTCGGTCGTCTTTGTGAGGTTTTAGGTGGCTGACATGTGAGAAGTGATTGATGAGAGTGTTTGTTTGTTGTTTACATGAAGGAGTAGAGTCTGTTGTTGTGATTGCAGCATGTGATTGTGTTGTGTTGCTGTTGGAAAGTGTGATGCTGTTTAGTGTTTTGTAGAGTTTTTTGGGGTTTGTTTTGTGATCAAGTGTTTGTAGGAAGTTATTCCAATTTAGTTTTTGTTGTTCTTGTGTTTTGTTGTTAGTTTGGGTGTTGAGTGCTTGAATTTGTTGTGTGATGTCTTGTGTGTGGGGTGCTGGGGAGTGTTTCAGTATGTCGTGTTGTCTGATGAGGTTTTGAATTTCTGGTGTGAAGTTAGGGTTGTGTCTTTTTCTGTTACCTCTCGGAATGTGTTTCTTGTCAGCGTTTTGGATAGTTTTATTGAGTATGTGTACAGCATTGTTGATGTTAGTGATGGGTGTACTGTTTAGAGTTGTGAAGTGTTGTTCTGTCTCATTTGTGAATGCTTCCCAGTTAGCTCTTTTATAATTGGTGTATGTGTGTTTGTGGCTAGCTGGGGTGAGTCTGGTTTTGGTGGTAATAATGATCGGGAAGTGGTCAGAGCCTAAGGTTCTGACCACCCTCCAGGATGTTGTGGGGGCGAGTTCTGGGGAGCAAAAGGTGATGTCTGGAGATGATGGGTTTATAGAGGGCTTGGTGAGGAATATGGGTATGTTGATGGATGTCGTTAAGGATGATGAGGTTATCGGTTTGGTTTAGTAGTACCAGCCCTCTGTCTGTGTCGGGGTTGTCGACAAACCAGGCCGACGTCTTGGCGTTGAAGTCACCACCCAGGATGATGTGTGGGGTGTGTGGGGTGTTTGTGATGTGTTGTAAGTGTGGTCTGTATTCATTTGGTACTGTAGGGGATGTTTGGGGAGGGATGTATGTGTTTATGATGGTTATGTTGGAGTTGTTGCCAGTGCGTATTTTAATTGACTGTATTTCTGTTGTGTTATCATTTTGGGGGAGGAGGGATTTGGTTTGTACACTGGTTACTATGTATGATATTTCTTTGTGTACCAGGGTGATGAGTCCACCGCCCCCGCCGACAGCCCGGTCTTGTCTGATGGTGGTAAAATTATGAAATGTGGGTGTTTTTTGTGTTGTGCGGAGTTTTGTTTCTTGTAAGATGGCAATGTGTATGTTGTGTTGTTTGATGAAGTGTGAGAGTTCGTGTTTCTTTGTGTTGATGCCATCTATGTTCAGTTGAAGAATGTTAATGTTATGTGCACGATGTATGTTGGGTGCTGCTGCACGAGGATGCTGGTTGGGAGGAGGGGCGTCGACTGACTGAGGACAGAGGTGCATGGGGGCGGTTCGTTCGTGGCCAACCCTTCGGGGATCATGGCGTCAGGCAATAGATAGATAGATAGACTATACAAGCTGTTATGTGATACAGTACTCCCTTAACCCCTTAAGCACCATAACATAATTTCCATCTCATTCTGGTAATCATTATATGCTTTTCTACCTCTAGGACTCATAGGGGTAAATACAATCTCAATAAACCCTCTGAACAGTATAGGTACTTCTCAAACTGCATAAAATCATCTAACTTTAGCCAGAACCAAAGGTAAAAAGGCATCACAGGGCTGAAGGGGTTATGGGATACATAATACTCTCAGCTGATATAACACTGATTATAATGCTATACTCTGTGTTACTCATGTTTGGTACAAGTGTTGAAATAACTTGGAAAAGGTTGACAAAATGAATATAAACACCATATGAGGAGGAGCACTTTATTGACAACGTTTCGCAGATAACTTCCTAAGATCACTAGAGACCTGAAGCTATCTGCGAAATGTCTAAAGAGTGCTCTTCCTCATATGGTGTATATTTTCATTAGGTATGTGTTCAGTCGAAATTAAGAGTACGTTCACTGATAAAGATCGTGAAGATTCTGAAGAACCAACATAGGCTGCAACAATAGTGGTGTAAGGAGTAAGGACCCAAGTTTAATTCACGGCAAACCGTTGAATATATTTGAGTCATTACTTTGTTACTGTGTCATTACCCTTCACTCATAAGTTTGATCATCTAAATTAATTTTTAGTTACTGTCACTTGCTTTTGACAGTCCTCATGTTTTTTTTGTTTTTTTTTTTTATTATTATTACTTGTGAGTCGTGACTATACCCTGTTCCATGTAGGTAGACCAGAAATTGTGATCCCTAGCTTCTGTAATTCAAAATGGCCCAAATGGGCTAGAGCAAATGGGCTGTGAATTTCCACACTTATTCACTGTCTGACCTTCCTTAATTAAAATGTAAAACTTGCAAACTAAACATGGTAGAAATATTAGCTTGTTTACTTTAGTCGTTTGTGAGTCATAGAGTTTGATAGTTCAAGAGTTTTGGACTACTTACTTGGAACAGGGTATAGTACTATACAAGTATGTTTAACGTCATAGTAGTTTTGGGCTATTATTCTTACTGAATATCCCACAAACTTTCATTAAGGTTTTCAGAGAACTATTGATTTTGACTGGACACTGCTAATGTACTTCAGGTTGTATTGATTTACAGTATATATTTATTATTATTATTATTATTATTATTATTATTATTATTATTTTTATTATTTTTAATGACTTCCCAAATTGACTAATTCCTTGGACGTGACGATAGTGCGTTGTTGTGTGTGCGATTAGTTTGCTTGGGAACCAGATTAACTTGCTCATGTAGTAGTGTACACCCTATGTGGTGGATTGTGTTCTTTCATTTCATAAATTTTATTTTAGTAAGCGTTGTTTCCACATAGCGATTTTGATAAGTTGTTTTGACTTTATATTGTCTTTGTCCCAGTTTTGGTTTGCTTTGTTTGCAAGTTTTACATTTTAATTCCTTGCTTCTGGAAACCCCTGCTAAAGGATGGCTATGGTAGAAATGTCTTCAGGCTACTTTGTCCAGACCTGCTTCCTTTGACCGTGACGATAGTGCGTTGTTATATGTGCGATTAGTTTGCTTAAGAAACAGATAAACTTGCTCATGTAGTGATGTACACCCTATGTTGTGGATTGTGTTCTTTTAGTTTAAAACATTATTTTATTAAGCGTTATTTCCACATAGCGATTTTGATAAGTTCTTTTGGTTTCAATCTTGTGTTGTCCCAGTTTTGGTTTGTTTATTTTGCAAGTTTTACATTATAAATTCATAGTACAGTACTGTTCCCTTCACATGTTCCATTCCTCTCGGAGATTTTATTTATGAAAGTGTAAATGAAGGGCCATGCCTGGACGTGAGGTGGGCGGGCATTGTGGTATGGTTCCTCTGTGTGTCTGCCTGCTGAGACCGGAACCTCCCCGGGACTCGGGAGGTCTGGGACCGGGGGAGTGCTGGAGGCCCTTAGTCTTCTGGGCGACCTAGATGTGTGTGAACTTTTATTGTTTGTTATGTTGTGTTGCGGGCTCTGTCTCAAGTTGGCCACCCCCAGCTATGGGGTATGTGCCTGAGTACATACAGTACATGCAGTACATAAAAAAATAGTACTGTACCGGGTATTATTGAATTAGTAGTGTTGCTTTCCATGCAATAGTTAATTCACCTTCTTTTGCAACTATATAATAAGATACTACTCTAAATTCAATTATACTATTAATTTTTTACTTCAATAAATAAAATCTCAGAGAGGAACATAAATTGTGCAGGGAACTGTATGTGGAAGTACTTCAGTATTTCCCCCTATAATGAACATATCACTACAGTTGTTTTTCCATTAATGTTGCTACCTTGCTTAAATAATTGACATTACAATTGTCATTACTGGCACTACCTAATAAAATGTATTATACTCCATTCAAATTTACTGGGCAGAAAATCTTCACTCCCAATAGCCAGTATCACACACACCTTTTCTCTCTTCTTTTATTGTCAGCTCTGGTTTGAGAATTTATGAGGTCATCTTTTCATATAAGCTTGTCACCTGGATTAATGCATCTTCAGTCTAGTTTCCGATACTGGTGTAAAAGGTCTCGAACATGTTGCCTGAAAAATAATGATAATTTAAAATTGACGACAAAAGCCTTTGTGTGATATTGTATTAACTATAATTTGTCAGTGATTTGTGGAGTGGCCCTTGAACTGAATACAAAAAACATCTCTGTGCCCCCTGGAGGTAAGGGGGTCCTCCATATTTTGTGAAGGAAATTAATAATGCGATTAGTTTGCTTGGGAAACAGATTAACTTGCTCATGTAGTAATGTACACCCTATGTGGTGGATGTTCTTTTATTTCATAAATGTAATTTTAGTAAGCGTTGTTTCCACATAGCGATTTTGATAATTTAATTTGACTTTATATTGTCCTTGTCCCAATTT
The DNA here is from genome assembly GCA_032716605.1 of Paralithodes platypus. NCBI lineage: Eukaryota > Metazoa > Arthropoda > Malacostraca > Decapoda > Lithodidae > Paralithodes > Paralithodes platypus. The sequence goes on from CM064487.1 coordinate 103,257,074, forward strand.
TGGTTTGTTTAGTTTGCAAGTTTTACATTTTAATTACCCACATATCCTACTGCATGCCCTACAAGGCAACTAAAATTGGGGATAACGTGCCGATGAGATCCGCCGGCAACGGTGGTCCTGTTAGGAGAGCTTCATACATACATACATACATACATTAGAGACTATGATCCACATGCAAGTAGGTCTGTCTTTTTGTTCTCCTAATGGCGGCATTCCAGACAGCCCGATCTTTAGCGTCCCTCTTAGTCAGTCCTTTGGCCGCGGATGGAAGAAACTGGCCTCCTCCCCCGCTGCCCCCTCACAAACGGTTCTCACTATACCCTACCTCCCCCCGGGGAGGTGTGGGTCCTGAGACTCCCTGGATGCTGAAGGATTCCCTTACAGGGTATCTCGGGGCTACTACCACTACTACTACTGCTACTACCTGGGTATTATGAAGTACAATTACAGTAACTACAGTAGTTTTTTTTAGTATGAGTTGTTGTTGTTGTTGTTCCCTAAGCTGCCTGGCCGAACAGCCCCTAGTCCCTGAGGAAGGCCATGGCCACGATCGGGCTTTCCCACAGAGCTCTCATTGAGTGTAGATTGTGTTGTTGGCGTAAGTGGTTGTGTGAAATGCAGTCTTCTATGATGTGTTTAATGGTATGGGGTGCTGTGTTACATCCCGGGCAGGCGTCGACAACGGAGTCATCCAGTCTCTTCTGATAGCTCAGTAGAGCTGGATAGTGTCCGCATCTCAGCCTGGCCAGGTGGACTCTGTCCTCGCGAGGAAGGGAGGATTCGGAAGGATGGATTTCGGGAGGTCGTGCATGCAGCTGCGTGTTGTCTGTGAGTGAGTGGATGGGTCGGCGAGAGATATGAGTATGGATGTGCTTCTGGAAGTTGGTTCGGGGTGGGCAGGGAGGGAGAGAGGATAATAATTGTGTGTGATACCGTGTGCTGGGTGTTGTTTTGATTTTTCTTGGTGTCTGTGGGTGTGTTGCCATGTAGTTTAGTGGGTGGTCTTGGTTCGTGCAGGCTGCTGCCAGGAATTGAGTGCCTCTCATGTCCAGATGGTCTTTGACTTTGAGGATTTTGGTTTCTTGGAGTAAGTGATCTCTGGGTGCAGTAGCTGTGCAGCCTGTAATGATCTTCAGGGCTTTGTTTTGAATAGTCTGTAAGGTCTTATGATGTGTTTCAGCTAGGTTAGAAGCCCAGGCTGGGCTTGCGTATTCCATCACTGATCTTATGTATTGTTTATATACTGTGGTGGTAGTTTCTTTGTTGTGTCCAAATTTTGTGTGAGCAAGTAACCTGAGGGCGTTAAGTCTGGGTGTCAGTTTCTTTTTAATGTTTGTGGTGTGCTGTTTGAATGTCATATGAGTATCATATGTTACTCCTAGAATTTTGTGTGTGTGTGTATGTGTTAGGGGTGTGTTGTTTATGGTGAGTTGAGGGATGTATTCGTGTTCTCCTGTCCAGCTTGTGAGCAGGGTTGTGATGGATTTGGCTGGGGCTTGATTAAGTATGTTTGTAGTGCACCATCCATGTAGTGTGTTGAGATAGGGTTGAAGGAGATCTGTTGCTCTTTTTGGGTCATGGTGTGTGCATGTGAGTGTTATGTCATCTGCATAGGAGGCTAAGTTTATTTGGGGCGTATTGGGTGTAGTTATATTGTGCATTTACAGATTGAAGAGTGCGGGCGATAGGACGGATCCTTGTGGAACTCCGTTTGGAAAGTTTCTGATTTTAGATGACTGACCGGCAAAAGATACATGTGCACATCTGCCTGCTAGGAAGTTGGCCAGCCACCTTTTTGTGTTGTTGTGCATGTTTGTGTTGTAGATTTTGTTTGTTAGGTTGTGGCGGGGGATGGCATCGAAGGCTTTACTAATGTCGAGTGTGGCTAATAGTGATCTGTGTGGTGGTCTAGCTGAGTTGATGCCGTCAAAAGCTCTTTGTGTAAGGTCTGTGAGAAGAGTGTTTGTGGAGTGCAGTGGCCAAAAGCCATGTTCTGTTGGAGCTAGGGGTAGGTCGGGTGTAATTAGTTGTAATACTAGGCGTTCCATGACTTTGGAGGGGGAGCAAAGGAGTGTGATGGGGCGGTGCGAGGAGGGTAGCGTGGGGTCTTTGTTGGGTTTGGGGAATGTGATGATGATACCATGCTTCCAAATGTCTGGTATTGTGTTGTGTGAATAGCTGTAGTTTGATATGTTAGTGAGTGCTTGTATGCCTTGTGGTCCCAGGTGTCTGAGGTGTATGTTGCTTATGTTGTCTAGGCCACAGGCGGGTGAGTGCTTGAGATTGTTGATGATATGCTTTGTCCGGTGATTGGTGAAGGGTGTATAGTCAGGGTCTGTGGGGAATTGTCTCGTACGTCGGATGACACGTCGGTCGTCTTTGTGAGGTTTTAGGTGGCTGACATGTGAGAAGTGATAGATGAGTGTTTGCTTGTTGTTTTCATGAAGGAGTAGAGTCTGTTGTTGTGATTGCAGCATGTGATTGTGTTGTGTTGCTGTTGGAAAGTGTGATGCTGTTTAGTGTTTTGTAGAGTTTTTTGGAGTTTGTTTTGTGATCAAGTGTTTGTAGGAAGTTATTCCAATTTAGTTTTTGTAGTTCTTGTATTTTGTTGTTAGTTTGGGTGTTGAGTGCTTGAATTTGTTGTGTGATGTCTTGTGTGTGGGGTGCTGGGGAGTGTTTCAGTATGTCGCGTTGTCTGATGAGGTTTTGAATTTCTTGTGTGAAGTTGGGGTTGTGTCTTTTTCTGTTACCTCTTGGAATGTGTTTCTTGTCAGCGTTTTGGATAGTTTTATTGAGTATGTGTACAGCATTGTTGATGTTAGTGATGGGTGTACTGTTTAGAGTTGTGAAGTGTTGTTCTGTCTCATTTGTGAATGCTTCCAAGTTAGCTCTTTTATAATTGGTGTATGTGTGTTTGTGGCTAGCTGGGGTGAGTCTGGTTTTGGTGGTGATAATGATCGGGAAGTGGTCCGAGCCTAAGGTTCTGACCACCCTCCAGGATATTGTGGGGGCGAGTTCTGGGGAGCAAAAGGTGATGTCTGGAGATGAAGGGTTATAGAGGGCTTGGTGAGGAATATGGGTATGTTGATGGATGTCGTTAAGGATGATGAGGTTATCTGTTTGGTTTTGTAGTACCAGCCCTCTGTCTGTGTCGGGGTTGTCGACAAACCAGGCCGACGTCTTGGCGTTGAAGTCACCACCCAGGATGATGTGTGGGGTGTTTGTGATGTGTTGTAAGTGTGGTCTGTATTCATTTGGTACTGTAGGGGATGTTTGGGGAGGGATGTATGTGTTTATGATGGTTATGTTGGACGTGTTGCCAGCGCGTATTTTAATTGATTGTATTTCTGTTGTGTTATCATTTGGGGGGAGGAGGGATTTGGTTTGTACACTGGTTACTATGTATGATATTTCTTTGTGTACCAGGGTGATGAGTCCACCACCCCCGCCGACAGCCCAGTCTTGTCTGATGGTGGTGAAATTATGAAATGTGGGTGTTTTTTGTGTTGTGCGGAGTTTTGTTTCTTGTAAGATGGCAATGTGTATGTTGTGTTGTTTGATGAAGTGTGAGAGTTCGTGTTTCTTTGTGTTGATGCCATCCATGTTCAATTGGAGAATATTAATGTTATGTGCACGATGTATGTTGGGTGCTGCTGCACGAGGATGGGGTGGGGGTGAGGGTGGGGTGGGGGTGAGGGAGGGGCTGGGGATTGGGATGGGTAAGATGGGGGTGGGGATTGGGGAGCGGGAGATGGGAGTTGGAATGGATTAGGATGGGGTGTGGTGTGTTGAGTTGATGTGGATGGTATGGCAAGGTTAGGTGGGTTAGGGAGGAGAGGTGGACGGGTTTTAGGGGGGGGAGTGGATGATATGGGAAGGCTAGGTGGGCTGGGGAGGAGAGGTGGACGGGTTTTAGGCGAGGGATTTGACTGGGAGAGGGAGGGGCATGAGGAACAGGTCCAGGTGTTCGTGTAGTGTTTCTTGGAGGCAAGTGTTGTACAGGTGAAGTGGGTCCAGTTCCTGCATGAATTGCAGAGAACTGAACCCTTAGTGTGGTGACTCGAAGTGATGGGTTTTGAGCAAGTTGGATATAATGTATGTGTACGTGGGTCCTGGGTTGCTCTCAATGTCTCCGGCTAGAAGAAGTCTTCGAGAAATGACAGCCGGAGAGTCATTTCTCGGTGTAGGAAAAACTGTGTGATGTGTGTGTGTGGAGTGAGAGGTGTGGAAATTCCCGGCGCGACCGAAGCCGCTCCAAGGACCTATGCCCCCAGGGAGGGGGCAGGGGATGGTTGTGACGGTTTGGCTCCCGAAACTGCTCCCCGCGGCCGGCATCCGGTTGTCCTCCACTGGTCGTTGATCTTGTCTCCGGCCATGGAGGGTCGGCAGCCATCCGCGGTTGGCAGCTCCGGGAGGTGGTCCCACGGCGTAGACGCCGCCACATCCCCCACAGGCCCCGAGCAAGGCCAAGGCCATAACCGAGCGCCCCCACAGAACCCTCCCTGCCGACCACAATAAAGCCTGGGTGACCGAAGCCACTTTATGGCGGGGAGCTGAGGAGGGTGCAGAAACGGCCGGGAAACCAAAGCCCCACCCAGGGCCCTGTGTCCCTCAGCAATTATGAAGAGAAAGTTGAGGGGCAAAGGAAAAAATGTGACTCTTTGGCTTCCAATCTTGGTAGATTGGGAGGTCAATCCACGGCAAAGACGCCGTCACTTGAGATCTAGAAAATATATAAGTTAAAGGAACAGTCAGAGTAAGCTATGGGTATGGCAGAGATCGCTCAGTTCTCACTCTGATAGACCAGCCCATCACCATTTTAGTATGAGTAAGTTATTGTGTTGTGGGCAAAGACAAAGTTGTTAATTCATTGGTTTGATTTGCCTTTCACCTCACCGTAACTTTTGGCATCTTTTAGTATCCAGGCAGCTTTGAACAGAGCTGACTGGAACGCCACCAATAGGACGTGAGGCTGAAACTGTACTTCTTGTGGAACACTCGGTCTTTATATGAATGTACTGTACAGTATGTGTGTAATGTTCTCTAGTAATCAGAGGTAAAATTAATCTTCATGAACCCTTTGAAACACAAAGTTCCATCCTAAGCTGCATAAATGTATCTATTGTTAGCCATAAGTGAAAGAATCTAACAGGTGGGGATATGTATATCATACCAATTTTAATTTACACTATTTTGTTGTTTTTATTTTTGTTATGTACACTATGTAGTCTTGTTGACTTGTGTTTTAATTGAGTCTTTCATAACTTATAGATTGTGAAGGCTAGTATATATAATGCAGTACTTCATCATCATCATAACGTACAGATAGGTTCTTTGATATTGATTTTTCTGTAAGCAATAGTGAATGTTTTACCCCCTGATACTATTCTCCTTGACGCGGTTGGGGGGCTTCGGGGTCGGCGACTGGAGCTTGATGGGGGATGGTTGTGGTACTTACCCTTCCTATCTCCCCTCGAGCTTTCGTTCTCAGCTTGACTAATTTTGAGTAGTTTTTCCTTCCTTATTCTATGATTTTCCCCTTCTATTCTTATTCTGTCCCATTTGGCTGTCCTCGGGCAGCCTATATCTCATGTCTCCCTGGCCTGGCTAGGTAGCAGACTCCTGGCCTGATTTGTCTCTTCGGTTGCTGATGTGGCCGGACTGACTTGATTCCTTTCGGTAATGCATTTTTTGCTTCTAGATGTGATTTTTTCTACCTTCGACCTGATCTTTCATTCTTCACCCTGATCACTTCTTGGTTGGTGTTGCGGTGTAGTAGTTCTTGCCTCATCCTTCGGCCCTGCCCTATGAGAGCTCTGATGTGGAGCTCATGTGGTCCGGCTGAACTGGTGAAATGGCGAGAAATGTCTGCGTGTCTTCACCTTCCTCGATTTGTTCCCCTACTGCCCTTCCCTCTCTATCTTGACTCGTTTAGTTATATATCTTGATCGAATCCTTCGGGCCAGCCCTATGAGAGTTCTTTTGTAGAGCTCAGTGATCTGGTTAAACTAATATTAAGAAGAAAAAAAAAAATCATACTTTCTTTAACCCTTCCAGCCCAACTGTCCTGTTATAAGGACACCGCGGCAGTTGGGCAGGACCCCGGGTGTCCTTATAACAGACAGTAAGCTTGAAAGCCTATTCAGCTTGGTCTGAATGCGTGCGTCCGACGCATGTAAACAAAGCCGGTCATTGCGTCACCGCACCTCCGAAAACAAGAAGGAGACGTCGGATCAATGTTGTTGTTGTATGGTATGACGAAATTAGTGTCTGAAAAGCTCCGATATTGTCAACATCACGGCAAAATTCTCTCCACGGAAATCGTCATCACAACTGAACCAGTTGACTTACAGAGCTCTACTCAACGCAAGTCTACAGATTGGAAACCGCCCTACGGTTAGAGATGCGTGGGAAATTTCTAGCAGTTAAAATAACAAAGATACGGTAGCCTAGGCCTAGACGTTTTTCGGCCAAATCGCCCGGGTACCCGACACTGTCCTTAGGAGGGCGACCCCGGGTCAGAAGGGTTAAAAAAAGGAGCTAGTGACAAAGATAGTCTTACTACTTATATAATTTTTATTACTAAATAAAAACGGCAACCAAAATTTGTACTTTCTATCATCCAGTATTGTCTTATATAGGGTACAGCCAAAATCAATAATTCACAGATAATATTGTATAGCCAGTCGGGTTGGTCGTATGGATAGTGTCTTGACTTCCAACCCAAGAAGTTGGGACTCGAGAGGTCGCGCTGCGCTTGGGCGTGTTTTTATTCCACTAAACCATGGCTGGTTACTGTCTCCCTTGAGAATGGGATGGGGTAATGATCTCTGGTGGCTAATACAGTGCTACTGAATACTCGAAGGAGAGAAATTGCGTTTATTCATAGACCTGACTTTTTTACAGCCAAAGTCAATACCGGTAGTTCACCGATAATCTTGCTAGTAAACTGTGTAATTTTAAGTTTCAGAACTATTTTTCTGCTCTTGACAGTCTTTGTAAGTTTTAACGGTCTTGATAGCATAATGCATAAATGTGCAGAATTTTGGTGTGAGAATCCTAGGTTCGAGTCCTTGGAGTGCCACATGTATTCGTTGATTTCATTAATTAAGTTTAGAAGTAAAGTTGGTTGGTGAAAAAATATGATTTAATAGCCCATGATTAGTGTTCTTGTGTCATGTCATATAAATGCCGAGTTAATGTCCCACTCTTGATTTCACTCAAAATATCTGCAAGTTTTTTAGAAAATTATGATTTTGACTGTACAGTACTGTACAGCATTTTGGAAGCTAAGGTGAATGTGTTATTGTTTAGAGTAAACATACTGTAATATATAGGATACTGTACATGGGTATTCTGTATGGTTCTTATTCTCTAACATATTTGGCTGTGCATAATCCATCCAGATGTTACAAACATTTTATGAATGGAGGATGCCTTTAGGCACATGGACCTTTTTGTTTTATCTGTGTTTTTCCTTCCTCCGTTCATTGTCTCTTAAAAAAAAAAAAAAAAAAAAAAAAATCCTCATTGTGACTGACATAAAATTGAGCCACCATTACAAAAATATAATGTACTGTACAGTGTATACACATTAGAGACTTCATCTTGCATTTGTGACAAATGTAAGTAGGAATTTCAAATCCTGAATGCATCGTGATTTTGTCATAATTTTTGGTTGATCTTTCTGAGTAGGGGTGATATTTACTTTGTTGGACTTGCAGAGGGATGCTCCTAGACAGCATTTGGTTTGGAGCTGTTGCAGAGAATTATGAGTCAGGCTGGGACAATTTTGTTTTTAAACTGAAATGAATGTGCGAGATGATGGTTAGCTGGGACACCCATCATCCACATTCTTTGACCAAGGTGTTGTTCAGATAATACACCTTTGCTGTACCAGTGATCAGTTACACTTTCAGCCCCCCCTGATACTACTCTCCTTGCCGCGGTTGGGGGGCTTCGGGCCGGCGAATTGGAGCTTGATGGGGGGATGGTTGTGGTCATTTCCCTTCCTATCTCCCCTCGAGCTTTCGTTCTCAGCTTGACTAATTTTGAGTAGTTTTTCATTCCTCATTCTATGTTTTTCCTCTTATATTCTTATTCTATCCCTTTCGGCTGTCCTCGGGCGGTCTATATCGCATGTCTCCCTGGCCTGGCTAGGTAGCAGACTCCTGACCTGATTTGTCTCTTTGGTTGCTGGTGTGGCCGGACGGACTTGATTCCCTTCGGTAATGCATTTTTTGCTTCTCGATGTGATTTTTTCTACCTTCGACCTGATCTTTCATTGTTCGCCCTGATCACTTCTTGGTTGGTGTTGCGGTGTAGCAGTTCTTGCCTCATCCTTCGGCCCTGCCCTATAAGAGCTCTGATGTGGAGCTCATGTGGTCCGGCTGAACTGGAGAAATGGCAAGAAATGTCTGCGTGTCTTCGCCTTCCTCGATTTGTTTCCCTACTGCCCTTCATTCTCTATCTTGACTCGTTTAGTTATATATCTTGATCGAATCCTTCGGGCCAGCCCTATAAGAGTTCTTTTGTAGAGCTCAGTGGTCTGCTTAAACTAATATTAAAAAAAAAAAAAAAAATCTTTCAGCATCACATCAAGGAAGTCGACAATAAAAGCACGTTTTTCAAAGGCACAAAGAGGCGAATGTCTGGTAATCTATGGTAATGTTTGGTGATTTTACCAGACAGAAGTAGACAGTCTCCCGAGATTCTTTGGTAGTGTTTGGTCAACTCGGCCAAGATCAAAGATTAACGGACTCTGGGGGTGTGGCCATCAGCCGGGAGGCAGGACTCTGGTGACAGTTTCAGCCACTCACAGCCTTCGTTAGAAGGCATGCTTCAAATGTTAGACAACTGACAGGGGTGAGTGTTGTAAATATTTTATCCTTCATAGATTTAACATTATTATTTTGAATGAATTAGAGTCCTTTGCATTCCTATAGAGTTGGAAAGTAATATTATCAACTCTGCGTAAGCAGAGTTTGGTATCGCCCCCCCCCCCCCCCCCCCCCCCCTCCCGTATAGTGGGTACCACACAAAAAAATGCCTGACGTCGTTGTCGTTGTCCGTCTGTCTCGAAACTCCTCCTAGACCGTTGGACGGATTTTCACCAAATTTCACATGAACATTTGTTGCGTGAATGCAAACGTCATTCAAAAAAGATTTTTTGAATTTATGCAATAGTCATGATTTTAGGTCCAAAATATGGTTTTACCCAAAATATGGTTTTACCCAAAATATGGTTTTACCCCCCCCCCCCCCAGCAAGTGTGTGAGCCCCTCTGGGGGCGAAAACATCTCGCTCTGCATTTGCTAGGTTAAGTTAGTTTAATTGGCATTAGAAGTGATGGTAGTAATAGTGGGATTGATGGTGATAGTAGTGATGATGGTGATAATAGTAGTGATGATGGTTGTATTTTTATTGATGATGATGACAGTAGTAGATTTGATGGTGACAGTAGTAGATATGATGGTGACAGAACTAGTAGTAGTGATGATGGTCATAATAGTAGTGATGATGGTGATAAGTAATGATGATAGTTGTAGTGATAATGATGACAGTAGTGATGATGGTAGTGACGATGGTGTGAACATTAGTGGTGATAGTGAGTATTAGTGATGATGGTGAAAGTTGTATTGATGACAATAGTTGTGATGATGAAGATCATAGTAATGGTGATGATGGCAGTAGTAGTGATGATGGTGATAGTAGGATACATAATGGTAAATACTTGTGACAGTAGTAATGGTGATGGTTATAGTAGTAGTGATGATATTAACTAGTAATGATGATTGTAAGATGGTGGTGATGATAGTAGTAATGATGGTTGATAGGTGTAGTATCAATGATGATCGTAGTGATTAAGATGGTAGTGATGATGGTGAGAGTAGTTGTGATGATTGTAATTGTAGTAGTGATGATGACTAGTCGTGATGATTGTGGCAGTTCTAGTGATGATGGCAGTAATAGTGATGATGGTGGTTGTAATTGATGATGGTATTTGTAGTGATGATGGTAACCAATCGCAGAGTTAGGTATGCCGTTTTGATTTTGAGCAAAACGGCATTTTGGTGATGGTTGATAGTTGTAGTATCAATGATGATAGTAGTGATTAAGATGGTAGTGACAATGGTGACAGTAGTAGTGATGATGGTGAGAGTAGTAGCGATGATTGTAATTGTAGTAGTGATGATGATCTTTGTAATGGTGATGATGAAAGTAGTCGTGATGATTGTGGCAGTTGTAGTGATGATGGCAGTAGTAGTGATGATGGTGATTGTGATTGATGATGATATTAGTAGTGATGATGGTAACCCATCGCAGAGTTGGGTATGCCGTTTTGATTTTGGGCAAAACGGCACATCTACTTTATTGTTTAATTTAAAAAAAAATCTGAAGTATGCTTCTTTATTATATATATATAAAATTATAGGTCTGTCATGAGCAAATTGCCAGTTTTTCAAAACATAAAAGCTCTATGGTTCACAGTGTCTTAGAAAAATGCGCATATAGCCACCTGGGATGTCTGTAAGGACGCACAGCCTTGTAGTTGGGAGCAATGTGATAAGTTCTTTTGCCTTTATCTTGTGTCGTCCCTGTTTTGGTTTGTTTATTTGTAAGTTTTACATTTCCACATAGCGATTTTGATTTGTTATTTTGCCTTTATATTGTGTCGACCCTGTTTTGGTTTGTTTATTTTGGAAGTTTTACATTATAATTCCTAACAATCTGATATTGTTGGTGGAGGTGGTGCAGCAATGTGGTGCTGGATCCAGGGATGGGGTGGGGGGGAAACTCCCACATAACTGTTCTGTTACAGTTGGGGATTACTCATTCTGTCCCCCCTGATACTACTCTCCTTGACGCGGTTGGGGGGCTTCGGGGCCGGCGACTGGAGCTTGAGGGGGGATGGTTGTGGTAATTACCCTCCCTCTCTCCCCTCGAGCTTTCATCTTCAGCTTGACTAATTTTGAGTAGTTTTTCCTTCCTCATTCTATGTTTTTCCCCTTCTATTCTTATTCTGTCCCATCCGGCTGTCCTCGGACGGCTTATATCTCATGTCTCCCTGGCCTGGCTAGGTAGCAGACTCCTGCCCTGATTTGTCTCTTCAGTTGCCGGACTGACATGATTCCCTTCGGTAATGCATTGTTTACTTCTCGATGTGATTTTTTCTACCTTCGACCTGATCTCTCAATCTTCGCCCTGATCACTTCTTGGTTGGTGTTGCGGTGTAGCAGTTCTTGCCTCATCCTTCGGCCCTGCCCTATAAGAGCTCTGATGTGGAGCTCCTGTGGTCCGGCTGAACTGGTGAAATGGCGAGAAATGTCTGCGTGATTTCACCTTCCTCGATTTGTTCCCCTACTGCCCTTCCCTCTCTATCTTGACTCGTTTAGTTATATATCTTGATCGAATCCTTCGGGCCAGCCCTATGAGAGTTCTTTTGTAGAGCTCAGTGGTCTGGTTAAACTAATATTAAAAAACAAAAAAAATTGTCCACAACCACCTTTGGGTAACCAAGGCTCAAACGTGGATACATGTCCATCGTGTAATGCATGCATGTATCAAAGTCTTTTAAAATATAAGAACAGTATTGTTCTATGGATTTTGAGCAGATCCTTGTTTAACGTGTGTTTCTTCTCTGGTTAACTTCGGAGGTGATCTCTTGCCTTGTAGGTGGACAATGTGAGGACTACATATATGGCTGAGATTGTATCAATGCTGTCAGATAGTCACGTTGGGTGAGATAGTGTTAGTTTGTTTGTTTAGTTTGCAAGTTTTACATTTTAATAGATATCATACTGTTGGTTTAGAGTTATCAGGTGGGACTAAGTTGTTGGTTAATGTCTATTAATATCACCAACTTGCTGTTAGTGTGTCATGTGGGGTGTTTTCCATTCATTCTAATGTAATAGTTAAATATTATGATCGATTATCAGTTCTATAGCAAATTATTCATGTAAGTCAATCACACTATGTTTCCTTCCATACATACAAACTAATGTGGCCACCTGTACAATCACCTGCAGTGAAAGGTGGTACAAATATACTTGAGGAATTCTGGCATATTGATGAAGTATTTGTAAACAAGCCTTTTTAGCACATATCCTAGAGTTATTTTTTCCCTCATTCTGTGTTCACTGTCTCATGTTTTTTGCAGCAATTTTGATAAGTTCTTTTGCCTTTATATTGTATTGTCCCTGTTTTGGTTTGTTTATTTTGCAAGTTTACATTATAATAGTAGTGTGCCAGCTACGTTTGCAGACACTTGTACCCTGGTAATTGTATGGGTGGTAACCATATTAGGTGCAAGTATAGCCAGCCAGTTAGTAGAGTGGATAGCGTCTTGATATCTTACCCAGGAGGTCGAGCGTTTGCGCTGCACTTGGGCATGAAGGATTTTTCACTAAACCCTGGTTGGTTACTGTCTTTCTTGTGCACTGGGATTGGGTAATTGTCTCAGTTGGCTATTACAACACTATTGAATCTTAAAGGAGAGAAATTATGCTCGCTTGATAAAAGACCTACTATTATTACTACCTAAACATTGGCCCCACAGAGGACTACTGTTGACCGTTCTGTCCACAGAGCAGTGTAAGGTGGTGTTTACCTAAAGTTTTCATGCAAAATCAGGTCTGATGAATGTCAAAAGGTTAGTTTGACCAATTGTTAATTGATTCTTTACTGCATGTTGTATAAGGCAACTATTAAGGGGGATGGTGGTAGACGTGTGGGCCAACAGCCATTACAATATAGCCTTGCTATTGGCACTGTCTTGGTATGGCACTACCAAGGCTGGTGGGGCACGTATAGGTGCCACAGGGTACACTACTAGTATTACATGGGTGCTGGGTGGTGCCACGCCAGAGTCGGCAGTGTTTACATGGTGGTGCAGGATTATGTTGTTCTTAAGTCCAAGTTGCCTAATGTACAGTAAGGATTTGGTATGGTACTGTCTTGTAGCACAGTTGAGGTTGGTGTGGCTTGCAGATAATGCAGGTGCAGGTGCTGCAGTTGGACTATGTTGAGTCTTGCTACGGCACGGTTAGCACTCTACCAACATCAGCCAAAGTGATGACATAATCGGGCGGTGATGTAACGGGACTTTATTGTATCATATTCCAATTGCGGAAAGGCAACCACGTCTGAGCCGTTAATATGTATGTAATGGAAAGTGGTGTTAAATCATTGTATTGCATTTATGTATATAGTAACTAGAACTACCACACCAGCCAGGGTTAGACGTGGAATTGATGATGTAAGTTGTTAGCAATACCAGGTAGGGCAAAATTTTAAATTGTCATATTTGGAGTTTGATTTGAACTATAAATAAAAAGTCTTGATGCTGAGCACCGAGATAAAACTCTCCAGCAACTGTTTCCAACAGTATTGTCCACAAAACTTAGAGTGAAACAATACTATCTGAAGTTCAGGCAGTAGTGTTGTTTATAAGGTATTTTGCTCTTCTCTTATTCCACCCTCACTCTTTCTAAAAAAGCTTGATTGAGGTATATCTTCAGGTTCTTTACCAGTTTATGCACTTTGATCATATATGTAGCCTACAGTGCCATCTAAATTCAGGAGTATTTAGAACAAGATGTTTCAACCTCTGGTCAGAGGGTAGATCCCCAAGAGCCAGGACAAACAATGTAGCACAGTCCTGGATACCCTCAACTATTTATTTGCACATAGTGATTTGATAAGTTCTTTTGTCTTTATATTGTGTCGTCCCTGTTTTAGTTTGTAAAGTTTTACATTATAATAGCAACCCAAAGCTGGATGCATACTCCACATGAGGATGCATGAGTGACCTTCCTTTGGGTAAGGGGGCTGAAAAAGATTAAGAGCCAAGTATCTTATTGAGTGTCATACTACGGGACTAAAAATAGGGGATGGTGTAAGCATGGACCAATGGTAAGCGTATACATTCTTGTTGTAGCAGTGTTGAGGCTGGTGGTGTTTCATATATTGTAGGTGCAGAGGGACTTATTTGAGTGTTGCTGAGTTATAGTTAGTACAGTACTATGCCAACATCAGCCACAGTTTTATGGTAGGACTTTAAAATATACAGGTCTCCCTCACTATCCAATGTCCCCATTTACAATATTATTATAGTTTTTAGGTGTTTGTATTTGGGTTTTGGCTGGTCCCAGAATGCATCCCCATTTACCTCATTAAATTTAGGGTTTGCTATATGATAATTCTATTTAAGATTGATGACGAACCTGGACCGGCTACGGACTATGATATTGATAATTGATGAAGTACCATTGCACCCGATCATAACAAAAAATAAATTACAATGAACAATAATAAAGATAATACCGGACTGTCTTTAGTTGACAACTGTAAATGTAAATTCTGTGCGAATGAATTTGATTTCAAACATCATAAACATTTTAAAAGTTACATTACTAATAAAAAAAATTGTTCTTAAATTCTTTAGATAATGTAACTTCTCCATGTAAAGTAAAGAGAGTTATATATTTAATAATATGTGATAAAGTGGTATACAGTATGTTGGACAGACGAAGAATGAGTTAAGAGAAAGAGCCTATGGACATAGAGCTGGAGTAAAGAACGGCATTGACTCCAAGATTCTTTTATACAAGCATTTCAACACAGATTGTACCAAATAGATTATAAATACAAAATTATTGAAATTGTTAAAGAAGATAAAGATCATTTAGATAGAGAAAATTATTGGATTGGAAAATTAGTGACTATCTATCCATTTGGACTTAATGATCAAATTAAAGGGGTAGGCAACATATTGTATACAGATTTTTTAAATTACGATATTAATAACCCTTGCTTTAACTTCCCCGTTAGAAACAGAAGGCCATGTAGACATGGTAATAGAAAGCTAAATTCATCAAACAAAAAGAAAAATAGGTCTGATATTAACCTGATTGTTAATAATTTGTATTCATTATATCTAAATTTCGGAATTAAAAAATTAAGATTCATTAAAAGGCCTACAAAAGAAAAGCTTTGCTCCTTTGATAGAAAATATTCTAAACAATAACAATAATTTCACAAATAAATTTAAAAATACAGTATTTGCTTTTATGGGATGTATTAGAGCTAATTCTAAAAAATCCATAGATAACCTGATTAAAGATAAAATTATATCCACTGACTTATTCCTCTTAAATTTTAGACAAAATTAATGTTAACAGTCTAATAAATTCTAAAAATGGTAAGTCCAAGTTGACGGATGGATATAGAGATTTCAAACCAAGATGTTTATTCATATGAGCGACCTGTTGGGTCTATTATTTGTAATTATAATAAAGTTTTAGAGAATCTTTCAGAAAATTATATTTTTAATAATAATAAATGCGTATGTCAAAGAGTCATGGACATGCCAGCTATCAGACGTAATGCATTAATAAATATCATTTATAGTCGATAGGTCAAATATTAACAGGTGATGTAGAAATAGTTAAACATTTTGCAAACGACAAATTAGCGGAGCAATGTCAAAACAGTTTTAAATGTAGAATAGGGAATGATAAAGTAACATTTGACACAATTTTAAAATATATTGTTTTTTCAGTTAATAGATTAAAAGATAAAATGTTAAAATCAAAGCGCTGCTGCGATGGGAGGGAGCTAGAAGCATGGCCAAAAGTATTAATTAATTTAATTAGAAATAAAGTGTTCTCTTTAAAAAATAAATGTTGTCTTTCTGATTTTGTAAACGATAATTATGAAAAGCTTAAAATTGATTTAATAAATTTGCATAAACATTTTGTAATCACAGTAATAACTATAGCTTCATATGTAAGAAATGTTATCTAGAAAACATGAAAAAAGAACTAGGCATTAAAGGTAATATATTACATAAAAATATTTGCGGTAATTCTGTTTATGAAATTCAAGAAAATTTAATTGTTGATAACTTAATTAATGAACATACTAATAAAAATACAACCTTTGATATTAAACTTTCTGATAAGAATAAATGCATTGTTAAATTATACATCTTACCCAAATTTCATAAAAGACATTATAAATATCGCTTTATTGCCGGAGCAAAATTTGCTACCACTAAAACTTTGTCAAAACAAGTCGTACATTGCTTAAAGTACATTAAAAGTACTCATAAACGATATTGTGATACCATCAAGAATAAAACTGGCATTAACTATTATTGGAGTGTTGACAATTCAGTAGAAGTTATTGATAAACTTAATACCATGCGGAAAGTTACCTCAGTACATAGCTTCGACTTTTCAACTTTGTATACCAATTTGCCTTTAGATTTAGTATTTTCAGAAATTAGCTTTATTATAGATTTGCATTTTGACAGATTTGAAAGTAGTCGTAATCGTTACATAAATGGTAATTCATATTTTAATAATGTGTCACTTAGCTTTGATCCCACTAGTTCAGTATATTTTGATAGAACTAAACTTAAAGATGCCCTTAAATTCCTCCTTTTCAATACTTATGCTAGATTCGGGACATACATTTTCAAACAAATATTAGGAATTCCTATGGGTGGAAATGCTAGCCCTTTAATTGCAGACTTATTCTTGCTTGCTTTAGAATGTAAATTTATGAAAAACTTAGTTGACAGTAGCAAGAAAAATAACATCCCAGAAAAATTAGCACTTGCTAAATTGTTAAGTAATAATAGTAGATATGATGATGATATTCTTGTTTGTAATATGTTACATTTTAATCAAGTCGCTAAACAAATGTATCCAAATTCCATCCCCCTCACACAAGGTAACGTAAATGATTATGTTGAAAATGTTCTTGATATAAATATACAGATTGTTAATGAACACTGCACACTTAAAATATACACAAAGTTTATGATTTTAATTTTAACGTAATACACTCTCCTTTCCCTAATAGTATTATTGATATCAAAATAACATATAATTGTGTTTATTCCCAGCTAATAAGATTTTGTAAAATTTGTACCAGAGTAGAAGACTTTTGGGAGAGAGCTAGGTTTCTATACAGACTCTTAGTAGACAGAGGTTTTGTTGCAAGTAAATTGTTGCATAAATTTAATCTTTTTAAGGTCAATTATTGTGACTATTTTAAAATTTGATATCAATAATTTTAATCAAGCATTATTAACTTGAAGTTTCGCTTAAAGCCTCTGCTTACTTTTTGTCTGTATATATTAATTGTTTATAATTTTCTATTGTTATTATTATTTTTTATAATTGATTGTAATTGTTAAAAGAGTACTCTTGTTTAAATCTATTGTGCCTTCTTCAAATTTTTAAATATTTATATTTATTATATTATATTTAATCATTGTCGATAGGATTAATTGCTTGCTTTTGCAATTTCCTTAGTTTATTTGTACAATAAATGTAGGTTATTTGTAGGGTAGTAATTGTTAGGGGTCACTTGAAACATGCTATGCTTACAGGTGCCTACCCGATAGCACTATCGTTAGTGAGTTATATTTGTATTTTGTACTATTGTTATTATCTTGTCAAGTTGCAAACTTGATTTAAATATAACATTTGACACTTAATGTAGTTTCTTTATTCATGCAGAGTTTAGAAAATTTACCAAAACGTCCCCGACTTCCCAAATTGGCTAATTCCTTGAACGTGACTATAGTGCGTTGTTATATGTGCGATTAGTTTGCTTGGGAACCAGATTAACTTGCTCATTTAGTGATGTACACCCTATGTGGTGGATTGTGTTCTTTTTTTTATAAATAATTATTTTACTTAAGCGTTGTTTCCACATAGCGATTTTGATTCGTTGTTTTGTCTTTTTACTGTGTTCGTATACGTTTTGGTTTGTTTATTTTGCAAGTTTTACATTATAAATATCAATGTAAAACACTCCAACTTCCTTATAGCCTGAAACTCGCAAGTATTCAATTGCATATCAAGAGAATCAGAAAGAGTGAATGTTAAGTGTAGAATCACAATACAGTCACCTCTCATTATATCCGACTTCCAGGGAGTATCAGAAGTGCAGATACATACACACATACATAAATTTGTTAGACTGAGTGCCCCACACATACGTGCAGTTTCAGTCTCTTGTCCTAATGGCGGCGTTCCAGGCAACCCTGTTAAGGGCTGCTTCACTTGTCAAGTTATTGGATATGAGATCGGCACATATAGTCCGATCCCAGGTCTTCCTCTGTCCACCCCTTGGTGCAGCTCCCTCCACAATCACAGACCTGCATCTTTTCACCCAATTTTGTTCATTCATTCTCTCCACATGTCCATACCATCCCAGTCTACTTGTACGCATCACCTCGCTATTACTCTTTATACATAAACGTCTCCTCAGCTCAACATTTGTTATTCTATCCTGTAGCCTGGCCCCACACATCCATCTCACCATTCTCATCTCATTACGTTCCATTCTGTTGACATCCTCTACATTAACGGCCCATGTTTCTGAGTCGTACGTCATTGCACTTCTAACACATGAGGCATACACCTTTCCCTTCAGGGGAGAGGCATTCTTTTCATGGTCAGAATTGGCAGCAGTTCTCTGAACTTTCCCCAGCCACATCTAATTCTAGCGACAGTGGCAGCCTCGGCCCCACCACCGGCAGAGATGGTATCTCCTAGGTAACAAAACTTGTCCACCAGCTCCAATGACTCATTTCCAAAATTCAGAACCACAGGATCATCATTTAACACAAGTTCGCCTTTGCACACTACGCAAAAAAATAAGAAACTTTATATTCTATCTAGTAGATAAATAAATGCAATATTTATTTATATGTGTCTAATTATATCGAATAGCCTATGCACGGTGGCGCTAATAAGTCATGTCGCAGCTGTCATTACGTTTGGCTTGCTCTGTGCTGTATAAATGTCTGTCAGATGTTGAATAGGGTGGGAAAGTGTAGGAACATGTTTGTATAATTCACTCGATATGAAGAAATGAAGCTTAGATATTGCTGATACCAATTATTGATCAAAACATACTTGGTGCCGAGACATCACTTATTAGCGCGACTGTACACTCTACCAAAAAAACAAACTTTACACTGGTGAGCTGTAAATAATCTTGTGTGAACGGAATGAATCGGGTGAAACATAAGTCTGAGGTATTATCATAAGATTTCGACCCACTTCCAGAATGTTTAGAGCGTTAGTGTAAAGAGTTTTTTTTTTTTGGTCGTGTGTACATGTTCATATGCAGTAGAGTACCTGGACCCACTTTGAGAGTAGTATTGATAATCTTGCTTTGAAAAAAAATGTTATATACCAGGCACAGTTTGGAATTCAGTACTGTACTTCCAAGCAGAATATTACCATTAATATAATACAGATAATGAGTATAGACTGAAGACATGAAGTGCTATAATCTTTGTTAATTCATGAACAAACTTTATATCTTTGAACATTGAGCCACAAAGACTGAAGCAATGTTAGTTTGACATATATATTTTTGTTAACACAAGAGGAACAAAATTGAGAAAGCTAATAAAAACAAAATCCATACATGTAATGGAATTTTGTGTCTATTAGAAATAGGCAACAATGTTTTAAACTGTGTGGATTGAAGAACAGGCGAAAGCAACCCTGAGGAACTTAATTCAAGAGAGATGGATTTGTATATATACAATATATACTGTATATAGTATACAGTATATACTGTTGAAATAACTTAGAAAAGTTAACAGAATTAATATAAACACCATATGAGGAGGAGCACTTTATTGACGTTTCGCGGATAGCTTCTTCAGATCACTAACAGACGCTAGGTCCTTGGACGCCTTAAGTATTCGTCATGACAGCATACTGCTGTCTACTACCCATTACTCATACCCCCCTACTCCTTCCCCCTCCCTGTCCTACATACACCCTCCCCCTATTCTCCGACTCCCCCCACCTGTCATGACGGATATTTAAGGCGTTCAAGGACCTAGCGTCTGTTAGTGACCTCAAGAAGCTATCTGCGGAACGTTATCAATTAAGTGTTCCTCCTCATATGGTGTTTATATTCAGTATGTATACTGTACTGTATATATGTATATATATTTTATAACTTCCAAGTTCTGCACTGAGTGATTGTCTATATTTTAGCAATGGTAGTGTTCCGTTAAGAAATTACCTGAACTGTGCCTAATATTATCTTGGCCTTCTATGTACTATACAATAAACTAAATATTCAGTGTTGTTGTACAAAGTACTTTATTGTGATGATGATATATTGTAGTATATTATCTTATACTATTGTAAAGTAATTTAAAGACATTGATTACTATATACTGTAGTATCAAATATCAACCTTCAAAACTTAGCATTGCAAATATAAGTTTTAATTAAAATAACATGGTAGTTTTACTTACCCCCAACTGAACATCAAGGTTTATAACTATAGTATATTATGGTGTCCAGCTTGTGAGGAGGGTTGCTGTGGATTTGTCTGGGGATAATTTGAGTCGGTTTGTAGTGCACCAGTCATGTAGTGTGTTGAGATAGGGTTGAAGGAGATGTGTTGCTGCGTCTGAGTCTTGGTGTGTACATGTGAGTGTTATGTCATCTGTGTAGGAAGCTATAATTATGTGGGGTGTGGGTACATCATGCGTGTATAGATTGAAGAGTGCGAGCGACAAAACGGATCCTTGCGGGACGCCGTGTTTGAAGTTTCTGACGTCTGTTGTTGTGATTGCAACAAGTGATTGAGTTTGTTGCTGTTGGAAAGTATAATGGGATGGGGGAATGGTGATGTTGGTAGAAGGATGGGCTTGTGAGGTGGATGGGCTGTGAGTAGGAAGGGGTATTGAAGGGTAGGGGGTTCGACGAGAAGGGATGGAGGTAGTTCGGTCGTGGTGGATGAAGAGGAGGTGGGGGATAGGTGAGGAACAGGAAGGATAGGGTTGAAGGAAATAGGGGAAGGTTGAGTGGTAGGGATAGGGAGGGATGGGGAAGGAGAAAGTAGTGGTGGGAGAGGGGCAAAACCTGGAGGGGCTGAGAGAGCCCGAGTGGTAGGGGGAAGGGAGGTTGGATAGTTGGGGAACATAGGAGGAGGCGTTGGAATAGGACGAGGGGTAGGAAGGGGCCATTGTGGTTCAGGAATGGGAAGAGGGGACGAGGCGGGTAAGGGGGCCTGTTTTGGTGGGTGGTAAAGGGTCATGAATAGTGGTGGGGCATGCAACATAATCATCAGGGTCAGCCAAATAGTGAGGTTACTGTCGGAATGTTGGAAACTACGTATGGTTTTGGTAGGTGCGTGATTCCCCATGGTAATTGACCGTGACTTGATAGCAATTTGGAACTGTTAAGATTTAAGAAAAAGGCCTTTAAACCGTGGTTTTAACTTAGAGGGCACGGTAAGTTGAGCCACCATCACAAGGTCGCCGACGTGGTGAGGGCTGATTTTGGGGGTTTCGTCAGGTTGCAGGTCTTGTAGATATTGTAGTTGGCGTAATCGATTTCGCAGGTGGACGAGGGACTGGTTGAGGTCAGGTGAGTGCTCGAATGGGATGGACAGGTGTCTCAGTGGCAAAAATAAAGGAGGCTCCCCAAATATTCTTTCATGAGGGGCTATTCCATCTTTGCGAGGGCAAGTGTTTATACCCCATTGCACTATGAGGACTTTACTTGGCCAGTCTGTGGTGTTCATTTGTGGCTACGTTCACAGGTTGAATTCCCTTGAGGCCAGTAGGGAGATGAATGACTGATTTTGTAGCCGAAAGATAGGTGATATCTGGGTCCAGATGTGGCTTGTGAATTTGTCAGAATGTATGGCCAGTGGGAGACCAAAATATGAGAATACGTGTTCTAAGAGTGATTCCGCGACTGCAAAGGCTGAGTGTTCCTTGGCTGGACATGCAATGACATATTTGGAGTAAGTGTCTATGAAAGTGATTATGTATTTGTAGCCTTTCACTCCGTCCATGGGTCCCATGACATCTACGGCTAATAATTGCAATTGCAATTAATTTACAGGAAGGACCTGGTGTTCTTGCTTTGTCCTTGCCCAAAGCACAGGCACGGCAAGCTTCGGTAATGGATTTTGCTGTGACATAAGGCCTTGGGGTCCAGTATGTCTTGAAAGGTTGCAAGAAGCTTCTAGCCTAGATGGATTCCGTTATGGGAATGGAGAGACTGCATGATGTCTTGGGCAGTGCTAGGACTTAAGACAATCTTGCCTTCTTTAGTGTATAAAATGTCCCCTTTCCTGATGAGGTGATCGAAGATAATCTTTGGAATCCAGGCAGGTTTGTTCTTTTTCTGAAATGAATGTAGAAGATGTTGCTGAGTTTGGTCGGGAGGGTCTTGCTGTTAAATGGCCCGTTTAGCAGCTTTGGGTGGTGTTTGCTGAATAGGTAGCCGGGAGAGTGCATCTACATTTGTATGCAATTTTCCCAGGCGGTAGGCGATCTCAAAGTTGAACTCTTCAAGAGATTCTTGCCACCAGACAGTAAGGGCGTGTTTCGTGTCGGATTTGCGGAGCCATTTTAGGGCCTGATGGTCCGTTATGATGGTTACTTTGACTCCACAAGGTATGCTTTGAAGTGCTGGTGTGCCCAAATTATTCCTAAGCATTCCCGTTTGGTGACTGGGTAGTTGATCTCTGCGGGGTTTAAGGTACAAGCAATGATGTGTTCGTGGCCTTCCCGGGTTTGGGCTATCACTGCTTCTATTCCAAATTGTGAGACGTCGGTGTAAAGACGGAAGGGTTTGGTATAATCGGGAAAGGAGACAACTGGGGCTGCCACGAGTAGGTCTTTTAAGGTTTGAAAGGCTTGTAGTCTGTGGGTGGTCCAAAGGAATGGTTCTTTTCTGGTGAGGTCGTGAAGGGGTTTTGCAATGGTAGCGAAGTTTTTCACGAACCTTCGATAGTAAGAAGATAATCCCAAGAATGCTCGTACAGTACTCCTTTGACGTTGTTGGGAGGAGTGATATCCCTGATGGCCTGTAGCTTGGCTGGATCTGGAGAAATTCCGGCTTCAGAGACAATATGACTGAGGAATTTGACTTGCTTCTTTGCCATGGTGCATTTTGATGGTTTAAGTTTTAGTTTGGCATCTCTGATTCTTTGAAAAACTTGTGCGAGTCGTTGTAGGTGTTCTGCCCAAGTTTTTCCAAAGACGATGATGTCGTCTAGGTAGGTGAGGCAAGTTTCCCAGGTAAGTCCTTGAAGTACAGACTCCATTAATCTGGAAAAGGTGGCGGGGCCGTTACACAATCCGAATGGAAGAACTGTGAATTCGTATAGTCTGCCCAGGCTGGTGGAAAAGGCCGTTTTCTCTTGATGTTCTGGCACGACGGGGACTTGCCAATATCCTGCTTGCAAGTCGAGGGTGGTAAACCATTTGGCTCCTAGCAGTGTGAGGGAGTGGGGTGGCATCCTTGATGGTAACGTCATTTAACTGTCATTTAACTGCCTAATTTGCATAGGACTGGTGGTGACGTGGTTGTAGAGGGAGGCCATGTGGTTGTTGTTGTTGTTGTTCCCCAGGCTGTCTGGCCGAACAGCCCCAAGGTCTCGAGCAAGGCCAAGGCCATAAACGAGCGCCCCCACAAAATCCTCCGTGCTTACCTCTAACAAAGCCCGGGTGACCGAAGCCACTCCAAGGCAGGGAGCAAGGCCATGTGGTTGTCCTGAAGGTTAGAATAGCTTCCCCTGTCTGCCTCGTTTTCTATGGTGCCTTCTCCATTCTGGTTTTCTTTGTCTTTTGTCTTGTTGCTATTGCTTGTCTGTATCCTGGTTGGTTGGTCTTGCAGGTTGGTTGTTAGTGTCAATTAATTGGTGGTTTCTTCTTCCATTTTCTTCTCCTCTGGCATCTCACCCATATATGTCAATGTTAACACCTGTCGTGATTTAAGAGGAACCGGCCTTTGGCCGGGAAATTTTTCTGCCAAAATATTTACACATTTATCTAAGGGGGGACATTTTTAAAACCTTGATTGAGGTCTAGGGAGCAAACTAAAAATCTCCCCTTAAAATAGAGTACTACACAAGAAAATATACTGTTAATATAATCCTACTAATATTCCTTCCATATATAAAATCATGAAGTGTACATTAAATATCTGACTGGCGGAAATTTCACTTCATCTGTTTTATGGAGGGGTGATATCGATGCCAATGTTTCGATTTAAAAAGTAAATATCCCTGTATCACAAGTCCTATATGCAGCTATCAACACCTTACAAATACATAACTTAAAATAGACTATGTGCTGTGAACGTCCTAAGCTTGAAGGTAATCCGGATGTTGATTAATTAACTGTAATACAATTCGAACTGGACTCGTGGATCGGGGGGGGGGGGGGAGGACCAGCTTGAATGTGACGTCATTATTCAGTGCTGACATTCGACTGGTAGCAAGAGGACGTACCTGCGTTGGCTCTTCGTATTTTCCCGTATTTAAGGTGTGTATGGGGATTTGTTGTGCATATATGACATGTGTATTGATATTCTATTAATGTTCAGGCGGCCATACATGTAATTCATAAGGATAATATACGAAAATTGTGAACTTATGACTGTTTGAGCCGGTTCGCGTATGCCGTCTCGTCTGCTGCATATATTCTAACCGCTAGTAATTACGCTAAAATCGTTGACCTCCTAGACATTTAGATAATAACAAACTATTTGGTGTGTGTACATTGCGTTGGTGAGGTGTGTGAATATAGAGGGGGTCATTAACTCGTAATTTAAGGTACAAACTAGCGAACGAGGTGACATCGCTGTTGCCCCCCCCCCCTTTCCTCTCTCCCCCCCCACCACCTTCCCTCCCTCCCCCTTTCTTGCCAATTCCCTCCCTGCCCCCACCCTCCCTCAATCCTCTCATCCTCCTCTCCTCTCTCCTCTCTCTCTCTCTCTCTCTCTCTCTCTCTCTCTCTCTCTCTCTCTCTCTCTGCTCTTCCCCCTCCTATCCTCCTCTCTTCACTTCATTCTCTCTCTTCTGACCCCCCCCTTCCTTCGTGCCCCCATGCTCTCACCCAGCCTTCCAATACCCCGCCAACCCCCACTACTTTTGCTCCCCTCCCCACACCCCCACTCGTTTTCAATTAAGGATTTTTGGTATATATATACAGTATACGAATTATAGGTATATCTAATCATTTTTATTGGCTTGGGTTTTCTTCTACGGTGATTTAGATGCTGCCTTAACACGTGATCCTGCCTGCTTCTACCTCACCCCCCCCCCCCCTCCCCAACCCCCTCCTCTTTCTCTCTTGCACACTCACTCTCCCCCCCCCATCTCTCTCTCACTTTAGACTAGGGGTAGGCTTTGTTCTGTATACCATGTAGATATTTGTCATGATTAGTAAACCACCACCTCTCTCTCTCACTCTCTCTCGCTCTCTCTCCACCACTACTCACGGGCGGCATATTTAGAATAACACCCAAACGTAATTAAAAGGAGATACTCGCTTTTTCTGGACCCCCTTCTCCCTCATGTTTAGCATATTAGGTTTGAGATTTTAAGACGTTCGTTCCGTTAGTTTGGTGATTTTGAGACCTTTCGCCCCATTTATTTGTCAATATTTAGACCTTTTGTACCATTTAGGCGTCGATTATTTCCTGACGAGCGATAACGAGCGGCAAGTCTGTAATTTTAGAAGGAACCCGGAAATTGTTCTACTGAAAAATGTACAAATCTACCTTGAAATGGGGCCTTTTTTTTTTTTTTTTTTTTTTTATAATGCCGAAATAAAGGCCATATAAGAATAGAAGGGCAAATTACTATCAATATACCCAGTGATGTTATATGTATGTAGGATTATTATACTCATGGCCAATCTCCACTTTTTTTTTTTATACCTATTTTTATATATCAATTCACTCCGGCCTTTAGTTTTACCGGCGCTATACTCTGTTTAATTTCAACTGACGGTAAATTGCAAAGTTCCCATCAAGATTTCTCAGTTATTTTGAAGATTTTGTAATGAAACATGGTGCTTAGTATATAAACTTGGTCTTAACATGATGCAGAGACGTATTAGTATCAGGGAGAAGGGAGCCAGAAAAAGCAACCACCTTCCCCTTAACTCCTCCCCCCACACCACACACAGCGCGCAGGGCTAACACGCAGTCCTAGCAACCAACCCAACATGTCTCTAGCAACCCACACGTTCCTAGCAACCCTCACATGGCCCTAGCAACCGACATATGTCCCTAGCAACCATCCCACACGTCCATAGCAACCCTCACATGCCCCTAGCAACCTACATATGTCCGTAGCAACCATCCCACACGTTCGTAGCAACCCTCACATGACCCTAGCAACACACTCCTCCCCTTTTCTGTTCCTCCCCGACACTACACACAATGCGCAGGTCTCCCACGCAGTCCTAGCAACCAACCAACATGTCCCTAGCAACCCACACATCCATAGCAACCCTCGCATGATCCTAGCAACACTTTATATATATGTTAGCTTGTTCGGCGCCATATCTATCAATCAATTCCGTCCTCCCTCCACACTGCATTCACGCTCTTCCTCCCTCCTACCACAATGCATTCACCCTCTCCCTCCCTCCCCACTGCATTCCCCCCCTTCCTCCTCCCCCCACTACATTCACCCCCCTTGCTCCCTCCCTCCCCGCTGAATGCACCCCTCCACACTCCCTCCCTCCCAGCTTCATGCACCCCTCTTCCCCTCCCCCCTCGCCCCCCCCCCCCCCCCCCACACACACTACATCCATCTCCCACCCTCCCTCCCCCAATAGTTAATTGAAAATATGAAATTTCTATGTTTCAGTATTATATTCCACGAAATGTTAAAATATCAATGGTAGTACTACATTAATGTGCTAGTACTCCTCATTGCTCTTAAACTAATTATTATGTTCTCTCCACTAACCAACTTTACTCCTAAACTCGATTGAAATTAACAAACATATGTGGCAGTCCGGGGATTCAAAACCCGCCCTAGGGCGCTCACACCGAAAATCAACACACTTATGCATTGAACCACGAAGACATATTGATTGGCTAGGAATACGACATGTGTTTCTTAAATGTATATTTTATTATAAATCTGACTTAATTACTAATTATTATTTATTCTTCCTTCCAGAATGTGTGGGTTATGGTACTTATCAGTTAACTGCCAACGCTACCACCAACACGAATACCACTACGACTACCACCGAATCTACTATTGCCACCACTGAATCTACTATTACCACCACTGAATCTACTATTGCCACCACTGAATCTACTATTACCACGGTCACCACCACCATGGCTACCACTATTTCCACCACCACCACAACCACCACTACTACTACTACCACCACGACTGCTTTGGTTTTCTATGTAAGGGAGACAGAAGGCAGAACTACCTGCAGCGAGTGCCTCTCCCTAAGTTCAAAGAGTGACAAGGCCAAAATCAAGGGACGTTTGAGCCAAAATGCCTGGACACACGGAGTTTGAAGCAATTTTAGTCATAGGAGGAGGGAAATACTGATTCTGGGAGAGAGTTCCAGAACTCATCTGTTGAATAGAAGAAAGCCTGAGAATAACGTTTCACTCTTGGGTTGGAGAGTTGCACAGAGTAGGGGTGGGATTGTGTTGCAAGACTACCACCATTCTACCAACAGTACCATCTCTACCACATCTACCATCAGAACATCTTTACCGCAGCTACCCCCACCATCACTCCGACCACAGCTACCGTCAGAACATCTCTACCGCTACCCCTACCACAACTACCCCTCGTACGATATCTACCACAACGACCACCATCTACAATCTCTACCACCACCTCGACCACAATTACTACCACAACTACCATCATAACTTCTCCACCACTACTGCTACTACCACTACTACCATCACTACCACAACAACTAGCAGAGCATTATTTTGTACCATCCCTACCACCGCAACTATCATCAGTATCATCTCTATCACCACCAGTAGTACCAGAACATCACCACCACCACTACTACCACAACTACTACCACAACTACCACTCGTACGATCTCCACCACCACCATCATCTCTACCACAACTACCATCACTACCAGCAGAACATCTCTACCACCACCACCACCACCACTACTACCACCACCACCACCACCAGAACATCTCCACCAGCAGAACATCTCCACTATTCCTACCACCACCACCACCACCACATCTAACCCAAGGTGAGTCGTTGATCGCTTGATATTCGGCTAACAAATCTTCTATAGTCCATTTTTTTCCAGCTGATGGCAAATTGCTATGTTACCGTCTTGATTACTCAGTTATTTCGAAGATTTTGTAGCGAAATTTGTTGTTAATTATGAAAACCTAGCATTCATATAACTTGGATATATAATAGTTTCATATATTTCCTTTAAATATCGGGAAATTCGCTGCTAAGGGATTCAGTGTACTATCAGCTGGGAAAAATAGACTATAATACAGCCTTATAATTTTAGTTCTTCTGAAACGGAGTGTATAAGAAGTAGAAAAATATGAAAGAAAAACATATTTCAGCTCTGTTAATTTCAATAATGATAAAACTTAAGTGCGTGAATTTTCAGTACTTGGATACTATATTCTTCTTTCATATTTTAAAATGATAATCTGAAACAGAATGCATAAATAAGTAGCACACTGCGTAAATACAAAATAGCGTCACTTAGTTGCAAATCGGTTAGGGTAATGTCGCGGTAATTGATTCATATCGATAGTACACATAAACAAAAGTAAAAATCCGAGTAAACCATTGTCTCTATATAATTAAAACTACCAGTTAAAGCTTCAGCCTTGCTACGTATAAACTGTAATATTATATTAGGCTACTTTCAAATTTGTGACCGAAAAAGGCGATTTGCGAGTTAACGAATGGGATTGGAGAAAACCCCGCTATTTTAAGTGATATAATTATATTGTTAAGGTTAAATTATGCGGTAAATCGATTGTAATAGGTTAGAGAGGTGTAGCATTAGTTTAGGCGTGATGAATAAGGGCGTTTATGGCTAGAAAGGGCGTCAGGCAGACAGACACTGAGCCAGAGCTCGCCGAGTAATAAGTACTTTAATACCTTGATTATTCAGTTAATATTTGATTTTCTTTGGTTATTAAGTGTTCATATGGAACGGAATATATACTTGAGTGTACAATTGTGTGAAAGAACAACTTACTTCAACCACATTTACTTATAATTCACGTTTTATGAATAAAACTGCACTAATTTATTCATAACTTTCTTAAAATACAAAAAATAAAAAATCTGAAAAACACCATTTCTAGAAATATATCGAACTACCTATTGTCAAAGTTTCAGCGTTGTAACTCGAAAATTGCAAAAGTTAATGGACTTTCAAATTTGTGACTGAAAATTTCTATTTGTGGCTCAGGGAAGGCGAATTTGGAGAAACTGACACAAGTCCAGCAAAGAAAAAAGTATACAAAGAAAGTCTAAAATCATGCGTTAAATCGATTGGTGTAGGTTAGAATGCTGTAGCGTTATTTTGGGCGTGGTAATTTCGGGCGTTTTAGGCGTTTTTGGGCGACTCAGGCAGCCAGCCAGCCCCAGGACCAACGCGCGCGCTACCGTTTTCTATACAACCCAGTTCAGCAGAGACGTTTAAGTGCAACTCGGTTCTTTTGTACTGTCAACATATCCCACAATATTTTTGATAATTAGACATAATCAGAAAGTTTATAACTATTCCTTTCATTATTGATGCTTGATAATTACCATCGTATTTCGTTGCTTACCTCGCATTACTGAAGAAAAAAAACATTCCATTTGTGAAAAATAGTAGTTTTATTTATTATTTATGTGAGCTCTCATCTTGGTAATCTATTGCCCAAATTAATTTATTGTTTCTTGTTTTCAGAATCTGCTTGTGGACTCTGCCAGCTCTACGAGACTGCCAACAACTATGGACTCTACCAACACACCACAAGCTACCAACACCATCCCCGAATTATGGACTCTGCTACACCACAACCTACCAACTGTCTGGGGTAAGTTATTGCCCAACTCATTATACTCTGTGCACGACAAGGAGGCCAATAATAATTTTTTATTTCCACAATTTGAATGGTAAAAAGTTTACTAGAAATATGCATCATAATCGTCGCTTAATAATTAGTATCTTATATCCATATGTTAAGTAACTGTTGAACATTCAAAGTAATTAACTTAGAAAAACTATACTTGAATAACTTATAGTAATAGTAATTATACAGTATATAACTTAAGAATTTAATAGACAAAATACTGGCCTACTTGTCGGGAACAAAGCATTGTTTAATTTATTATATATGATATCAGCGCTTGTTAATCTATTGCCCAAATTATTTTTTTTGTTTCTTGTGTTTCAGGATTGGGGTGGCTGCCTGTGGACTCTGCCGGTTGCTGCCTGTGGACTCTGCCACCGCTGCCTTAGGACTCTGCCGCCGCTGCTTTAGGACTCTGCCGGTTGCTGCCATAGGACTCTACCGCCGCTGCTAGAGACTGCCCACGCCACTACGATACAAGGGGAGTGATATTTGTGTTTTGTTTGTAGTAGTAGTAGTTTGTAGTCGTAGTATGTAGTCGTAGTATGTAGTCGTAGTGGTGGTGGTGTAGGTTAGGTTAGGAGGGGAGGGGAGGGGAGGGGAGGTTAGGTTAGGTTGTAGTCGTAGTATGTAGTCGTAGTATGTAGTCGTAGTTTGTAGTCGTAGTATGTAGTCGTAGTATGTAGTCGTAGTATGTAGTCGTAGTATGTAGTCGTAGTATGTAGTCGTAGTATGTAGTCGTAGTATGTAGTCGTAGTATGTAGTCGTAGTATGTAGTCGTAGTATGTAGTCGTAGTATGTAGTCGTAGTATGTAGTCGTAGTATGTAGTCGTAGTTGCATGGTATGAATGGTGTGTGTTAGATTAGGCTAATCTATTTTTCCCTTTCAGATGAGATAGGTCTTATTACCTTTACTCTAATCTTTGCTATTTTTCTTATTACTTCACAGTTTTGGTTGCTTTGATGATGTCCCCTCTCCCCCCCTTCTTCCCCGAGTTGGTTCCCTCCTTCAGCTTCAATATTTTGCTTTGCTTTAATTTCAATAATGATTGTATTTGCCTTAAATGTAACTTATGATATATTCTATCACTTGAATTCATAACTCTGTATTTGCTATTAACTTCACTTGATGTAATATTGATATATATCGTCTTTGTCACGCGAACTTTGCTTAATAAAAAAAAAAAAAAAAAATCTCTTTTATTGATCACTATATTGTAAGCTATGACTTTTATAACTGATTAAAACTTAGAAAAATAGTTCTCAATTATAAATAAAGTTCCAATATATGGACTTAGAAAAAAAAGGTGAAAAGAGAACTTAGAAAAATAGTTCTCAATTATAAATAAAGTTCCAATATATGGACTTAGAACACAAAATGAAACTATACACATACTGTATAAGAGAACTGAGAAAATATACTGAATATGAAAAGAGAACTTAGAAAAATAGTTCTCAATTATAAATAAAGTTCCAATATATGGACTTAGAAAATAAAACAATTAACTTAGAAAAAATATACTTGAATAGTAATAGTAATTATATATAACTTAAAAATATATTGAACTTGTAAGACAATATGAAGAGAACCAAGATAGTTAACTAGAAAAAAACTATACTTGAAATAACAAAATGATAATGGATATTAAAAAGAATATATCAACTTAGTATTTTATTGATCAGATTCAGACATACATTTTTATATCTTACAAAACACTGTACATACAGTATATACTGTAAACTTTAAATAAACAAAAATATAGTGGATATTAAAAGGAATATTTCAACTTAGTATTTTATTGATCAGAGTCGAACATATATTTGTATAATATCTTACAAAAATCATATACTTTTAATACTTTGTTATTTTTGTATTACCCTTACTGGTTGTATATATCTTAACAAATGAACAAAGTTTTGTTTTTATATTACGTACCTAAAGTACTTTATACCGAACTTGGCTTTGTGACCATAGTATAACTTTTGGTTCACTATTTTATATGTCCAATATTAATGTGTACAGTCATTTTCTTCGGACAGTACTTAATAATCTTAATTTTGCAATAACCATTGGAATTTCGGTATTTTTTCATAGCTTTACTTTGGATTTTAAGCCTATAAGTTACATTTGCAATACAATTTGGCATTTTGTATTCATAGATTCTTTTAAAATGTGTATTTAATAGCCAAGCTTTTAAGTAATATTTTTATAATATTTTCAATGTTAAGTGTGCTGTCCTTATATAATTCATTCTTCTCAGGTTTAATCCAATTTATCAGCCAACAAAACATGAAGTAGTCTACACGTTAACTATCTCCCTCTCCCACCAGGCAGTACTGAGGTAAGCCTGTGCTAACTAGTTTCTAGTTTATAGCTCAACTCTAGCCTATTCTGTTGAAGAAGTAGTGTTTAATACTTTTGAAACTAGCTTATAATTATATAGTGTGCAACTTTTAGGGGGAGGTAAGTTTTCCGAATGATTGGTTGTGTGTGGTGTGAAGGAATAGTGTTAAGTGGATGAGGGATGTTGGCAAAATGATTAACTATTTTGACATTGTGGTCAAGTGTGTATTGGACGTGTGATGGAATTTGTGGAAGTTGACAGTACATGATCAAAGTAGGGGAAGGATATTGATCTAGTGACTGTTTAAGGGTGAATTATTAGGTGTTAATAGTGTATGGGCAAAGTAGGGGAAGGTATTGATAAGCTGATAGTGTATGAGGGTTGGCAAAGTGTTTAGCCTAAATGTGCATAAGACTGTTGGCAAAGTAAAGTGTGGATTGTTGGCAGAGAGGTGTTGACAATTATTGAACCTAAATGTTGGCAGTGTGATATGGTGTGTTGGCAAAGTAAAGTGTGGATTGTTGGCAAAGTAAAGTGTGGATTGTTGGCAGAGAGGTGTTGACAATTATTGAACCTAAATGTTGGCAGTGTGATATGGTGTGTTAGCAAAGTAAAGTGTGGATTGTTGGCAGAGAGGTGTTGACAATTATTGAACCTAAATGTTGGCAGTATGATATGGTGTGTTGGCAAAGTAAAGTGTGGATTGTTGGCAGAGAGGTGTTGACAATTATTGAACCTAAATGTTGGCAGTGTGATATGGTGTGTTGGCATTGTTCTTAGTGATTACTGGAAGTGTTGGTTAATTTAATCATTGAAGGTATAATGCAACTGGAGCCATGTACAATACAGAAGCATATGTGTTGGCAGTGAAATGTGTTTAATTGGTATTCTTATTTGAAGTGTCGGTAGTGATATTTGATGTGTTAGCAGTGAAATTAAGTGTGTTGGTAGTGTACTTTGAGTGATGACCGTGGCATTTGGTGTTTTGGTAGCGATTTGGTGTATTCAAATATTTGGTGTTTTTGCAGTAATTTGGTGTGTTCAAATATGTGTTGTGTTGGTAGTGTTCGGTGCCCTCAATATGACATGTGAGAGTCCAAAGTATTGCCTATGACAAAGTTAATTATTTAAAATCCTAAAATTATCATGTGACTGGAGCTATGTGCAAGTTAGGATTCAATCTCTTATCCCCATGTATTTGTTAATGTTATTTTAAGTTATGTATATATTTAAGTTTTATTAGGATGTGTTATGTAATCTGAATTTTAACTATTGTATATATGTAATTACTGGGTTAACTAAGCTATATATTCCTGAACTATAATCTATTCTTCCAATATAACTGCTCCTAGGTGTATATCTACCAATGTAACTATCATGATCAATCCCATGTAACTATTGCTATTTGCCTGCTTATCCCAAACCTATATAGCTCTTCCTACCTACCTCTCCAAGAATCTAGATATATTAGGTATTGAAAGTCATCCCTCCTCACCAAGAAATTTTATTTGGTAGTTCGTTTCGTGAACTTACCGTTTCTATTCTCTGGCAATGTATTCCAATATTTCACAATTTTAATGTATAATCATTTGTAAAGTATTATTTACATTTATCGACTGTATTGGCGTGTAATAATTTGTTCAAATATATTTTTCTATTCATTCCAAAATTAATATTAATTGCCATTAATGTTCGTTATCCAAAAATATTTGCGCTATTGGATTACAATAATAATTAGTTTAATTTTTTGCATTCAAAGTTAATATGAATAACTATCAGAAATATATAAGATTTGTCTACAATATTGGATTACATCAACAGGTTGGAATCAATAGTCAGGATTAAAATATTTTTTCTTTATTTTTTCTTAAAGACATAGGTAGTGTTGTCCATTGTTCCAGGGTCCTTAGTCTGGTCACAGCAACACATCACATCTGTAAAACAAGAAAATATTGAGGCACCAGAAATACAAGGAGTTTTCAAGAAGGGGGTCGGGGGTATAGGGTGGGGGGGGAGTGGTCCTGAGGGGGGGAGGGGTCCTGAAGGGGGGTAGAGGGGTCCTGAAGGGGGGTAGAGGGGGTGGTCCTGAAGGGGGTAGAGGTGGGGGGTCCTGAGGGGGTAGAAGTGGGGGGGTCCTGAGGGGGTAGAGGGGGGGGGTCCTGAGGGGGTAGAGGGGGGGGTCCTGAGGGGGGGGGGGGGTCGTGAGGGGGTAGAGGGGGGGTACCAGGGGTCGGGGGGGGGGTCCTGGGGGGGGGGGGTTTCTAGTTTTTTCTTATATTTTTAATTCAGTCTCCTATATACCCATTCCACACCCGCTAACGAATTTTTTCCCTTTCCCTTCCCTGGTAGTTCATCCTATCCCCATCCCAGATAGACCTTCCCTTCATACCCTAGTCTGTTCTATTGTGCACACTAGTTCTATTCTGTATTCTGGCTAAATCTATTCTGTCCCTCCCTCCTTCCCTGGTACATCAATACCCTCCCTGCAACACGTCCCACCAAACACACATAAGAAAAGTCAGGAATATATTTTTAATGTATTTTTTATTGTCAGGAAGCAGTCAAGAAGTCGTCGGTGTCAAGTATGGGATATGAGCAGACAGTATCAAGAAGGACAAACGGTAGGAGTAAAGCAGATGCAGCAGACAGCAGAAAAGGCTAGGCACAGCAGAACGGGCCAACGACAGCAGACTGAGTACATCGACAGCAGACAAGGAATTAGCAACGAGGTGAGCTAGCTATGGTTAGTCAAACAAATGTATCTGTTTTGACTAAGATTTGTTTGGTATATTGATCATCTGTCTTTATGCAGATGTTTGTGTTGAATATACAGGTACTGTATATGGAGAGATATTGGGTGAGCTTGAGTATTAGTATGAGTTTGATGGGTATTCAGTATGAGGATATAGGCATTCCATTTGAGTTGGTAGATAGTGCATTGTGAGCATAAATTATCTGGTATTGATAATGAGTATGGTTATTGTAAGAGTTGGTTTAAGTTTTAAAAGGTGGGATTCCAATAGATGTGAGCAGACGAGAGCAAATCAAGATGACAACGGAATTATAGATGGACAGACATCAACGACTGCCACAACATCAACGGCGACAGCGGCGATTGATTGATTCAGCATCAACGGCGACTGAGCGAGAGACAGCAATTTAGCAGCATCAGAGGCACCATTGCAGCGGACAACAGCGACGATTCGGTGAGCAAAACTAAATATTGTTGTATGGGAAAAACAGGTCCGTCAGTCAGTACCTAACTTGATAAATAAGTCAAGGGGTACAAGAGGCCCCAAAGAAAATTAAAGAAATAGAATGATAGAAAACAGTGGGCTCAACTCAGTAGCAACCCTTCATTCACTCATTGATTTACTTAAAATAACTTTATCAACCAAGTCACTTTTACTTTACATTTACAGTCTAGATCTGTATTAAGTTATTATGAAAGCTAAGAAAAAATACTTCGTAAATTATATTTAAACTATTCAATAACCAATGAGATATCTAGTTAAAGTCTTAAAACTGAATGATAAAGGTATTTTAAACTGCAAATCATATTTTAAAAATCGATTAATGATATCTTGGATGATTATTCAGGAGTTCGAAAACACTGGAGATTAATGGTAGGTTTTAAATCTAATCTTTTATCAGAATTATGCAACACTTTCTCGTAACATGATAAACATTACTGAACAAATGTAGATTATGACAACCATAACAATGCCAGTTGAAGAACAACATTATCATAGGCTTAAAATATCGGTTATCAACATTTACCTAAACAAGTAGGTATTAACTTAGTAAAGCAGTAGGACCGCTATTATTCTAAAGACACGAGTCAAAGCCGTTGTACGAATAAGAAATATCTAATCAGGCTTGAATACCTTTGAAGTAGTTATGAGAAGGACTTTTACAGTACAACAATTTACGCTTTTGAATATGTTTTACGAATCTAGGCATGTAGGCTTGACGTTAAGTATTTCAACAACTTATAAATAAAATTGAAGTCGTTAGGCATGGGGGGACTGATATTTACAGATATTTTGTTCGAATCATGGAGATATCTGCTTAAAACGAGGCATAAGTGCTCATAAAAACTATCTAAAAGCTTACAGAGTCTACCTAGGATTAACATTAACAAATCAAACTTTGGATGGACCTCGGTAAAACAAAAATTAGTCAATGCAATGTTCGTAGTCAGTGACAATTGGGACAGTATCTGACAATATGAGCAGCCTGTTTAACATATTACACCAGTAGTCTATAATATGGGTTCTTATGGATTTAAGAGTTGTTATGTTTAGATCTGGAGTTACCTTGCGCCATTTAAAAGGTCATAAAAACCGATATTGAGTTTCCTTTAAGCTGGTCTACTGATAATCTTCATCTACAGGTGGCCATGTCAGCAGGTTAAGTAATATTTATGCAGTTATATTGATAACAAAAGTGAAACTATGCAGTTCTATGGTACAATCTCAATTATATTATAACCGTTTCTTTCTTGAGTCCCTCCAGTGTTTTGGGGGCCGTATTAGTATAAAACCTACTGTATTAACATCCAAGACCTCAATTAACTAACATACATAATATTAACAAGGGTACAGTCCCAATATAAATAATTCGCCGACACTTATGACTTAAGGGAGCCGACCGCTCTTTTTTTGTTCTCTTCTCTCCCTCTTTGGTTGTATCCATTCGGCCCACTGTTTTAAGACTTTTATCTCCCATCCAACGTGTCCTATTTCCCTTACTGGCGAGCGATAGCGAGCCAGCATTGTATGGAGAAATCCGGCTATTGTCGCCTGAAACATTTTTCTATCGAAAAATTTACAAAATTTAGCTTGGCTAGTCAAAAATACAAATGCATATATGATGGCTTCGCTACCGTTTCGCCAGTTAAATCTTGACACCTGGATGGGGGTAAACTTCTTAAAACAGCTAAGGACTTTGAATGGGGCCGCAATGGGATCCAAGCCAAAGAGAGAAGGGAGAAAGAAAGATAAAACAAAAAAGCGAGGTGTGCTTCCCCTTAAAGCAAACTTACTAGTCCCACAGGCTATTGGAAGCACATAAGGACTGTCAAGAGCAAACTGCATAATAACTTAAATTTAGCACAGAGTACTTTGGGCCGAAACTAGTTTTTTATTTCGACTAACTGGCAGCCTCCTTTTCTATATCCAACTTTAAGGTAAAATTCGTACATTTGGCAACACTGATATTACAATAACACTTATGAATTTAAAGAACTTATGCAAAAGGAATCATTACAGTGTGGAGAATATACCTTTTTGGAAGCAACTTAGTATTGATAAACCCATCTATGGATAGAACGGTATATCTAATAAAACACGGTAAGATCTATCAATTATTGTTTTTCCACCAACCGACTTCACCTCTAAACTCAATGAAATCAGTCAAACAAATACATGTGGCACGCCAAGGACTCGAACCTAGGACACTCACACCGAGTTTAGTTAATTCATTCTGTTTTTTAACCGTTTCACCCATTCAAACACAAGATCTCATTTTTGGGAAAGGATCCTTTACAAGATACTAAAATCAAGTGTTGCCATTTGTACGAAATACTTAAAATTGGTTAGATTAAACTGCTGCCTACCCCTGTCCCACCACTTCTGATATTCTATGGAATATTTTGAAGTTTTTGTTAGGCATTACTAAACTGGTCTATTTAAGCGCAATTTGTTCATTCAGGTTGTTTGGCCAATGTAGGTTAAGTATAGTATGATTAATATTCTTAAATTAGTTTAACCAGAGTTTTTGACAACTTTAACGTTATACAACCTACCTTCGAAATTACATTATTCACACATTTAAACCAAACTTCCATAGTAGGAACTGACTTGAAAACTAGATTAATATTTTAAAACTGTTTCTCATCAACAATGAATCCTACTTTGGGGGATAATGCATCAAAGTTAAGATCTGGTCGTTTATATATGCCTACGTTAATAAAAGCACAAGTCCAGCCGCCTGTGTGTACTCCATGACAAGTATTCCTCAGGCCAAAAGGGCACCAAACATTACTTTAGTATCCAATAAGCTATCCTATTGGTCAAATTTTAAGGGGAGACTATTAGTTTTTCTGGTACCCTTTCTCCCTCCTGTTAAGCCCCAATTTGTTTTTGAGATTAAAAGAAGTTTGGGCCCCATTATTTTTTTTGGGGGGGCCCGATTTTTAAGACCTTACTCCCCATTTATTTGTCAATTTAAACCTTTCGTTCCATTTAGATAGTTTTTCCTGGCGAGACTATAGCGATCCTGAAGTTTTAATACGAACCGGCCTTTGGCCGGACCTTTTTTCTATTGAAAAATGTACAAATTTATCTTGTAACGGGGTCTAGGGGTAGTTTTTTTTTAAGCTTGATGGGAGGTCTAGTGAGGAAACTAATCAATAAAGAAATGAATGAGCCAACAAACGCTCGTCTCTCTTGTCTCTTCTTAAGATCCGGTTCATTTAAAACTGACAAACTTCAAAATATTACATTGCATAGACTTTCATAACAGATCGTATTAAAAAATTTTTAGCGACACACCCGATAATTATGAATGGTTGTTGCAGAGTTGTGATTGTGGAGAGGTTTTGGCCCACCAGTCTTCATCAGTCTGTTGTCCCCCCCGATGCTGGACGTCTACCACACATCTGAAACATCGTCAGTATTAGTAATTATATTTGTACAAAGTCAACAAC
>CM064487.1:103296163-103463663 GCA_032716605.1 Paralithodes platypus
TGGATCTCTCAATCTTCGCCCTGATCACTTCTTGGTTGGTGTTGCGGTGTTGTAGCAGTTCGTGCCTAATCCTTCGGCATTGCCCTATAAGAGCTCTGATGTGGAGCTCCTGTGGTCCGGCTGAACTGGGAAAATGGCGAGAAATGTCTGCGTGATTTCACCTTCCTCGATTTGTTCCCCTACTGCCCTTCCCTCCTTATCTTGACTCGTTTAGTTATATATCTTGATCGAATCCTTCTGGCCAGCCCTAGGGAGTTCTTTTGTAGAGCTCAGTGGGTATGGTTAAACTAATATTAAAAAAAAAAAAAATTGTCCACAACCACCTTTGGGTATAACCAAGGATCAAACGTGGATACATGTCCATCGTGTAATGCATGCATGTATCAAAGTCTTTTAAAATATGAGAAACAGTAGGGTTCTATGGATTTTGAAGCAGATCCTTGTTTAACGTAGGTTTCTTCTTGGGTTAACTTCGGAGGTGATCTCTTGCCTTGTAGGTGGACAATGTGAGGACTACATATATGGCTGAGATTGTATCAATGCGGTCAGATAGTCACGTTGGGTGAGATAGTGTTAGTTTGTTGGTTTAGTTTGCAAGTTTTACATTTTAATAGATATCATACTGTTGGTTTAGAGTTATCAGGTGGGACCTAAGTTGTTGGTTAATGTCTATTAATATCACCAACTTGCTGTTAGTGTGTCATGTGGGGTGTTTTCCATTCATTCTAATGTAATAGTTAAATATTATGATCGCTTATACAGTTCTATAGCAAATTATTCATGTAAGTCAATCACACTATGGGTCCTTCCATTACGTACAAATTAATGTGGCCACCTGTACAATCACCTGCAGTGAAAGGTGGTACAAATATACTTGAGGAATTCTGGCATATTGATGGAAGTATTTGTAAACAAGCCTTTTTAGCAAATATCCTAGAGTTATTTTTTCCCTCATACTCGCTCCGTCACTGTCTCATGTTTTTTGCAGCAATTGTGATAAGGTCTTTTGCCTTTATATTGTATTGGTCCCTGTTTTGGTATTGTTTATTTTGCAAAGTTTACATTATAACGTAGATGTGCCAGCTACGTTTGCAGGACACTTGGTACCCTGGTAAGTGTATGGGTGGAAACAATATTAGGTGCAAGTATAGCCAGCCAGTTAGTAGAGTGGATAGCGTCTGGATATCTTACCCAGGAGGTCGAGCGTTTGCGCTGCACTTGGGCATGAAGGATTTTTCACTAAAACCCTGGTTGGTTACTGTCTTTCTTGTGCACTGGGACTTGGGTAATTGATTCAGTTGGCTATTACAACACTTATTGAATCTTAAAGGAGAGGCAATTATGCTCCGCTTGATAAAAGACCTACTATTATTACTACATAAACATTGGACCCCCCCACAGGAGGACTACTGTTGAACGTTACTGTCCACAGAGCAGTGTAAGGTGGTGTTTAACTAAAGTGTTCATGCAAAATCAGGTCTGATGAATGTCAAAAGGTTAGTTTGGACAATTGTTAATTTGATTCTTTACTGCAGTTGTATAAGGCAACTATTAAGGGGGATGGTGGTAGACGTGTGGGCCAACAGCCATTACAATATAGCCTTGCTATTGGCACTGTCTTGGTATGGCACTACCAAGGCTGGTGGGGCACGTATAGGTGCCACAGGGTACACTACTAGTATTACATGGGTGCTGGGTGGTGCCACGCCAGAGTTTGCAGTGTTTACATGGTGGTGCAGGATTATGTTGTTCTTAAGTCCAAGTTGCCTAATGTACAGTAAGGATTTGGTATGGTACTGTCTTGTAGCACAGTTGAGGTTGGTGTGGCTTGCAGATAATGCAGGTGCAGGTGCTGCAGTTGGACTATGTTGAGTCTTGCTACGGCACGGTTAGCACTCTACCAACATCAGCCAAAGTGATGACATAATCGGGCGGTGATGTAACGGGACTTTATTGTATCATATTCCAATTGCGGAAAGGCAACCACGTCTGAGCCGTTAATATGTATGTAATGGAAAGTGGTGTTAAATCATTGTATTGCATTTATGTATATAGTAACTAGAACTACCACAACAGCCAGGGTTAGACGTGGAATTGATAATGTAAGTTGTTAGCAATACCAGGTAGGGCAAAATTTTAAATTGTCATATTTGGAGTTTGATTGAACTATAAATAAAAAGTCTTGATGCTGAGCACCGAGAAAAAACTCTCCAGCAACTGTTTCCAACAGTATGTCCACAAACTTAGAGTGAAACAATACTATCTGAAGTTCAGGCAGTAGTGTTGTTTATAAGGTATTTTGCTCTTCTCTTATTCCACCCTCACTCTTTCTAAAAAAGCTTGATTGAGGTATATCTTAAGGTTCTTTACCATTTTATGCACTTTGATCATATATGTAGCCTACAGTGCCATCTAAATTCAGGAGTATTTAGAACAAGATGTTTCAACCTCTGGTCAGAGGGTAGATCCCCAAGAGCCAGGACAAACAATGTAGCACAGTCCTGGATACCCTCAACTATTTATTTGCACGTAGTGATTTGATAAGTTCTTTTGTCTTTATATTGTGTCGTCCCTGTTTTAGTTTGTAAAGTTTTACATTATAATAGCAACCCAAAGCTGGATGCATACTCCACATGAGGATGCATGAGTGACCTTCCTTTGGGTAAGGGGGCTGAAAAAGATTAAGAGCCAAGTATCTTATTGAGTGTCATACTACGGGACTAAAAATAGGGGATGGTGTAAGCATGGACCAATGGTAAGCGTATACATTCTTGTTGTAGCAGTGTTGAGGCTGGTGGTGTTTCATATATTGTAGGTGCAGAGGGACTTATTTGAGTGTTGCTGAGTTATAGTTAGTACAGTACTATGCCAACATCAGCAACAGTTTTATGGTAGGACTTTAAAATATACAGTTATCCCTCACTATCCAATGTCCCCATTTACAATATTATTATAGTTTTTAGGTGTTTGTATTTGGGTTTTGGCTGGTCCCAGAATGCATCCCCATTTACCTCATTAAAATTTAGGGTTTGCTACGATAATTCTATTTAAGATTGATGACGAACCTGGACCGGCTACGGACTATGATATTGATATTTGATGAAATTCCATTGGACCCGATCATAACAAAAAATAAATTACAATGAACAATAATAAAGATAATACCGGACTGTCTTTAGTTGACAACTGTAAATGTAAATCCTGTGCGAATGAATTGGCTTTCAAACATCATAAACATTTTAAAAGTTACATTACTAATAAAAAAAATTGTTCTTAAATTCTTTAGATAA
Organism: Paralithodes platypus; assembly: GCA_032716605.1. Classification (NCBI taxonomy): domain Eukaryota; kingdom Metazoa; phylum Arthropoda; class Malacostraca; order Decapoda; family Lithodidae; genus Paralithodes; species Paralithodes platypus. The sequence goes on from CM064487.1 coordinate 103,299,454, forward strand.
TGTTACTTCTCCATGTAAAGTAAAGAGAGTTATATATTTAATATGTGATAAAGTGGTATACAGTATGTTGGACAGACGAAGAATGAGTTAAGAGAAAGAGCCTATGGACATAGAGCTGGAGTAAAGAACGGCATTGACTCCAAGATTCTTTTATACAAGCATTTCAACAGAGATTGTACCAAATAGATTATAAATACAAAATTATTGAAATTGTTAAAGAAGATAAAGATCATTTAGATAGAGAAAATTATTGGATTGGAAAATTAGTGACTATCTATCCATTTGGACTTAATGATAAAATTAAAGGGGTAGGCAACATATTGTATACAGATTTTTTAAATTACGATTTTAATAACCCTTGCTTTCAATTCCCCGTTAGAAACAGAAGGCCATGTAGACATGGTAATAGAAAGCTAAATTCATCAAACAAAAAGAAAAATAGGTCTGATATTAACCTGATTGTTAATAATTTGTATTCATTATATCTAAATTTCGGAATTAAAAAATTAAGATTCATTAAAAGGCCTACAAAAGAAAAGCTTTGCTCCTTTGATAGAAAATATTCTAAACAATAACAATAATTTCACAAATAAATTTAAAAATACAGTATTTGCTTTTATGGGATGTATTAGAGCTAATTCTAAAAAATCCATAGATAACCCAATTAAAGATAAAATTATATCCACTTTGACTTATTCCTCTTAAATTTTAGACAAAATTAATGTTAACAGTCTAATAAATTCTAAAAATGGTAAGTCCAAGTTGACGGATGGATATAGAGATTTCAAACCAAGATGTTTATTCATATGAGCGACCTGTTGGGTCTATTATTTGTAATTATAATAAAGTTTTAGAGAATCTTTCAGAAAATTATATTTTTAATAATAATAAATGCGTATGTCAAAGAGTCATGGACATGCCAGCTATCAGACGTAATGCATTAATAAATATCATTTATAGTCGATAGGTCAAATATTAACAGGTGATGTAGAAATAGTTAAACATTTTGCAAACGACAAATTAGCGGAGCAATGTCAAAACAGTTTTAAATGTAGAATAGGGAATGATAAAGTAACATTTGACACAATTTTAAAATATATTGTTTTTTCAGTTAATAGATTAAAAGATAAAATGTTAAAATCAAAGCGCTGCTGCGATGGGAGGGAGCTAGAAGCATGGCCAAAAGTATTAATTAATTTAATTAGAAATAAAGTGTTCTCTTTAAAAAATAAATGTTGTCTTTCTGATTTTGTAAACTATAATTATGATAAGCTTAAAATGTATTTAATAAATTTGCATAAACATTTTGTAATCACAGTAATAACTATAGCTTCATATGTAAGAAATGTTATCTAGAAAACATGAAAAAAGAACTAGGTATTAAAGGTAATATATTACATAAAAATATTTGCGGTAATTCTGTATGAAATTCAAGAAAATTTAATTGTTGATAACTTAATTAATGAACACTCTAATAAAAATACAACCTTTGATATTAAACTTTCTGATAAGAATAAATGCATTGTTAAATTATACATCTTACCCAAATTTAATAAAAGACATTATAAATATCGCTTTATTGCCGGAGCAAAAATTTGCTAACACTAAAACTTTGTCAAAACAAGTCGTACATTGCTTAAAGTACATTAAAAGTACTCATAAACGATATTGTGATACCATCAAGAATAAAACTGGCGTAACTATTATTGGAGTGTTGACAATTCAGTAGAAGTTATTGATAAACTTAATACCATGCGGAAAGTTACCTCAGTACATAGCTTCGACTTTTCAACTTTGTATACCAATTTGCCTTTAGAGTTAGTATTTTCAGAAATTAGCTTTATTATAGATTTGCATTTTGACAGATTTGAAAGTAGTCGTAATCGTTACATAAATGGTAATTCATATTTTAATAATGTGTCACTTAGCTTTGATCCCACTAGTTCAGTATATTTTGATAGAACTGACTTAAAGATGCCCTTAAATGCGCCTTTTCAATACTTATGTTAGATTCGGGACATACATTTTCAAACAAATATTAGGAATTCCTATGGGTGGAAATGCTAGCCCTTTAATTGCAGACGTATTCTTGCTTGCTTTAGAATTTAAATTTATGAAAAACTTAGTTGACAGTAGCAAGAAAAATAACATCCCAGGAAAAAGTAGCACTTGCTAAATTGTTAAGTAATAATAGTAGATATAATGATGATATTCTTGTTTGTAATATGTTACATTTTAATCAAGTCTCTAAACAAATTTACCCAAATTCCATCCCCCTCACACAAGGTAACGTAAATGATTATGTTGAAAATGTTCTTGATATAAATATACAGATTGTTAATGAACACTGCACACTTAAAATATACACAAAGTTTATGATTTTAATTTTAACGTAATGCACTCTCCTTTCCCTAATAGTATTATTGATATCAAAATAACATATAATTGTGTTTATTCCCAGCTAATAAGATTTTGTAAAATTTGTACAAGAGTAGAAGACTTTTGGGAGAGAGCTAGGTTTCTATACAGACTCTTAGTAGACAGAGGTTTTGTTGCAAGTAAATTGTTGCATAAATTTAATCTTTTGAAGGTCAAATATTGTGCTATTTTAAAATTTGATATCAATAATTTTTAATCAAGCATTATTAACTTGAAGTTTCGCTTAAAGCCTCTGCTTACTTTTTGTCTGTATATATTAATTGTTTATAATTTTCTATTGTTATTATTATTTTTTATAATTGATTGTAATTGTTAAAAGAGTACTCTTGTTTAAATCTATTGTGCCTTCTTCAAATTTTTAAATATTTATATTTATTATATTATATTTAATCATTGTCGATAGGATTAATTGCTTGCTTTTGCAATTTCCTTAGTTTATTTGTACAATAAATGTAGGTTATTTGTAGGGTAGTAATTGTTAGGGGTCACTTGAAACATGCTATGCTTACAGGTGCCTACCCGATAGCACTATCGTTAGTGAGTTATATTTGTATTTTGTACTATTGTTATTATCTTGTCAAGTTGCAAACTTGATTTAAATATAAACATTTGACACTTAATGTAGTTTTCTTTATTCATGCAGAGTTTAGAAAATTTACCAAAACGTCCCCGACTTCCCAAATTGGCTAATTCCTTGAACGTGACTATAGTGCGTTGTTATATGTGCGATTAGTTTGCTTGGGAACCAGATTAACTTGCTCATTTAGTGATGTCACCCTATGTGGTGGATTGTGTTCTTTTTTTATAAATAATTATTTTACTTAAGCGTTGTTTCCACATAGCGATTTTGATTCGTTGTTTTGTCTTTTTACTGTGTTCGTATACGTTTTGGTTTGTTTATTTTGCAAGTTTTACATTATAAATATCAATGTAAAAACACTCCAACTTCCTTATAGCCTGAAACTCGCAAGTATTCAATTGCATATCAAGAGAATCAGAAAGAGTGAATGTTAAGTGTAGAAATCACAATACAGTCACCTCTCATTATATCCGACTTCCAGGGAGTATCAGAAGTGCAGAACATACACACATACATAAATTTGTTAGACTGAGTGCCCCACACATACGTGCAGTTTTCAGTCTCTTGTCCTAATGGCGGCGTTCCAGGCAACCCTGTTAAGGGCTGCTTCACTTGTCAAGTTTTGGATATGAGATCGGCACATATAGTCCGATCCCAGGTCTTCCTCTGTCCACCCCTTGGTGCAGCTCCCTCCACAATCACAGACCTGCATCTTTTCACCCAATTTTGTTCATTCATTCTCTCCACATGTCCATACCATCCCAGTCTACTTGTACGCATCACCTCGCTATTACTCTTTATACATAAACGTCTCCTCAGCTCAACATTTGTTATTCTATCCTGTAGCCTGGCCCCACACATCCATCTCACCATTCTCATCTCATTACGTTCCATTCTGTTGACATCCTCTACATTAACGGCCCATGTTTCTGAGTCGTACGTCATTGCACTTCTAACACATGAGGCATACACCTTTCCCTTCAGGGGGAGAGGCATTCTTTTCATGGTCAGAATTGGCAGCAGTTCTCTGAACTTTCCCCAGCCACATCTAATTCTAGCGACAGTGGCAGCCTCGGCCCCACCACCGGCAGAGATGGTATCTCCTAGGTAACAAAACTTGTCCACCAGCTCCAATGACTCATTTCCAAAATTCAGAACCACAGGATCATCATTTAACACAAGTTCGCCTTTGCACACTACGCAAAAAAATAAGAAACTTTATATTCTATCTAGTAGATAAATAAATGCAATATTTATTTATATGTATCTAATTATATAGAATAGCCTATGCACGGTGGCGCTAATAAGTCATGTCGCAGCTGTCATTACGTTTGGCTTGCTCTGTGCTGTATAAATGTCTGTCAGATGTTGAATAGGGTGGGAAAGTGTAGGAACATGTTTGTATAATTCACTCGATATGAAGAAATGAAGCTTAGATATTGCTGATACCAATTATTGATCAAAACATACTTGGTGCCGAGACATCACTTATTAGCGCGACTGTACACTCTACCAAAAAAACAAACTTTACACTGGTGAGCTGTAAATAATCTTGTGTGAACGGAATGAATCGGGTGAAACATAAGTCTGAGGTATTATCATAAGATTTCGACCCACTTCCAGAATGTTTAGAGCGTTAGTGTAAAGAGTTTTTTTTTTTGGTCGTGTGTACATGTTCATATGCAGTAGAGTACCTGGACCCACTTTGAGAGTAGTATTGATAATCTTGCTTTGAAAAAAAATGTTATATACCAGGCACAGTTTGGAATTCAGTACTGTACTTCCAAGCAGAATATTACCATTAATATAATACAGATAATGAGTATAGACTGAAGACATGAAGTGCTATAATCTTTGTTAATTCATGAACAAACTTTATATCTTTGAACATTGAGCCACAAAGACTGAAGCAATGTTAGTTTGACATATATATTTTTGTTAACACAAGAGGAACAAAATTGAGAAAGCTAATGAAAACAAAATCCATACATGTAATGGAATTTTGTGTCTTAGAAATAGGCAACAATGTTTTAAACTGTGTGGAATGAAGAACAGGCGAAAGCAACCCTGAGGAACTTAATTCAAGAGAGATGGATTTGTATATATACAATATATACTGTATATAGTATACAGTATACACTGTTGAAATAACTTAGAAAAGTTAACAGAATTAATATAAACACCATATGAGGAGGAGCACTTTATTGACGTTTCGCGGATAGCTTCTTCAGATCACTAACAGACGCTAGGTCCTTGGACGCCTTAAGTATTCGTCATGACAGCATACTGCTGTCTACTACCCATTACTCATACCCCCCTACTCCTTCCCCCTCCCTGTCCTACATACACCCTCCCCCCATTTTTCGACCCCCCCCACCTGTCCTGACGCATACTTAAGGCGTTTCAAGGACCTAGCGTCTGTTAGTGACCTCAAGAAGCTATCTGCGGAACGTTATCAATTAAGTGTTCCTCCTCATATGGTGTTTATATTCAGTATGTATACTGTACTGTATATATGTATATATATTTTATAACTTCCAAGTTCTGCACTGAGTGATTGTCTATATTTTAGCAATGGTAGTGTTCCGTTAAGAAATTACCTGAACTGTGCCTAATATTATCTTGGCCTTCTATGTACTATACAATAAACTAAATATTCAGTGTTGTTGTACAAAGTACTTTATTGTGATGATGATATATTGTAGTATATTATCTTATACTATTGTAAAGTAATTTAAAGACATTGATTACTATATACTGTAGTATCAAATATCAACCTTCAAAACTTAGCATTGCAAATATAAGTTTTAATTAAAATAACATGGTAGTTTTACTTACCCCCAACTGAACATCAAGGTTTATAACTATAGTATATTATGGTGTCCAGCTTGTGAGGAGGGTTGCTGTGGATTTGTCTGGGGATAATTTGAGTCGGTTTGTAGTGCACCAGTCATGTAGTGTGTTGAGATAGGGTTGAAGGAGATGTGTTGCTGCGTCTGAGTCTTGGTGTGTACATGTGAGTGTTATGTCATCTGTGTAGGAAGCTATAATTATGTGGGGTGTGGGTACATCATGCGTGTATAGATTGAAGAGTGCGAGCGACAAAACGGATCCTTGCGGGACGCCGTGTTTGAAGTTTCTGACGTCTGTTGTTGTGATTGCAACAAGTGATTGAGTTTGTTGCTGTTGGAAAGTATAATGGGATGGGGGAATGGTGATGTTGGTAGAAGGATGGGCTTGTGAGGTGGATGGGGCTGTGAGTAGGAAGGGGTATTGAAGGGTAGGGGGTTCGACGAGAAGGGATGGAGGTAGTTCGGTCGTGGTGGATGAAGAGGAGGTGGGGGATAGGTGAGGAACAGGAAGGATAGGGTTGAAGGAAATAGGGGAAGGTTGAGTGGTAGGGATAGGGAGGGATGGGGAAGGAGAAAGTAGTGGTGGGAGAGGGGCAAAACCTGGAGGGGCTGAGAGAGCCCGAGTGGTAGGGGGAAGGGAGGTTGGATAGTTGGGGAACATAGGAGGAGGCGTTGGAATAGGACGAGCGGTAGGAAGGGGGCATTGTGGTTCAGGAATGGGAAGAGGGGACGAGGCGGGTAAGAGGGCCTGTTTTGGGGGGTGGTAAAGGGTCATGAATAGTGGTGGGGCATGCAACATAATCATCAGGGTCAGCCAAATAGTGAGGTTACTGTCGGGATGTTGGAAACTAAGTATGGTTTTGGTAGGTGCGTGATTCCCCATGGTTATTGACCGTGACTTGATAGCAATTTGGAACTGTTAAGATTTAAGAAAAAGGCCTTTAAACCGTGGTTTTAACTTAGAGGGCACGGTAAGTTGAGCCACCATCACAAGGTCGCCGACGTGGTGAGGGCTGATTTTGGGGGTTTCGTCAGGTTGCAGGTCTTGTAGATATTGTAGTTGGCGTAATCGATTTCGCAGGTGGACGAGGGACTGGTTGAGGTCAGGTGAGTGCTCGAATGGGATGGACAGGTGTCTCAGTGGCAAAAATAAAGGAGGCTCCCCAAATATTCTTTCATGAGGGGCTATTCCATCTTTGCGAGGGCAAGTGTTTATACCCCATTGCACTATGAGGACTTTACTTGGCCAGTCTGTGGTGTTCATTTGTGGCTACGTTCACAGGTTGAATTCCTTTGAGGCCAGTAGGGAGATGAATGACTGATTTTGTAGCCGAAAGATAGGTGATATCTGGGTCCAGATGTGGCTTGTGAATTTGTCGGAATGTATGGCCAGTGGGAGACCAAAATATGAGAATACGTGTTCTAAGAGTGATTCCGCGACTGCAAAGGCTGAGTGTTCCTTGGCTGGACATGCAATGACATATTTGGAGTAAGTGTCTATGAAAGTGATTATGTATTTGTAGCCTTTCACTCCGTCCATGGGTCCCATGACATCTACGGCTAATAATTGCAATTGCAATTAATTTACAGGAAGGACCTGGTGTTCTTGCTTTGTCCTTGCCCAAAGCACAGGCACGGCAAGCTTCGGTAATGGATTTTGCTGTGACATAAGGCCTTCGGGTCTTGAAAGGTTGCAAGAAGCTTCTAGCCTAGATGGATTCCGTTATGGGAATGGAGAGACTGCATGATGTCTTGGGCAGTGCTAGGACTTAAGACAATCTTGCCTTCTTTAGTGTATAAAATGTCCCCTTTCCTGATGAGGTGATCGAAGATAATCTTTGGAATCCAGGCAGGTTTGTTCTTTTTCTGAAATGAATGTAGAAGATGTTGCTGAGTTTGGTCGGGAGGGTCTTGCTGTTAAATGGCCCGTTTAGCAGCTTTGGGTGGTGTTTGCTGAATAGGTAGCCGGGAGAGTGCATCTACATTTGTATGCAATTTTCCCAGGCGGTAGGCGATCTCAAAGTTAAACTCTTCAAGAGATTCTTGCCACCAGACAGTAAGGGCGTGTTTCGTGTCGGATTTGCGGAGCCATTTTAGGGCCTGATGGTCCGTTATGATGGTTACTTTGACTCCACAAGGTATGCTTTGAAGTGCTGGTGTGCCCAAATTATTCCTAAGCATTCCCGTTTGGTGACTGGGTAGTTGATCTCTGCGGGGTTTAAGGTACAAGCAATGATGTGTTCGTGGCCTTCCCGGGTTTGGGCTATCACTGCTTCTATTCCAAATTGTGAGACGTCGGTGTAAAGACGGAAGGGTTTGGTATTATCGGGAAAGGAGACAACTGGGGCTGCCACGAGTAGGTCTTTTAAGGTTTGAAAGGCTTGTAGTCTGTGGGTGGTCCAAAGGAATGGTTCTTTTCTGGTGAGGTCGTGAAGGGGTTTTGCAATGGTAGCGAAGTTTTTTCCACGAACCTTCGATAGTAAGAAGATAATCCCAAGAATGCTTGTACAGTATATACTCCTTTGACGTTGTTGGGTGGAGTGATATCCCAGATGGCCTGTAGCTTGGCTGGATCTGGAGAAATTCCGGCTTCAGAGACAATATGACTGAGGAATTTGACTTGCTTCTTTGCCATGGTGCATTTTGATGGTTTAAGTTTTAGTTTGGCATCTCTGATTCTTTGAAAAACTTGTGCGAGTCGTTGTAGGTGTTCTGCCCAAGTTTTTCCAAAGACGATGATGTCGTCTAGGTAGGTGAGGCAAGTTTCCCAGGTAAGTCCTTGAAGTACAGACTCCATTAATCTGGAAAAGGTGGCGGGGCCGTTACACAATCCGAATGGAAGAACTGTGAATTCGTATAGTCTGCCCAGGCTGGTGGAAAAGGCCGTTTTCTCTTGATGTTCTGGCACGACGGGGACTTGCCAATATCCTGCTTGCAAGTCGAGGGTGGTAAACCATTTGGCTCCTAGCAGTGTGAGGGAGAGGGGTGGCATCCTTAATGGTAACATCATTTAACTGTCATTTAACTGCCTAATTTGCATAGGACTGGTGGTGACGTGGTTGTAGAGGGAGGCCATGTGGTGGTTGTTGTTGTTGTTCCCCAGGCTGTCTGGCCGAACAGCCCCAAGGTCTCGAGCAAGGCCAAGGCCATAAACGAGCGCCCCCACAAAATCCTCCGTGCTTACCTCTAACAAAGCCCGGGTGACCGAAGCCACTCCAAGGCAGGGAGCAAGGCCATGTGGTTGTCCTGAAGGTTAGAATAGCTTCCCCTGTCTGCCTCGTTTTCTATGGTGCCTTCTCCATTCTGGTTTTCTTTGTCTTTTGTCTTGTTGCTATTGCTTGTCTGTATCCTGGTTGGTTGGTCTTGCAGGTTGGTTGTTAGTGTCAATTAATTGGTGGTTTCTTCTTCCATTTTCTTCTCCTCTGGCATCTCACCCATATATGTCAATGTTAACACCTGTCGTGATTTAAGAGGAACCGGCCTTTGGCCGGGAAATTTTTCTGCCAAAATATTTACACATTTATCTAAGGGGGGACATTTTTAAAACCTTGATTGAGGTCTAGGGAGCAAACTAAAAATCTCCCCTTAAAATAGAGTACTACACAAGAAAATATACTGTTAATATAATCCTACTAATATTCCTTCCATATATAAAATCATGAAGTGTACATTAAATATCTGACTGGCGGAAATTTCACTTCATCTGTTTTATGGAGGGGTGATATCGATGCCAATGTTTCGATTTAAAAAGTAAATATCCCTGTATCACAAGTCCTATATGCAGCTATCAACACCTTACAAATACATAACTTAAAATAGACTATGTGCTGTGAACGTCCTAAGCTTGAAGGTAATCCGGATGTTGATTAATTAACTGTAATACAATTCGAACTGGACTCGTGGATCGGGGGGGGGGGGGGGGTGTGGGGGGGGGGGGGTCGGGGGGGGGGGGGGGGGGGGGGGGGGGGGGGGGGAAGGGGGGGGGGGGGGGGGGTCGGGGGGGGGGGGGCAAGGGGGAGGAAGGGAAGGGGGGACCAGCTTGAATGTGACGTCATTAGTCAGTGCTGACATTCGACTGGTAGCAAGAGGACGTACCTGCGTTGGCTCTTCGTATTTTCCCGTATTTAAGGTGTGTATGGGGATTTGTTGTGCATATATGACATGTGTAATGATATTCTATTAATGTTCAGGCGGCCATACATGTAATTCATAAGGATAATATACGAAAATTGTGAACTTATGCCTGTTTGAGCCGGTTCGCGTATGCCGTCTCGTCTGCTGCATATATTCTAACCGCTAGTAATTACGCTAAAATCGTTGACCTCCTAGACATTTAGATAATAACAAACTATTTGGTGTGTGTACATTGCGTTGGTGAGGTGTGTGAATATAGAGGGGGTCATTAACTCGTAATTTAAGGTACAAACTAGCGAACGAGGTGACATCGCTGTTGGCCCACCCCCCCACCTTCCCTCCCCCTTTCCCTCCCTCTCCCCTCCTCCCTCTTCCTCCCTCCCTCCCTCCTCCCTCTCCTCTCCTCTCCTCCCTCTCCTCTCCTCTCCTCTCTCCTCTCTCTCTCTCTCTCTCTCTCTCTCTCTCTCTCTCTCTCTCTCTCTTTTCTCTACTCTTCCCCCTCCTATCCTCCTCTCTTCACTTCATTCTCTCTCTTCTGACCCCCTTCCTGCCACCATGTTCTCACCCAGCCTTTCATCTCCCCCAACCCCCACTACTTTTGCTCCCCTCCCCACACCCCCACTCGTTTTCAATTAAGGATTTTTGGTATATATATACAGTATACGAATTATAGGTATATCTAATCATTTTTATTGGCTTGGGTTTTCTTCTACGGTGATTTAGATGCTGCCTTAACACGTGATCCTGCCTGCTTCTACCTCACCCCCCCCCCCCCTCCCCAACCCCCTCCTCTTTCTCTCTTGCACACTCACCCCCCCCCCCCCCCATCTCTCTCTCACTTTAGACTAGGGGTAGGCTTTGTTCTGTATACCATGTAGATATTTGTCATGATTAGTAAACCACCACCTCTCTCTCTCACTCTCTCTCGCTCTCTCTCCACCACTACTCACGGGCGGCATATTTAGAATAACACCCACACGTAATTAAAAGGAGATACTCGCTTTTTCTGGACCCCCTTCTCCCTCATGTTTAGCATATTAGGTTTGAGATTTTAAGACGTTCGTTCCGTTAGTTTGGTGATTTTGAGACCTTTCGCCCCATTTATTTGTCAATATTTAGACCTTTTGTACCATTTAGGCGTCGATTATTTCCTGACGAGCGATAACGAGCGGCAAGTCTGTAATTTTAGAAGGAACCCGGAAATTGTTCTACTGAAAAATGTACAAATCTACCTTGAAATGGGGCCTTTTTTTTTTTTTTTTTTTTTTTTTTTTTTTTGTATAATGCCGAAATAAAGGCCATATAAGAATAGAAGGGCAAATTACTATCAATATACCCAGTGATTTTATATGTATGTAGGATTATTATACTCATGGCCAATCTCCACTTTTTGTTTTATACCTATTCTTATATATCAATTCACTCCGGCCTTTAGTTTTACAGGCGCTATATTCTGTTTAATTTCAACTGACGGTAAATTGCAAAGTTCCCATCAAGATTTCTCAGTTATTTTGAAGATTTTGTAATGAAATATGGTGATAAGTATATAAACTTGGTCTTAACATGATGCAGAGACGTATTAGTATCAGGGAGAAGGGAGCCAGAAAAAGCAACCACCTTCCCCTTAACTCCTCCCCCCACACCACACACAGCGCGCAGGGCTAACACGCAGTCCTAGCAACCAACCCAACATGTCTCTAGCAACCCACACGTTCCTAGCAACCCTCACATGGCCCTAGCAACCGACATATGTCCCTAGCAACCATCCCACACGTCCATAGCAACCATCCCCCACGTCCATAGCAACCCTCACATGCCCCTAGCAACCTACATATGTCCGTAGCGACCATCCCACACGTTCGTAGCAACCCTCACATGACCCTAGCAACACACTCATCCCCTTTTCTGTTCCTCCCCGACACTACACACAATGCGCAGGTCTCCCACGCAGTCCTAGCAACCAACCAACATGTCCCTAGCAACCCACACATCCATAGCAACCCTCGCATGATCCTAGCAACACTTTATATATATGTTAGCTTGTTCGGCGCCATATCTATCAATCAATTCCGTCCTCCCTCCACACTGCATTCACGCTCTTCCTCCCTCCTACCACAATGCATTCACCCTCTCCCTCCCTCCCCACTGCATTCCCCCCTTCCTCCTCCCCCCACTACATTCACCCCCCTTGCTCCCTCCCTCCCCGCTGCATGCACCCCTCCACACTCCCTCCCTCCCAGCTTCATGCACCCCTCTTCCCTCCCCCCCCCCCTCCCCCCCCCCCCCCCCCCCCCCCCCCCACACACACAGTACATCCATCTCCCACCCTCCCTCCCCCAATACTTAATTGAAAATATGAAGTTTCTATGTTTCAGTATTATATTCCACGAAATGTTAAAATATCAATGGTACTACTGCATTAATGTGCTAGTACTCCTCATTGCTCTTAAAACTAATTATTATGTTCTCTCCACTAACCAACTTTACTCCTAAACTCGATTGAAATTAACAAACATATGTGGCAGTCCGGGGATTCAAACCCGCCCTAGGGCGCTCACACCGAAAATCAACACACTTATGCATTGCACCACGAAGACATATTGATTGGCTAGGAATACGACATGTGTTTCTTAAATGTATATTTTATTATAAATCTGACTTAATTACTAATTATTATTTATTCTTCCTTCCAGAATGTGTGGGTTATGGTACTTATCAGTTAACTGCCAACGCTACCACCAACACGAATACCACTACGACTACCACCGAATCTACTATTGCCACCACTGAATCTACTATTACCACCACTGAATCTACTATTGCCACCACTGAATCTACTATTACCACGGTCACCACCACCATGGCTACCACTATTTCCACCACCACCACAACCACCACTACTACTACTACCACCACGACTGCTTTGGTTTTCTATGTAAGGGAGACAGAAGGCAGAACTACCTGCAGCGAGTGCCTCTCCCTAAGTTCAAAGAGTGACAAGGCCAAAATCAAGGGACGTTTGAGCCAAAATGCCTGGACACACGGAGTTTGAAGCAATTTTAGTCATAGGAGGAGGGAAATACTGATTCTGGGAGAGAGTTCCAGAACTCATCTGTTGAATAGAAGAAAGCCTGAGAATAACGTTTCACTCTTGGGTTGGAGAGTTGCACAGAGTAGGGGTGGGATTGTGTTGCAAGACTACCACCATTCTACCAACAGTACCATCTCTACCACATCTACCATCAGAACATCTTTACCGCAGCTACCCCCACCATCACTCCGACCACAGCTACCGTCAGAACATCTCTACCGCTACCCCTACCACAACTACCTCTCGTACGATATCTACCACAACGACCACCATCTACAATCTCTACCACCACCTCGACCACAATTACTACCACAACTACCATCATAACTTCTCCACCACTACTGCTACTACCACTACTACCATCACTACCACAACAACTAGCAGAGCATTATTTTGTACCATCCCTACCACCGCAACTATCATCAGTATCATCTCTATCACCACCAGTAGTACCAGAACATCACCACCACCACCACCACTACTACCACAACTACTACCACAACTACCACTCGTACGATCTCCACCACCACCATCATCTCTACCACAACTACCATCACTACCAGCAGAACATCTCTACCACCACCACCACTACTACCACCACCACCACCACCACCAGAACATCTCCACCAGCAGAACATCTCCACTATTCCTACCACCACCACCACCACCATTACATCTAACCCAAGGTGAGTCGTTGATCGCTTGATATTCGGCTAACAAATCTTCTATAGTCCATTTTCATCCAGCTGATGGCAAATTGCTATGTTACCGTCTTGATTACTCAGTTATTTCGAAGATTTTGTAGGGAAATTTGTTGTTAATTATGAAAACCTAGCATTCATATAACTTGGATATATAATAGTTTCATATATTTCCTTTAAATATCGGGAAATTCGCTGCTAAGGGATTCAGTGTACTATCAGCTGGGAAAAATAGACTATAATACAGCCTTATAATTTTAGTTCTTCTGAAACGGAGTGTATAAGAAGTAGAAAAATATGAAAGAAAAACATATAATTTCAGCTCTGTTAATTTCAATAATGATAAAACTTAAGTGCGTGAATTTTCAGTACTTGGATACTATATTCTTCTTTCATATTTTAAAATGATAATCTGAAACAGAATGCATAAATAAGTAGCACACTGCGTAAATACAAAATAGCGTCACTTAGTTGCAAATCGGTTAGGGTAATGTCGCGGTAATTGATTCATATCGATAGTACACATAAACAAAAGTAAAAATCCGAGTAAACCATTGTCTCTATATAATTAAAACTATCAGTTAAAGCTTCAGCCTTGCTACGTATAAACTGTAATATTATATTAGGCTACTTTCAAATTTGTGACCGAAAATGGCGATTTGCGAGTTAACGAATGGGATTGGAGAAAACCCCGCTATTTTAAGTGATATAATTATATTGTTAAGGTTAAATGATGCGGTAAATCGATTGTAATAGGTTAGAGAGGTGTAGCATTAGTTTAGACGTGATGCATAAGGGCGTTTATGGCTAGAAAGGGCGTCAGGCAGACAGACACTGAGCCAGAGCTCGCCGAGTAATAAGTACTTTAATACCTTCATTATTCAGTTAATATTTGATTTTCTTTGGTTATTAAGTGTTCATATGGAACGGAATATATACTTGAGTGTACAATTGTGTGAAAGAACAACTTACTTCAACCACATTTACTTATAATTCACGTTTTATGAATAAAACTGCACTAATTTATTCATAACTTTCTTAAAATACAAAAAATAAAAAATCTGAAAAACACCATTTCTAGAAATATATCGAACTACCTATTGTCAAAGTTTCAGCGTTGTAACTCGAACATTGCAAAAGTTAATGGACTTTCAAATTTGTGACTACAAATTTCTATTTGTGGCTCAGGGAAGGCGAATTTTGAGAAACTGACACAAGTCCAGCAAAGAAAAAAGTATAAAGAAAGTATAAAATCATGCGGTAAATCGATTGGTGTAGGTTAGAATGCTGTAGCGTTATTTTGGGCGTGGTAATTTCGGGCGTTTTAGGCGTTTTTGGGCGACTCAGGCAGCCAGCCAGCCCCAGGACCAACGCGCGCGCTACCGTTTTCTATACAACCCAGTTCAGCAGAGACGTTTAAGTGCAACTCGGTTGTTTTGTACTGTCAACATATCCCACAATATTTTTGATAATTAGACATAATCAGAAAGTTTATAACTATTCCTTTCATTATTGATGCTTGATAATTACCATCGTATTTCGTTGCTTACCTCGCATTACTGAAGAAAAAAAACATTCCATTTGTGAAAAATAGTAGTTTTATTTATTATTTATGTGAGCTCTCATCTTGGTAATCTATTGCCCAAATTAATATATTGTTTCTTGTTTTCAGAATCTGCTTGTGGACTCTGCCAGCTCTACGAGACTGCCAACAACTATGGACTCTACCAACACACCACAAGCTACCAACACCATCCCCGAATTATGGACTCTGCTACACCACAACCTACCAACTGTCTGGGGTAAGTTACTGCCCAACTCATTATACTCTGTGCACGACAAGGAGGCCAATAATCAGTTTTTATTTCCACAATTTGAATGGTAAAAAGTTTACTAGAAATATGCATCATAATCGTCGCTTGATAATTAGTATCTTATATCAATATGTTAAGTAACTGTTGAACATTCAAATTAATTAACTTAGAAAAACTATACTTGAATAACTTAAAGTAATAGTAATTATACAGTATATAACTTAAGAATTTAATAGACAAAATACTGGCCTACTTGCCGTGAACAAAGCATTGTTTAATTTATTATATATGATATCAGCGCTTGTCAATGTATTGCCCAAATTAATTGTTTTGTTTCTTGTGTTTCAGGATTGGGGTGGCTGCCTGTGGACTCTGCCGGTTGCTGCCTGTGGACTCTGCCACCGCTGCCTTAGGACTCTGCCGGTTGCTGCCTTAGGACTCTACCGCCGCTGCTAGAGACTGCCCACGCCACTACGATACAAGGGGAGTGATATTTGTGTTTTGTTTGTAGTAGTAGTAGTTTGTAGTCGTAGTATGTAGTCGTAGTATGTAGTCGTAGTGGTGGTGGTGTAGGTTAGGTTAGGAGGGGAGGTTAGGTTAGGTTGTAGTCGTAGTATGTAGTCGTAGTATGTAGTCGTAGTTTGTAGTCGTAGTATGTAGTCGTAGTATGTAGTCGTAGTATGTAGTCGTAGTATGTAGTCGTAGTATGTAGTCGTAGTATGTAGTCGTAGTATGTAGTCGTAGTTTGTAGTCGTAGTATGTAGTCGTAGTATGTAGTCGTAGTTTGTAGTCGTAGTATGTAGTCGTAGTTTGTAGTCGTAGTTGCATGGTATGAATGGTGTGTGTTAGATTAGGCTAATCTATTTTTCCCTTTCAGATGAGATAGGTCTTATTACCTTTACTCTAATCTTTGCTATTTTTCTTATTACTTCACAGTATTGTTGCTTTGATGATGTCCCCTCTCCCCCCCTTCTTCCCCGAGTTGGTTCCCTCCTTCAGCTTCAATATTTTGCTTTGCTTTAATTTCAATAATGATTGTATTTGCCTTAAATGTAACTTATGATATATTCTATCACTTGAATTCATAACTCTGTATTTGCTATTAACTTCACTTGATGTAATATTGATATATATCGTCTTTGTCACGCGAACTTTGCTTAATAAAAAAAACAAAAAAACATCTCTTTTATTGATCACTATATTGTAAGCTATGACTTGTATAACTGATTAAAACTTAGAAAAATAGTTCTCAATTATAAATAAAGTTCCAATATATGGACTTAGAAAAAAAAGTGAAAATATACTGAATATGAAAAGAGAACTTAGAAAAACTAGTTCTCAATTATAAATAAAGTTCCAATATATGGACTTAGAACAAAAAATGAAACTATACACATATAAGAGAACTGAGAAAATATACTGAATATGAAAAGAGAACTTAGAAAAATAGTTCTCAATTATAAATAAAGTTCCAATATATGGACTTAGAAAATAAAACAATTAACTTATAAAATTAAATTATACTTGAATAGTAATAATTATATATAACTTAAAAATATATTGAACTTGTAAGACAAAATATGAAGAGAACTAAGATAGTTAACTAGAAAAAAACTATACTTGAAATAACAAAATGATAATGGATATTAAAAAGAATATATCAACTTAGTATTTTATTGATCAGATTCAGACATACATTTTTATATCTTACAAAACACTGTACATACAGTATATACTGTAAACTTTAAATAAACAAAAATATAGTGGATATTAAAAGGAATATATCAACTTAGAATTTTATTGATCAGAGTCGAACATACATTTGTATAATATCTTACAAAAATCATATACTTTTAATACTTCGTTATTTTTGTATTACCCTTACTGGTTGTATATATCTTAACAAATGAACAAAGTTTTGTTTTTATATTACGTACCTAAAGTACTTTATACCGAACTTGGCTTTGTGACCATAGTATAACTTTTGGTTCACTATTTTATATGTCCAATATTAATGTGTACAGTCATTTTCTCCGGACAGTACTTAATAATCTTAATTTTGCAATTACCATTGGAATTTCGGTATTTTTTCATAGCTTTACTTTGGATTTTAAGCCTATAAGTTAATTTGCAATACAATTTGGCATTTTGTATTCATAGATTCTTTTAAAATTTGTATTTAATAGCCAAGCTTTTAAGTAATATTTGTATAATCTTTTCAATGTTAAGTGTGCTGTCCTTATATAATTCATTCTTCTCAGGTTTAATCCAATTTATCAGCCAACAAAACATGAAGTAGTCTACACGTTAACTATCTCCCTCTCCCACCAGGCAGTACTGAGGTAAGCCTGTGCTAACTAGTTTCTAGTTTATAGCTCAACTCTAGCCTATTCTGTTGAAGAAGTAGTGTTTAATACTTTTGAAACTAGCTTATAATTATATAGTGTGCAACTTTTAGGGGGAGGTAAGTTTTCCGAATGATTGGTTGTGTGTGGTGTGAAGGAATAGTGTTAAGTGGATGAGGGATGTTGGCAAAATGATTAACTATTTTGACATTGTGGTCAAGTGTGTATTGGACGTGGATGGAATTTGTGGAAGTTGACAGTACATGATCAAAGTAGGGGAAGGATATTGATCTAGTGACTGTTTAAGGGTGAATTATTAGGTGTTAATAGTGTATGGGCAAAGTAGGGGAAGGTATTGATAAGCTGATAGTGTATGAGGGTTGGCAAAGTGTTTAGCCTAAATGTGCAGAAGACTGTTGGCAGAGTAAAGTGTGGATTGTTGGCAGAGAGGTGTTGACAATTATTGAACCTAAATGTTGGCAGTGTGATATGGTGTGTTGGCAAAGTAAAGTGTGGATTGTTGGCAAAGTAAAGTGTGTATTGTTGGCAGAGAGGTGTTGACAATTATTGAACCTAAATGTTGGCAGTGTGATATGGTGTGTTAGCAAAGTAAAGTGTGGATTGTTGGCAGAGAGGTGTTGACAATTATTGAACCTAAATGTTGGCAGTATGATATGGTGTGTTGGCAAAGTAAAGTGTGGATTGTTGGCAGAAAGGTGTTGCCAATTATTGAACCTAAATGTTGGCAGTGTGATATGGTGTGTTGGCATTGTTCTTAGTGATTACTGAAAGTGTTGGTTAATTTAATCATTGAAGGTATAATGCAACTGGAGCCATGTACAATACAGAAGCATATGTGTTGGCAGTGAAATGTGTTGAATTGGTATTGTTATTTGAAGTGTCGGTAGTGATATTTGATGTGTTGGCAGTGAAATTAAGTGTGTTGGTAGTGTACTTTGTGTGATGACAGTGGCATTTGGTGTTTTGGTAGTGATTTGGTGTATTCAAATATTTGGTGTTTTTGCAGTAATTTGGTGTTCAAATATTTGTTGTGTTGGTAGTGTTCGGTGCCCTCAATATGACATGTGGGAGTCCAAAGTATTGCCTATGCCAAAGTTAATTATTTAAAATCCTAAAATTATCATGTGACTGGAGCTATGTGCAAGTTAGGATTCAATCTCTTACCCCCATGTATTTGTTAGTTATTTTAGGTTGCGTATATATTTAAGTTTTATTAGGATGTGGTATGTAATCTGAATTTTAACTATTGTATATATGTAATTACTGGGTTAACTAAGCTATATATTCCTGAACTATAATCTATTCTTCCAATATAACTGCTCCTAGGTGTATGTCTACCAATGTAACTATCATGATCTACCCAATGTAACTATTGCTATTTGCCTGCTTATCCCAAACCCATATAGCTCTTCCTACCTACCTCTCCAAGAATCTAGATATATTAGGTATTGAAAGTCATCCCTCCTCACCCAGACATTTTATTTGGTAGTTCGTTTCGTGAACATACCGTTTCTATTCTCTGGCAATGTATTCCAATATTTCAAAATTTTAATGTATAATCATTTGTAAAGTATTATTTACATTTATCGACTGTATTGGCGTGTAGTAATTTGTTCAAATATATTTTTCTATTCATTCCAAAATTAATGTTAATTGCCATTAATGTTCGTTATCCAAAAATATTTGCGCTATTGGATTACAATAATAATTAGTTTAATTTTGTTGCATTGAAAGTTAATATGAAAAACTATCAGAAATATATAAGATTTATCTACAATATTGGATTACATCAACAGGTTGGAATCAATAGTCAGGATTAAAATAAGTTTTCTTTATTTTTTCTTAAAGACATAGGTAGTGTTGTCCATTGGTCCAGGGTCCTTAGTCTGGTCACAGCAACACATCACATCTGTAAAAACAAGAAAATATTGAGGTACCAGAAATACAAGAGTTTTCAAGAAGGGGGTCGGGGGTGGGGGGGGGGGGGGGGGAGGAGGGTGGAGGGGGTCCGGAGGGGGGGTAGGGGGTTCCTGAAGGGGGGTAGAGGGGGTGTCCTGAAGGGGGTAGAGGTGGGGGGTCCTGAGGGGGTAGAAGTGGGGGGTCCTGAGGGGGTAGAGGGGGGGGTCCTGAGGGGGTAGAGGGGGGGGTCCTGAGGGGGTAGAGGGGGGGGGGGGTCCTGAGGGGTAGAGGGGGGGTACCAGGGGTCGGGTTGGGGGGTCCTGGGGGGGGGGGGTTCTAGTTTTTTCTTATATTTTTAATTCAGTCTCCTATATAACCATTCCACACCCGCTACGAATTTTTCCCTTTCCCTTCCCTGGTTGTTCATCCTATCCCCATCCCAGATAGACCTTCCCTTCAGCCCTAGTCTGTTCTATTGTGCACACTAGTTCTATTCCGTATTCTGGCTAATCTATTCTGTCCTCCCTCCTTCCCTGGTACATCAATACCCTCCCTGCAACACGCCCCCAAACACACATAAGAAAAGTCAGGAATATATTTATTATGTATTTTTTATTGTCAGGAAGCAGTCAAGAAGTCGTCGGTGTCAAGTATGGGATATGAGCAGACAGTATCAAGAAGGACAAACGGTAGGAGTAAAGCAGATGCAGCAGACAGCAGAAAAGGCTATGCACAGCAGAACGGGCCAACGACAGCAGACCGAGTACATCGACAGCAGACAAGGAATTAGCAACGAGGTGAGCTAGCTATGGTTAGTCAAACAAATGTATCTGTTTTGACTAAGATTTGTTTGGTATATTGATCATCTGTCTTTATGCAGATGTTTGTGTTGAATATACAGGTACTGTATATGGAGAGATATTGGGTGAGCTTGAGTATTAGTATGAGTTTGATGGGTATTCAGTATGAGGATATAGGCATTCCATTTGAGTTGGTAGATAGTGCATTGTGAGCATAAATTATCTGGTATTGATAATGAGTATGGTTATTGTAAGAGTTGGTTTAAGTTTTAAAAGGTGGGATTCCAATAGATGTGAGCAGACGAGAGCAAATCAAGATGACAACGGAATTATAGATGGACAGACATCAACGACTGCCACAACATCAACGGCGACAGCGGCGATTGATGGATTCAGCATCAACGGCGACTGAGCGAGAGACAGCAACTTTAGCAGCATCAGAGGCACCATTGCAGCGGACAACAGCGACGATTCGGTGAGCAAAACTAAATATTGTTGTATGGGAAAAACAGGTCAGTCAGTCAGTACCTAACTTGATAAATAAGTCAAGGGGAACAAGAGGCCCCAAAGAAAATTAAAGAAATAGAATGATAGAAAACAGTGTGCTCAACTCAGTAGGCAACCCTTCATTCACTCATTGATTAACTTAAAATAACTTATCAACCAAGTCACTTTTACTTTACATTTACAGTCTAGATCTGTATTAAGGTTATTATGAAAGCTAAGAAAAAATACTTCGTAAATTATATTTAAACTATTCAATAACCAATGAGATATCTAGTTAAAGTCTTAAAACTGAATGATAAAGGTATTTTAAACTGCAAATCATATTTTAAAAATCGATTAATGATATCTTGGATGATTATTCAGGAGTTCGAAAACACTGGAGATTAATGGTAAGTTTTAAATCTAATCTTTTATCAGAATTATGCAACACTTTCTCGTAACATGATAAACATTACTGAACAAATGTAGATTATGACAACCATAACAATGCCAGTTGAAGAACAACATTATCATAGGCTTAAAATATCGGTTATCAACATTTACCTAAACAAGTAGGTATTAACTTAGTAAAGCAGTAGGACCGCTATTATTCTAAAGACACGAATCAAAGCCGTTGTACGAATAAGAAATATCTAATCAGGCTTGAATACCTTTGAAGTAGTTATGAGAAGGACTTTTACAGTACAACAATTTACGCTTTTGAATATTTATTACGAATCTAGGCATGTAGGCTTGACGTTAAGTATTTCAACAACTTATAAATAACATTAAAGTCCTTAGGCATGGGGGGACTGATAATTGCAGATATTTTGTTCGAATCATAGGGATATCTGCTTAAAACGAGGCATAAGTGTTCATAAAAACTATCTAAAAGCTTACGGAGTCTACCTAGGATTAACATTCACAAATCAAACTTTGGATGGACCTCGGTAAACAAATTAGTCAATGCAATGTTCGTAGTCAGTGACAATTGGGACAGTATCTGACAATATGAGCAGCCTGTTTAACATATTACAGTAGAAGTCTATAATATGGTTCTTATGGATTTAAGAGTTTATGTTTATCTGGAGTTACCTTGGACATTTAAAAGGTCATACCGATATTGAGTTTCCTTTAAGCTGGTCTATGATAATCTTCATCTACAGTGGCATGTCAGCAGGTTAAGTAATATTTATTCAGTTATATTGATCACAAAAGTGAAACTATGCAGTTCTATGGTAAATCTCAATTATATTATAACTTTCTTAGTCTCCAGTGTTTTGCGTATTAGTATAAAACCTACTGTATTAACATCCAAGACCTAATTAACTACATACTAATATTAACAAGGGTACAGTCAATATAAATAATTCGCCGACACTTATGACTTAAGGGAGCCGACCTCTCTTTTTTGTTCTCTTTCTCTCCCTCTTTGGTTTGTATCCATTCGGCCCACTGTTTTAAGACTTTATCCCCATCCACGTGTCTATTTCTTACTGGCGAGCGATAGCGAGCCAGCATTGTATGGAGAAATCCGGCTTCGCCTGAAACATTTTTCTATCGAAAAATTTACAAAATTAGCTTGCTGTCAAAATACAAATGCATATATGATGGCTCGCTACCGTTCGCCAGTTAAATATTGACACCTGGATGGGGGTAAACTTCTTAAAACAGTAGGCTGAATGGGGCCGAATGGATCCAAGCCAAAGAGAGGGAGAGAAAGATAAAACAAAAAAGCGAGGTGTGCTCCCTTAAACAAACATTACTAGTCACAGGCTATTGGAAGCACATAAGGACTGTCAAGAGAAAATGCATAATAACTTAAATTTACACAGAGTACTTTGGGCGAACTAGTTTTATTTCGACTAACTGGCAGCATCTTTTCTATATCCAACTTAAGGTAAAATTCGTACATTTGGCAACACTGATATTACAATAACACTTATGAATTTAAAGAACTTATGCAAAGGAATAATTACAGTGTGAGAATATACCTTTTTGGAAGCATATTAGTATTGATAAACCCATCTAGGGATAGAAAGGTATATCTAATAAACAAGGTAAGATCTATCAATTATTGTTTTTCCACCAACCAACTTCACCTCTAAACTCAATGAAATCAGCAAACAAATACATGTGGCACTCCAAGGACTCGAACCTAGGACACCCACACCGAGTTTAGTTAATTCAGTCTGTTTTCACCGTTCACCCATTCCCACAGATCTCAGTTTGGAAAGGATCTGTTACAAGATACTAAAATCAAGTGTTGCCATTTGTACGAAATACTTAAAATTGGTTAGATTAAACTGCTGCCTATACCCTGTCCACCACTTATGATAGTCTATGGAATATTTTGAAGTTTGTTAGGCATTACTAAACTGGTCTATTTAAGCCAATTTGTCATTCAGGTTTTTTGGCCAATGTAGGTTAAGTATATTATGATTATAGTCTTAAATTAGTTTAACCAGAGTTTTTGACAACTTTAAAGTTATACAAACTAACTTCGAAATTACATTATTCACACATTTAAACAAACCTTCCATAGTAGGAACTGAATTGAAAATGAGATTAATATTTTAAACTGTGCTCAGCAAAATTAATCCTACTTTGGGGGATAAGGCACAAAGTTAAGATCTGGTCGTTATATATGCCTACGTTCATAAAAGCACAAGTCAGCCGCCTGTGTGTACTCCAGGACAATTATTCCTCAGGCCAAAAGGGCACCAAACATTACTTTAGTATCCATAGCTAGCCTATTGGTCAAATTTAAGGGGAGACTATTAGTTTTTCTGGTCCCCTTTCTCCCTCCTGTTAAGCCCCATTTGTTTTGAGATTAAAAGACGTTCGGCCCATTAGTTTGGCGATTTTAACACCTTACGCCCCATTTCTTTGTCAATTTTATTGCCTTTCGTGCCATTTAGATAGTTTCCTGGCGAGCTATAGCGAGCCTGAAGTTTTATAAGGAACCGGCCTTTGGCCGGGAAATTTTTCTATTGAAAAATGTACAAATTTATCTTGAAAGGGGGTCTAGGTTTTTTTTTAAGCTTGATGGAGGTCTAGTGAGGAAACTAAGAAATAAAGGAATGAATGACCAAACAAACGGCTCGTCTCTTCTTAAGATCCGGTTCATTAAAACTGACAAACTTCAAAATATTACATTGCATAGACTTTCATAACAGATCGTATTAAAACATTTTAGCGACACACCCGATAATTATGATGGTTGTTGCAGAGTTGTGATGGAGAGGTGTTTGGCCACCAGTCTTCATCCGTCTGTTGTCCCCCCCAGGCTGGACGTCTACCACACATCTGAAACATTAGGTCAGTATTAGTAATTTATTTGTACAAAGTCAACAACTAAAGCCACCAATGCATTATTTTATAGCTCAGTTTGAGATTTTATGACTTCTACCATTAGTTTGACAATTTCAAGACCTTTCGCCCCAATGTGTCAATATTAAGGCCTGTCATGCCATTCAAGTATCTAATTTTTCCTGGCGAACGATAGCGAGCCTGTCATTTTGGAAGAAACTGCCTTCGACCGGGATATTTTTCTACCGAAAAATTTACACATTTATCTCTAAGGCGGGTGTTGATAGAAGTCTAGGGAGCAAACCAAAAACCTCCCATTAATCCATGACGTTTAGCAAATAATCAGTCATCAACTATATTGTCCAAAGTTCAGGTTTTAGTAACTATACATAAGCCTGCAGTGATAAGTTATATACAGTACAGTATTAAAAAAAAAAAATAATAAAAAAAACATTATCTGAAATGTACTGTAGTTTATGAATATATACTTCTGAATTTGTTAAGGCAGGGAGAGATTTTAATGCAGTGGCGGTACTGTTATTGACCCTTCCAGATTAGAAGTCATGATCAGAAGTTGTGTCCTACCTGTAGAAGTTAAACATTTCTAATTTCTAGTAAAAATAAACCATCCACCGACTAAATTCCACAATAATATTATTAAACCTTTCATGCAGAGGACGCGATTTGCGCCCTTACTGGGATACTTAAAAGCCTTTGTGACCATCAGGGGCGTTTAGAAACTTTTAGTTACTTCAACCTCTGCAGTTGTCGTTGAGTTAGCTGTGGGCATCAAACTAATTTTGTAGAGGTAATTAGGAGATTGAGAACTATTTCTGAATAAAATATGGTATTTGTAAAGAACCTATGTTTTAGTATTAATACAGTATATGGAACGCCAGAATTCGTTTAAGAGGACCAAGCTCTAAATAAACAACTTAAAAAATAGATGTTCATAATATAATGAATACAGTATATGGGAACTTAGAGACAACTATACACATGGTAACCTAAACTTTTAATATTGTTAAAGAGAGATGGGTAATTTTTCTGGTCCCTCTTCATGTTTAGCCCCATTACTTTGCCGATTATTAGACGTTCAACCCATTACTTTGGTGATTTTAAGACCTTTCAACCTATTTGTGTCATAATCAAGACCTTTCGTGCTATTTAGGAGACTAATTTTCCTGGCGAGTGATACCAAGCCTGTGATGTAGGAGGAACCGGCTTTCGGCCTGCACAATTTTCTACCGAAAAGTTTACAAATTTGTCTAAGGGGGATCTTGGGGATGTTTTTTAAGCTTGATGGATGTCTAGGGAGGAAACAAATTTACAAATAATTAAATCTACATACCAATAAATAAACCATTAGCCATTAACCCTATTAACCCTTTCAAGCTCCAATACGCGTTTCTGTTCTGTTTTCTGGCTACTATTAGACGATTGTATTCAGTTTAGGAAGGGTATATGGAAGTCAGAGGGTTGATTGAGATAGCCTTTACCCTTTTAATACCCACAGGTCCTTCCTAAGCTGCATAAAATCGTCAAATGATAAGTCAAAATAAACTGCTATAACGCGTCAGAGCTTCAAGGGGTTAATATTGTTGTGTTCTTACCCTAGTTTGTTGGTGAAGATGATTAAGGCTCCGTTTGAGTTTCTTAAGTTGGTCTTCAGCAGTGTCTTCCTCCGCCGAGCCTCAACTGTACTGTACAGGCCCCTCCTCTCTCACTCACATCTGTTAGAAAATCCAATATTAATATTACAGCGGAGAGATTTCTACTAGAGGGATTTTTTCTGGACTCCTTTCTCCCTCATGTTTAGCCCCAATGTTTTTCTAATTTTAAGAAGTTTCTCCCATTATTTTGACGATTTTAAGAACTTTCAACCCATTTCTGTCAATTTTAAGACCTTTCGTGCCATTTAGGTGTCTATTTTATCCTGGCAAGCGATAACGAGCCTGTAATTTAAGAGGAACCGGCTTTCAGTCGGGACATTTTTCTACCGAAAAATTTACAAATTTATCTTGAAAGGGGCTCAAGTGGGTGTAATCTTAATCTTGAAGGATATCCAGGGACCAAACTAAAAATCTCCCCTTAAGGAATTGACCACTTGCAAGTTTCAAGCTATAAGGAAGTGGAGTTTTTTATATCGACAATTAGCAGAATTACGAGCTAAAATATGAGTTGTATTGCATATATAAACACATAAAACCAAATTCACCGTACTTTCTATCCATCAAAAACTTACATTACATTACTGCATTTCTGTTTAATAACTTTGTATACGGCCCAAACTTCCTTATAGCCTGAAACTCACAAGTGGTCAATTAGGCCAATATTTCTGATATAATGCAGATTTTCAAAATTTATCAATTCATAAATATGTTTGCAATAACAAAAAAACATTATATCTCAACCATAGTCAAGGTGGTCGTCATGCCTGGAGTATCGGGTCGTCTCGGGTTGGGCAGGGTCGGGTAAGATCGCGACAGTCCTTCCATCTCCAACCTGTTGGGAAGATTTAACGTTACATTAGTCGCAGTTTCTCTGTCATACCTTATTTCACCGTTGCTCCTCTTCCGTCGGGCCATCCAGCTCATGCCTGTTGATAAAATATTTAATTATTACAGGAGCGCCGTTCTGCCAGCAACAACATCGGTCTGCAAATCGGCCACAGCGGGTCTGCAAATCGGCCACAGCGGGTCTGCAAACTGCCAGATCAGGTCTGCAAGCCGCCACATCATCTGAAAACCTGCAACCTTCACAACCAACGAACAGACTACCAGAAATGCACCGGCCGGATTTCAACCAACAGAAAAACCAAACACCAAATATTGTAACCCCCTATACTAACTAACTAACTAACTAACTAAGCTTCTACCCAAGCCTCTAACAAACTGCTAACCAACCTCCTCAGGGAACCGAATAGAGCAACACCTAACCAATACTAACCTAGAACAGACTCCTACCTATCCCTACCCCTTGAACTAACTAGAGCTACCCCCCTCTACCCCCCCCACCTCAGCATCCCTACCAGAAGCCTCGTCTAATTCGAAGCCAACGACGTTATAGGAGAAAAATATTAGTGCATGGATTAATTATATTATATTTCATTATACAAAAATTATGTTACGTTATTGGAAATATTATAGTTATAGCAAATGTAAAAACAAATATATATACCAGATTTATTTATATATAAATTATTGCAAAACAATAAGTATATCATTTACACTGAAATGTATTAAAATAGGATCTTACCTTAAGTTTGCCGCCTATCTAACGTAATTTCTATACACATGTTAGTAGAAGGGAGGTGCTTTAGGTGGTGACAAGGACAATGGAAGGAAAGGGGGGGGGGGGGGAATGATGGTTAGGATTAAAGGGAAGTTTGCTCCGGCCCCTTTCTCCCTCATGTTTAGCCCAGGTTATTTTGAGACTAAGAAGTTCACCTTCTAGTTTGGCACTAAAGACCTTCTGTGCCATATAGCGATCTAAAAAAAATCCTGGCGAGCGCTAGCGAGCCTGAAATTAATGAGAAACTGGCATTATTATTATTATTATTATTTCGGCAGGTACATTTTTCTATCGAAAAATTTATAAAATTATCTCGAAAGGGGGTCTTCAAGGCATTTTATTTAAGCTTGACTGAAGGTCTTGGGACGAAAAAAATGTATATATACAAAATCAAAATCAAACTTCCCTTTACAGAGAACACAGTGATGGAAGCGGTGGGAAAGGATGGTTAGGATTAAAGGATATTGTTGCCGTGGTGGTGGTAGTGGTAGACTGGTTGAGTGGTCTGGTTGGGGCTTCCATCATCGTTCGACATCTGTAAAAGAAAAAAATACATTGTTAAAATATATATCAATCAGCCAAGTATACTGTATATAATTTGGGTAAAAATATAAGAGACCCCGGACAGCCTTTTTACCTAACCTAACCTGTCTTGATAGCGTAATGCATAAGTGTGTGGAATTTCGATGCGAGTGTCCTAGGTTAGAGTCCTCCGAGTGCCTTTTTACCTAACCTAACAAAACGACAAAAATAACTTAGTCTCTTAAATTTTACCATAATTTGTTTGAGTTAGCATTATTATTATATTTGTGTATATTTAGAAACTGTCTTTTTTCCCAATGTGTAATGCATAAGTGCGCGGAATTTCGATGTGAGTATCCTAGGTTCGAGTCCTTGGAGAGCCACATGTATTTGTTGATTTCATTGAGTATAAATGCGAAGTTGGGGTATAATCCTGTGTAGCTGGTGGACATGTATTATACCTCAATAATTTGGTAATGGGTAAAATATATTTTTAAGTTTTACATTCATAAATAGTCTACTAATATACTAGGTTAGGTTAGGTTGGGTTAAGGGGAGGTTTTTAGTTTGTTCCCTAGACCTCCATCAAGCTTAAAATGTCACCCCCTAAGCCCCCTTTCTAGATAAATTTGTAAATTTTTCGGTAGAAAAATTTCCCGGCCAAAGGCCGGTACCTCTTAAATTACAGGCTCGCTTTCGCTCGCCAGGAAAAAATAGACACCTAAATGGCACGAAAAGTCTTAAAATTGACAAATGGGGCGAATGCTCTTAAAATCGCCAAACTAATGGGGCGAACGTCTTAGAATCTCAAAAGCAATGGGACTAAACATTAGGGAGAAAGGGGTCCAGAAAAAAATCTCCCAAGTGGAAATCCCCCCTTAACGATATTGTTCAATGTTTCTTAGTAAATAGGCATCTCAAAAACAGTTCCACCCGCTACACAGGATCTTACCCTAATATGCTTCCAAAAACAGTTCTACCCACCCTATTCAACATCTGGCAGGCATTAATACAGCACAGAGCGAGCCAAACTAAATGACAGCGGAGACGTGACTTATTAGCGCGACCGTACCTATCTAGATTATTCAGCTCTTACGAAGATTTGGTAGCTAAGCATGTTAATGATAAAAACTTAGCATTATTATGATCCAGAAGCATAGAGTACTTTCAAAATGGCATTAATTATCGATAACAAACTTTAAAGTCATAAATTGTTTAACATTAGCAACATTCAACAAAGTAGATAGATTGGAAGAGCTAAATGCACTATGAAGAAGTAATCCAAACTAAATTAATTGATTGGAAGAGCTAAATGCACTATGAAGAAGTAATCCATAGTCAGTTATATTTCGGCCAGCGGTAAATTGTCATGCTCCCGTGTTCACTACTCGACAATTAAGATGTTAAAGCAAAATATGTTAATCCCTTCATTACCAGTGCGTCATTTTAGCTTTTTATGGCTACTACTAGAAGATTTTATTCAGCTTAAAATCTGCCTCCATCAATTAATAGGCTTTGAACTATCTCACTTAACCCTGTTTACTGCCCCAGATCCTCTTTAAACTGCACAGATTCGTCTAAATATAGCTTGGATAAACTTATAAGAGGTCGCCGGTACAGCAGGGGTTAATTATGATAACTAGGTATTAATAGTATGCAAATCCACAACTAAGGCGCTAAGCATTGGTAATTTAGCGGCACAGGAATTTAATTTTCCGCCAGGTGCAAAATTAAACTGGCCTTACCTTGTAATAATATAACCTGCCATGTGGTTAATGGAGGCGCTGTGAGAGAACGGCCATCATTTTCCTTGGCCGCCATTTTGTTGTCAATTATCAAACAACGGGGCGATATTTAATTTGTGTATATTATATCCAAGGAGTAAACTATATATCCTGTACCAGTATTACCGAATGTTTGTTATGGGTGTGGAATCTATGGACATATTGGTGTGTAAAGAGAGGATCACCACCCTACTGGTTACCAAAATGGCGGAGGTTGGTCGACATGTTACCAGCCCCAAATAACTGCCTTGTTTGTTGATTATCTAGCATTCCACTGAACTATATTAACACTATATCTATAATTTTAACTAAAGCACGTGTTGACTGATTAATGCAATGTTATTAATGATCGCATATGGGTAAGTGGATGAAGCAGAGTCCTAACACTTTCATGTTTCTATATAATGTAGATTTTGTGCAGTTTAAGAAGGACATGTGGTAGTAAAAAAGGTTAAGAGATAATTAGAAGCCTGTTAATTGCTGGAGGCCCTTTTGAAACTATATAAAATCTTCAAACAGTAGCCAGAATAAAGTTAAAATTACTGCGCCGGTACAGAAGGGGTTAAATCCCAAGGTAAATTTACTACATTGCTCTCATTAATTCCAGACTTAAACCCAAATTTGCCGGTTTGACACTTGGGAGGTTGAAAAAAAGCGAAAAAATACAAATACAAAATAGAATAGGCTAAGATTTAAAAAATAACAAAATAAAATCGAACAAAACCTATACAGTATATACATAAACCTTAATAAATTTGCCTGAAACTTCCACAAGGCTTTCCAAAACTATAATATCGTTCAATGAAAATAAAATATGAAAACATTACATAAAATTAATCTGCGTGAAACTCCAAGGCTTTCTAAAACTAAAATCTTGCAATGATAGCCGAAATAGATTGGAAAAGATCCTTATGCTAGCGTTAATAAGACAGTAGCCTATACAGTAAATACCCACGAGGTATCCAAGTTAACCGGTCTCGTGCCCTTAGGATTCCCACACATCTTTCGTAAACTATAAAATCTTCTAACGATAGCCAGAAGAAACTCAATAGGTCAATGTTCAAAGGGTTAAGGGGACAGTGGCTATTTTGTTAATCTATTAATTTATTTTAATTATTCATTCAAGTTTTATTTTCCTTGCTAGACCTCCAAACTTAAAAGTACACCCCTTATACCCCCTTTCAAGATTTATTTGTACATTTTTCGGTAGAAAAATGTCACGGCCGAAGGTCTATTCCTCTTAAATTACAGGCTTGCTCTCGTTCGCCAGGAAAGAAATTGACACCTAAATAGCACGAAAGGTCTTGATATTGAAGAAAAAAAGGGCGAAAATTCTTCAAATTTCCAAACTAATGGGGCGAACGTATCTCAAAAGCAATGGGGCTAAACATGAGGGAGAAGGGGTTCCAGAAAAAACTACCCTCTTCCCTTAATAATCAATAACCACGAGGCGTCTAGTCAGCCGGCTTCGATTCGCTAGTTTGCCTAATTTTCAAAATTAAATTAAATTATTCTAACCAAATCATCCACGTTATCATTAAGGCATCTATTACTCGTGGGTTAATAGGTAATTAATCAATATAGAAATTATATTCAGGTTAAACAATACTTAGCCCAATTCAGTTTAGAAAAGTCACGTGGGAATATAGCCTAAGTTTATGCCATAAATTTATAATCTGAATCTCAATTTCTTCCTTAATGAATAAAATCTACTAGTGATCGCCATAATATTGAGACATGGTTTTATTGGAAGGGTTAAGGAGGTAGAACTGAGCGAACGATCAAGTGCCGGCTTCCAGAAAGTTCGTCAAACCTGCCGGCTTTTTCCGTCACATTTCTGGCCTTATTTAATGCAAATGTATTAAGTATTATGGGAAAATCAACAAGCTCTTGTCCACAAATTCGGGTCTGGCGGTAAATAGGTCACGTTATTTAGCTATTACACCTTAATTTCTTGTATTTTCAGGGGAAACAATGGGGAAAAATGGGAGCACACGAGACTTACCTCCTTAAAGCTGGACGACCGGGAACAAAATGATCGATTCAGGCGAAAATTAAGAGTTTATATAACCTCGGTTGTATTGCTGGTGGTTGATGGCAACTATTGGGTGACAGATGATCGAGAATTTCATTCACAAAATCGTCAATATCTCCCTAACTATACATTTCTGAATAAAATGTACTTAATATAAATTATGCGTATTTGTATCCTCTATCTTTTGGTATAAGTATGACAATTCTAACATACATATTTTGTGAATATTTAATTGTTGTCATATTTCCTTCACATACGGCTAGAGAGAGAGAGAGAGAGAAAGAGAGAGAGCGAGTTCCTATGCCAAGTGGACTTAAATTAAGGTACCCGAGATTTGTATGCAACTTTATCAATGTTCTCGTCTCCTAAAAAAAAAAAAAAAAAAAAAAAATTGCCACGCATTAGAGCCCTCGATCCCCCCATGAACGCCTAGATCCCCGAGGGGATGGCCACGAAGGAATCGCCCTATAATGTATGCTATTGTAGAGACGTTATAATTCAATAGAGGTGTGAATAGGAGTTTCTTATGGGCTATCTGTATACTACTATAGCTTAATGTGATGTATGCGATTATAGAGGGCCTTTACATAATATTCTGGAAACTATTAGACGATTCTATTCAGCTGAGGAAGGACGTCTATCTATTCAAAGGCTACGAAATATGTCACTTAATCCTTTTAGCTGACACATAGCCTTCCTAAGCCTCATAAAATCGTCTAAATGAAGCTGATATCAAGTAAAACACTAAAATAATAGCGTAGAGAGTGGGAGAGCAGCGATCTAACCTGCCTCCCTTGGGCTCTAGAACCTGCCTCCACTCAGCCCTTGTCTCGAGTTACAAGGAGAGATATCCATCCCCACCCCACCCCCCTCAACCCCCTTCTCATCCCCCCCCCCACCCCCCTCAACCCCCCTTTTCATCGGCCCCCCCCCCCCCCCCTTCGATGACGGGAGAAATCGGACAACTTCTCATCCGGTCGCCATTTTGGGGACACTAGCTTATTAATTTCTATGTATAGGTATACCATATTAAACAAACTGTTCTCAGTTTGAATGTACACTAACCATAAATTAAATATATTGACAAAATTATACTTTTATTTTTTACATATTGTATTTTTTTTCTTCTATGTGATTGAGGGAGACAAAAGGCAGAACTACCTATAGCGAGTGCCTCCCCCATAGTTGAAAGAGTATGTTATTCTTTATGTTTTTCGGTAGAGAAATGTAAGCTACCATCCGAAACCCTCATAAATTATAGACTAGCTATCGCTCGCCAAGAAAAAAAAGACACCTAAATGGCACGAAAGGTCTTAATATTGGCAAATGCATGGGGCGAAAGGTCTTAAAATCGCCAAACTAATGGGGCGAACGTTTTGTAATCTCAAAATTAATGGGGCTAAACATGAGGAAGAAGGGATTTAAGAAAAAACCCTTCTTGCCCTTTAATATATTACCAAGCACTAGTTGCCTGTGTCTACACTACTGAATGGTTAAGGTTAGGGAAATAGGTTGTAATAAATTCATCTTTATTCATATGCATAAATACATCATACACGAATGTAATAAAATATATGACAATTGTTTTTAATTAAGCTAAAATTAATAATGGATATATAGGCCTACAAAGCTACATCAAATAAATTAACTAAATATACAGTATAAACAAAGCACCTAATTAGACGATTTTATTCAGCTTAGGAAGGACCTCAATTAAAACGCTACACATGATCTCAATTAACCCTTTTAACCACCCCAGATCCTTCCTAAGCTTCATAAAATCGTCTAACTGTAGCCGACATCAAATTTAAGAAGAAAACGTCATCGGTACAGCAAGGGTTAACTCTCACAGGTCCTTCCTAAGCTTCATAAAATCCTCTAAATGTAACTATGATAACAAAAGACGTCGCCTAAACTAAAAAGGGTTAAGAATAGAAACCCCATTATTTTTATTACATTTTGGCTTTCATTGGGCAATATTGTTTAGCTTAGGAAGGGCCTGTAGATCTTAAGCGGGTCTTTCCGATGCTGAATAAAATCATCTAGTATATGCCCGTAATAAAATAATGATAATATTAATAATATGATAATAATAATAATAATAATAATAATAATAATAATAATAATAATAATAATCCATACTCAAGGTAAAAATAAAAGATAACTATTAGTATGTTTTATTATCCCTAAATGTCTGTGACCCATGAGAAGAACTATTTTCAAGTATATTATTACTAGTAGTAGTAGTAGTAGTAGTAGTAGTAGTAGTAGTAAAAATAATAACTTTTAGTAGTAATAGTAATACGTGAAAATAGGAGTATATTTTCCGTAGACTATTTTCATTTACTATAGTTGCTATGTAGAAGAGTTGCCAATTATACAATAAAAACGAGTAATTATCAATCCCATTTCAAACTATTGCCTAATTGACCTATTTAGCAATATACTATTGTTTATTAAAGGCATATTAGTGATGTTGTTATTGGCCTTATTAAACCCTGTACCTCCTTGCAAAATTAAATTACAGTTGCATAATTACCATTTCGTTTTGCCCCGCCCACCAAGACTAGGGTAACATATATTAACATAGTTCACAACTTGATATTTGACCACCATCTTGACTCCAACTCACGCTGTAGAATATACCTCACCATTATTTATATCCATCTTATTTTGAGCATATGATGTTTATTCTATTAACATTTATACTTATTTCTATATTCCTATCCATCAATGTACCCTGACTGAAAAGAGTACTTGGCAGGAAGTGAGTATGGAATCAAGATGGCGGCCGGAACCTCTACGACTACATACTCTGTTAATCTAGGGACTCGAACCATGAACACAGGCTCGGCTTCAAAACACACGAATCTGAAACACAATTTGATTCATTATTTATATATTACTACAATTACTAACACATTTTGTCCACACATATATATTTAAAGTACATATTATTTTTCTTTATATAGGCCTACAGTAATATATTATACAGTAAACATAAGAATTATTAAGATTATTAATTTTAGGTCTACTTTCAAATAACCCTTTCAAGATTCGATTACGCATTTCAGATTAAGAAGGGTAGCCTAAAACAAAATTTCTTTGTGTATGAAGGAGACAAAAAACAGGTTGCCTGTAACGAGTGTCTCCCCCAAAGCCAAAAGAGTGACAGAGCCAAATTCAAGAGACATTGGGGTCAAAATGCCTGGACACACGAAGTTTAAAGTAGTTTAAGTCATAGGATGAAGGAAAGATTGATAAAGGGAGGGAGTTTCAGAGTTCACTTGTAAGTCGGATGGTTAATTGAGATAGTCTTTATCTGTACAACCCCCACACATCCTTCCTAAGTTGTATAATATCGTCTAATAATAGCCAGAATAAATGTTCAAACTGCGCCAAAATCTTCAAAGGGTTAACTCCTTCTGTACCGCAACGTCTTTATCATTTTTCTCTAGCTATATTTAGACGATTTTGTGCAGTTGAAGAAGGATCTGTGGTGGTGAAAAGGGTTCAGTGAGATAGTTCGAAACCTGTTAATTCGTTGGAGGCCCTTAAGCAACTGAGTAAAGTCGTCTAATAGTAGCCAGAATACAGTTTAGTCTATGTATCTTGGGTGTATCTATGTAAATTGTCTCGCGAAAACGCGCCTAAATGACGCCTCAGGCAGTAATGTGACGTCAGACAAAACTTTCAATGTTCAGCCAATCAGAAGCGAGCAACTTTTTTCAGTGGGTAGAATTCATACGCTATGGCTTCTGGGGTGGACAGGAGGGGTTCATCCTACTCGTGACGTCACTTGCTCAGCTGCTTCGAGACCAAAAAGCAGAGCCAAAAACAACAAGGATAGAAGGAAAGAGAAGAACCTGGTTATTTTATCACACGAACTCTATGGCTAAAAACAGACCCCAAAAAAGACTGAGCAAGTTACGTCACGAGTAGGATGAACCACACCCGTCCACGCGAGGCCATAGCGTATGAATTCTAGACTCATGAAAACAGTTGCTCGCTTCTGATTGGCTGAACATAGAAAGTTTTGTCTGACGTCACATTACTGCTTGAGGCGATATTGGCTGGTTAAGCAAGAATGACAGTGCTTCTCCCATAGATTTTTATATGATATTTTCTGAACGATAAATATATCTAGTAGTTCAGTTTAGTTATTTTTTTTTATTTTTTTTTTGGGGGGGCTGCGTAAGGGGCTGTTCTCGGAAACATGATGTGCGGTGGGCTATATAGGGGGTATATACGATCATTGGGTATAATGATGGTGATTAGCCTTCTATCCTTGTATAATATGGGTTTATTACCACCAATATTCATCTTTATTATTGGGTATTCCCAACAACACGCTGATAATAAGTACGGTGGCGCTAATAAGTCATGTCTCAGCTGTCATTACGTTTGGTTCGTTCTGTGCTGTATTAATGCCTGTCAGATGTTGAAAGGGTGGGTAAGTGTAGGAACATGTTGGTATATCTCACTCAAAAAAGAAGAAATCATGTGTAGATATTGCTGATACCAATTAATAATCAAAACATAATTGATGCCGAGAAAACACTTATTAGGCCGACTGTACATTATGTTTTTGCCTGTGTCCGGAACCGACGACAGGCTTATTTCCGCTCGTTTTCTCTTGTTGTTGTTGATATAATGCTTGTTCTTCTGGATCAGTCGAAAGAGTTGTCAGGCGGGAGAGAGACAAGAAAGGAGGAGGGTTTGGAGCTGCTGCGTGATTGACAGCGTTCATCGGAGGCCTTCGGTGCTTTACAACGTTCCTCCTTTTTTGCTGGCCAACAGTAAGCGATTTTGTCCAGCTGAGGGAAGACGTGTGGTAGACCAAATGCCGCCTTCATTCTTCTTACCGCCAACCACGCCATCTGAAATGAATAATAATAAGTAACACCCCGTTTTTAACATAAATTGTCAATTACAAACCCCAATGTACTTGAATAAACTAATGAAAGCATATGGTCCTCCCGAGATTCGAACTCGGGACACCACACCCAGAACATAAGAATCTAAACCATTAGCCTACACCACCAACACAGTTAAAGGTTGAGTACACGCTCACGATTAATATCCATTTTCGAATTCTGGATATCAATCTAATCATGTAATCGACCCAACTGCATTATGGAAAGCGTAATGTTATAGTGAGAGGAATGCACTTTGAATGGGGCCAAGATCACTAAGGACAATAATGACATAAATTAGCTCTTTCAGTATTCAAGGACTCCCTTATTCATATAATGTTGCTATCATTAAACGATTTTATTATAAGTTGGAAGGATCCGAGGGAGTTCAAGGGTTAATTGAGGTGATATTGACCCCTCTG
Source organism: Paralithodes platypus (assembly GCA_032716605.1). Lineage (NCBI taxonomy): Eukaryota > Metazoa > Arthropoda > Malacostraca > Decapoda > Lithodidae > Paralithodes > Paralithodes platypus. Next base: position 103,336,901 of record CM064487.1, read on the forward strand.
ATTGTTCGAGATCCATCCTAAGCTGCATATAATCGTCTAATGTTAGCCAAAATATACTGTAAAACGCACCAAAAAGGGTATATACTGTATGATCATTGGGTATATTGATAGTGATTTATCTTTCGTTTACACTCCCAATATAATTATATTATCTTCTGGCTACTATTACACGATAGTATTCAGTTTAAAAAGGGCCTCCATCAATTAACAGTCTTCGAACTATCTCACTTAACCCTTTTTACAACCACAGCTTCTTCAGAAACTGCACAAAATAGTCAAAATATAGCCAGAATAAAATGAAAAAGACGTCGTCGCTACAGAAGGGGTTAAGGGCTGAGATTTATAATTTGTTCATAGAATATTTCAAGCTTGACACATTCAGCAACGATGACGTATTTTTTTTTTTTTTACCTCTGATTCTGGCTAAAATTACTCGATTTTATGCAGTTTAAGAAGGACCTATGTTATGCAGAGGGTTTATCGTTATCGTATTTACCCCTTTGAGTTTTAGAGGTAGATTACAAGCTAATGAAAATCGCCTAATGATAACCAGAATGTGAATACATTTACGTCATCGTGCTAAAGGGCTTAAAAGGCTTCATATAATTATATCCCGAAGTTTGGAACCCTCCTGTATTCTGTTTTCATATCATGTTTACATTATTTTATTTTACAGTGTACTGAAAGGGTTAACCTCTTCAGTACTTGTGACGTTTGTAGCCTTCCAATTGTTAGAGGACCTTCCTACACTTATTAAAATCATCTACTAGTTACCAGAATATAATGAAAAGGACGTCACCGGTACTGAAAGGGTTAGTGTGGTCTATGAAGGGGGCGGGGTCACTGTAGGCCTATCACAATGGTAGGAGGAAGTGGGCGGAGCTTGATGGCACCCATATAATTTTGTCACTAAACTCCGCCCACTGTTGACAAAGTGGGCGGAATTTGATGACACCAATAATATTTTCCCTCTGTGTCACTAGACTGCGCCCAATGCCCATTTACTCATTATATATTTTTTCCTATGTGCATAAAGGAGACAAAAGGCAAAACTCCCTGTAACAAGTGTTCCCCCTAGGTTGTAAAAAGAGCCAAAATCAAGGTATGTTAGAGGTAATTTAGGTGTGTTGGATCGAAGAGTGGTGTGCTTGTTAAGTGTAATTAAATGAATAGGAGGAAGAGGTGTTTGCGAGATTTGACTGGATTACTCTCTGTGTAAGTGAGGCACAAATAGAAACAGTGAGGGAAGCCAAGCAAACGAAACAGGAGTTCCAGCAACTCTTTATCATATGACTATGCGGCCTCTCCTGGGTACTGCCCTGCACGATTGGTGCCTACAATCTCCCAAATAACACACACACACACACATATATATATATATATATATATATATATATATATATATATATATATATACAGTATATATATAATATATATACTGTATAATTATATAATGTTAAAAGTAGCTACGTAACAGCTGGACAACTGTACATGTCTGTCCCCAAAATGGCGTTTAAAAATCACCTGCGCATGCGTCAGTGAGGGTCTTCTGGTTCCAAAGGAATAGTAAACGCTTATTTTAGGTGTTATACCAGCACACCATGAATGTCTCTCTTGTCTACAATGATCTAAGATGATACTATACCATATTTATCAGCCTTGGGTATCGATGAAGTGGTCCAGATGTTGAGCAAGATGGTCTTAATCACTATAATTTGATATCGTCTGCTTCTATGTTGATATCCCACTATCTGTGCCATCTATGGGGTGAATTTTAGCCTACTCTTTTATCGACTCCATGTTGTATACCTTATGATAGACATCTTGTATACCTTATTCCCTCATAGACCACTTACATAGCTTTTAATCTGTTTTTCTTTCCTTTGTTCTTGCCTACCGGAAAATTGTTTCATCCCCTTTTTATTACTTGGCTATTAACCCCTTGAGGATTATTACTCTGGCTATCATTAAACTATGTTATTCAGCTTAGGAAGGATCTGCAGGAGCCAAGAGTCGTAATTGCATTAATTTTGACCCATTCATTGTATAGAGATAGTTCCTAATTAATAAAATCATGAAATAATAGCCCGAATGAGCCAAATATATTTTTCCTAGGATACTGAAAGGGTTAAGAAATATTGTCGTGAGATAAAGTTGTACGACATTATTATCATGCAGAGACAAAACAATGACATATCATCCAATTTATGTCCAAGTTTCATCTGCTAAGGGACTAAACTTTACGCCAGAGGAAATAACAGGGGTGAAAATTATCTCGATTAATCCTTGAACTACAATTTATTCTGAAATTCCATTGGTCCACTGTCAATAAGATTAGTTAGTTAGTTAAAATAGGACTTCAGAGGATATCAACCCTTCTGGATTATTAGGTCAGCACACTGTAAGTTAAGAATAACGTCAGGACTGGAGCCCCTTTTCGAGAACTCCAGTCCCTTGTCAATATGAATCATACACATATAAATTATTATTGCTTTGCAGTTCTTATTATGTCTTTGGAAGTAATGCAATGGTTAGAAATTCACTTCCATGTAAATATTCTTGTATCCTTTATCAATTTCATTCAATTTGTCCTATTTGACGCCCCATCTATAATCTGTGTGTTTGTTTAAAGCTGGCGAGAAACTGACTTATTCTTATCTTAATTACTTCGTTATTACAAAGTTTGTATAACCAAATATGGTGTTAATTGTTAAAACCTGTCTATAATATGATCCAGAGACATAGCAGACCTCAAAACTACCACTGCATCAAAATTGGACTGCAGCTCACCCTTAGCTATTTGTTCACTTGATGTGCCACTGATGGAGGTGGTTCTGTGTACCCCTGGCCCTGGCATGAGCACTTGTTCTACCACTGGCACAAATTTAACATTGCTTTGTGTAGTCTACCTATCTATATACTCAGGCACATACCCCATTATTTATTTTTTGTTTTGTAAACTGGGGGTGGCCGACTCGAGACAGATTTTGTGTAGTACTGGCAATAATCAAATAGCTTTATATACCAATGGCACACCCGATGCTTCGTATGAGACTGGCAGCCATTTAACGTCTTTGTGTACCAATTGCACCAGGCTTCATATACAACTGTCACCTCCTTGCTTTGAGTGCCACTGGCACCCTGATTTATGCACCACAGCTGTAACCACCCTGCAGCCTGTACACATCTGTCCACCTGTAGAGCCCAAGCCAACATCACCAGACTTTTCTAAGCCAAAGTCTACTACACCAGAGCCCTTGCCACACCTGGGCATCCCAAGTCCGCCTACTTCAGCTGCAGAGAATGACGCCATATGGTTGCCCAACAAACCTCCGCTGCCACACATACGCCTTAGTCACACTTGGACCATGATCGCCTTGCTCCCCAAGGCCTGGGCTACAGCTATGGAGTTTCTACCCACAGGTGTAGCGCGGTTCGTAGAGCACTCACCTGCAAACTGTGAGGTTGATGGTTCGAGTCTCGGGCCAGCCTGTGTGTTATTGGCAGACGCCAGTGCTGTTGGTGAACGGCGCTCTCTAGCAATCAGTGGCAACTGTTTACTAAAGTCCTTGATGCATTAGGGCACCCACCCTAACCCAACTCTTGTGCATGGTGGTAAAAACACGCATCAGGTGTAGCCAGTATGACTTATAATCAATACACAATAAAACTGTCAATGAGTTTCTTTACCAGTTAAAATAGTGACCACATATCAACAGTAATATATATGCACGTTATTATTGATCCAATATTGCTTATATTTTGTCTATTGTCATTAAATGTCAGTTCTCCACATCTTCAGATTCAGTTGCACTCATATCACATGACTATTCAAAGATCCTAAAGTTTACAATCTCCATTTACAGCAAATTCCACATTAACTTCTCCTATAGTAGAGGACAATTTGTTTAAGTGTATGTCAAAACTTCTATATGGCTGTAAACATTTACTTAGATACTATACACTGTTCAAATTTACTTGACAGCTATTCCCAGGCTTTATTTTAACAGTTAATGCTGAGTGGGTCAATTTACTTAAATATTTTGGATAAAAGTTGTTCATAAGTTGTATTTTGTTTAAAGATCCATGCCACACACCACTGCCAAACAATCAGCTGCTGTCAATATCATACTTATTGTGGGAGGATACACTGCCAAGTACATTTGAACAGAGTACAACAAAATTAATACATCCATAGTAAATCCATTGTTAATATGACAAAGCTAGGTTAATCATGAACAAATATAGATCCTTGTATGTTTATTTAAAATTGAAATGGACATCAACACACAACAAATGGCAACAATATTCTGAACTTTCTCCAATTGCATATACTGTATAGTATATATATATATATATATATATATATATATATATATATACTGTATATATATATTTGTTTGTTTTTATAAAATTTGTTTAACCAGACCACTGAGTTCCACAAAAGAACTCTAATAGGGCTAGCCGGAAGGATTAGATCAAGATGGACAACTAATCAAGTCAAGATAGATAGGGAAGAGCAGGAGGTGAACAAATCTAGGAAGGTGAAGACACGCAGACATTTCTCGCCATTTCATCAGTTCAGCCGGACCACATGAGCTCCACAGCAGAGCGATTATAGGGCAGGGCCGAAGGATGAGGCAAGAACTGCTACACTGCAGCACCAACCAAGAAGTGATCAAGGGCGAAGAATGAGTGATCAGGTCTAAGGTAGAACAAAATCACAGCAAGATGCACAAAAAAGGCATTACCAAGGGGAATCAAGTCAGCTCGGCCGCAGCAGCTGCGACCTAAGAGACAAATCAGGTCAGGAGCCTACAACCTAGCCAGGCCAGGGAGGCATGTGATATAGGCTGCCTGATGGACAACCGATGAGACAGAATAAGAATAGAAGGGGAAAAAAATGGAAAGAGGAATGAAAAACTACGTAAAATTAGTCAAGCCCACGACAAAAGCTTGAGGGGAAAGGGAAACATCCAGAACCCTCACCCATCAAACTCCAGTCGCTGGCCCCGAAGCCCCTCAACCGAGACATGGGGCGTAGTTTTTTTTTTATTTTGTTTTTATTTTTTTTAATATTAGTTTAACCAGGCCACTGAGCTCTACAAAAGAACTCTCATAGGGCTGGCCCGAAGGATTCGATCAATATATATAACTAAACGAGTCAATATAGACAGGGAAGGGCAGGAGGGGAACAAATCGAGGAAGGTGAAGACACGCAGACATTTCTTGCCATTTCACCAGTTCAGCCGGACCACATGAGCTCCACATCAGAGCTCTTATAGGGCAGGGCCGAAGGATGAGGCAAGAACTGCTACACCGCAACACCAACCAAGAAGTGATCAGGGCGAAGAATGAAAGATCAGGTCGAAGGCAGAAAAAATCACATCGAGAAGCAAAAAATGCATTACCGAAGGGAATCAAGTCAGTCCGGCCACAACAGCAACCGAAGAGACAAATCAGGTCAGGAGTCTGCTACCTAGCCAGGCCAGGGAGACATGAGATATAGGCCGCCCGAGGACAGTCGAATGGGACAGAATAAAAATAGAAGAGGAAAAACATAGAATGAGGAATGAAAAAACTATTCAAAATTAGTCAAGCTGAGGACGAAAGCTCGAGGGGAGAGAGGGAGGGAAATAACCACAACCAACCCCCATTAAGCTCCAGTCACCGGCCCCGAAGCCCCCCAACCGCGGAAAGGACAGTAGTATCAGGGGGGAGGGGCGTAGTAGTAGGGAGGATCTTGATGTGCTAATCAAACACCGTATTATCATACAAATTATAAGTATTACATAATAAGGTAGGGATCAAAATACATATAATTAGGATTATAATGTAAAACTTGCAAAATAAACCAACCAAAACAGGGACGACACAAAATATAGAAAAACGAACTTATCAATATCACTACTGTATGTGGAAATAACGCTTTAGCAAAATATAATTTTGAAGTAAAAGAGCACAAAACCACCACATAGAATGTACATCACAATATGAGTAAGTGAATTTTGTTTCCCAAGCAAATTAGTCGCACATATATTAACATACTCTCATCATGTTCAAGGAATTAGTCAATTTGGGAATTTCAGGACGTTCTGGTAAATTTGTTTAAATTCTGTATGAATTAATGTCAAAATGTTCTATTCAAACAAATTTGCAATTTGACAAGATATTAACAATAGTATAAAATACATACAACACTCACTAACAATAGTGTAAGCATAGCATGAACACATGACATGACCCCAACCAATTACAACCCTAAATTTTTTTTGTTATAAAATCAGTTCAACCAGACCACTAAGTTTCACAAAAGAACTCTCATAGGGCTAGCCTGAAGGATTAGATCAATATGGATAACGAATCAAGTCAAGATAGATAGAGAAGGTCAGGAGGTAAACAAATCTAGGAAGGTGAAGACACGCAGACATTTCTCGCCATTTCACCAGTTCAGCCGGACCACATGAGCTCCACAGCAGAGCTCTTATAGGGCACGGCCGAAGGATGAGGTAAGAACTGCTACACTGCAGCACCAACCAAGAAGTGATCAAGGGCGAAGAATGAGAGATCAGGTCTAAGGTAGAAAAAAATCAAAGCGAGATGCACAAAAAATACACTACTGAGGGGAATCGAGTCAGCTCAGCCGCAGCGACCAAAGAGACAAATCAGGTCAGGACCTAGCCAGGCCAGGGAGGTATGTGATATAAGCTGCCGGAAGGACAACCGAATGAGACAGAATAAGAATAGAAGGGGAAAAACATAGAAAGAGGAATGAAAAACTACGCAAAATTAGACAAGCCAACGACAAAAGCTCGAGGGGAGAGGGAAAGGGAAAACTCCAAAACCCTCCCCCATCAAGCTCCAGTCGCTGGCCCCGAAGCCCCCCAACCTTGTCAAAGGGCGTAGTAATAGGGGGGTACAACCCTACAAATAACCTACATTTATAGTACAAATATATTAAGGATATCACAAAGGCAAGCCATTGATACTATCAAAAGTGAGTAGATACAATAAAATAAAGAATAACATTGCAAAATATGAAGAAGTAACAACAGATTTAAACAAAGAGTAGCCTACCCTTTTAACAAGAACAATGAATTTTATAGAAAAAATCAATAACAGTAGAAGTACTGTAGATAAACAATACAAAATACAGACACACAGTAAGCAGAGGTTATACGAGAAACTTCAAGTAAAAATATGCTTGATAAAAATTATTGATATCAAAGTTAAGAATAGTCACAATAATTGACCTTAAAAATAAAACAAATATGCAACAATATACTTGAAACAAAACCTCGTTTACTAAGAGTCTGTATAGTAATATAGCTCTAGCCCAAAAGTCGTCATCTTAGGGAATAAAAACAATTATATGTTATTTTATTATCAATATTACTAAGGAAAGGAAAGTTTATTATGTTAAAATTATAATCGTCAACTTTGTGATATACTTTAAGTGTGCACTGTTCATTATCAATCTGAGTATATCAAGAACATTTTGAACTTAATCATTTACGTTACCTTGTTTGAGGGGGATGGAATTTGGATTAATTAATTGATCGACTTGACTAAAATCTAACATATTCAAACAAATTTGCAATTTGACAAGATATTAACAATAGTACAAAATACATACAGCATTCACTAACAATAGATGGAAGTCCATGAATGTGGAGGGAGCTGCACCAAGGGGCGGACCAAAAAAGATGTGGGATCGGAGTTTGCAATCTGATCTTAAATCAAAGAACCTGATAAATGAGGCAGCTCTTAACAGGGCTGCCTGAAACGCCGCCATTAGGACGTGAAACCAGGACCGCAATTTGTGTGGAGCACTCGATCTTTAAGTTTATGTATGTACTGTACTGTATGTATGAATAACTACTACATAACTCCTGAATAACAATATACACTCTTAACCCCTTTGGTACTGGCGACGTCTTTTTTATATTATTTTGGCTATATTTAGAGATTTTTTTGCAGTTTAATAAGGATCTGTGGTAGCTAATAGGGTTAAGCGAGATAGATCGAAGGCTGTTAATTGTTGGAGGCCTTTTATAAACTGAATAAAATTGTCTAATAGTAGCCAGAAAAAAAGATAAAAGATGTCGCTGGTAGAGAAAGGGTTAATTCGATACTGCTATTTATCCTTCCATACATATAATCAAGGGGTGGAAGTTGGAGCCGTGAACATCGATATTAAAGAGAAATGCAATAATAATGTGGGTTTCTAATGAATAAAAAGTATGTTCAATTTGGTTTTATGTATTTATCTATGTATTATGACCGTATTTGGTTTTATGTATTTATCTATGTATTATGACCGTATTTGGTTTTATGTATTTATCTATGTATTATGACCGTATTTATGTATTTATCTATGTATTATGACCGTATTTGGTTTTATGTATTTATCTATGTATTATGACCGTATTTTAGCTGGTAATTCTGATAAATATTGATGGCTAGAGCTCCAACTTCCTTATACAGTAGAACGAAACTCGCAAGTCGGGAATTGTACAGTTACCCAGAGAGCTGTTACAGAACTACAGTACTTTTAATTACCGTATACTGCTTTCCAACATATCTTATATAGAAATGGAAAGAAAACAGCAAACTTTATCTAAATCGATGGTTAAAGCTGCATAATTTGCTTGCCATTCCATAGTCCTTAAGGGGATTTTTTTTCTGGGCCCTCTTCTCCCACATGTTTGCCCCATTAATTTTGAGATTTTTAGAGACTCTCCGCCGCTCACCCCATTAGTTTGGCTATTGTAAGACCTTGCACCCCATTTCTTTGGCAATTTTTTTCTGGTGAGCAATAGCAAGCCTGCAATTTGCTGGGGTATTTTTCTACTGAAAAATTCACATATTGATCTTGAAGGGAGATCTTGGGGATATTTCTTATAAGCTTGATAAATGTCTAAGGAGGAAACTAGAAAAAAAATCTCTCCCTAGTTGTAAAAGCAAACCTAACTATCTCTGGAACAGCCTTATTTGTGGGTAACTATCATTCAGATTAGATAAATTAAGACTATCTAACACTTCCTATTATATACAAAACATCATTGAGATCACTCATTAAAACCCCATTGTAATACTGTACAATACTCTGACCAATCATGACCAACAATAGTAATTTTGCTATGGATTACAGATGTGCATTTAGACTGTACATGTTAATTTTGATATACAATTAATTATAACTCTCTGTCAACCTTAATCAAATCTCAGCCAGAAGTGTAATCCTCACATGGTTGATTTCCAAGACAAGAGCTCGCGCGTTTGGGGCTAGCAACACGTATTATGAAAAACATGCATCCTCCTTCATTCACTGTCCCCCCCTTCACTCACTCAACCCCACAATTTGCCGGAGGATAACAGGTTTTTCACAATACGTAGACGGAGGTCTTTTAAAAAATAAAAAATAATAAAAAAAAATAAAATAAAAAACAAATAAGATACTTTCTCTAAAGTTAAGTAGGCAAGGCACACATGTCGGCATAGGATGTCTTTAGAATCCACAACAATACTAGATTAAATACAGAAAAACAAAGGCCTAGATACATAATATTCATAGTATCACCAACCCACCAATTAACTTACAAATAAACCTAATTAATGAAATCAATGAAACTAATGAATACATGCGGTACTCCAAGGATTCGAACCCAAGATACTCACACCAAAATTCTGCGCACTAAACATTACGCTATCAAGACAGTTAAAAGGCTTAGGGACAAGCTCACGATATGTTATGACAGACAAGGCAGGGTGTGGTGGTGGTGACAGCGTTGTAATGGTCATGATCGGAGTGTCGTAGTGGTGATGATCATGGCTGTAGTGGTGGTGATGAAGGTGGAATGGTAGTAGTAGTGGTAACAGGGTCAGTGGCAGGGATAGAGTACTTCTGGATGTTGGTGAAGATAACAGGTGAGGATGACGTAGGGGTAGGTAGGGTCATCATGTTGGTAAAGATAACAGGTGAGGATGATGTAGGGGTAGGTAGGGTCATCATGTTGGTAAAGATAATAGGTGAGGATGATGTAGGGGTAGGTAGGGTCATCATGTTGGTGAAGATAACAGGTGAGGATGTAGGGGTAGGTAGGGTCATCATTTTGGTGAAGATAACAGGTGAGGATGATGTAGGGGTAGGTAGGGTCATGTTGGTGAAGATAACAGGTGAGGATGATGTAGGGGTAGGTAGGGTCATCATGTTGGTGAAGATAACAGGTGAGGATGATGTAGGGGTAGGTAGGGTCATCATGTTGGTAAAGATAACAGGTGAGGATGATGTAGGGGTAGGTAGGGTCATCATGTTGGTAATGATAACAGGTGAGGATGATGTAGGGTAGGTAGGGTCATCATGTTGGTGAAGATAACAGGTGAGGATGATGTAGGGATAGGTAGGGTCATCATGTTGGTAAAGATAACAGGTGAGGATGATGTAGGGGTAGGTAGGGTTATCATGTTGGTAAACATAACAGGTGAGGATGATGTAGGGGTAGGTAGGGTCATCATGTTGGTGAAGATAACAGGTGAGGATGATGTAGGGGTAGGTAGGGTCATCATGTTGGTGAAGATAACAGGTGAGGATGATGTAGGGGTAGGTAGGGTCATCATGTTGGTGAAGATAACAAGGTGAGGATGATGTAGGGGTAGGTAGGGTCATAATTTTGGCCACTCTCTTATCGCCTCTTGACTGCTCATCCACATAACCTGTTGAAGAAAAATATATAAACATAAAATATTATAAAATTCACTACTTACTCTAGAGATCTTTAAACACTATTAGTTACAATTGTAAAGGGAAATCAAATGCATACATACATAGTGCGCGGAATTTCGATGCGAGTATCCTGGGTTTGAGTCCTCTGAGTGCCACATGCATTTGTTGATTTCATTAATTGAGTTTAGATGTGAAGTTGGTTGGTGCAAAAAACATAATAATAAATCCAAAGTCTAGTTCACCTAAAACATTGATTCAATCTTAGATATCTTCCACTATGAGGAAGTTTGTCTTCATTATACTTTTCCAAATGTTTTACTCATGCCATTGGTGGTCTTCTACTTTCAACAGCTCCTCTCACTACAGTACAGGTCTCCCTCACTATCCGATGCCCCAATTTACAATATTATTATAGGTTTTTAGGTGTTTGTGTTTGTGTTTGTGTTTTGGCTGGTCCCAGAACGCATCCCCATTTACCCCATTAATTTTAGGGTTTGTTGTATGATTTTTCTATTTAATATTGGGTTTTCAGGAACGTAACCCGGTCGTCAATTGAGGAAGACCTGTATATTATCATGAATTTTTCCTGACCTTCTCTTCTCATCTATTCTTTGCACATGACCATGTCACCAGAAAATACATCTTTTTATCTACACAACCAATCTACATTCAATGGCCAGAACTTGCACTTTAATTCCAAAAGACGTAGCAAAATTAAAGGTAACTACAGGTAAAGGTGTTTGCGAGGTAAAATATGAAGCTATAGCCTATATGTCAAAATATCAAGCATTGCAGACATCCAAGAAATACTGTACTGAATAAATAAATTGATAGATAAGGATATAAAAGAGAGAGAAAGCTTCATATATTTGGGAGCAGTACAGTGTACAGTTGGCTACATGAATGTGGTTACACTCCTTGATTTTATGTATGCAAGCACAAATAGAATGACTGAATTAGAAGCTTAACTATTAGTAAAAGAGATACTTCATATATGATCAATTGATGGTTTTATAACTAATTATTCTTGTAAGACAATCACACTAATTGTACTGTACTTCCATACATACATTTATGGGATGTAAGCACATTCATGTGGCCAACTGTACATGCCATAGAAAAGAGAGTGAACTAAATAGGAAATAAATTCAAGGTAACTGATTCAAGAGATTCCTGGCATCTTCAAAGGAAGAATGGTTAGTGAGGAAGTGTAGGAGTCGTTGAGGAACAATTTGGTATGGAAGTGTGACAAGGAAATCCACAAGCTGAGAACTGTGGAGGTCATGCAGAATTACAATAAGTGTAAACAGGCCAGATGTAGTAAGATAACTATTTGGTTCTTTTGGATTGAAAGAACATACTCTGGACACTGAACACAAAGTGGTTAAACAGATATAGAACAGTATTCTATGGTATACGTCCATGTGTAGAGAATGGATGAAGACAAAATGCTATGAGAGATAAATGTAAGTCAAGTGAGAGAAACAGGTGGTAGTGGAGAACACCAATGGTTTGGGGAATCCTTAAAACAAAAGAAGTAAACTGTATAGAAACACAGGTAAAGGGAACATGACTAGAGAAAAAGCCTGGAGGCATTTTTGTTATGGCTACCCTGAAGTGGGAGCTTCCAGTGAAGAAACAAATCATCAAAGATAATGTTGAACAGTAAACTAACAGATAGGGAAAACTATTATAAATCTAGCTTTAATCTATAAATAACTAGTTACTTAAAACAAAACAATACATTTTACTGGTAAATACTGTATTCAGATAGGCCTACTGTACTACTGGTATAAATACAAAACAAAAAGAATACAAACCATTATTAATATTACTGTACAGTATATTAATCTTCTGTTCTGTCTTCCTGGTCAGCATTCTTGACAGGCTTGGAGCTCATTACTTCATTGTCAAATTCTGGTGGAGTCAGATAAACACCTGCAAATAAATAATATAATAATACCAGTATCATTAACACTACCTCTAAGAGTACCAGGCTGGCAAATGAGAAAATATTTACCCCTGGCCAAAATTGTCCCTTTATTTTAGTCAATACTTGTAAATATATAAATTTACAGTTTTGCTCTACTGTATAGTTGCCTATATGCCCCTGATGATGATGATGCATTTTTTTACCACCATACTCAAGAGTGGAGATAGGGTACGGTACATGCTCTGATGTTTCAGGGACTTCAGTGGACAATTGTTGTTGTTGCTGTTCCTCAGGTTGTCTGGCCGTGCAGTCCCAAGGTCCCGAGCAAGGCTAAGGCCATAACCGAGCGGCCTAACAAAACCCTCCCTGCTTACCACTAATAAAGCCCAGGTGACCAAAGCCACTCTAAGGCGGGGAACTGAGGAGGGTGCGGAAACACACGGGAAACTAAAGTCCCAGTGGACAGTTGTCACAGATTGCTAAACAGCACCGTCCACCACAGCACTGTCGTCGGCCAATAATACGCACTGGCTGGAATGAGCCTCGATCCCTTGACCTCTCGGTGTGCATGCGAGTGCTCTACGTACATACATATATACATATACAAATTTAAAAACCAAGTGCTCCATACGGAGCGCATTTCTGGTCTCACATCCTAATGGCGGCGCTTCAGGCAGCCCTGTTAAGAGCTGCCTTACTTTTCAGGTTCTTTGATTCAAGATCAGACTGCAAAGTCCGATCCCCCTTCTTTTTTGGTCCGCCCCTAGGTACAGCTCCCTCCACATTCATGGACTTGCATCTTTTCACCCAGCTTTGTTCATCCATCCTCTCCACATGTCCAAACCATCCAAGCCTGCTAGTACGCATCTCATCACTGATGCTCTTGATATCTAACCTTCTCCTTAGCTCTACACTTGATATCTTATATTGCAGTTTGGCACCACACATCCATTTCACCATTCTCATCTCATTCAAATTTTCTAGTATATGAATCAGTCCCTAAATAACATTACCCAGGTTTGCCACATTGGTTTACATATGCTAACATGGGTAAGGCCAATACCTTCCATTTCTTGATTAGTGATACAATTTGTTTGGAAGAACCTAACTTTAAAATATGGATAGGTGATTAAAAATATATCTACAGTATTGGTATTTTTTTTAAATATTTCATACTATACAATAAACACCCTAACTCAAACACTATATGCTAAATTGCTTCATTAACAAGCATTGCAAAGCACAAAAGGCCTCCGTCAAATGCAGTCCATCACCCAGATGCCCCAAACCTTTCTCCTTCCTAGTATTGGTATATCTCCCGCTTGACAACTCCCTCGGCTGATCCAGTCCAACAAGAAGAACAACAACAATAGTGAGACGAGCAGTAATAAGTCTCTCTTTGATTCCCAACTGAGTAAAAAATGCTAGTTTCCTCGAGTTTAGTATATATGGCTTACTGGTATGCTGTTTGTATATAATTTATAATGTAAAACTTGCAAAACAAACAAACCAAAACAGGGACGACACAATACAGTACTGTATAAAGACAAAATAACTTATCAAAATTGCTATGTAGAAATAATGCTTTAAAATAAAAATTTGAAATAAAAGAACACACAACTATGAAAAACTCAATACTTTACAGTATCTGGCAGTCTTGAGTCTCAACACAAAAAATGGCTTAACAGAATTGCAATATGCAAAAAATTACAATTTGTGTATCACAAAATAAAATAGTCTAAAAAACACAGACCGCCCCCTACCCTACCCCATGTCGTCTGTGTCTCAGTGTGTACAGTTGGAAAGACATGAACCTGAGGCATGTGCTGTGATTCAATGACAGGATTTAAGGGAGTGTTTTTTTTCTGGACCTAAATGGCATGAAATGTCTGTAAATTGACATAAGATAAGAGGCAAAAGGTCTTAAAATAGCCAAACTAATGGGGCAAACCTCTTAAAATCTCAAAACTAATGGGGCACAGTATGAGGGAGAATGGGGTCCAGAACAAATATCTCCTTAATCAAGTGTGAGAGTGAATGGTGAACAAAGTAAAATGATTACAGTAAATGTGTGGTCCACAAGGAGTTGGTGCTTTGTCCTCTACTCTTCATTCCCAGTAGGCTGTTGACAAATAGTTTTATTATTATTATCTACTCTTCATTATGGTGTTAGAAGCACTATCAAGAGATTTTAGGACAGGACTGCTATGGAAGTATTTTTATGCTGACAACCTGATATTGATTTGGAGGGTGCTGACGAGAATATTGTGAAGTGAAGGAAGGGACTGGAACCCTTGAGTTAATGTGGATACAATAAAGGTAATGTGGATTTGAGTAGATGGAGGTACCGTACTGTAGTAAGGAGTGGGGTCTGGTTATGCAGTGTATGCAAGAAGAGTGTGGGTAGCAACTAATACTGACATTGATTGCAAGTTCCGGTATACCTGTATGACATACTGTACTGTGGGAAACACCAAGGTGACCTTAGATGATGATGATGATCAGCGCTGGGGGTGGTGCAGAGACTACCTTGGATGCAAGAGTCAGAAGTGGGTGGAGGAAGTTTAAAAGAGTTCTTCTGCTACCACTATTGACAATAGAAGGTCTCTCCCTACGTACTAAATAGTGTTTTGAATGAGCATAATGAAAGTGCATTGTCACAGTGAGAGAGGAACTAAGAAAAACAGAGTTGAGAGTGTGACTTGATATAGAATGTATCAATGAAGTACTGTAGTAGTTTTAGTAGTAGCCGTTCTTTAGACTGCCTGACAGAGCAGCCCCGAGCTCCTAAGGAAGGCCATGGCCATGGTCGAAACCGGGTTTTCCCACAAAGTTCTCAAGGAGTGTGTTTTGTGTTGTTGGCGTAAGTGGTTGACTGGTTGTGTGGTATGCAGTGTGCTATGAAGTACTGTACTGTAATGAATACTGCAGACTGTGGTTGTTTGGCTATGTGGAGAGAATGGATGATATTAACTGGATGAAGCACATAATAAGTATGGAAATAGTTGATAAACAACAGTTAGTTGATTGAGGAAGACCTGGGTCGAGGTCCTGTGAGAGGATCTCAAGGTTCGGGGACTTGACAGGGACAATGCAGGGCATTGTGCAGCATGGAAAGAAGTCATTAGGTGACCAAGGCATACCTGTACAAAACATACAGTAGCTTTTCTATCGATACTAATACTGATAATTTGATCTAAACACTATATGAGGAGGAGCACTTCATAAACAAGGTTTTGCTTAAAGTTTCATCCAAATACCTTTCTTTCTTGTGTGCGACATAACCTTATACAGAGATCCTAAGCGCAAGAAGGTATACTGTACATACCCAAAAGGAAAGTGTGGCTGCTGAAGAACAAGGAAGTTAGGGATAGGTTTCATAGTGAACTGGAGGAAATTAATAGAAATAAGGAAGCTAGGCCTAATGATGTAAATAGTCAATGGAACTTTCTTAAGCATAGCCTTATCGCTGCCACTGACAAGGTCTGTGGGAAAACAAAGGGTCACCCCAGGAATAAGACCTCCTGGTGATGGAATGATGAGGTAGAACATGCTGTGAAAGAGAAAAGGAGATGCTTCAAAGCATGGAAGAAAGGAGGTAGCAAGGAGGAATACCAAGCAGCTAAACAAACTGCCAAAAAGAGTTATTTACAATGCTAAAAAAGGCATTAAGGACCTGGTCCTCGAACAAGTGTGTAACACTGACAATCCCAATGGGATCTTCAACCTAGCTAGGCGAGTTAAAAATGACAGTAGGGATATTTTAGGTGAACAGTGTGTTAGAAACAATAATGGAAAGATCGTGTATGCAGAACATGAAATCAGAGAAGCATGGAAGGCACACTATGAACGATTGCTAAATGTAGAGTTTGAATGGGATAAGGAACCGCTTAGTATCGAAAAAACAATATATGGACCCCCTCCTTTGATAGCACC
The DNA here is from genome assembly GCA_032716605.1 of Paralithodes platypus. Lineage (NCBI taxonomy): Eukaryota > Metazoa > Arthropoda > Malacostraca > Decapoda > Lithodidae > Paralithodes > Paralithodes platypus. Next base: position 103,353,496 of record CM064487.1, read on the forward strand.
AGCTGTAGTGAGTGACGCAATCAATAAAATGAAGGACGGTAAAGCTCCAGGGTGTTCTGACATTGCCGCTGAGATGATAAAAGCCTCAGGGGAGACTGGTGTCAACTTAGTCACTGAGTTGATAAACACCATTATTAAAGATGAGAAAATCCCAGAGGATTGGCTCAAAAGTGTAATAGTAAATATATACAAAGGAAAGGGGGATGCGCTAGATAGAGGAAATTATAGGGGCCTGAAAATGCTTGACCAAATCATGAAGGTCTGTGAGAGAGTCTTTGAGGATTTGATCAGGAAAAGCATCTCCATTGATGATATGCAGTTTGGTTTATTGCCAGGCTGGGGTACAACCGATGCTATCTTCATAGTCAGGCAGATACAGGAAAGATACTTACTAAAAGGCAGGGATCTTTACTTTGTGTGTGTAGACCTGGAGAAGGCCTTTGATAGGGTGCCAAGAGATGTTGTGCAGTGGGCTATGAGGAAACTTGGTGTGGAAGAGTGGCTGGTGCGTGTGATAATGAAGATGTATGAGGATTCGCGAAGTGCGGTGAGGGTGAAGGGTGTACTGAGTGATGAGTTCGCAGTTCATGTTGGAGTCCATCAGGGTTAAGTGTTAAGCCCCCTCCTCTTTATTATGGTCTTGGAGGCACTGTCTCGAGTTTTTAGAGGCGGACTCCTGTTGGAACTGTTTTATGCAGACGATTTAGTCCTAATAGCTGACAGTATGCAAGTTGCTAAGGCCAAATTCAGAGAATGGAGAGAGGGCATGGCGAGCAAGGGTTTAAGAGTCAATATTAACAAAATCAAGGTTATGCATTGTAAATTGAGACGAGGCAATGTGTAAAAGAGCGGTGCATACCCATGAGCAGTGTGTGGAAAGGGTGTGGGTGTTAACTCCATTCAATGTAGCATCTGTCGATGTTGGGTTCACCATGGGAGTAAGCGCTGTAGTAGAATAAATGGACCCCTGCCGAAGGATAAGCCAGAAATAGAGAAATTTGAGTGCGTAGTGTGCAAAGGCGAGCTTGTGTTAAGTGATGATCCTGTGGCTGTGAATTTTGAAAATGAGTCATTGGAGCTGGTGAACAAGTTTTGTTACCTAGGAGATACCATCTCTGCCGGTGGTGGGGCAGAGGCTGCCACTGTTGCTAGAATTAGATGTGGCGAGGGGAAGTTCAGAGAACTGCTGCCAATCCTGACCATGAAAAGAATGCCTCTCCCCTTGAAGGGAAAGGTGTATACCTCATGTGTTAGAAGTGCAAACGTATGCCTCAGAAACATGGGCCGTTAAAGTAGAGGATGTCAGCAGAATGGAACGTAATGAGATGAGAATGGTAAGATGGATGTGTGGGGCCAGGCTACAGGATAGAATAACAAATGTTGAGCTGAGGAGACGTTTAGGTATAAAGAGTATTAGCGAGGTAATGCGTACAAGTACACTGAGATGGTATGGACATGTGGAGAGAATGACTGAACAAAAGTGGGTGAAAAGATGCAGGTCTGTGATTGCGGAGGGAGCTGCACCAAGGGGTGGACCGAGGAAGACCTGGGATCAGACTATTCGTGCCGATCTCAAATACAAGAACTTGACAAGTGAAGCAGCCCTTAACAGGGTTGCCTGGAACGCCGCCATTAGGACAAGAGACTGAAACTGCACGTATGTGTGGAACACTCAGTCTTAAAATTATGTATGCATGGCTAGGCTCATGAATCTTCTCCTCATAGGGTGGGATGGCGGGTTCCTGGATGTGGGGTGGTGCTGGGTGAATCATGTTCTCCTCGTCAGGTCCACTGTTACTCTAGCACCATATGCTCTGCAATTATTCAAAATGTTAGCACACTTTTTGTATTCATAACTTAACCCCACACAGGCTAGTAAAGAATGTAACAAAGTAGAAGTCAAACTTTATGCTCATTTACAAGGGACATTTATTACTTGTTAACCTAAGACGTGCGCATGGGGGGTATGAGACACCACACGCCTGTGCGCACGTATTTGAGCAGTTCCCATCACTAACATAATTATTTTACCATAAATAGCATTAATACTTATCCATATGCGCCTATTTTACGTTGATTATAAAGGTATTAACCTGTTACAGCAATAAAACAAGTGGAAACAGCATTTGGATGGTCAAAATCGGCGATACAGGCCGAGAGTTACATAATTTATGGCTGAGGCAACCTCCCTCCCCTCCACTCTTCCCCACGTCTGGAGAGAGACTGTCGATCGATACTCTCTCTCTCTCTCTTGCACTCGCTTGGTAACAGTGATGACAACGCCCTGCTTGCAACTCGCTAATGTTAGCACGAAAATAGACCACAGAATTAGGGAATAACTGGGAAAATAGGTGATAATTGAAGGAGGTGGGGGAAGTGGGGAAGGAGGAGATGTGGAAGAGTGATATTTGGCATGGCCCAGGGGCAAAAAAAAAAGAAAAAAAAAAAAAAAAAATGTTCAAGTTTTTTTGGGGTGTTTTAAATGGATTTTTTTAGGCCCAGGATCTTAAGAGTCTTCCCGCAGTCACCGGGTTAATGAAGTCAGAATTTTCCAATGTTTTCTTTATGCCTCATATGAATAACCTTCATGCTTCTCTGTCATCTGTCAACTAACACCCCTCCTCTCACCCAACACCACTTTCACTCATATACCTCTCAACTCCTTCCCTACATCTCACTCTCAGTCTGGCTCTCCCTCTCTGGCCTTCCACCTCACATACATACAACCCCAAGTAGTACAAACGAGATGGGTTCTATTGTATTGTTAAGACTCCTTCATTATGTAGGTATAATTTCTCCAGTAAATGTCTAACCTGTGGCCCCGTAATAGATCTCCCAGTAGTAGGATGGGGAGTTCCGTCATGGTGGGCAGGTAGGGATGGACGAAGGTTCTGAACGGCAGTCTATATCACATCTTGCTTCTTGGACTGGTACTACAGCCTGCGGAAAAAAGAGGCTATGAAACTAAAATCTTCCATACTGTATCTTTCATTCTACTACCATCATCATAATGCATGAGGAAACAAATATCAAGAAAAGAGAAGTACTGTACTGTACAAACTTACATTATACTGAATACTGTAATGAGTGATCAAAGAGCAACTTAGTTTTCTAGATATAATATATTGAAGACAGTGCACACCTTATGATGTAGTGTAGCACATTGTAGAGGCTAACTTAATAAAAAAAACAAAAAACTATTAATAGATACATAAATCAATGTAACCCTGTGTTGTCTATGTCTTAGTGTGTGCCTAGCCTGTTGTCTGATTTCAATCATTGATACATTACTTTTATTTTTTATTATAACGTAAAACTTGCAAAATTACCTAACCAAAACTGGGACGATACAAGATAAAAACAAAAGAACTTATCAAAATCGCTATGTGGAAAAAACGCTTAATAAAATAAATTTTTGAAATAAAAGAACACAATTCACCACATAGGGTGTACTGTACATCACTACATGAGCAAGTGAATTTGTTTCCCAAGTAAACTAATCCCACATATAACAACGCACTATCGTCACTTATAACTTATACTTATTAAAGTAAGTGGTACCCAGTATATATATAATTTACCATACCCTACTCTTAAAGGTGATTATGATCATATTTAAGAACAATTATAAGAGCGAATGATGAAGAATATGAAGAGTTTCAGGAAAGGTTCGGGTCCATCAAGGGTCATTGATGAGTGGGAAAAATACTGTTAACAGACCGTGCAATGGAAATGCTATATGCTGATGACCTGGTGTTGATTGCAGAGAGTTTGGAGGACACTATACAGAAAATAAAAAAAGCCAAAGGAGGGGGTAAAAAGCAGGGGTCCTAGAGTTTATGTAGGAAAAACAAGCTTCTTTGAGAGAGGAGCAGATAGTGGAACTACAGTGAAGATTGGGGTATGGCTATGAGATGCATGTAAGAAGGGAGTAGGTAACAATTATATCCAGTGCGTTGTTATTGTTGTTGTTGTTGTTCCCCAAGCTGCCTGGCCGAACAGCCCCAAGGCCCCGAGCACAGCCAAGGCCATAACCGAGCGCCCCCACAGAACCTTCCCTGCCGACCACAATTAAGCCTGGGTGACCGAAGCCACTCCATGGTGGGGAGCTGAGGAGGGTGCGGAAACGCCCGGGAAACCAAAGCCCCACCCAGGGCCCTGTGCCCCTCAGCAATTATGAAGAGAAAGTTGAGGGGCAAGGGAAAAATGTGACTCTTTGGCTTCCAATCTTGGTAGATTGGGAGGTCAATCCACGGAAGAGACGCAGTCACTCGAAATCTAGAAGATATATAAGTAAAAGGAACAGTCAGAGTAAGCTATGGGTATGGCAGAGATCGCTCAGTTCTCACTCTGATAGACCAGCCCATCACCAAGTGCGTTGTGTTGAATGGTGGGTGCTTTATATATAAAGTGTAGTGGTGTACCGTGTGGAAGGTGGTCTGAGTCTTGTGGTTAAATACTGCCTTGATGGTGTAATGGTTACAGTGTTTAAAATCTGTATGTGGTATCCCAGGTTCGAATCCCGGTAGGATCACATGCTTTCATTAATTTATTTGAGAGGTGTTTGGTGTGTGGAGTGAAATAAATATATTAGAATATACCTGTACAGTACTGTATAACATGCCGTGGGAACTGCCAACCTGAGCTTGGTGGAAAGAGTCCACATTAGGAGTGTGTTGAATAACTTTGCTGCCTGAGTGACATGATCAGCACTAGGGGTGGTTCAGAGGCTAGCTTGGTTACCAATGTTAGAAGTGGAAGGAAGAAGCTTACAGAATTGTTTCTGGTACGGCACCAATATTAACAATGAGAGGTCTCTCACTCCATACTAAGATAAACCTGTATGCTGCCAGCCTCAGGCAGGGTGTCAAACGGAAGCCGAGTCCATTATTTTTAGTCATTAATATTGTTTATATGGAGATAGAATTATGGTTTATAGTTCAAATTATGTCTTTGGAAGTGATAAAATGGCCAAAACAATGATATTTTATGTTAATTTTGTTATATTCCTTCTCAGATTCATTCCAGCCTTCACACAAAATTGCTTCGGTTTGACATCCATCTGCCGGGTGAGAAGTGTGCTTCTTTATGGTAGTGAGACATGGGCAGTTAAAGAGGATGATAGCCAAAGACGTGAGTGTACTGAAATGAACATGGTGAAATGTAGGCTAAGTGTAATGTCGCAGTGAGTGGGACCAACAAGTGCAGAGTTTAGAGAGTGAATTGGTACAGTGTGGCAATGAGGTGGTATATATTGGTAGACTGCTATGAACAATTGAAGATGATTGGATGAAGCACGTTAGAAATAAGGGAGTGATCGATAGGACGACATTTGGTAGACCAAGGAAAATTTGGATGAGGTCCTGAGAATGGATTTCAAGGTTAGGGGATTTGACAAGGACATGCAGCATTAAGATTGGCCACCAGGTAAAACATGGATCAGCCTTTCAACCGATATCAATATACTGATCCCTCTTAATTACTAATGTGATACATTAACTCTACCAAGGAATTGGGTGAATTGGGACATTTTATGGGATGGATGTAGTTACCGGGTGTACCACTACCGACATACAACATAAATCATCTATAAATACTTATAAATCTATAATACTAGGTTAGGCTAGGTTAGGTTGTCTGGTTAGGGTAATGTATTTTTGTATCCAAAGGCAGTCAAAATAGACGGGAACATGATGGTGAACGTCCGCGTAGTGTAAACAAGACGGGCGGTACACCCGGTAACTAAATTCTTGCCCATTTTATTAGTAAAAAGTATTAATGTTGCATATCTTTCACACAAATAAGTACAAAAGTATTAATGTTGTATATTTGTTCACACAAACAATTGAGGAAATATCAATTTGTATGTGTTTGTTAATGCTGTTTTTTAAATTCGGACCGTTCTTCCCTAGCTATATATTGTTGTCAAACTGATGTCTATCAGATGATTCTACACAGAGTTATGACTTAAAACACCCCAAAGAAGTCTGAAATCACCCCCGTTTATGGTACAATACCTTCTTGATGTGGGTAGCCCTCTCCAACATTCTCCTCATAGGGTGGGCTGCTTGGTTCCCCTGGCTCCTGGTGGTGTGTGATGCATGTACCGGTATGTCCCCATCATCAGCTCCATTATAACTTGATCAGTGCCGGCCGGGCTCTGTAATTATTAAGCATTTTAGTACACACAATGTATACTCATAAACCGTCCCCATACAGTGACAGTATACGCAAATAAATTATGTGTAGAAGTTAAACTTTATAAAAATATATAGGCTATGGCCCAGTCATAGCTTTTTCATGAAATCTAAGTTTTGTAACTTGTTGATGGTGTTTAATAATGTGATTAATTTGCTTTGATTACATTCACATTCACAGCCATTCAAACAGTACGATAACATTCCACAAGCACCCCAAACAGTACGGTATACTGTAAAATTCTGTACGCAGCACTGAGAGGTTAATTGGGCTAGCAGCTCTTCTCCGTAACTTCCGTAAACAAACTAGAAATTACAAATTAATTGCCTCGGATATAGCAGAGGCGATTCATTTGTGGCTGCCCCTTCAAGGACCAAATGCATCTGACAAGAGACAGATAGATAGCATTAGAAATAATGTGAATGTAATAATATTAATAATAATAATCGCCTGGTTACTTATATAGCGCCTGTATCTCCTCCTTCGAGGATTCACAAGCGCTTGGCTTTCTTTAGTCTACCAGATACCATTACCCATCCCCCTTGCTCATGGGGAGATGGTAGCCGCCAGCTATATCCCAGAAAAACTTTTCAATCTGAGTGGGGATTGAACACGAGACCTGCAAGATGTGAATCAGGCACGCTATCAACTGAGCCAGCCGGATGGCTAAATGTAGGCCAACCTAGTGTCACAAAAAATGTTCATAGACCTAACAGTTACACTGTTAGGCCTTATCTATATACCGGTATCTATCTATTCCTGTACCAGATGCCTTGATTCCCAAGGGGCGTGGTCAAGAACGAGCAACCTCCATCGAGGCAAATTGTTTAATTATCTGGCTTAATTGTTTCCAGGCAGGGAGGGTCGCAAGCCTAACTGGCAATTACCTATTCGGGAAGGATGTAGCATCCGGGCGTACGGTCGTCATGTTTAGAAAGGTTGTGCCCTTGTGCGCTTGCGGTTACGTTTCCGTCTATTTTGACTGCTTTTTTATTCTGTAATTTGCCCCCTGCGGGCAAATTATATGATGATGACAATAAGTCATGGGGGGGGGGGGTGAGGGGGAGAAAAGCCGCCTTCAACCTATTATTGTATCCCACGGCACTGCCGGCAGTCAAAATAGACTTGAACGTAATCGCGAGCCTGTGATCTAGTACTGTAGTGTAAAAAGGCGGGCGATACGATACTACTTCCTTGCCGCCTATTCTATTAGGACCATTAGCCTATGCTTTAATAATAGGCTAATAATATTAACAGGAAAATATTAAGGAAACCATCCACCAATTATTTTCATTATTTTATGTTTAGTTTTAGTTTATTTGCATCAATATACAGTATAGTGATTGACATTAGTTTCAACCTCCGCAAAAATTGTTTTCCCCTTTATCCAACGATCTTAAGACACGGCGCCCGATAGTGGGGAGGGCTATGAAGATCAGGAAAAATGTGGGGTTAAAGACATAAAACGGCGATATAATGGCTTTTATGATGAAAGTTGGCTCGTGTTTTGTTGTTTTTCAACTTGAGAAAACCCCAAAATGAAAAAACCCCGAGCCAAGTTTTGGCAAAAGTTGGCTCGGATTTTAAGATTTTTCAGCTGCATAAAAGACAGTAAGTGCAAAAAAGAAGTTGGCTCGGGTTTTCTTGTTTTTCAACTTAAGAAAACCCCAAAATTAAAAATAAATTAGCCAAGTTTTGGCAAAAGTTGGCTCGGATTTTAAGATTTATCAGTAAGCTAATTATCCATTATCCAACAATTAAGCTACATTAAAGATATTAGCCTAACCTGCCAACCTTACCTAACCTAACCTAGTATTATGAGAGGGGGCTGCCGCCCCCACACCCCCGCTGGTTGGATGGTACATAGGATAGAAAATGAACTTACCCAGTAAGCTCATTATCCATTATCCAACAATTAAGCAACATTAAAGATTTTAGCCTAACCTACCAACCTTACCTAACCTAACCTAGTATTATGGGTGGGGGCTGCCGCCCCCACACCCCCGCTGGTTGGATAGTACATTGGATAGAAAATTAGGTAAATTCCTAGTGTTAATTAGCCTGAAAGGCAGGGAGAAAGAGGTCCGCCGAGTCGTGTTGTGTGCCGTCTATGGGGACAAATATCGTTACAGGTTACAGGTTCTAGGTTCTGTATCTCCCTTAATAGAATTTTTCGAGGGTTGACACTTATTTTAACATGGAGTATAGGCCTAGGTTATATTACATCCTAAATTAAATTTTAAAAATCTGTGAAAATTCTTGGGTTGTTTATATAATAGAAGTTACTGTGGGACACGTAATATGTTGAAGGGGGAGCTCTGCCCCCTCTAAACACCCGTCACTTATGTCATCATAATCTGTTGTACTTCATAGGGGGTCCAATTAAGGAGAAAGTTAATTAACAAACGCAATTAGGCCGCAAATTACAATAACATAGCGGGCCGCCGTTAATGGGAGACTTTTTACACATCATTTTCAATGTTAATTTTCTCCCTTAATCGATTTTTCCAAATGATCAAACTTACATAAAAATGAAGTAGCCTACAGTTTATAGGGATTCCAACATGCATTTAAAAATTGTCATGAAAATTGGTGGGTGGTTTTCTTAATATATAGCCTACCTATTAACATATAGCCTAGCCTAAATAATAATAAAGTACCGGTAATACACCGTAATAGGCTAATAGCCTAATAACAATTTCTGCCTATGTAATAATAATAATAATAATAATAATAATAATAATAACAATATTAACATGATTACATGAATGGTAGGCCTATGCAGGAGTTGTTTAATTGCTGGGGGGCGGGGGGGGGTAATAATAATGTGCGTCCGTCTCCTTTAATATTACCGGTAGGCTATCTAGGAATCTAGCTTTTATTCATCATGCCTATGAAGAAATGATAAAGTTAAAGTTGTGAAGGTAAGGAATGAGTAGTTCTATTGAGGTACTATACTGTAAGCGGTGTAACACAATAATGACAGAGTTATTCCACTAACCCATCCTATTGTGACCGGTAAAAAGTTACCATCAGATTCACATTCACATTCGGCTAGAAGTTACCAGTTTCAGTTTCAGATTCAGATGTCCCATCTCAGTTCCTGTACGATTTTCTTTGCCGATGTTCACAGATACGTTTTTCTCCATTCTCATTGAGTTTTCTACATTCACAATCGGTTTCCTACATTCACATTCGAGTTTCTACATTCCCATTCACCACAATCGGTTTTCTACATTCACATTAATATTTGTTTCACTACATTCACATTCACATTCGTTTCTCTACATTCACATTCACATGAATTTCTCTACATTCACATTCACATTCGTTTCTCTACATTCACATTCGTTTCTTATTATTCACATTCGTTTCTCTACATTCACATTCTCATTCGTTTCTCTACATTCACATTCACATTCGTTTCTTTACATTCACATATCGTTTCTCTACATTCACATTCACATTCACTTTATTTTCTCTACATTCACATTCGTTTCTCTACATTCACATTCACATTCGTTTCTCTAAATTCACATTCGTTTCTCTACATTTCATTCGTTTCTCAACATTCACATTCACATTCGTTTCTCTACATTCACATTCGTGTATCTACATTCACGTTTGTTTTTCTACATTCAAATTCGTTTCTCTACATTCACATTATTTTATCCACATTCACATTTGTTTCTTTAATTATTTCTAATACCATTGACCATGCTTCTAGCTTCCTCGCAAATATTTCTTTAAATTGTTTCCATTACGTTATGAATATATTAATACACTACTTTACTAATATATAAATACAAGGCATAGGAATTGTCCCAGTTTTGGTTTGGCTTGTTTTGCAAGTTTTAAATTATAATTGGGCCTGAGTTATTATTATACATACATTATAATTACTTAAAAGAAATAAAGCTTATACACTCTCCCAGGGATAAAGCATGTAAACAACTATAATCTTTATTAATTATACAAAATATATTAACCCACTACAGGTCAGCCCAGATATGAACATTCTGAACAGCTACAGTCCAGTACATTAGTGTTCTTATGGTGGAGACAAGCAACTTCCTCATATCTATTGTCTATATCTATGATGTCTATAGATCATAATAGTTATGGCCCTGAATCCTAGGACACTTTTTGGAAGCAAAATTATGATATGGATTATGATAAACTGCTAGAGTAAAAAATGTATTTTGATTGCTACTGTCAACTAAGTTTTCATAAAATTAAATTCTAAAAAATAGCAAGAATAAATCTGAATTCCTAATATTTATAAATGTAGGGCCCGAATCTAACTTTAGTATTGAAAAGGAGGAATTTAAGAGCATCTTTAAGATTAAGGAGGAATTTAAAGGCATCTTTAAGTTTAGTTCTATCATAATATACTGAACTAGTGGGATCAAAGCTAAGGGACTCTTTATTAAAATATGAATTAACATTTATGCAACGATTACGACTAACAAACCTGTCAAAATGCAAATCTATAATAAAGCAAAGTTCTGAAAATACTAAATCTAAAGGCAAATTGGCATACAAAGTTGAAAAGTTGAAGATATGTACTAAGGTAACTTTCTGCATGGTATTAAGTTTATCAATAACTTCTACCGAATTGTCAACTCCAATAATAGTTAATGCCAGTTCTATTCTTGATGGTATCAATATGGTTTAGTACTTTCAATTAATTTTAAGCAATGTACGACCTGTTTTGATAAAGTTTTAGTGGTAGCAAATTTTGCTCCGGCAATAAAGCGATGTTTATTAGGTCTTTAATGAAATTTGGGTAACTTTTATAATTTAGCAATGCATTTATTCTAATCAGAAAGTTTAATATCAAAGGTTATATTCTTATTAGTATGTTCATTAAGTAAACAATTAAATTATCCTGAATTTTTAACAGACTTACCACAAATATTTATGAAAGTTATTACCTTTACTGCCTAGTTATTTTTTCATCGTCAGAGGTGAATGGGAATGGTAGTGCACTTGTGGAGGTATGTGTGGGGAAGAGGCTGTGGATAACCAACACCTTCTTCCGACACAGAATGATACACAGGTAGCCTACACAGGGAAAATGGTGTGGAGGAAGAAGGATGAGACAGCGGTGGAACAAAAGGCACCGATTGATTATATAGGTGTGGATGAATGATTGAAGAAATCTGTGCTGGATGCTAGAGTGTATAGTGGTATTGGAGGGGGTCTGTCTGACCATTATTTAGTAGTAGTTAAAATTAGGATACAAAAGAAGTGGGTGAGGAGAGCTGGAGGGAGGCGAGAGGAAGGTGGAATGGCGAGGAGGGTGGAGAGGTTGCAGGAGGAGGAAATCAAGGAAGAGTTCAGGGAAGCAGTAGAAAGACGACTAGGTGGGTTTGACCTGAAAGGTGAGGAGGTGAGCAAGGTGTTTGAGAGGTCTGTGTAGCATGTGAGAAGGTGTGTGAAGGAAGTAGAAGAGGGAGGAGAGTGAAGGGTACAGCATGGTAGACAGAAGAGGTACAAATAGCTGTGGGAGACAAAAAGAAAGTGAATAGAGAGTGGTTGGGTAGTAGAGGGAATGAAGATTTGGAGAGATAGAAAAGAGTGAGGTACTTTGAGAAAAAGAAAGAGGTGAAAAGAGTAGTGAAAGAAAGTAAGAGAAGAGTAGATGAGGAATTTGGAAGGAATCAGAGTGTAAAATGGAGGTGTAAGAAACTGTTTTGGAATGAAGTCAAGAAAGTTAGGGAAGGTAGCAAGAGAAACAGTAAGGGTGTGAAAGATAAGAGTGGGCGAGTGCTAGCCGAGAAGCAAGATAGTCGAAAGATGGAGGGAGTACTTCAACGAATTGCTGAATGTAAGGAATGCAGTGCCAGCAAACATAGTTGGATGGGGTATGAGAAGGAGAAGAAGAGAAGTAGTGGAGGATCAGGAGGTCAGAAGTGTGTAAGCCATGAAAAGAGTGGGGATGGATGTAGTGATCGGGCATACGGTCGTCATGTTGTGCGCTCGCAGTTACGTTCCCGTCTATTTCGACGCTATATTTTCTGCTATTTGCCCCCTGTCATTACTACATGAATACTAGGTTAGGTTAGGTTAGGTTGTTCGGTTAGGCTAATATATTTTTATATCCAAAGGCAGTCAAAATAGACGGGAACATGATGGGAAAGGTCTGACGCCACAACGCGTAGTGTAAACAAGGCTGGCGGTACGCCCGCACTTAACATTCTTGACAAAGAGTGAAGTTGGAGAAAGCACCAGGAATAGATGGAGTGTGTGGCGAAATGCTGAGGTACTGTATGGTGGTGAGATAGTGATGGAATGGGTATGGAGAATGTGCAAACTCGCATGGGAGTGCACCTGATGACTGGAAGACAGGAATAATAGTCCCCATATATACGGGTACAAAGGAGTACAAAGGAAATCAAGCAACAACAGATCTAGTGACCCTTCTAGGCTGCTTGTCCTCCAAAACACTGAGGATCAAGTGTCCAAACAGTGGTTTAGAGTGGGTAAGGGAACATTGGAAAGGGAACTACTGCCCTGGAACTAATGTCCGTGGCAGGATTAGGAAGATAGTAGGGGACAGATGGGTTAGTAACTGATGGGAGGATAAAATAAAGTTATTCATTTACAAACGCAGTCAGTCGCGGGTTTGATGCGAGATATTTGTCTAGGCGAAGTTTAAATGAATCAACAGTGCTGCAGTCTATGACATCTCGGGGAAGCCCATTCCATAAGTTGACAACTCGATTGAAGAAGAAATTCTTAGCTTCGTGTGAGTTAAAAGATTTACCAATAATTTTGCAACCGTTTCCCCGCGTGTAATTAGATTGGTCGATAGTGAAGTACTTACTACAGTTCATATTGTCGATGCCTTTGATGATTTTGAACACTTGAATTAAGTCGCCTCTTAATCTGCGCTGGGTTAAAGGAAATAGATTAAATTCTCTAAGACGCTCCTCGTATGGTTTGTTCTTTAGGCTAGGTATCATTTTGGTAACTCTACGTTGAACTCGTTCTAGCTTGTCTATATCTTTTTGGTAATAAGGGCACCAGGATTGAACGCAGTATTCCAGAAGAGGGCGGACTAAGGAATTGTAAAGGGTTAGGATAACGTCTTTGGATTTATGCTCAAATGACCTGCCTATAAAGCCAATTATTTTGTTTGCCTTCTTAACAACTTCTGAAGATTGTTGGCTCGGTTTTAGGTTACTCGATATTGTTACTCCCAGATCGGTTTCTCTGTTTACATTCTTAAGCTGAGTGCCATTCATTAAATAGTTTGCTTTCTCATTTTGGTATCCGATATGTAGTACTTTACATTTATCCGCATTGAAACTCATTTGCAAAATTTGGGCCCAACATGACAACTTATCTAGATTGTGTTGCATATCGTCAACTTGTTCTTTTGAGAGTACGCTATTTGCAATTTTTGTATCGTCAGCAAATTTTGAGATTGAACAGGTGAGACCCTCATCTATGTCGTTGATGTAAATTAGAAAGAGAATTGGTCCTAGTACCGATCCCTGGGGTACCCCGCTACTTACATTGGTCCATTTAGATGCCTTACCGTTTATGACTACTCTTTGCTTTCTGTCGCTGAGCCAATTTTCTATCCATTTCAACACACCATCTTGTATGCCATGCGCATTTAGTTTTAGCAGTAAACGTTTGTGGGGAACTTTGTCAAAGGCCTTTTGAAAATCAAGGTATATAATATCTACAGCTTTACTCTCATCGTAGAGGTTAAGGATATCGTGGAAGAAGTCTAAGAGGTTTGTTAAACAGGAACGTTTTTTACGAAAGCTGTGTTGAGTATCTTTAAGTATGTTATTTTCCTCTAAGTGATTTACGAGTCTGTCTCTTTTGAGTGTTTCTAACATTTTACATACAACTGAGGTTAAGCTAATTGGACAATAGTTACTGGGTAGGGATTTGCTGCCATTTTTGAATATCGGTGTTACGTTGGCTAGCTTCCACTGATCAGGCATATTTCCAGACTGCAAGGATTTATTAAATAGCAATGTCAGTGGTTTGGAGAGCTCATCCTTAGCTTCCTTTAGGACTCTAGGTGAGATTGTATCAGGTCCTGGCGTTTTATTTACCTTGAGTTTATCTAAACAATTCAATACTTCTCTCTCTGTAATGGTGATATTGCTTAGAACATCTGAATTATCAATCTGAATCGGCGATGGTGTAGGGATATCACTGAGGTCTTCCGTTGTAAAAACTGATGCAAAGAAGGTATTGAGGGCATGACTCATTTGTACTTCGTCTTTGGTGTATTCTCCATTGTCATCGACTAACGGTCCAACAGTTGAAGTAACTACTTTTTTCTTTCTGATATAACTATAGAATTATTTTGTTTTACTTTGATTCGCAACATGTAACTCCAGGGTCTTTTTACTTTGCTTAATTAACTTTTTGGCTTTGCGTCGTAGCTCTACAAAGTTCACCCGTTCTTTTGTCATTTTGTAAGGATTTTAATCTATCATTAGCAAGCAGACAGTTTGAAATATCTTTATTCCACCATTTGGGCTTATTATTAAGGCCTGGACGCCGTATTTTCGATGGTATGCAGTCCTACACTACTTTTAGGCAAGTGATTTCGAATAATTCCCAAGATGTATTTATGTCGCTATTGTTAATTAAAAAGCTCCAATCAGTTTCTTTAAACATAGCTCTAAGTTTATGAAAGTTTGCTTTCTTGAAATTAGGGACATTTTCGATGCTGCTATTTGGTTCGTTACTAGTAAACTTTAAAGTGAAAGTTATTGTACGATGGTCGCTGTTACTGAATTCATCACCAAGGTAAAGGGGTAAAGGGGAAAGAGGAGCGAGTGGTAACCACCGAGGAATATGTCTTCTTAGTGTAGTAGGGAAGGTGTACAGTAGGATAGTGATTGAGAGTGATAGCGAGAACGAAGAAATTGATAGGTGACGAGCAGGGTGGTTTTAGGAAGGGAAGAGGATATGTAGATCAGATTTTTACCCTGAAATGTGTTGTAGAAAAATATCTGGAGAAGCAAGAAAGGCTGTATGTTGCCTTTATAGACTTGGAGAAGGCCTATAACAGAGTGAATAGAGAAGGTATGTGGAAAGCACTTAGAATATACAGAGTAGATGGCAAGTTGCTGAAAGCAGTATGAGGGTGCAAAGGCGGCAGTACGTGTGGAGAATGAGCATAGCAAAGTCTTTGATCTGAATGTTTGGTAGAAACAGGGGTGTGTGATGTCCCTGTGGTTGTTTACTGTTATATGGATAGAGTTCTGAAAAAAAATACAAGGAAGAGCAGTGGATGTTGGTGTATCGCTGATAAGGGAGGGAAACGAGTGGAAGCTACCTGTACTGCTGTTTGGTAATGATACAGTTCTGATGAGCGTAATGAATGGTAGTTGCAGGGTCTGGTAAATATATTTGGAACAGTGTGCGAAAAACGGAATATGAAGGTAAATGTGCGGGGAAGAGCAAGGTTATGGTCTTCGAAAAGGGTGAAGCCACAGAGTGTGAGGTGAAGTTGAATGGTCAGGCTATGGAGATTGTCAGCTCACTTAAGTATCTGGGCAGTGTGTCGAGTAAAGATGGGAGTATGGATGAAGAAGTGCGGGAGAGGGTGCAACAGGGAAAGAAGGTTGTGGGAATGATGAAAACAGTAAGCTTTCCAGTCACTCCGCCTCACGACTACTTCGCCTCATGACCACTTCGCCTATGTCCATTATGCCTCACGACCAGTTCGCCTTGCCACCGCTACGCCTCACTACCACTTCGCCTTGCGTCAATGACGCCTCAGCACCAGTTCGCCTCATGATTCAGCTTCCCTAACCTAACCTAACCTAACCGAACTATCAAAAACTAATGTACATCGTTCAAATTGTGCGTCAAATTAGTAGAGAGGTGAAGCGGTAAGAAAGCGTGAGGCGAACTGGAGCTGAGGCGTTGTTGTCGTGAGGCGAAGTGGTAGGGAGACGTAGTGGTTACAAAGCGAAATGGTTGTAAGGCGTTGTGGTCATGAGGCGAAGAGACCAAGGCGAAGTGGTGATGAGGCGAAGTGGCCTGCTCCCCCAGGAAAGGTCCAGTCAAAATCGAAATCCCAAGGTTTTTTGAGAAAAATAGTTTCGATTCTGAGTGAATGGCTGGGCGAAAATTAAATCTAAGACCATGTCTAGAAGCAGCTCAGCGAGAAAAATCGAATGGCACCAAGTAGAATTCCCTAGGACTTATAGTTTGGGCTACAGAGGACTTTTAATGTCCAAAAAACGGTCCCCTGGGCCCTCCAGGAAGGCCCAGTCAAAATCGAAATCCTAAACTAATGGTCCGATTTTAATTCTGTTTGCGCCATTCGACTCAGCTTGCCAAAGTGTACTTATGGTATAAATTTAAACAAAATCCGTTCATAAATAAATCGTCTATGGAGTTTTTAAACTTTAAAATAGGCCTAGGGGGCCTAAAAATAGGTCAAAATGAAGAAAAAACAAATATACCGTTGAATCCGCAACGGCGAGACGAATCCAAATATGTAATAATATTGACAAGTCAAAATTCGACCAAAATCACCAATTTGCAAGGTTTTTTGAGAAAAATATTTTCGATTCTGGGGAATGGCTAAGCGAAAATGAAATCTAAGACCATGTCTAGAAGCAGCTCGGCGAGAAAGATCGATTGGCACTAAGTAGAATTCCCTAGGTCATGTAGTTTGGGCTACAGAAGAGTTTTAAAGTCCAAAAAACGGTCCCCTGGGCCCTCCAGGAAGGCCCAGTCAAAATCGAAATCCTAAACTAATGGTCTGATTGTAATTCTGTTTGCGCCATTCGATTCAGCTTGCCAAAGTGTACTTATGGTATAAATGTAAACAAAATCCGTTCATAAATAACTCGTCTATGGAGTTTTTAAACTTTAAAATAGGCCTAGGGGGCCTAAAAATAGGTCAAAATTAAAAAATATATATAACGTTGAATCCGCAACGGCGAGACGATTCCAAATATGTAATAATATTGACAAGTCAAAATTCGACCAAAATCACCGATTTGCCTGGGCTTAAATTGTTTTAACCCAAAGTTTTTGAGAAATATATTTTCGATTCTGGGCGAATGGCTGGGCGAAAATGAAATCTAAGACCATGTCTAGAAGCAGCTCGGCGAGAAAAATCGAATGGCACCAAGTAGAATTCTCTAGGACCTATAGTTTGGGCTTCAGAGGACTTTTAAGGTCCAAAAAACGGTCCCCTGGGCCCTCCAGGAAGGCCCAGTCA
This sequence comes from Paralithodes platypus, assembly GCA_032716605.1. NCBI lineage: Eukaryota > Metazoa > Arthropoda > Malacostraca > Decapoda > Lithodidae > Paralithodes > Paralithodes platypus. The sequence goes on from CM064487.1 coordinate 103,370,921, forward strand.
AAATCGAAATCCTAAACTAATGGGCCGATTTTAATTCTGTTTGCGCCATTCGACTCAGCTTGCCAAAGTGTATTTATGGTATAAATTTAAACAACATCCGTTCATAAATAACTCGTCTTTGGAGTTTTTAAACTTTAAAATAGGCCTAGGGGGCCTAAAAATAGGTCAAAATTAAAAAAAACAAATATACCGTTGAATCCGAAACGGCGAGACGAATCCAAATATGTAATAATATTGACAAGTCAAAATTCGACCAAAATCACCGATTTGCCTGGGCTTAAACCCAAGGTTTTTTGAGAAAAATATTTTCGATTCTGGGTGAATGACTGGGCGAAAATGAAATCTAAGATCATGTTTTTTTTTGTTTTTTTTTTCTATATTCCAACTACTCCCTCTCGGGCATAGGCTGAGAGCCTGTACACTCACGCGTACTAAAAGTTGCTCAGGGGTGGATCCTTCCTTCCCCTACTCCACCCTGGGCAGGTGGAAGGGGGGAGTCGGGTCCAAGTCTACACCACCTTCCACCCCCAAACTATCCCCAACTCCCCCACCTTCCTTCTCTAGCTTGCAGTTAGTGATTGGAGATGATTGTTCTCATGTATTGTAAATTATTGTTTAACTATCTTTGCATATGCTTACAATGGACGACATTGAAAATGTATTAGGAATGTATTAATACAATATACTGTATAATTGTATTCTCAAAATGAGTCTATACACAACGTGGGTTACACGAATCTTGGCTGTAGCTAGCGGTCTTGTGCCTCTCTCTCTCTCTCTCTCACTCTTTCTTAACATGCAGACTTCGAGGTCAGCTCATTCAAGCTTTTTAAATATGTAATGGGTTTGGCAATGTACAGTAGATCATAGCAAAATGTTTAGCCTCAATATGAATACAATACGAAACCATGGCTGGCAGTTAGAATTGAAAAGGTTCATCACTTGTATTTGTGGAAACTGTTTCCCATTTAAGATATGTTCTACCTGGAACAAACTTTCCTCAGAAGTTGTAAACATTTCCTCAGTTGAGCAGTTCAAGAAGACATATATTATGTTGCACACTCTGTAAGGAGTGTAGTGCACTGAACAATGTCTCACCTTCCACTTAGAATATTAACCCGAAATGGATCGCAAGGTCTTTGAGATACTAACTATTCCTTGTAACTCTCTCATAACACATACTTTCTACAACCAAGATTTATCAGATCTGAATGGGGTATATTTCCCTTCATTATTGTGTGTGATGAGTGTTGCCTGCATTCGATACACATAGAGAAGAGTTGATGGTAAAACTGTATATTAAACCTATGAATTATTTTGGGGTTTGTAGAGGTGAGAGGCTGGTATTACAGATAGAGACAAAGAAGGGGGAAGTGTGGAAGGCGAGCCCTGCTCCTCAAGGGCTCGATACTAAAACCTTACTAAAATGTTAACACCGACTTTAATAGTAAGTTGTATCGAGTTTTATTTTTTTGTTCAATGTGAGTGAGGGAGACAAAGGGCAGAACTGCCTGTAGCGAGTGCCTCCCCCATAGTTGAAAGAGTGACAGGGCCAAAATCAAGGTAAATTCGAGTCAAAATGGCTGGATGGAGTTTGAAGCAATTTAAGTCATAGGAGGAGGGAAAGACAGATTCTACATATAATTGATTGAAAACAAAGTGTATAGGCCACATAACATTAAATGCAGACCGTTTATAGTATGGCATTTAATAAATGGGAGAAACTGATTCAAATGATAAACGAAACAATCAATAACAGTCGCAACACTATTCCAGCCAATCTTTGCCTTTAGACCTTTCCTTCTATGTTAAAAAAAGTGTAAGCAATTTGAGAACCTAGTAGACCGTAGAGGGCAAGTTGATTTGTATGGCAATAATGGTGAACATAATATATTAGATAATGTACGAGATTAGATTTAATTACGGTAATATTATATATGAATTACATTAAGTCTTGAACGTGGAAAGTAGTGCAACGAGAGAGAAAGAGAGAGAGAGAGAGAGAGAGAGAGAGAGAGAGAGAGAGAGAGAGAGAGAGAGAGAGAGAGAGAGAGAGGCACAAGACCGCTAGCTACAGCCAAGATTCGTGTAACCCACGTTGTGTATAGAGACTCATTTTGAGAATACAATTATACAGTATATTGTATTAATACATTCCTAATACATTTTCAATGTCGGCCATTGTAAGCATATGCAAAGATAGTTAAACAATAATTTACAATACATGAGAACAATCATCTCCAATCACTAACTGCAAGCTAGAGAAGGAAGGTGGGGGAGTTGGGGATAGTTTGGGGGTGGAAGGTGGGGTAGACTTGGACCCGACTCCCCCCTTCCACCTGCCCAGGGTGGAGTAGGGGAAGGAAGGATCCACCCCTGAGCAACTTTTAGTACGCGTGAGTGTACATTCCACCTCTCAACACGGTGAAGCCCGTGAGGTCTTGTTCCAGTCTGGGGAGTGAGACATGTGAAGCATCCATCATGGCTCGAAGGAGCTCCATCTCTGAAGCGGCTGGTTGCTTCGCTCAAGTGCTTCACCGTCTCACCCTCCAGACTCAGACCTTCACTCTCAGAACGCCACCTATTGAGCAGTGAACTCACTAGGCATTGTCCCCCTGTAACATATTTTGAATTACATTCATTCCATCGCCATTCTTATGGTCTAGAAGCAGCTCGGCGAGAAAAATCGAATGGCACCAAGTAGAATTCCCTAGGACTTATAGTTTGGGCTACAGAGGACTTTTAAAGTCCAAACAACCGTCCCCTGGGCCCTCCAGGAAGGCCCAGTCAAAATCGAAATCCTAAACTAATTGTCCGAATTTAATTCTGTTTGCGCCATTCGACTCAGTTTGCCAAAGTGTACTTATGGTATAAATTTAAACAAAATCCGTTCATAAATAACTCGTCTATGGAGTTTTTAAACGTTAAAATAGGCCTAGGGGGCCTATAGATAGGTCAAAATTAACAAAAAATATATACCGTTGAATCCGCAACGGCGAGAAGAATCCAAATATGTAATAATATTGACAAGTCAAAATTCGAAACCTGCTCCACGGAGCCTACCTGCTTCCGCGGAGGGTCCGAGGTCCACGTAATTTTAGAGATTGAGTATGAAATTTGAATATTTAAGTTAATTACTCGGTTTTAATACATAAACAAGTGTATAAAATTACATATTATTTTATCTTCATGCATACAAAAAAAAAATCTTGGCTTTATTGATTTATTTTTATTTGTTTGCATTAACCTAACCAAAAAACCTAACCTAACCTAACCTAAATGTATTTGGGGGCTATTAGGTTAGGTTAGGTTAGGTTAGGCTTTATGGTTAGGTTAGGATAGGTTATTTGGTTAGGTTAATGCTAAAAAAAAAAAAAAAAAAAATATATATATATATATATATATATATTTTCCGGTGGATAAAAATTATATAGCAATGAAGCATAAAATGATAGGAACCCAAAACTACCATTATAAATGAGATCCAGCTGTGGTGCGGCTCTTAAATATTGACCAAAGTTCCTTTGCACTAATATGGGAGGAGTAGGCCTATGTATTTAAGATCATAATAAAGTCAATAAGTCATTGACCAAATCTTTTGTTTACATGGCGAAGACTCGGCAGACGACGTACGCTAAACGCTATTTTCACCATTATATATATTATTTATTAGTAATCTTTTCTACTTTAATGCATGAAAATAAAATAATTTGTAATTTTATACACTTGTTTATGTATTAAAACCGAGTAATTAACTTAAATATTCAAATTTCATACTCTATCTCTAAAATTACGTGGACCTCGGACCCTCCGCGGAGGCTAGGCTCCGTGGAGCAGGTGACCCCAATATACTGCCATACCTCACGACCAGTTCGTCTTGCCACCACTACGCCTCACTACCACTTCGCCTTGCGTCAATGACGCCTCAGCACCAGTTCATAAAATCGTCTAATAGTAGTCAGAACAAATTTAAAAGGACGGCACATATACTGAATGATTTATCCAGGCGAGGAACACACTCCAGAAAAACCTCCGATCAAAATTCACTAAGAAAATAAAAATACATTCAATAATTACCTCCTCCTAAGCAGCTACCAAGAATAGTCAGAACAAATTTAAAAGAACGGCACATAAACTGAATGATTTATCCAGGCGAGGAACACACTCCAGAAAAACCTCCGATCAAAATTCACTAAGAAAATAAAAATACATTCAATAATTACCTCCTCCTAAGCAGCTACCAAGAAGGTCCCCGCAGCCAGATCAGCACAGAGTAGCGAACGTCGTCTGCTGGTGGTTCATCATTGGTTCGTGCTGCTTCAATGATACACCGACTCTGAGTCTTCGAGACAATACGGAGCGCAGTTATTTCTGAAATGGAGCACTGGCGTTGTTAAACATTAATTATATTAAATATTTGTTAGCGTAGGCATTATGAATTATAAAGAGAGCCTTGTGATATTAATTAGTTGTGGAGTGAAGTGTAGGAATGTGGTTTAAATTCTCAAATTAACTAACTACTTTGAGGCTTCGGAGCAAGAGGCCATACAGTTACAAGTAGGGGAGCGGGGTGGGGGTGAGGGGGGGAGGGAATATACGAGATGGAGGAAAGGAAGAGAGAGGGGGTGGGGGGGTTGAGCGAGTGGAGAAGCCGTTAGTAGGGGGGAGGTTACGCTAGAGAAAACGGGTAGAAGGTAGGGTGGAAGAAGGGAGAGGAGGGAGGAGGTATTTTAGAGAGAGCGAGAGCTGAGGAGGGAGGGTAGAGATCCTATAGTTAAAAACACGCTCGTTCCGTTCTCAGACGTCGCTAGAAGGCCAGTAAATAAGAACATAAGAACATAAGAAATAAATAAGTGCCGAAAATTAATAGAATAATGCCAAAATATCTAAGGTATTGTTAAAAAAAAAAAAATCACGTCCATGAAATCGTGTCGCTAGTTGTAAATATTTGTCGGCACATCAAATACCTTTAGATTTAACGGACAGTAGCTTAATTAAGGGAGCTCAGACGGTATTGTGCAGCATAATTTACTGGTTCGGCTTAATGGTTTAAGGAGGGGGTTTAGTTTGCTTTCTAAACCTTCATCGAACTTTTAAAAAAACACCCACAAGACCCCCTTTGATATAAATGTGCACATTTTTCGGTAGAAAAATGTCCCGGCCGAAGGCCAATTCCTCTTCAAATACAGGCTCGCTATCGCTCCCCAGGAAAAAAAATCGACCCCTAAATGGCACAAAAGGTCTTAATATTGGCAAAGAAATGGGGCAAAAGGTCTGAATATCGCCAAACTAATAGGGTGAATGTCTTGAAATCTCATAACTAATAGGGCTAAACATGAGGGAGGAGGAGGACTCGAAAAACCAACAGCCTCCCCTTAAGAGGGGTAAGTGGTTATTTTATGGTTTATTTTATTGTATTTTATAGTTTCATCGCTAGACCTCCATCAATCTTTAAAAAAAACTCCCTAGACCCGCCTTCAAAATGCATTTTTTCGGTAGAAAAATATCCCAACCGAAGGCGGATTCCTCCTAGAATCACAGGCTCGCTATCGGTCGCCAGGAATAAATCAACACCTAAGTTGCACGAAAAGTGTATACATTGACACAGAAATGGGGCTAAAGTTCTCAAAATCGGCAAACTAATGGAACGAACGTCTTAAAATCTCAAAGCTAATGGGACTAAGTATAATGGAGAAAAAGCAACTACCTCCCCCTTAATTGGCAGGGATATATGGGGACGCATTCGTTAGGTTTTACTATGATCATGTTTAACACTATCTGGTCCGACATCCTGGGAATTGTAAGGATTTTTATTTTCATTATTATTGAGGATTTTGCCTGTTTTTGTAATTTTCGAACAATATAGCCAATTATAGTTGTTGTCCCCAAAGCTAACAAAACGGCGTTCACTAACTTCCTTCAAGCTAATGTATGCCCACCCTTATCCCCTTCAAGCTAATGTATGCCCACCCTTATCCCCTTCAAGCTAATGTATGCCCACCCTTATCCCCTTCAAGCTAATGTATGCCCACCCTTATCCCCTTCAAGCTAATGTATGCCCACCCTTATCCCCTTCAAGCTAATGTATGCCCACCCTTATCCCCTTCAAGCTAATGTATGCCCACCCTTATCCCCTTCAAGCTAATGTATGCCCACCCTTATCCCCTTCAAGCTAATGTATGCCCACCCTTATCCCCTTCAAGCTAATGTATGCCCACCCTTATCCCCTTCAAGCTATATTTAAGGGGAGATGGCGTATTTATTTGCTCCTTTATGTACCCCTTCAGGGATCACGGCGTCAGGCAATAGATAGATAGATGTATCTTTTTAATATATATATATTTTTTTAGTTTGGTCCCTGGACCTCCATCAATCTTAAAAACATTCCCCCTCCCCCAAGATCCTTTTTCAAGATTAATTTTTACATTTATCGATAGAAAAATGCCCAGGTCGAAGACCGGCTCCTATTAAATTACAGGCCTTCTATCGCTCGCCAGGAAAAATCGACACTCAAATGACACTGAAAATCTTAATATTGACCAAGAAATGAGGCGAAAGGTCTAAAATTCGCCAAACTAATGGGCCAAACGTCTTAAAATCTGAAAACTAATTGGGCTAAGAGTGTTTATGTAACCGTTTATGTGTTCTATACCCTGTGCCAAGTTAGTAGGCCAGAAATAGTGAACCCTAACCTCTATAACTCCAAAAGGGCTAGCGCAAATGGGCTGTAAATGTCCACACCTATTCCCTGGCTAACCCTTCCCAAATGGTAGAAATGTTAGCCCGATTACTGTAGTCGTTTGTGAGTTATAGAGGTTAAGGAGAGATTGGCCGTTTGTTTGGTCTATTAATTCATTTATTCATATATGTTTTTAGTTTCCTCCCTAGACCTCCATCAAGCTTAGAAAAGTAAAAAAATACCTAGACCCCCCTTCAAGATAAATTTGTAAATTTTACGATAGGAAAATGTCCTGGCCGAAGGCCGATTCCTCTTAAAATTGCAGGCACGCTATCGCTCGCCAGGAAATAAACGACACCTAAATGGCACGAAAGGTCTTAAAATTGACAACGAAATGGGACACAAGGTGGTAAAATCGCCAAACTAATGGGCCGAACGTCTTATAATCTCAAAACTAGTGGGGCTAAACATTAGGAAGAAGGGGGTCCAGAAAAATGGTCTGCTTCCCCTTAATGTTCATGAGTTGTGGCCTACTTATTTGGAACAGGTTATACTATGAAGAGATTAACAGAAGATTACTGTAATAAACTGTATATATACACTTTGTGTTGCAGTTAAGGGGAGGCATGTCTTTTTTCCATAGACCCCCTTCTCCCGCATGCTTAGCCCCACTAGTTTTGAACATTTAAGATATTCGCCCAATTAGTTTGTCGATTTTAAAACCTTTCGCCCCATTTCTTTAAAAATATTTAGACCTTTCGTGCCATTTAGGTTTCAATTTGTGTTCCTGGTGAGCGATTACGTGCTTGTAATTTTAGAGAAATCGGCCTTCGGCCGGGACACTGTTCTACCGAAAATGTACAAATAAATCTAGAAGCGGGATCCTGAGGATGATCGTTTTAAGTTTGATGGAGGTCTAGAGAGGAAACTAAAATAATAATAAGGAACTAAATAAAGAAACAAATTCAATAACATCTGTCCCCTTAAAAGGCTTAAATGTTCACATTTATACAGTGTTACCAGCTCAGTGCCAAGAGCAGTAATAATAGAGGGGGATTAGTAGTGTATTAGTGTTAAATCGCGCGCACATACACACACACACACACACACACACACACACAGAAGCACATACCACAACACAGCAAAAGGAATACTTCACACGCACACACTAGGGGTTGCTGGACGTGCTGTTGCTTGATTTCCTTTGTACTCCTTTGTACACACACACAATCACACGCTCATACAGAAACGCACACCACAACACAGAATAAAGAATACTTCACTCGCACACACTCTACACACACACTCACTTTTTCACTCACGCGCTCTTTCTCTCACTCTCTCTCTCTCTCCACACACACACAAAACTAGTCTCCCGTGGCGGGGGGTAAATATCCCTACCTTATACTCTGCACGCCACAATCTCATCCATTGAACGGTATGGCGTGTAAGTCATATTGGATCGACCATTGCCGTTCAAGCGCAGGGTAGTTCTAAAAATAAAGGCGGTATCACACGAGCTCTTTCTCCGTCAATTGTTACGGGTACTTGTAGTTTGGCAGCTTCAAAATGTTAGTTCCACAAGAATTAAGGGGAGACTGGCCGTTTGTTTGGTCTATTAATTCTTCATATATTTTGTTTAGTTTCCTCTCTAGACCTCCATCAAGCTTAGAAAAACACCCCCTAGACCCCCCTTCGAGATGAATTTGTATATGTTTCGGTAGAAAAATGTCCCGGCCGAAGGCCGGTTCCTCTTTAAATTGCAGGCTCGCTATTGCTCGCCAGGAAAAAATCGACACCTAAATGTCACGAAAGGTCTTAAAGCTGACAACGAAATGGGGCGAAAGGTGTTACAATCGCCAAACTAATGGGCCGAACGTCTTATAATCTCAAAACTAGTGGGGCTAATCATTAGGGAGAAGGGGGTCCAGAAAAACGGTCTGCCTCCCCTTAAACTACCTAACATAATTTACCTTCGATCTAGTTTCCGATGCCAATGTGATAGAGCCTCAACGTAGTACGAGAAAAACACGTGTTCATCGAATATTGCCGGAAAATGCGCTCGTTTAAGGGGAGATTTCCACTTGAGGGAGCTTTTCCTTTACCCCTTTCACCCTCATGTTTAGCCCCATTGCTTTTGAGATTTTAAGACGTTCGCCCCATTAGTTTGGCGATTTTAAGAACTTTCACCCCATTTATGTCACTTTTAAGACCTTTCGTCCCATTTAGGTGTCGATTTTTTCCGGGCGAGCGATAGCGAGCCTGTAATTTAAGAGGAACCGGCCTTTGGCCGGCACATTGTTCTACCGAAAAATGTACAAATTTATCTTGAAAGGGGTCATGGGGGTGTAATTTCAAGCTTGATGAAAGTCTAGGAAACACACTATAAACCTCCCTTAACACCACCTTTACTCACACCCTCACTGACACGCATGGTATAGCAAAAATAGGGCAGGCTTTTGTCATGCTTTCACAATAGGCGTGGTCAAGATGCGGGTATTGCTTTCAAGTCACGTGATATATAAATATATACACCATATGAGGAGCAGCATTTTATTGACAACATTTCGTGTAGAGTAGGGAGGAAACTAAATAAACTAAAACATGAATATATTGACAACATTTCGTGTAGAGTACGGAGGAAACTAAATAAACTAAAACATGAATATATTGACAACATTTCGTGTAGAGTACGGAGGAAACTAAATAAACTAAAACATGAATATATTGACAACATTTCGTGTAGAGTAGGGAGGAAACTAAATAAACTAAAACATGAATATATTGACCTTATATAATAACCCAACACAATCCCATCCCTACTTTGTGCAACTCTTCAACCCAAGAGTGAAACGATATTCTCAATCTTTGATCAATTCAACAACTGAGCTCAGGAACTCTCTCCCTGAATCCACCTTTCCCTCACCCTATGCCTTATATTGTTTCAAACTTCGTGTGTCCAGGCATTTTGCCTCGAACATTCCTTGATTTAGGCCCTGTCACTCTTTCAACTCTGGGGGAGGCACTCGTCACAGGTAGTTTTGCCTTTTGTCTCCCTCATCCACATAGAAAAAAGAATAAAAAGTGTTCGTTTTTACAGCATGGTTACTGAAAACTGCTAAGGTGAGTCATAATCCTTAACCTGACAAGCGCTAAATAGACCTAGGGGCTAGGGTAGTTATTTGTGCATTTCTAGCCTTGGATTCTGACAGAATTAGTTATATTTACAATATAGAGCATTATTTGTTTTCGGTATGCTTTTATTAAGGTGGGGAAGGAGGGGAGGGGGGTGGGTGAGATTTACATGGATGAGTACTGGAGGGGAATTATCTCACCTAGAGACAAATTCCTTTGTTTTGATAGGCCCTTTTTTTTTATGGAAGGCTTTTTTTATGGTCCTGCTTCCGTGAGGCCTATCGCGTTCCCTATAGGAAGCCTTCCGTGAGGCCTATCGCGCTTGCCGGGTTAATGAAGTATATAAGTACCCCGATAGATGCAGATTTATGGATTAAGAATTTAAATGAGGTATGTAGAGACTTACAAGGTGTACTGCCTTGATAGCCTAATGCTTAGTGCGCGGAATTTCGGTGTGAGTATCCTAGGTTCGAGTCCTTGGAGTACCACATGTATTTTTACTTTCATTGATTCATTAGTTAGGTTTATCTGTAAATTAATTGGTGGGTTGGTGAAAACAAATATGAATACAAGCTGATAATGAAGTGTACAGTGGCGCAAAGAAGTCATGTATCAGCTGTCATTACGTTTGGCTCGCTCTGTGCTCTATTAATATCTGTCAGATGTTGAATAGGGTGAGTAAGTGTAGGAACATGTTTGTATGATATATACAACAAGAAGAAATCATGTGTAAATATTGCTGATACCAATTATTGATAAAACATAATTGGTGCCGAGACATCACTTATTAGCGCGACTGTACAAGTAATGGTGTGCTATTCCCTGTTCCAAATAGGTAGGCTAAAAATCGTAACCCTTAACCACTGTAACTTAATAAGGGCTATAACAAATGGGCTGTATATTTCCACACTTATTTCCTGGCTGACTCTTCCCAAATGATAGATATATTAGCTCTATTGCTTTCGTTGTTTCTGAGGTAACTGTTCAACCGTTTTGGCGTACACACTTGAAATTGGGTATAGGGGGTAAAATCGTGTAAGTAGAAACAAAATGGCGGCGATTAAGTCAAGCTAACCCTACCCTTTTATACAGGTACCCCAGTCCCTACTACAAACTAGGGCACATTACGACCCTATTCCACGAGACAACGGGATTTTCTTCGGACACAAATTTGGGCTAAGTTGGGGCATGAGCTGTATAATTATCTGTGGGGAAGTTGTGATGAATAAAGCAGGTATCACACGAGCGCTTTTTCCCTCAACATTTATCCTCGACACTGGTCTGGCGGCTTATGAGGTCAACATTTAACATATTTCTGTCACCTGAATTCATCTGTCATCAGTCTAGTTTCCGATACCAGTGCAAAATAATCTAGTAATGTTGCCAGAAAAATTTTGATCATCGAATGTTGACTATAATAGCTCTCGTGTGATATTGGCTTATCGGTTGGGCGTATTCATGTGTTCATTCATATATTCTTATATTATTTGTTTAGTTTCCTCTCTAGACCTTTATCAAGCTTAAAAAGAACACCCCCTAAGACCCTCCTTCAAGGCAAATTTGTAAATTTTTCGATAGAAAAATGTTCAGGCCGAAGGCCGGTTCTTCTTACATTACTGGCTCGCTATCGCTCGCCAGGAAGCAATCGATAGTTATATGACACGAACAGTCTTAATATTGACAAATAAATAGGGCGAAATATCTTAAAATCGCCAAACTAATAGTCTTTGTGATACAATGTAAACTAATGTACAGCTCTAACCCAGATACTTATCACTTTCAAGATATGAGGACGCATTTTGACAGTATATTCTGGCTATCGTTAGGCGATTTATACAACGTAGGACATACCTGAGGGAATTAATGGGGTAAATACTAGCTCAATTTACTCTCCGACCTGAATAACATAACCTGAATATCCGTCTAATTATAGACAGAAAATAGAAGAAATGTGTCCTCGTATCTTGAAAAATATAAGTATCTGGTTTATAGTTGTACATTAGTTTACATTGTATCACCGGGACTATTTCTGTTCTTAGGAGGCTTCGTGAGGAGTTAATTATAATGTTTTTTACACCAACCAACTTCACATCTAAACTCAATTAATGAAATCAACAAATACATGTGGCACTCCGAAGACTCGAACCCAGGATACTCACATCGAAATTCAACGCACTGTGCCGTACGCTATCAAGACAGTTGAAGAATTTTCCCCGTAATGAAAGGGAATTCACTGATAGGAAGCATGCTACTGTAGCTTCTCATACGTAAGTTTAACCCTTTCAAGCTACGATGGTACATTTGTTCTGTTTTCTTGCTATATTTGATTCAAGTCACAGAGTAAATTGAGCTAGTATTTATCCCATTAATTCCCACAGATCCTTCCTACGTTGTATAAAATCGCCCAACGATAGCCAGAATATACAGTCAAAATGCGTCATAATCCTCAAGGGGTTAACTCCACATCACAGATCCTCCTAAGAACAAAAATAGGCTTGGTGATACAATGTTAAAGTAATGGATTATTTTATTTTTTTACACCAACCAACTTCACATCTAAACTCAATTAATGAAATCAACAGTGGATACCAGTTGAAGTATTTTCCCCGTAATGAAAGTGAATTCACTGATAGGAAGCATGCTACTGTAGCTTCTTTACGTAATGTTCTGACCAGCGAAATAACTAAAGAGAAGCTTCGACTTTGTGATACAAACGGTATTATTCTATTCAGTACCAGGGACGTCATATTTATCAGATTCTGGCAACTGGTCGACGATTTTATTCAACTTAGGAAGGAACTCTATCAATAATAAGACTTCAATATATCTCAACCAACCCTTTTAACTACCACAAAACCTGCCTGAGCTGCATAATATCGTCAAAATATAGCTAGAATAATATATAACACACGTCGTTGGTACTGGAAGGGTTGCTGGAGGGCTGGGGGTGCGGCCGAGTTTGTAATTTTCCCTCGCGTCTGTAACTTTGTGGCGGCTGATTTGTCTCCTTCAGGCAGAGAATGACTCGCCTCACGCACCTGCTCCCTCGGGTTGAATATGGCAGGATAGAGGGCCACCCATCTACGCGGAAAGTTCCATTATGTCGGACACACGCACGTCCAGGTGTCTAAATGAGGGATCCCACACCAATTATCTAGCGACAATCACCATTTGTCCGACCTTTGCGCTAGATTGCAAGGGCTATAGTCTATTCGCTTTAAGTAGGCGAAAAATCATGACCTTTATCCTCTGTAACTCAAAAAGGGCTAGAGAAAATGGGATGAAAATGTTCACACCTATTCCCTCTCTGACCCTTCCCAAATGGTAGAAATATTAGCTCGATTACTCTAGTAGTTTTTGAGTTACAGAGGTTAGAGGTCATCATTTATCGCCTACTTACAGCGAATAGGCTATAGTATACACGGAATGACCTTCTTAACCCCTTGTGGATTATGGCGTATTTTGCCAGTTTATGCTGGCTATCTTTAGCCGATCTACGAGTATTAAAAGGGTAATTACTAGCTCAGTTAACCCTCTGACTTCCATATACCCTTCCTAATCTGAAGAAAATGGTCTACTAATAACAAACCTCCCCTAAAGGGTGTACAGTTAAGGGGAGACTGACCGTTTGTTTGGTCTATTAATTAATGTATTCATATATTTTTTTAGTTTCCTCCCTAGACCTCCATCAAGCTTAGAAAAACACCCACTAGACCCCCCTTCAAGATAAATTTGTAAATTTTTCGGTAGAAACATTTCCCGGCCGAAGGCCGGTTCCTCTTAAAATTGCAGGCTCGCTATCGCTCGCCAGAAAAAGATCGACACCTAAATGGCACGAACGGTCTTAAAATCGACAACGAAATGGGGCGGAAGGTGTCAAAATCGCCAAAGTAATGGGCCGAACGTCTTATAATCTCAAAACTAGTGGGGCTAAACATTAGGGAGAAGGTGGTCCAGAAAAACGGTTCCTCCCCTTAAGGGTGTATACAGGCGTGGTTTATACAGTAAAGGTGTAAGGGTAGGGGGGTTGGGGGGGGGGGGGTACTGCGTGGAGCTTGGTCTAAACCTGAGGAACCCTGAATTACTTTTATTATAATGTAAAACTTGCAAAATAAACAAACCAAAACGTATACGAACACAGTAAAAAGACAAAATAACTAATCAAAATCACTATGTGGAAACAACGCTTAAGTAAAATAATAATTATAATTATAATACTAATAATTATATGGTTGAAATAAGCTGTTGTAGATATTACACAATGAATTATAGACCTAATAGCAACAGAGATCAGCCAACCTCCGCCATCTTGGTACCACTGGTGATATTTTCCTCTCTTTACACTCAAATATCTCCATTCATATGAAAAATTACAATGTAAAACTTGCAAACTAAACAAACCAAAACTGGGACGATACAAGATAGAGGTAAAACTAACTTATCAACATCGCTATGTGGAAACAACGCTTACTAAAATAAAATGTATGAAATAAAAGAACACAATCCACCACATAGGGTGTCGGGTGAGCAAGTTAATTTGGTTATGTTTGGGAATACTGGTGCAGGATATACAGTATAGTTTGATCTTTGGATGTATATTGTACACGATTACAGAAATAATATAGCCTTGTTCATTGATAATTGCCATCCAAATAATTAAAATGGTCACTACAACAATTTCATAAAGCCTAAGAAATTATTGTAATCCACTATGATACTAGTGTTTTCTTACAAGTGTGTATCTGTTATTTTTAGATTTGCCTGATAATGGAGTAAGTGTGTTTCAGAAACGTTGCAAGTAATATAGACAAGATGAACGTGCTCTTCTATCACGCCCTGGTGTTTCTCTTCATTATTCGCCTACCCTTTCCACGGACAAGCTCAATAGCTGATATATATATATATATATACCACATTTTATAAGTCCATATGATTATTAGTATATGTACGCAATACAAGAGGACTGCTACTTTAAGTAATTAACCACTACACCACACGTTTGCCTGTTGATCAAAGTGTCCAGGGTTCAATCTTGGGTGGGTTGCGTTAGAATTTTAACAAGAGGCATTGCTTAATTTAAGGATTATTTTAAGTAATACACCATATATTATGGTTATAGTGAGAGATGTAGTGTAGGTGTAAAATAACAAATAGGCATGTAGGGAAGAAGGGGTCTGCCTCGAATGTAGGGAAGAAGGGGTCTGCCTCGAATGTAGGGAAGAAGGGGTCTGCCTCGAATGCGCCAACATACCTTCTGCACATTTCCATTTTTCTTATGGTCATATGTTCTTTATATATATATATATATATATATATATATATATATATATATATATATAGTACCCGTACAGAATCCTTGTGAGGGGTGATCAGTAGCTACATTGGTAGAGCGCTCGGTTTCTAACCAGGAAGACCGAGTTCGATTCTCGGCTGGTGGAGATGTTTGGGCAATCTCCTCACACCCTTTACCTCGGTTTCGCCTGACAGTAAAATAGGTTACGCGGTAGGGTGAAAAGGGGTCTTAGGATCCTCCGACCTTTCAAAAAAAAGAAAAAAAGTGAGGTATGTGTGTTAAGACGGTATCACACGAGCACTTTTTCCCTCAATATTTATCCTCAACACTGGTCTGGCAGCTTATGAGTTCAACATTTATAATATATCTGTAACCTAAATTCATCTACCATCAGTCTAGTTTCCGATACCAGTGCAAAATATCTCAGAAATGTTGCCAGAAAAAAAGTTGAAGATCGAATGTGGACTATATAAGCTCTCGTGTGATACCAGCTTTAGTCTGGGGACACACTAAAATATCTAGCTCGAAGCTGGCATAATCAAGCATAATCCTCAATAAAAATTAAAGAGTACGAAACATTTTAACCCCCAAATACGCCGGGCCAGATAGTACTGTTAACGATTCGGTGTAACTTTCCCAATAGATACCCTTCCCTAGAGTGCCAATTCGGTGTAACTTTCCCAATAGATACCCTTCCCTAGAGTCCCCATTCGGTGTAAACTTTCCCCATAGATACCCTTCCCTAGAGTGCCAATTCGGTGTAACTTTCCCAATAGATACCCTTCCCTAGAGTGCCAATTCGGTGTAACTTTCCCAATAGATACCCTTCCCTAGAGTGCCAATTCGGTGTAACTTTCCCAATAGATACCCTTCCCTAGAGTGCCAATTCGGTGTAACTTTCCCAATAGATACCCTTCCCTAGAGTGCCAATTCGGTGTAACTCTACTAATATATGATCTACCCTAGAGAGACAATTCGGAGTAACGTTCCCATTAGATGACCTTTCCCTGAGACTCCAATTCGGCGTAACTCTCCCAACAGACGAGACTTTAACCAGAGTGACAATTCGGTGCTACTCTCCCAATAGACGTGAACTTTCCCCAGAGAGTCCAATTCGGGGTAATTCTCCCAATAGACGAGACCTTCCCCCAGACAATCAATTCGGTGTAACTCTCCCAATAGACGAGACTTTCCCCAGAGTGACAATTCAGTGTAACTCTCCCAATAGATGTGACGTTTCCCCAGAGAATCCAATTCGGTTTAATTCTCCCAATAGACAAGACCTGTTCCCCAGAGAGTCCAATTCGGCGTAATTTTCCCAACAGACGAGACCTTTCCCCAGAGTGACAATTCCCTCGCCGGTCACGCTCGACCCCAATTTGTCTTTTGCTTAACTCCTACCAGCGCTATCGACGGGCTGTTCCAGGAAACGCTATGCAGAGAATGTTGCGCCGCCCGGGGGAAGGATGTGGATCTGTCAAGAAACTGTGGGGCGGCGGGGAAGGTGGGTTGTTGGGTGGCTATTGTTTAACACTATCTGGTCCGACCTTCTGTGAGTTATTTCGATAATATGTTTAACGTGTTATTGAGGATATTTCTTCCTTTACCATATTCGATCAATGTCTTCTAGTTTTTTCCCTAGGCTATTAGAAATGCCTGCCCAGCCTTGTTTCAAACTACATAATGCCCACCCAGGGCCCATTAAAGCTAAATGTTTACATTTGTTTATAGAAAACTGTCCCATGCACAGAAAGATTACTTCCAAGTTATCAGCTCGCTATCGCTCACCTAGAAGATAATCAACAGATACCCCCCCCCCCCCCCTCTCACCTCAGATAAAATAGGGTTAGGAGCTATCTTGAATTATTTTTGTCAATGGGATCGTATGTGATAAATTTATTTATTGTTGCGAAAAAAAAAAAAATACCTTGCAACTTATCTACCACTATCTAGGTTAGTCATAATTAAGATTTGCGCACGTCAGTAAATAAATCCGTGACCTTCAATCTAATATTCATGCATTTATTATTGGTATTCCATGTCGTCGTCTTCATACATTGGCGCACTATTATACAGTTGCCGACGTTCATGAGAAGAAAATAAAAGAAGACAGTTGTATTTGTAATTCACAAATATTACGCCTCTCTCTCTCTCTCATCCCCTCCCCGCCGACTCTCTCACCCCCCTCTCTCGTCCCTCTCTCTCATCTCCTCGTCTCCACCTCTCTCGTCTCTTCCCTCTCTCTCTCTCTCTCTCTCTCTCTCTCTCTCTCTGTACTGCGGCTGTAAAGAAAATAAAAATGTCTGGGTAAAACCTTGTCTTTGACCGGCTCACATAACGTGTTTTTTGTCTTCTCTTAATCTAGCTGCAGGGTTTGTGCTTGTTTGTGTGCGTTGGTGTATGTGTGTGTGTGTGTGTGTGTGTGTGTGTGTGTGTGTGTGTGTGTGTGTGTGTGTGTGTGTGTGTGCGTGGGTGGGTGTGTGTGTCTGTGTGTACATTCATATTTGTACTGGTGTGTGTGTGTGTGTTTATACATTTGTGTGCTTGTTTGAGTGTAGGTGTGTGAGTGTTTGTTCGTATGTGTGTTTATACCTGTGTGTGCTTGTGTGAATCTATGCGTCTGTTCTTGTGTATGTGTGTGGATGTATGTGTGTGAGTGTGTGTGTTTGTGTGTATAATCCCGTTATAAGAATGGTAATAGTACTGCACATATCAATATACATTACAAAAAAACCGACTGTACATAAACGTTAAGGTGGGATGGTTCACTTTTTGGGCGATTGTTGCATGTATTCATGATTTTTTTAGTTTCTTCCCTAGACCTCCATCAAATTAAAAACAAAAAACAAACATCCATTAGATCCCCCTTCTAGATTAATTTGTACATTTTTCGGTAGAAAAATATCCCGGCCGAAAGCCGATTCTTCCAACATAACAGGCTCACTATCGTTCGCCAGGGAAGAAATCGACACCTAAATAGCACGAAATGTCTAAATATTGACGAAGAAATGGGGCGAAATGTCTTAAAATTGACAAACTAATGGGGCAAACATCTTAACATCTGAAAACTAATGGGGATAAACATGAGGGAGAAGGGGGCCCAGAAAAGCGGGCCATCTCTCCTTAATAAAGACAATAGACATGCATAAACAAGGTCTGAACACTATCTGGTCCGACGTGTTGTGGGTTTGTATGCTACTTTGTGAATAATATATTATTTTTGTTAAGGATCTTGCTGGCTTTTGCTAATTTCTAGCAATGTATTTTAGTTTGTCACCTAGGCTAACAAGAACGGTCTAACAGTAAGGTCTGTGTGGTCACAGTGTAGTTCTTTCAATGTAATTCTATGTAAATATTGATAAACATATCCAAATTATATATATGATGTCTACAGTATACTTGTACAATCTCCAAGAAAGAAAACAACATACATATATATATGTAGTGAAACTCTCTAGGAAAATTGAAACAATGGAGCACCAAGCTTACCCAAGTCTTACCATGAAGATGTCTTGAGAGAATAGACGAAAGCTTGGTGTTTCATTGTTTCAATTTTCCTAGCGAGTTTTACTACATAATTTGATCACACGTATTTGTGATTTAACCTCCACCCATATATATATATATATATATATATACAGTATATATATGAACACATTAAAATTGGAATGACAGTAAAACATCTATAGCAACGTTCAAGCACAACATGCATCATTCTTATTTCGTATATTGTTGCACACATCCAAAATATATATACCTACTTACCTTTACAATCTCCGGGGCACTTGGGAGAGCACTCAATCTAGTTTCTGAGTGGAATTCTATAATGCACTTTTGTTCTCCAATATCGAAGAGGTACTTTAGCTGCTCACGTCTATTCTCTCTCTCTCTCTCTCTCTCTCTCTCTCTCTCTCTCTCTCTCTCTCTCTCTCTCTCTCTCTCTCTCTGAATGTATGTGTACAAATAAGTATTTATTGTGCTTAACCCCTTCAGTACGATGACATACTTTTCATCGTATGCTAGTTACAACATTTTTGGGTAGTAAAATATACCTTCAGGATTCAGATGGGTAAATACTGTCTCATTAAACCCTCTGAATACCATAGATCCTTCTTTTGTTTTTTCTTTTTTTCTTCTATATTCCAACTTACTTCCTCTCGGGCATAGGCTGAGAGCCTTAACATTTACCGCTTTACAATGAACAGTGAAGCCCGTGAGGTCTTGTTCCAGTCTAGGGAGTGATACATGTGAAGCACGTAGAGTACAACGAGCACCTGCCATCTTGCCTTCACATGAGGCACGGTGCTCACTCATGGCCCGAAACGACCCCATCTCTGAAGCCACCTTGTTCCCGTGCTTCACTGTCTCACCCCCTACACTCGGACTCTCACACCTACACACACACAACGCCACCTGTTGAGCAGATAACTCACCAGGCATTGCACCCATATAGCATATTTTGAATATGGGAATATTCATACAGTGCTATTTAATCAGGGAACAATGAGGGTATTTTATTGACGTTTCGGTGGGCTTGTGGTAATGCACTGATACCAGGTACAGCATAAATTCCATCCCAATAATAGCTCTCCCATGATACAGGCATCGGGATTTGAACCCGGGACCTTTGGATTACCAGGCCAGTGGCAAGACCACTCCACCACACCTCATAAGGGGAGATGGTTAACTTTTTGGTCGAATTGTGCGTGTATTCATTATGTTTCTAATTTCTTCCCTAGACCTCCATCAAATTAAAAAAAAAAAAAAAAAAAGACATCCATTAGATCCCCCTTTTAGATTAATTTGTAAATTTTTCGGTAGAAAAAATTCCCGGCCGAAGGCCGGTTCTTCCATTACAGGCTCACTATCGTTCGCCAGGGGAAAAAATCGACACCTAAATAGCAGGAAAGGTCTAAATATTGACACAGAAATGGGGCGAAAGGTCTTAAAATCAACTAACTAATGGGGCAAACATCTTAACATCTGAAATCTAATGGGCCTAAACATGAGGGAGAAAACCGGCCCATCCCCCCTTAAATCTATATTGTGTCTTGTGCTTGCTTTCGCCATTTTCGAACAATGTACAGTATGCTATTTTATATCCTAGGCTGACAACACCGCCTTCCCAGACTGTCCTCAAATTAAAATATGTCTACTGTTTATGTCTACCATGTGTGCTCCAATATGTCTACTGTTTATGTCTACCATGTGTGCTCCAATTAAAATATGTCTACTGTTTATGTCTACCATGTGTGCTCTAATATGTCTACTGTTTATGTCTACCATGTGTGCTCCAATTAAAATATGTCTACTGTTTATGTCTACCATGTGTGCTCCAATTAAGTACTTTCGATGGCAAATTGTCGCAGCCGAAGATTGTTTTTTGTCTTCCAAACTTACAGGTTCGCTATCGCTCACCCATAAAACAAATCAACTCCTGAATGGGATAAAGCGTGTTAATATCGCCAAACTACTAGTGTTAAATGTCTTAAAATGTCCAAACTAACGGAACGAAACAGGGGAGCTAAAAAAAAGACCTTCCTCGGAACAAATGAGGTTAAAGCTATCCGACACAAGTAAGGCACGGATAGTATGCCCACCGCTCGACAACCACTTATGAGGAGGTATATTCTGTATATATATTTATATATATATATTTGCATTAATTATTCATTTATTTATTCATTCATATATTATTTTTAGATTCATCCCAAGATCTCCATCAAAATATTACAAATACCCCCAAGATAAATTTTTAAATTTTTCGGTAAAACACTCCGGTTATACTAAACTATTGGCTAGCTGTAGCTCGCCAGAGAAAAATCGACACTTAAAAGGCACAAAAGGTTATACAATCGCCAAACTAATGGGGCTAAATATGAGGGACAAGGGAGTCCAGCAAAACGAAACCTATCTTTAAGCTGTAAACATGTGGACATATATTGTAACAGAAATGGTACACATAAACCGTGTTCAACGGTGTATCTATTCATATCAGAACACATAGTAAAAGCGATCACTCTATATGCATTCAATTTCTGTTACAATCAAGTGCGGTTCAATTTTACTGTGTGCGTTTGTTTGACCTCCTTCCCTACGCCCTTAAAAAAACAAAAAACAAAAAACGGATATCAGTGTTCCAACTCCAATTTAGGTACTCCTGCAGTTAAAACATAGCAAAATACGCGGATATATATATATATATATATATATATATATATATATATATATATATATATATATATATATATATATATATATATATATACACATATATATATATATATATATATATATATATATATATATACCGGTATATATATATATATATATAGCTTGCAGCAATTGACCACTGGCAAGGTTCTGGTTATAATTTAAGGATGTTTGAGCTATAAATATCGATGGATAGCAGAATTACCAGCTAAAATAGTCGATATAACCAGCTATAATACGGCTATAGTGGATTTATAAATGCACAAACCCATCACAAACGTTTTACATTTTTGGTATTTCAACTAAATGTCGATATCTACAGCTCCAAATTCTTTATAATCCGGAACTCGCCAGTGGTCATTTACATAGTTGATTCAGGGTACACAGTTGAAGTACAGTAATGCTAATAAGTCATGTCTCTGCTACCATTGTGTTTGGCTCACTCTATGCTATATTAATGTCTGTCAGATGTTGAATAGGGTGAGTAAGTTTAGGAACATGTTTGCATCTCACTCAAAACTAATAAATCAAGTTTAGATATGGCTGATACCAATTATTGATCAACACATAATTGGTGCCCAGACATCACTTAATAGCCCAACTGTACAGTCGGCCTAATAAGTGATGTCTCGGCACCATGTATAGTTTGATCCATAATTGGTATCAGCAATATTTACACATGATTTCTTCTTTTTGAGTGAGATATACAAACATGTTAAAAAAAGCTGTATTAAATCAGGTATTAGACTAAATACTGATAACGAAAGTGTTTGGGTTGAGGTTAGCGAAGGTAGTGAGACCATAATTATTGGAGTTATTTATAGACCACCAAATATGAGTAGAAACGAAGGTACAGCTTTATGGCAGGAAGTGAAAATAGCATCAAGGTTTAGCAATGTGTGTATTATAGGGGATTTTAATTTTCCGAATATTGATTGGCAGCATCAAATCGGCGACTCAGATTCAAAAGAGTTTATTGAGGCGGTACAGGATAGTTTTTTATTTCAATTCATAGACTCGCCTACTAGAGGTAATAATATCCTCGATTTAGTTCTCAGTAATAATGAACAAATGATAAATAATGTAGAGATAGGAGACCAACTAGGAAATAGTGATCATAAATCAATTTATTTTAACATACAATGGACAGGAAAGGCTAAAGAGAATACGACACTTATCCCAGATTTCAGAAAAGCCAATTATGGTGGATTAAGACGAGCCTTAAGAGTCGATCCTATGGTTAAACTATTAAGTGGACCCAGGTGCGCTAATGACATACTCTCTCTCAGATACCTGTCTTAACTCAGGATAATTTGACAGCTACATATAATAATTTTATTTCTTCACTCCACAATGCCCAAAATAAATATATCCCCAAAAGAAAATTTAGATCAACACAGAACCAACCCAAATGGATGAATAATAGACTATTAGACCTTCTAGGAAAAAAGAGAGGAATATATCGAAAAATAAAGAAAGGCGAAATTCACCTACTTGCTTACTATCAGAATCTATCAAGAGAGGTTAAAAAATGTATAAGGACAGACAAAAGAAATTATGAAATCAGGATAGCCAATGACTCAAAAAATAACCCTAAGGCTTTTTACCAGCTATATAAATCTAAAGTTAGAGATAAAATAGGCCCCCTTAAAACTTCGATAGGAGAAATGACAGAAAATGATTTAGAAATGTGCAGTACATTAAATAGTCAGTTTCTATCCGTTTTCACTAATGAAAATTTGGCACAGATTCCAGAAGTCCGTAAGGTATATAGAGATAGTATAGAAAATAGGTTAAGTACGGTTACTATAAGTAGAAATGATGTGCTTAAGGAAATTGACAGACTGAAACCTCAGAAATCGCCTGGTCCCGATGAGGTATATGCCAGAGTATTAAAAGAATGCAGAGATGAGTTAAGTTACCCATTAACATTTCTTTTTAACAATTCATTAGAAACAGGTATAGTTCCAGAAGCTTGGAAACTTGCAATGGTAGTTCCGATTTTCAAAAAAGGTGATAAATCAATAGCATCCAATTACCGTCCCATTAGTCTCACTTCAATCATAGGAAAGCTACTAGAGTCAATTATTGCTAGGAAAATGAGAAACCACTTAGAAACATTTAACTTAATCAATTCTTCTCAGCATGGATTCACACAGGGACGTTCTTGCCTTACTAATTTGCTTAGTTTTTTCTCAGAGGTATATGAAGCAGTAGATAATGACAAGGCATACGATATTATATATTTAGATTTCAGTAAAGCTTTCGACAGAGTCCCTCATGAGAGATTGATGAGAAAGGTTGAGGCACATGGAATAGGTGGGGCGTTGTTGGGATGGATTAGGTCATGGCTAATTGGTAGGAAACAGAGAGTCAGCATAAATGGTACCAAGTCAGAGTGGGGAGCAGTCAAAAGTGGTGTCCCCCAGGGATCGGTATTAGGTCCCCTGTTTGTTTCTTATATACATAAATGACCTAGATTTAGGTATAACTAGTAGGATAAGTAAATTCGCAGAACGATACTAAAATGGGGAGATCAATTGATTCAGATAGCGATATAGAGTGCCTCCAAAGGGATCTAGATACCTTACATGAATGGTCAGTAAATTGGCAGATGAAGTTTAACATTGACAAATGCAAGGTATTAAAGATAGGGAAGATGCAAACAAATGTTAAATATAAACTAGCTAATTTAGAACTAGAAAATTCAGACTGCGAGAAAGATCTAGGTGTGTTTGTTAGCAATGATTTGAAGCCTAGAAAAACAGTGTATAGGCGTTCGTAATAAGGCAAACAGGATTCTTGGGTTCATCTCTAGGAGTGTGAGTAACAGAACTGCTGATGTTATCTTAAAACTTTACTTGTCATTAGTGAGACCCCATATGGATTATGCTGTCCAATTTTGGTGTCCTTATTACAGAATGGACATAGATTCATTGGAGAGAGTACAGCGTAGAATGACAAAAATGATCCATAATATTAGAAATCTTCCGTATGAAGAAAGGTTGAAGAAATTAGGTTTGCATTCGTTAGAGAGACGCAGAGTTAGAGGGGATATGATAGAGGTGTTCAAGTGGGTTAGTGGGATTAACAAAGGGGACATGACAAATGTACTAAAGCTCAGTGATAGCGAAAGAACTCGTACCAATGGTTTCAAATTAGATAAATTTCGTTTCAGAAAAGATATAGGCAAATATTGGTTTGGTAACAGAGTTGTAGATGGGTGGAATGGACTACCAAGTGCTATAGTGGGATCTAAAACTGTAGGGAGCTTTAAGATAAAATTGGATAAGCATATGGACGAGAAGGGTTGGGTGTGAAGGGGGATCAGCCGGGTTGGGCCAATCAGCGCTCTGCAGACCCCCATAATCCTGCGTTAATCTCTAACCGTTTTGGTAAGATGATCCTCAGGGTATTAGAGTGTTGAGCCTATAATTGGGCTTTGTAATTGATTTGGGGTTGTGTGGGACAGGGATCTGCCTTGCTTAGGCCAATCGGCTTTCTGCAGACTCCCATTTTCTTATGTTCTTATGTTCTTATGTTCATACAGTTACCTACCCTATCCAACATCTGACAGACAATAATACAGTACACAGCGAGCCAAACGTAATGACAACAGAGACATGACTTATTAACGCGACTGTACATTACATAATGGGTCACCAGTAGCGCTCCACCTGGCCGTCAAAGTGTGTGTTGATACGGAACTTAATATTGCCACGCTACATCTACCCGTCCCTAGAGATCCTATAGTTACAAAGATCGTACAGTTGCCCAAATAAGTGATATCGCGGCACCAAGTATATTTTGCTCAATAATTGGTATCAATAATATCTAAGCATTAATTTATCGTTTCGAGTGAGATATACAAACATGTTCCTATCTTTACACACCTTATTCAACAGCTGGCAGACATTAATACACCACACAGCGAGCAAAATGTAATGCCAGCGGAGACATGACTTATTTAGCCAACCGTACAACATTGTCTTATTGGTGCCACTGGTGATACGTTCCCCTCTTCAAACATAAATATATTCATAGTGTTACGGCTGGATCGGCAATACATATTCGGGATTCTTGATCGTAGGACAGAAATGGCTTAAGTGACAACGACACGACACGCTCGATTCCAGTCCCAAATACTATATGCTCCAGACAACAAAAGCACCAACGCCCTACAGAGTTATCGTCTACGGTAACGAGGTACCTTAACTCGACGAAAGTGTACAACAGGGGTAGGCTATGAGGCTAAACTCCCTCAGACATTTATAGGTTACGTTATTACTAAAGAAATGCAATACTCAAGAAACTACGTTAATATTAAGCCTCTAATAATGTAGAATAGAAGCAGGCTAAAGGTATGACAGTGAAATGCTAAATGACAAATGTACACGCCTACTTGAAAGCACGTGCACTACACTAACTGTCCCCTACTAACATGCACTAGCATGTAGCATACAAGATGTTCATAATCCAGTAGATACCTAATAATACACATGGGAGGAACATAAATAGTAGTCACTTATTATAATAATGAATCTATACTTGGAATAACTAAAAGGTTGCAGGCAACAGTACTGCGCCGGTAGCCTACTACCGCATAGGCTACTTCGCTTCTCTCACTCTGTCTCCCCTCCGAGTCCGTATGCGCCCTACGCAACAGAACTCCGGACACAGCAGCAAAACGACAGTGCAGTTAATTGATACATGAAAGTATTAATAGTGTTGTCTTGTGTGTGAGTAATGTGTATTGTAAAGTGTTATAGATATATACTTAAAGAGAGCTGCAATGCATAGTAAAATAAAGATATATCCCACTCATCATCCCCATGTGTTCTAGCTAGCAGGCCAAGTCACAGGAACAAACGAGTCCCAGCACCGAAAGCGAGAACCCAGGAGAAGACTGTAGAGAACACAAGGACAGATAAATTACGTTACTCTACTATACCGGCACTACGAGCGAGCTGTAGTCTCGGGTGCTACACTCGCTCCTGGCTCGGTATGCAAATCAAGGCTAAGTCCTCGTCCCTCTACAGACAACTCCTGGGCATGGTCGGGCTCTTACACATGGCACCAGTCTAGTCACAAATGGGATGATGAGCAGGGCATATAACTCGTGAACATGTAGAACGTTCACCAACTATCCTCATCAAGAAGATCGCTGTTCACATTAACCCCTTAAATCTAATACATGTAAATATATGCTTGTCCTAAGAGTAATACGAGAGGTGAGTGCTGAAACTCCTTTAGGACCTCAAGGGAAGGTTATGCATTTAAATAGAGAGAAGAATGAAATGAGAGTAATGTCGTCAGAGAGAAAGAGTGCAACCGTGAGAAGTTGGGAGAGAGGGCAAGGGATGTTAGAATCTCAAAGGTTCTAGGCAACCTGGTCATAGAACACGCAGCCAGCCTCCAGGCAATGTGCTGTACGACAACATGGGCCCAGCCCAGGCAGGCAACAATGGACTACCAACCCTATCGCGCCTAGCTATAAGGGCAAGGCTGCCAACCAGTCCATACGTCTGGCAACCACCCGGCCGGCAGCGCGGCGCGTTGCTACCCTCTTGCTCTGAAGCCTAACTCACTCTCTCTCTCTGAACTCCCCATTGTCTTATCTATCAACTTCTCTATTGATACTACATATTAAATGGAAGGTCTCGACATGGCTTAAAACAAAACCCACCACTGGTTAGCACATGACGAGACCTTTGCAGAGATACAAAGAACATAGTTATAAGTTGTCACACTCCATATACATTGCGGCTGACGGTAGCCAGATCACGGGCGGTACATTCGAGTACCAAGGAGTACAATCAGGTTGCGTTGCACAGCCCTGGGGTGCGTCACAATAGTAATACTAAATATTCAGAAATTATAATGTAAAACTTGCAAAATAAACAAACCAAAACTGGAACGCGACAAGATAAACGCAAAGGAACTAATCAAAATCGCTATGCGGAAATAAAGTACACTCGGATGACATAGTCTCTACCCCACTCAAAGGAATTCATGGACCCCCTATGTGTTTTTTTAATGCAAATATAGTTATCTGGATTGTTTGGGGGATATACATTCTATTTCAACAAATAGTATACATAGTTTTGTAGTTGATGTATGGATGTATGACTTAAATTGCTTCAAACTCCGTGTGTCCAAATGTTTTGGCTTGAACGTCCCTTGATTTTGGCCCTGTCACTCTTTCAGCTCTGGGGGAGGCACTCGATACAGGCAGTTCTGCCTTTTGTCTCCCTCACTCACATAAAAACAAAATATAGATTCATAAATTCATTTCCAGAGATATACTTCCATCAATAAATACATAATGTCCACGGGATCAAGAACGATAGGGAGCTTTAAGATAAAATTAGATAGGCATAATTATGGACGAGGTGGGTTGGGTGTGAGGGGGATCTGACAGATGTGGGCCAATCGGCGCGTTGCAGACCCCCGTTTTCTGACCTCTGACCGTCTCGGTGAGGTCAGTCCTAATGGTGTTAGTGAGCTAGGCTTATAATTAGGCCTTATAAGTAGGGTCAGGTGTGAGAGGGATCTGCCTTGTGTGGCCAGTCGGCTTTCTGCAGACTCTAATTTTGTTATGTTCTTATGTTCTTATTTATGAGGGGGATAGGTTCTGGCATCCTAGTGTGCACGATATATCATGTGGCTTTTGTCTATAACTTCTACATATTTAAAAATATAATAGGACCTCGATATATGATAATTGACGCACCAATATGACGTCCAAAGTAAACGATGGTCATCTCTAGTTCAGCCTCCACTCAAATCCTCACTTCATCTTATTTTCCTGTTTGGGTTATTATGATAATTTAGCTTATTATCGACGATTTTTCTTATTTTTGCCATATTCGAGCAATGTATTTCAGTTTGTCTTCTAGATAAACAAAAACTTCTCCCCAGACACACTTCCTTCAAACTAAACAAAATGCCCACCCAAACTCTGTTCAAGCTAGATTTGCACCCTCGCCTGAGTGCTGGACACAGTGGGTTCCGAGAGCTCAATACCATCACCGATAAGGATTTATTTTACTATGACGATCGGATTTGGGAGGGAACTACGAGACACATACGAGGCGCCTCTCAAATCTGGAGCACTGTTTATACTTAGGATACGACTACGCACACATAAGCGTATATACTGAATCTATCTATCTATCTCTCTCTATATATATATACTGTATATATATATACTGTATAATTATATAATATATATATATAGAGAGAGAGAGAGAGAGAGAGAGTGACGGGGAGAGGGAGGGGGGGGGGGGGCGGGGAGAGTTAATGAAGTAGATATATAGATAGACAGAGATACAGATAGACAAACACATTACATAGTTTATGCCCCACATATCTCACTTCCTTGTATAACTTCCATACCCTTTAAGATAGTCCCCTTCTCTCCTCAAGACTCCCCTTACTTGGCCACATAAGGCAGGTTGGCTGGGAAGACCCTCACCCTAAGGCAGGAAATACGTGCATTAAGGGGAGGTTTTTAGTTTGTTCCCTAGACTTCCATTCAAGCTTAAAATTACACCCCCTTGACCCCCTTTCAAGATAAATGTGTACGTTTTTCGGTAGACAAATTTCCCGGCCGAAGGCCAGTTCCTCTTAAATTACAGGCTCGCTATCGCTCGCCAGGACAAAATCGACACCTAAGTGGCACGAACGGTCTTAAAATTGACAACAATGGGGTGAATGTCATTAAAATTGCCAAACTAATAGGACAAACGTTTTAAAATCTCAAAAGCAATCGGGCTAAACATGAGGAAGAAGTGGGTCCAGAAGAATCAACTGCCTCCCCCTTAAGATAATCCCCTACACTCCTCTAGACTCCCCTGCTCGGCCACATAAGGAAGACCCTCACCTTAGGGCAGGAGATGGAGGCATTAATCCGACCCTGGTTGTTGAACATTATCTGGCCTAACGTCTTGGGAGGTTAATATAATGTTTTGTTATATTGTTATTGAGGATTTTGCTTCACTTTGCTATTTACGAGGAACATAATATAGTTTGTGTTCTAGGCAAAGGAAAACGCCTTCCCAGAACTCCTTCAAACTAAATTTATACATTTTATGATAGAAAATTGTCTCGGCAAAGCTATGTTACACGCTCGCTTTTGTTCGTCCATAAATAGATCGACATCTGCATGGGGTGATGCGTGTCATTATCGTCAAACTAATCGGGTGAAACGTCTTAATATCTCCAAACAAATGGAGTGATAAAGGGAAGTCCATAAAAATCACCCTCGTACTATATAGGGTTTAGCAACTATAATGTATTATCCAAGCTACACGAATTTAACTGGATAAGGGAAAACAAAGTTTGAATACTATGCTTTATTTATGAAATGGAAGGAACTGTGTTATCTTTAAATTGGAAAAAATACTCAAAAGTGAAATAATGGAATTAGGGCATATTATAATAAGTATTTATATTCCTATTCACAGTATTACCTTTAGTGAGATATCGCAATATACAATTTAGCTCTTTTTCATATCACACATACGTATATACAACTAATCTTTACAGTGCATTTTCTTTAAGCAATGATAGGATTCGATTACAGAAAACGGTCCATTACTGCGATAACTGGATTAAGCTGTATCGCTACCCAAACGTATTGGCATTTCAAACTGGCCTGGCAGGAATTTGTTAACCTTTTTGGTGAACCATATAGATTTCATGTCTAGCAATTTAATTCAGTAAAATACATACTTTATTGCATGCATACGCGCGTGTAACATAAACATACTTTGCTTCGTTAATATTTCACATATCTGAAAATATGCTATGATAATAGAATTTCATATTGACCCAGAATTGTTGATATAGTAGAAATATTTTCGCAGTTAGTAATGCTGTTTAGGTCATACCCTAAAATGTATATACTTTTTTCTGTGATAAATACAAAACATAGCTCATATTTCGAAGGCTGTCTAAAGGGTTTCCCTTATACACAAACAATAAGGAAAGAAGATTGAGAATTATGTATAATCCCTTAAAAGATACAATGACACATTTATTTTCTGTTTTCTAGCTATTTTGAAACGATTTTATTCCGATTAGAGAGGGTATATGGAGGTCAGAGGGTGTGCAAACGGAGTTAAAGAAAATATGAAAGGGTATTTAGTTAATTACTTTTCACCTTAGAGGAATATTGGTAGTGATAAACCAATTCAACCTTTGTCAATGTATAACACTTTACTCTATCTCCCATTTGTGTTTATTATGTATACTGTAGCCCGGAGCTAGAGTGCCAAAAATTACAGTCATGTAATCGACACCATAAATGGCACTAAAGGTTCTAATATTGACACAGAAATGGGGTGAAATGTCTCAAAATCGCCAAACTAATGGAACGAATGTCTTACAATATAGGGGTCCCGGGATGTATATAAATAAAGTAGTACAAGGTATATAAGCTGAATAATGAAGAGTACAAACAAAATGTGCTATGGGGAAAAGTGCGAGGTAGAAACAATATGGCACCCACCCTTAAGTAAAATTGACACTCCCCTCTATACAGGTACACTCGGATGCCGCAGTCTCTAGCCCACTCATTAATATTCGTGGACATCACCTAATTCTAATTATGGAAGTATATAATTATCTGGAAACCATTTTGTTTTCTATAAATCAACTACACAACTATATACACTGTTTATTGATAAGCAAGTTCTATCCAAAACAAATCCAGATAGATATAATTCCATAAAGTAAAACATATGGGGTCCACGCATTCTGATGAGTGGGCTAGAGACTATGGCATCCTAGTGTACCCTAAATATAACATAAGAACATAAGAAAATGGGAGTCTGCAGAAAGCCGATTGGCCCACACAAGGCAGATCCCTTTCACACCCAACCCCAATTATAAGGCCTAATTATAAGTCTAGCTCACTAACACCATTAGGACTGACCTCACCGAAACGGTCAGGTCAGAAAACGGGGGTCTGCAGAGCGCCCTTCTGACTTATCTGCTTAGCCTCCCACAAGAGCCGCTTACCCCAACGTTTTTGTGGGGATTCGTTTTTTGCTTTGTTCAATCCACAAATAACACAATTGAAATTCTAAGTGCTAATTCGGTGAAAGGATTTACATTTGTATTACAAGGGCTCACTTAACGGTGTTTTTATGCACTATTACTAGGACAACTATATTGACATTTAACCTCTTGTAATTAATAAAGGGCTAAAATAAACGGGCTGCAAATTTGTATACCAATTGCCAGACTGACTCTTCCCAAATAGTAGAAATGTCAGCTTGATGTATTTACTCATGTATTAGATATCCATGGTTACGTGTCAGGAATGATGGCCATGTATAGAACATAAGAACATAAGAAAATGGGAGTCTGCAGAAAGCCGATTGGCCTAAGCAAGGCAGATCCCTGTCCCACACAACTCCAATTCAATTACAAAGCCCAATTATAGGCTTCACACTCTAATACCCTGAGGATCATCTTACCAAAACGGTTAGAGATTAACGCAGGATTATGGGGGTCTGCAGAGCGCTGATTGGCCCAACCCGGCTGATCCCCCTTCACACCCAACCCTTCTCGTCCATATGCTTATCCAATTTTATCTTAAAGCTCCCTATAGTTTTAGATCCCACTATAGCACTTGGTAGTCCATTCCACCCATCTACAACTCTGTTACCAAACCAATATTTGCCTATATCTTTTCTGAAACGAAATTTATCTAATTTGAAACCATTGGTACGAGTTCTTTCGCTATCACTGAGCTTTAGTACATTTGTCATGTCCCCTTTGTTAATCCCACTAACCCCCTTGAACACCTCTATCATATCCCCTCTAACTCTGCGTCTCTCTAACGAATGTAAACCTAATTTCTTCAACCTTTCTTCATACGAAAGATTTCTAATATTATGGATCATTTTTGTCATTCTACGCTGTACTCTCTCCAATGAATCTATGTCCATTCTGTAATAAGGACACCAAAATTGGACAGCATAATCCATATGGGGTCTCACTAATGACAAGTAAAGTTTTAAGATAACATCAGCAGTTCTGTTACTCACACTCCTAGAGATGAACCCGAGAATCCTGTTTGCCTTATTACGAACGCTTATACACTGTTTTCTAGGCTTCAAATCATTGCTAACAAACACACCTAGATCTTTCTCGCAATCTGAATTTTCTAATTCTAAATTAGCTAGTTTATATTTAACATTTGTTTGCATCTTCCCTATCTTTAATACCTTGCATGTGTCAATGTTAAACTTCATCTGCCAATTTACTGACCATTCATGTAAGGTATCTAGATCCCTTTGGAGGCACTCTATATCGCTATCTGAATCAATTGATCTCCCTATTTTAGTATCGTCTGCGAATTTACTTATCCTATTAGTTATACCTAAATCTAGGTCATTTATGTATATAAGAAACAACAGTGGACCTAATACCGATCCCTGGGGGACACCACTTTTGACTGCTCCCCACTCTGACTTGGTACTATTTATGCTGACTCTCTGTTTCCTACCAATTAGCCATGACCTAATCCATCCCAACAACGCCCCACCTATTCCATGTGCCTCAACCTTTCTCATCAATCTCTC
Source organism: Paralithodes platypus (assembly GCA_032716605.1). Taxonomy (NCBI): domain Eukaryota; kingdom Metazoa; phylum Arthropoda; class Malacostraca; order Decapoda; family Lithodidae; genus Paralithodes; species Paralithodes platypus. The sequence continues at coordinate 103,403,838 of CM064487.1, forward strand.
ATGAGGGACTCTGTCGAAAGCTTTACTGAAATCTAAATATATAATATCGTATGCCTTGTCATTATCTACTGCTTCATATACCTCTGAGAAAAAACTAATTAGTAAGGCAAGAACGTCCCTGTGTGAATCCATGCTGAGAAGAATTGATTAAGTTAAATGTTTCTAAGTGGTTTCTCATTTTCCTAGCAATAATTGACTCTAGTAGCTTTCCTATGATTGAAGTGAGACTAATGGGACGGTAATTGGATGCTATTGATTTATCACCTTTTTTGAAAATCGGAACTACATTTGCAAGCTTCCAAGCTTCTGGAACTATACCTGTTTCTAATGAATTGTTAAAAAGAAATGTTAATGGGTAACTTAACTCATCTCTGCATTCTTTTAATACTCTGGCATATACCTCATCGGGACCAGGCGATTTCTGAGGTTTCAGTCTGTCAATTTCCTTAAGCACATCATTTCTACTTATAGTAACCGTACTTAACCTATTTTCTATACTATCTCTATATACCTTACGGACTTCTGGAATCTGTGCCAAATTTTCATTAGTGAAAACGGATAGAAACTGACTATTTAATGTACTGCACATTTCTAAATCATTTTCTGTCATTTCTCCTATCGAAGTTTTAAGGGGTCCTATTTTATCTCTAACTTTAGATTTATATAGCTGGTAAAAAGCCTTAGGGTTATTTTTTGAGTCATTGGCTATCCTGATTTCATAATTTCTTTTGTCTGTCCTTATACATTTTTTAACCTCTCTTGATAGATTCTGATAGTAAAGAAGTAGGTGAATTGCGCCTTTCTTTATTTTTCGATATATTCCTCTCTTTTTCCTAGAAGGTCTAATAGTCTATTATTCATCCATTTGGGTTGGTTCTGTGTTGATCTAAATTTTCTTTTGGGATATATTTATTTTGCGCATTGTGGAGTGAAGAAATAAAATTATTATATGTAGCTGTCAAATTATCCTGAGTTAAGACAGGTATCTGAGAGAGAGTATGTTCATTAGCGCACCTGGGTCCACTTAATAGTTTAACCATAGGATCGACTCTTAAGGCTCGTCTTAATCCACCATAATTGGCTTTTCTGAAATCTGGGATAAGTGTCGTATTCTCTTTAGCCTTTCCTGTCCATTGTATGTTAAAATAAATTGATTTATGATCACTATTTCCTAGTTGGTCTCCTATCTCTACATTATTTATCATTTGTTCATTATTACTGAGAACTAAATCGAGGATATTATTACCTCTAGTAGGCGAGTCTATGAATTGAAATAAAAAACTATCCTGTACCGCCTCAATAAACTCTTCTGAATCTGAGTCGCCGATTTGATGCTGCCAATCAATATTCGGAAAATTAAAATCCCCTATAATACACACATTGCTAAACCTTGATGCTATTTTCACTTCCTGCCATAAAGCTGTACCTTCGTTTCTACTCATATTTGGTGGTCTATAAATAACTCCAATAATTATGGTCTCACTACCTTCGCTAACCTCAACCCAAACACTTTCGTTATCAGTATTTAGTCTAATACCTGATTTAATACAGCTTTTTAAAGAACTCCTGACAAACACTGCTATTCCGCCGCCCCTCCTAGTTGTTCGGTCGCGTTTAAACAAACTATATCCTGGTATATGGAATTCTGCTAAAAAATGTCTTGATTCTGTATTAATCCATGTTTCAGTCAGTGCTATAATGTCTATATTTTCGTTGCTAACAAGTGCTCTAAGTTCATCCATTTTGTTACATAAACTCCTACAGTTTGTATAATATAATCGCAATGAATTTATTTTACTGGTATCGGATTTACCTTTATTTCTAACTGAATTCCCATCTTCTGTTACGCCTTTAATATTTCTACTAGCAGTACAATTAAAATCCTGTGACTGATATTTTCTATTCCTATCTGATGTACCAGTACGGCAATTTACCCTATCTAGACAATTATTCTTACTCATATTCTCAGGCTTTATTTTCACCGAAACCCCGCGACAATCCTATCTATTGACCTAGCTAAATTTGCCACCCCTAGCCGAGAAAGATGAACCCCGTTTTGTGCGTACAACTGATTTTTACCATAGAAACGGGTCCAGTTATCAAGGAATGGTATTGCATTTGCATTACAGTATTTTTCCAGCCGACAATTGATACCAATTGCCCTAGATGACCATTCCTTGCTGACCCCTCTCCGTGGCAAGATACTGTGTACTACAGGTATGCCTCCCTTCCTCCTAACTTTATCTAACACCTCCCTGTACTGCCGAAGCAGTACTTCCGTCCTACCTTTACCAACATCATTGCTCCCTGTACTGAGACAGATAATGGGGCTATCTCCAATATCTTTCATGATGTAATCAATGTCCTCTAACACCTTCCCAACCCCGGCACCAGGCAGACAGACAAGCTTCCTAATATCAGTACAGGTGGACCTAGCTAAGTGTCTGACCATGGAGTCCCCAACAATTGAGAAGGACTTGCCTCTCCTTGTCGATGACTTGGTAGCAGCTGCGGCAGCGGCAGGAACTCCTGGGGCAGCAGTTGAAGGTACTCCTGGGGGGCAGCAGTCACACCATTCCCTGTTGGAGGCAACTTACTTACCTTTCTCCTGGTTTCCTCGCCGAAGGAAGCATTCGCAGCCTCACCATCACATTCGTCATCCAAGGTGATGAACTTGTTGCTGAGGGCAACTGGCCGCCGTAGAAATTTGCAGGTTGTTGCACTTGTTGGAACAACTGTCCAGGGAGCATCACGATCCCTAACAGCAGTTGCACTATCCTCACTTTTCTTGTCAGCCAAAGTCAGCTTTAAGGCCAAATTCTCGTCTTTGAGAGACTGCACCTCTCTCTCCACATTCTCCATCCTTTCTTGCAAAGCAAGACAAAGCTGGAGAATATGAGAGAAGGTAGCAATCTCGTCAACACCAGCCATTTTAAGAAAGCGTTAATACTATCACCACACTATGGGCAAAGATATTCACTGGGAGTCACTAGGGACAGGTCCTCACTCAGCAAAGGTCAGGCAGGTACGATAAATAGACTTTGATGTCATAGAAAACTTACAGCATAACCCTCATTGTTAGTATAAAGAGACTGTATAACATTACTATTTGAGCTCATACCGATCTGTGTGTCTAATAGCATTAAAGGGGGGAGACCGGCTTTTTCACTTCTTTTCTCTCCTTCTCTGGCTTGTATCCATTTGGCCCCATTTAGCATACTGTTTTAAGACGTTTATCCCCATCCAGGTGTCGATTTATTCCTGGCGAGCGATAGCGAGCCAGCATTATATGGAGAAATCCGGCTTTGCCGGAGACATTTTTCTACAAAAAAATATAAAAATTTAGCCTGCTAACAAAAACATTATGAATAATATGCTGGTTCGCTAACACTCGCCAGGAAAAAAATCGACACCTGGATGGGGATATACTGTACATCTTAAAACTGTAGGCTGAATGGGGCCGTATGAATAAAACCCAGAGAGAGGAGTGAGAGAGAGAGAAACAAAAACGAGGTGGGCCCCCTTAATGTATATACTGTACAGTAAGAACATCCCGTTTAATGTTTCTAGGACCAAACCTTATAAAATACATCCCATACGAATGTGTATCCACTCAGTGATTTAGCCCTTAGAAGATCCAATGACGCATTTTTTTGTTTCTGTTTTCTGCCTATTATTAGACGATTTTACTCGATTTAGGAAAATGATGTGGAAGTCAGAGGGTTAATTGAGATCATGTTTAGCCCTACAAAGCCCTGAGAGCCTTCCTAAATATAATAAACAGTTCTGATGATAGCCAGAATAAACTGTCAAAATGCGTCAAAATTGTCAAAGGTTTAATGCATGGAAGGAAGATACTATGGATACATTGGGAGTAGTTGCTATTTATACTATATTCTGGTACGTCAATCATGGTATTTTTACTCTCATTCATAACATCACTGAGTGGCTACAAATTCATGTGGCCAACTGTACCATCCCTACCTTCCTAACCCGCCCCTTCACCAGCCATTAAACAAATCCTCTAGCTCATTACTTTCCCTCCCGTTTCTTGCCCCCCCCCCTCCCCTCCCTCTCCTCTTCTCTCTCTACTTCCTATCATCTGTCTCTCTCCTCTCACTCCCTCCTTTCCTCTCTCCCTTCCCTCCTTTATCCCTTCCTTCCTCTACCCTCCCCCCCCCCAATCTCTCTACTTCCCATCCTCTCTTCCTCCCTCTCCTCTCTCCCTCCCCTCCTCCCTCCCCTTATGTCTCCCTCCACTCCTCTCTCCTTCCCCTTCTATCACCCTCCCTCCTATCTCCCTCCCCTTCTCTCCACCTCTCCTACCCCCCATCCTCTCTACTTCCCCTCCTCACCACGTTCCCCCCCACACCCCTTCTCCCCCCCTCCTACTCTTTCCCTCCTAATCTCAACCAGCTTTCGGTCCTTCAAAGGCATTTAATGAACAGCTTAAGTCTCATCCTCTCTTCCCAAGGGATGATATTAGGCTAGGGAAAATGGTGGAGGAGGTAGCGTGCGGTGGGGGATAGGGAGTTAAAAATAAGTGTGTGTGTGTGTGTGTGTGTGTGTGTGTGTGTGTGTGTGTGTGTGTGTGTGTGTGTGTGTGTGTGTGTGTGTGTGTGTGTGTGTGTGTGTGTGTCTGTGTGAACTACTGCTACTACTAATAATAATACATTATAATAATACTAAAATACAAAAATACTAATAATAATAATAATAATAATAATAATAATAATAATAATAATAATTAAACTGTTTATTAAGAATAGATGCGAAAGGTTGAGAACATGGACAGATAAAATTCCCAGATCAATGCTAACATATATGAATTCACATTATTAATTAGCTAACTTTCTGTATATTTGCCAGCTACAGATATGCAAATGTATTATATTTTATGGACTTACATGATGGTGAAAGATTAAATTGATTGTATATTCTGATAATCGTACTGTATACTGTAACTATATAAATGTTGTAATGCATGAATTAGAATAAGACATAACTATCCGAGAGTAAACTGCACTTCAATAAATATGAAGGGTGTGTTGCCATTTTCGAGCAATGTATTTTACCTTGTCCCCTAGGCTGTCAAATACACCTTCCCAAACTTCCTTCAAAAAAATAAATAAACAAATAAATACTCATTCAGACCCCTATCAAAGTAAATATGTACATGTACCACCACAGATCGGTTTCATCTAATATACAGGCGAGCTATCGCTCGCCCAGAAAAAAATGAGACCTGAATGGAGTGAAAACATTTCCAGTGATCGCCAATATATTGGCGATGATACGACGCTTCATTCTATTAAGGTGTTGATTTTTCTAGGCGTGCGATAGCGAGGCTGTAAATTTGGCTTCAATGTAAAACAGACTGAGACAAAATTAATCTAATGTATCTATTTCACTCCCAATACCAAAACCCTCCCAATGTTATTTATTACAAGCATGTGATCCTCCCGGGATTCGAACCTGGGATACCACATACAGATGTTTCAATAATTTAACCATTACACTATCAACACAGTTAAAGGTTAAGTACATGGCTACGATTGACAACCATTTATCGAATACTGGACATTAATGTAATTATGTAATTAGACCCAATTACACACTGACTAGCGTACTGTTTATGTGAAAGAAAAGACAAATGTATAATATAATATATAATAATATTAACACAACAAGTTCCAGACACTGCTGCATATATAATATGTATGAGAGGGGGCGTCATTCTTAAGGGGAGATGGGTCGTTCTTCTGGTCCCCCTTCTTCCTCATGTTTAGCCCCATTAGTTTTCAGATTTTATGACGTTCCGCCTATTAGTTTGGCGACTGTAAGACCTTTCGATCCCTTTCTTTGTCAATATTAAGATATTCCGTGTCATTAGGAGTCAATTTTTCCTGAAGAGCGTAGCGAGCCAGTATTTTAAGAGAAACAGGCTGGGAAATTTTGCTTTCGAAAAATGTACAAATTGATCTTGAAGGATGGTCATGGGTGGGAGTATTTTTCAAACTTGATGGAGGTCTAGGGAGGAAACCAAAAACATATACGGTATATAAAAAGATATATTATAAATGTGCAAAGAAATACGCCAATCTCCTTTTAATTTATTATGCGTGTTGGTTTATGTTCAGCATATCCTGGAGCTTGTCTCTCTCGAGTTTTGCATATTCCATCCACTTTCTGGCAGGATTTCTAGGTCTGCCTCGCGTTATGTAACTTCAATAATGTTTATATACAATATACACAATTATTGATTAATAGAGTTCAGTCGCTTAGATGTATTTATACTTATCAGCAAAATTGATTTAGAGTTGTTTCACTAGCTCAACTGAAAATTTCCTCATGTATAACATAGTGTAGAGATATTTTGATCTCTACCCTCGTCCAAATACAGTTAATAATATTCCAGTCTGATGATGTTTTGTGCTTTCCATGCCTTTGATAATTGCCATGCCTTTATTTGATCCTTTCCATGCGCAATTTCCATTTAACTTCCCTGTACTTATTATTAGGGTGGAGGTAGTCACTTTTTTGGACCCCCTTCCCCCTCATGTTTAGCATATTAGTTTTGAGATTTTAAGTCGTTCGTTCCGGTAGCTTGGTGATTCTGATACCTTTCGCCTCATTTCGTTGTCAATATTAAGACCTTTGGTGCTATCTACGTATCGATTTTGTTTATGCTTGATGGAGGCCTACCAAGGAAATTAAAAAAACAACAAATTAATAAATCAATATATAGACCAAAAAACATGCATTACCCCTTAAACCTGCGCCTAATTTCTGGAACTGGTTGGAGACATAATTTTATTTGGTCAAACTTTGGCTACATGGATTGTTATGGTGGGTGACAACCCTGAGTGAAGGAGACCTAGGGGAAGATCACGTGACTCATGGTTGAAGAGAGTCAAACATTCATGTCGGAGCTACTTAGGTTTGACCAAGTCACGGTCTGGGAACTCGCGCGGAGAAACCCTAGGAATTAAGTCAAAGGGTGAGTACAGCTACTCACCACCGCGGCGTAAGCCCCCAATGCTTGAGTGAGTGAGTATATATTGTGTCTGTGGTTCGAGCTATGCTAAATGAAAACAGAAATATGTTTCCCTTCGTGTTGTTTTCTGAAAAACAAATAAACTAATCAATAATGAAAAACTAAACCTAATCTAAAATAATAAGAACATTTTTCATGACTGATTTTGTCGACATTCGGTCTGATTTTTCGAGGATATTCTTAATTAATTGTACTCAGCGCCAAGCAGAGCTATTATACAAATAGCATAAACAATTTGTTATCATGTTCGTATGCTGTATACTCGAAATGCAAAATAGCTTCATAACTAAGAATTTCCATACATAATTATACAAGTTTTTTCTTTTCCCAAAAATACTTTTTAATAAATAGCAACGACCTCTCACATTTGCTTATACAAACGCACACTTCATAGACACAGCCTCATAAGGGCCAATATGTCTGTTGTTGTTGTTGTTGTTGTATGCTTTCCTTCTTACTTCATAAACCTATACTGCATCTCGCTTCTTACGTCCTGTAAGTCTTTATTTTATTACATTATAAAACACCTTTAACATCACACATTAATGTTGTGGTACATCTATAGAGGAGACAAAAAGCAAAGCTGCATGTAACAAGTGCCCCCCCCCCCCCCCCCAGAACAACAACAAAATATATATAAAAAGTTGAATGACTGTAAGAGATTCAAAGTCAAGGTACGTTAAATGATTTAGGTGATATGAAAAGAAATGTGATGTGCTTCATAAGTGTTGTGAAATGAATGGGAAGAGGAGGTGTTGTTAGAGTTAGCTGGATTACGCTCTATAAGTGAGGCAAAACAAATTACAAAAATATATATATACTGTAAGTGGGGAAGCCAGTACAAAGTGCATAGCTCCATTAAATACAAAACGGTTCTAAAAAATACACCCAGTCGTTTGTATTAAGGGGAGATAGGTCGCTTGTTTGGTCCCCCTTCTTCTTCATGTTTAGCCCCATTAATTTTCAGAATTTAGGATGTTCGCTCCATTAGTTTGTCTATTTTAAAACCTTTCGCCCTTTGTCTATATCAGTATCACCTTTCGTGACATTTGGGTGTCGATTTGTTCCTGGCGAGCGATAGCGAGCATGCCTTCGGCTGGAACAAAATTCTATCGAAAAATATACAAATTTATCTTGAAGGGAGGTCTAGGGATTTTTTTTTTAAGCTTGATGGAGGTCTTAGGGAGGAAACTAATAACAAAGATAATGAGATACCTAAATGAGCAAATAAATACGCCCACCCCGCCCTTAAACAAATACGGCCGAACAATAAAAATGAATCCCTCCAGTTTGATGGTTTCCACCTAACTGCTTCCATTTATGCCCAAGGGATTATCTGGGCGCGGCTGTATACGTTTTTTATACAGTGGGTCGCTAGGCTAATATGATTGCAAGTGATGGAAGGCTTGCATGAGGACTAGACTCAAATGGAATGTGAAATGTTTTAGTGTTGTTAGTTTATTATTAAACAGTTAAATAACAAATAGTGGTGCTCAATTGTTTCCCTTGATGGTTAATGGTTGGAACGTGTAAGTTCTATACGTGGTAACCTGGGTTCAAATTTCACATACTTTCATTAATTTAATTTGAAGAGTTATTGGTGTTAAAATCGACGATATAATTATTATTTTTATGATTTTTTGTCTATGTGGATGAGGGAGACAAAAGGCAAAACTGCCTGTGACGACTGCCTCCCCCAAATGTTAAGGAGTGACGGCCAAAATCAAGGAATGTTAGGGGCCAAAATACCCAGACAAACGGAGTTTGATGCAATTTAAGTCATAGGATGAGGGAAAGATGGATTCAGGGAGAGAGTTTCAGAGCTAAGCTGTTGAATAGAATACATATTTGGAATATCGTTTTACACTTTAGTTGGAGAGTAGGGGTGGGACTGTATTGCAATACGGGTGCTACGTGCTCGACGTAGAGGAGGTGGTATACACCGAGAGAGCTTTGAGGAATATTGATTATTGTAATAGCAGTAGAATAGCGAGAGAGATGCAACATTGCGACGAAGATATAGATATACAGAGAATCGGTGAGTGGACATGAGTTAATGAAACGAATGGCTTTCTTTTTTACTTTGTCTAAAAGTGCTGTGTGATAACCTCCCCACACATGCGAATAATACTCAATAGATGGACGCACTGTGTCCCTGTACAGAACAAGAAGCTCTGCAGGGATGCTAAGAACGACGTTAACCCTTCCTGCCCGGGTGTCATTTAAAAGGACACACCTTGCGAAGGCCCGGAGCCCGGGTGTCTTTTTAAACTCTGTAAGCTTGAAAGCTTCCTTAAGCATGCTTTGAAAGCCGCGCGGCGAAACGCTTGTAAACAAACCCGATCGGAGCGCCGCCAAGCACTAACAAGAAGAAGGAAAAGTCCGACCTTGTTCGCCATTACCAGTTAGGGTGTAAATTAGTTTCCCAAAGTGTCCGATATTGCTAAATTCGCGGCAAAACAGCCAAAACTCTCTCCACGGAAATCGTCATCACACCTGAACCAGTTGACCTAGAGAGCTCTACTTAACTCCAGTCTATAGATACAAGTAAGGGCTACATTTTTAGATTTGTGTGAATATCTAGCAGTTAAAATAACAAAAATAGACCTATGTTTACATACAACGTTTTTGGCCAGATCGCCCAGATAGGAGTGCCACCATTTAGAAGGCCAGCCCGGAGAGGAAGGGTTAAAAATAATATGCCTAACGTTTACAATCTGCAACTAATCTTTGCGACACAAATAATTTGTTCACATAAATACATACCAGTATATACATATTTTGAAAATAAGAAGACATGTAAATGTGTATATTTTGAAGAAAAAAATTAAAATAAGACAAACAATAAAAAATATAATAACAAATTCATCTCAGCATGGATGCACCGTGTACACTCTTGCCTTAATAATTTGCTTAGCCTCTTCTCAGAGGTACAGTCACTTACAAATATTCGTGGAACCCTTATGATATTATTTATACGATTATAACTATCGGGGTTGATTTTTTAATGGAACTTGCTTTGCAATAAATAGTATATGTAGTTTTGTAGTTGATGCATAGAAAATTAAATATTTATAAATTGGTTACCAGAGACATACTTCCAAATTGGAAATAAGTGAGGTCCATACATTTTTATGAGTAAATGCAAACAGGATAACAAAAGAACAGGATAACAAAAGAGTGCACAGGAAAACGAGCAATAACAGATATATTGGTCCTAACGAGGCTGCTCCCAACCTACCTAGTCAATGTGGAAAACATATGTTGGGAGGCTGTTTGTTTTAGAAAGCAGATAAAAATTCGGGGTGAAGAGCGAGTTATGAATTAAGTCTGTTTATGAACGATTGAACAGGACAACATTCAATACAATGTTTAGCTAGTCCATTTGGAAACGTTAGATAATGCCAAGTTATATGACATGATCGATTTGGACTTCAATTTAACATTGGACAGTATTATGTTTATAAACGTACTCGTACCGATTTCAAGCAACAGTATTTTAGAATCCTATATCATCGATATGCCTTCAACTGTATGTAAACCAGTGAAAACATGAATTTTACTCACTTATTCAAAGGAAATCAGGGAAGGTGTTTTGTTAGCCTAGGGGACAAATAATTATACATTGCTCGAAAATGGTAGAAGAAAGACAAATCCTCAATAGCAACTAAACAAAATCTGCTAATAATCCCCAAGAGGCCATTAATATCTCTTGTTGGTCATGTGTTTCCTGGGCCGGGACATAAGTCTCTGGCCCCGGGATTGTGCTATATAATTTACGGCACTTGGTTTGACCTTAAAGGGAGGCTTGTTTTTTCTAAGCCCAATCCACCCCCCCCCCCCAACCCTTCTCACTCATGCTTAGCCTAAATAATGTTGAGAATATAAGACGTTCGCTCCGTTAGATTGGCGATTTTAAGACCTTGTGTGCTATTTACGTGCCTATTGTTTTCCTGGTGAGCGATCACCAGCCTGAAATTTAGGAAGAACCAGCGTTCGGCCAGTACATTTTCTACCGAAGAATGTACAAATATATCTCAAAGCGGGGTCTTGGGGGTATTTTTCTAAGCTTGAAGAAGGTCTTTGGAGGAAACTAAAGACAATAATAAATTGATAAATACAAGAACAAATTCATGCAAAATCTCTCCTTAAAACCGCTATCTCACAATTATTTTAGCGGCGGTTGTATCGGAATCATAGTATCCGATTCAGAAAATGTAGCTATTATCATGTCTACTATTTGACAATTACCTTATGATTGTAGTTTGTATCTTAGAGCTCCTATTCGTGTGCAGTACAATTTAATATACGAATACACGTCAAAATCAATCATACTAACGTGATAACTTATAGTGAATTCCAGGCTCCGATACACGTAGGCGATAAACATGCTCACAGGACAGCTGCATTAGAGAGATGGACATAAATATCAGGCTGGGATTATAGTATGATACACGACCCTCTTTTGTTTTTGTATACCCCAATCCTAATAAGTATAGCGCCGGCGAGAGAGGTTGCAAGAAAGGCCTGTGGTTAAGCAGTTGTCACACGAGCGCTTTTTCCGTCAATTTTACATGAGCAAGTTTTTTCTCGTATTATTTTGGAACATTTTGGCACTGGTATCGGTAACTAGACTGAAGGTAGATTATGTTAGGGCAGTTAGGCGCTTGAATTCTGATCAAGTGTAATAGTTTAAGGTTCCAGACCATAATTGCCGGTAAACATTGCTCGAAAAAGGGCTCGTGTGACTCCGGCTTTAGTAAAGGGTTCAGGCTTTTTGTATTAATCCTATTCAGTTCAAGATGGGTATTTTTGGACTTCCCTTGTTTGGAGCGTTTAAGATGGTTCACTCAATTCGTTTGGCAATAACACGACATTCACTCCATTTCAGTAGCTAGAAAAGGGTTTAAGGGAAGATGGGCCGTTTATTTGCCTTTTATTGATCTCTTTATGATTTTCTTAAGTTTCCTCCCTACTGTAGACCTCCATCAAATAAAAAAAAATAACATCCATTGGATCCCCCTTCTAGATTAATTTGTACATTTTTCGGTAGAAAAATGTCCCGGCAGAAGGCCGCTTCTTCCAACATTACAGACTCACTATTGTTCACCAGGGAAAAAATCGACACCTAAATAGCACGAAAGGTCTAAGTATTGACGGAGAAATGGGGCGAAAGGTCTTAAAATCGACTAACCAATGGGGCAAACATCTTAACATCTGAAAACTAATGGGGCTAAGCATGAGAGAGAAAGTAGTCCAGAAAACCGGCCCACCCCCCTTAAGTCCCGCGTAATCTAACAGGTGAATTAATGTGGAGTGAGGATTACGGATTACCAATTAATGTGGAGTGAGGATTACGGATTACCAATTAATGTGGAGTGAGGATTACGGATTACCAATTAATGTGGAGTGAGGATTACGGATTACCAATTAATGTGGAGTGAGGATTACGGATTACCAATTGGTGAAGTCATGATATTATTCGCAATTTTGTTGTACTTTATGCTACAAAACAGCAATTGACCAAAGGAACTAATGGTTCTACAGTGATCATCCCGTATCGGTTTACTAAAAATACAGTATACCATCATCGGCTATGAAACTGGTCACCGGGGAACCAACAGTTATCTTAGTTGTTCAATGCTATTTATAAACTTAAATATATTATATGAGTAGGTATGTTTGATCACAATGTACAATAAGGAAATCTTAAATGCATGTGCGTATGTATACAGTATATATAATGGCTAGGGCTAAGATTTGAACCTATTCAGGCAGGTCTGTCACCATTACCACTACGGTGGTTAAAGGGAGGAATCTGGTACTTTTACCTGTGTTCCCCCCCCAACCTCAACTCAAGTGGGGAACAGACAGTCTTTTAATCGAAATCCGGCTCTCTTAAGCATAAAAAGTTGTTTATTTGATGACAAATATAATAGCTACGGCTAAGATTCGAACCTATGCAGGCAGGAGGTCTGTCACCATTACCACTATGGAGGTTAAAAGGAAGAAGCTGGTACTTCTACTTGAAATAGACAAATTTCCAGGCTGAAGAGAGATTTCTTCTAAATCACAGGCTTGCTATCGCTCGCCCCCCGCCCTCCCCCCCCCCATACAAAATACACACCTAAATTGGGAGAAGCGCTTTACTATTGCCAAACTAATGGGATGAAATATCTTAAAATCTCTCAACTAATGGAGCGAAATAAATAAGATCCACAAAGACCTCTCTCGGACTAAATAGGGTTAAGTCATCCTCACTATATCCCTCCAATCTTCCCACCTTCTTCAAAAACAGAGGGAGGGGCAGAGAGTGAGGGTGATTGCGGTATTGCACATTTACATGATGACTAGCCTGTGCAGGGGGGCTTCCAAAGTGGTTCTAATCCTGGGAGGATCACATGCTTTCAATAATTTCATTGGGAGGTGTTTGATGTTAGGAGTGCAATTAATAAATTAGATTATATTTATTATCGTAGGTGGCAACGTCTACGCATACCCTATTTATATACATTAACGCTTTCTGGTCCGACGTCTTGTGGGTTATTATGATATTTTGATTTATTACTATTGGGAGTGTTACTTGCTTATGCCATTCTAGTGCTGTGTATTATATTTTGTCCTCTAGGCTACCAAAAACGCCTTCCCAGGCTTAAAGATTATGACTCAGGTGTGTAGGTTTGTGTGTATGTGGGTGTGTGTGTGTATGGATATTTTCACATTTAGAGAAGTAATATCATCCAAATGTATATTTTAACCAAATTATATATATATATATATATATATATATATATATATACATTTAAGTACAACACAAACCTATCTCTCTCAATGTATACTTCCCTTATCCTTTGACTTGTTACACTTGTTATAGGCAGCTTTGCCTCTTGTTTCCTCCATGCACATAGCACAAAAATGGTATTATAGTTTTGAAGAAGCCCTCGTATGTTTCTGTCATTCTCTGCTGCCAATATTATTATCACATCTTGCATGATATCGAAACTATGTAAGCGGAGATTTTTAGTGTGTTCCCTAGACCTCCATCAAGCTTAAAACAAAAAATACCCTCCATAGCCCTCCTTCAAGAACAATTTGTAAATTTTTCGATAGAAAAAATTCCCGGCCAAAGGCCGGTACATAATAAAATAAAAATAAAAATAACACACACATCGCCGGACTAGAAGAGTGTTAACAGGCTTCGAACTATCTTACTTAACCCCTTTTTACTACCACAGAGCCTTCTTAAACTTCACAAACATTTCTTTAAACATAGCTAAAAATATATAAACAGACGTCGCCGGTACAGAAGGGGTTACCTCCCAGGCGGTCTCCCATAAATCAAAGAGACTACCCACAGTCTAGCCAGCAGGTGTCTGGGGCTGTGGTAGGTGGTAAGTTATGTCCAACCCTATTAATTTTGAGATTTTATGACGTTCACCCCATTAGTTTGGCGATTTTAGAGCTTTCGCCCCATTTAATGTTGTTTATGTTCGGGCTCTGTCTCGAGTCGGCCACCTCCAGCAATGGGGTATATGCCTGATTATGTACATACATACATACATACATACATACATAAATAAATATGGTGATACTTGGACTCCCCATAGTAAGAGAAAGTGAACAGCTTTTTCTTTTGGACGCCATCTTGGTGCCATAATTATGAAAGGCTGAGGTGATATTTCCGTGTTGATCATGTCGAAATTAGGGTGGTATTCTTAAACAATGCTTTCCCTTCGCAGCGCCGTTTATAGACGACATATCCTGACAAATTACGTTATAGTATAGGCATGTTTATCCATCTAATCTCTATAAACCTCACTCATTCCCACAGTATTCGTTCGGTATCAGGCGCTGCGCGGGAAATACATTGTTTAAGGGGAGACTGACCGTTTGTTTGGTCCATTAATTAATGTATTCATATATGTTTTTAGTTTCCTCCCTAGACCTCCATCAAGCTTAGAAAAACATCCCCTAGACCCCCCTTCAAGATTAATGTGTACATTTTTCGGTAGACAAATTTCCCGGCCGAAGACCGGTTCCTCTTAAAGTTGCAGGCTCGCTATCGCTCGCCAGGAAATAATCGACACCTAAATGGCACGAAAGGTCTTAAAATTGACAACGAAATGGGGCGAAAGGTGTTAAAATCGCCAAACTAATAGGCCGAATGTCTTATAATCTTAAAACTAGTGGGTCCAGAAAAACGGTCTGCCTCCCCTTAAGAATACCACCCTTAGATCCAAAGACCCAACTATATATCCTGTACCATTGTGTCCGAATGTTTATTATGGGTATGGAGATATTTGAGTCTAAAACAAGAGAAATATCACCAATGGCACCAAGATGGCAGAGGTTGGCTTCATCTCTATTACTATAGCGACTCTAGCGAAATGTTTCAAAATCACCACACAAATTGGGCGAACGTCTCAGAATCTCAAAATTAATAGGGCCAATCCGGGGGACAAGTAGGACCAGAAAAATACGCTCTCAGGAGTTTAGTATTACAGTATGAATAATTTGTTAAGTTTTGCTTTCGAATAAGCCTATAAACTATAACAATCAACTATTTACCTTTAACCCTTTGACGATTTTGATTTTTTTGTTGACAGTTTAATCTAGCTATCATTGGAAGAATTCATGCAATTTAGG
Source organism: Paralithodes platypus (assembly GCA_032716605.1). Taxonomy (NCBI): domain Eukaryota; kingdom Metazoa; phylum Arthropoda; class Malacostraca; order Decapoda; family Lithodidae; genus Paralithodes; species Paralithodes platypus. The sequence continues at coordinate 103,419,541 of CM064487.1, forward strand.
ATGGATCTAAAGGAATTATAATGGTAATGACTATCTCAATTAACCCTCTGCCTTCCATATACCCTTCCAAATCTGAATTAAATTGTCTAATAATAGCCAGAAAACAAACGAAATGCGTAATCGTTTCTTAAAAGGGATAAAACGACTAACACAAATTGGAAATGCTTCATTATTTTGTTTTGCTTCACCATTTTCAATTCTTATCCTATCTCATTTTCCTTCCTCATATATAAATTTACAGCTTCTCTTCCGGCTACATATTATCATTATTTCTAGCCACAATTATAGTTTCCCATTTCCTCTTTCCAGTCACTTTATTATTATTATCCGAGGAGATGCCAGGAGGCTCTAAGGCACTTCATTATCGGGGTTTTGGAGGACTGTGGGAGAGAGAGAGAGAACGAGGGAGCTAGATAGATTAGAACCACTGCCACACGGAAAGAGTTAGTAGAACTTGTGCCGAATGAAGAAAAGAGGAACAGAGAGATTACCAAACTAGTGAGACTCTGAGATTAATTATATTTGGCCAGTGTGTGTGTGTGTGTGTGTGTGGATGCGTGGGCCTAGCGGGCCTGATCAAATGATCCGGAGGGCCTGATCAGGGGGCGGGAGGGGAGTCTGAATGAGGACGGGGAGAGGTAGGAAAGGTTAGCGGGCAGTGGCGAGGGCGGGAGGGGAGTCTGAATGAGGACGGGGAGGTAGGATAGGTTAGCGGGCAGTGGCGAGGGCAGGAGGGGAGTCTGAATGAGGACGGGGAGGTAGGAAAGGTTAGCGGGCAGTGGCGAGGGCAGGAGGGGAGTCTGAATGAGGACGGGGAAGTAGGGAAGGTATTATCACACAGGGTGATGTGATGCGACTAGTGCAGTAGCATGTTGGTGTAGTCCTGCGTCTCCCTCTGCCAGTACATAGCCTCTCCATCACCAAGACTCCTATTGTGCCTCCCCGGGGCCACACACGGTAACTGGGTGTCTTGCGACCCCAGGCTAAATCAATAGGGGATCTCGGGGCATGCGGTGGCCCCCAGAGGTATGATGTGCATCCTTGTCATCTACCAACAACCGCACACACCCACACTGCCTTGTGGTTTAGTCTAGTAAGACAAAGGCTAGGGGAGCACACCTTGAGAGAAAAGCAGACGTTGGGGGACGTCCTGGCGGTTTCCGACAAACTGGAATCCTGGCAGTCCCCTGCAGTATTGAGCAGGAGCTGGTCGTCTTGGGTCACCCCCTTGCCATCAGCAACCCCTGTTCAGTACCAAGATAGTGAAGTTGGAACTGCGCACCTCCCTCGGCACTCTAAACTCTTCTATGCGCAGGTTTTCTCTTCCTGCTTTGCAGGAAGGGAACGTCATCATCGGACTACGATGGACTACCATAAGCAAGCAGTGTGTGTGTGTGTTGTTGTGTCTTTATGGGCCTCCTTTGTTTAGTTCCATTAGTTTGGGGATTTTAAGACGTTTCACCTCATTAGTTACGATCGCAACAATAATATACATCAGGTCATTCAGGTATCGATATATTTCTGGACGAGCGATAGCGAGCTTGTAGCTCAGAAGAAATCGGCCTTATGATATGTTATTTAATTATTATTGACGATATTGCTTGTTTGTGCCATTATCGATAATTGTTTTTCTTAGTTTGTTCCCTAAGCTAACAGCACCGTCTTCCCAGATTTTATTCAAACTAAGAAATACCTTTGCAGACTCCTTTCTAGCTAAATTTGCACATTTGTCGATAGAAAAATGTCCTGGCCAAACGCAGATTTAAACTAAATCACAAGTTGATATCGCTTGATCATACAAAAAGACCTCTGAATAGGGTGTAACATCTTAAAATAGTCAACCTAATGGAACAAAACAGGGGAGATCCCCCCCCCCCAAAAAAAAAAAAAAAAAAAAATTGAACTGAAAAGAGTTAAAGCAGAACAGTTTGGATGTGTCCTTTGTCCTGCCGTGGAATAACTCAGGCATATGATGGGGTAAATTATGCTCGCTCGCTCTGGTTCTCTCTCTCTCTCTCGTGATGTGTTTAATTATTTGTTTATGTTTTTAATATATTTACATTTCAGTAAACATTATGCGTGAGTTATATCGGTTAATTTCAGACGCATATCTTGTTAAGCTTTTAATCACTGATCATTTATTTTAGCTCATCGTTAGTTGATAACTTGACCAGCATCTTTTGCAATACTCAAAATAGTCAAGATCATTTCTATCAATAAGCCCAAAATATTGTTTGCTTAACCCCATGAGGATTGAGCCATGTTTGACAGTTTAATCTGGCTATCATTAGACGATTGTATGCAGGTTAAGAATGATATATGGGAATTAAAAGGGAAAAGACTATGTCAATATACCCTCTGACTTCCAAATAAACTTCGTAAACTGATAATAATCGGCTAATCCCAGCCAGAAAACAGAAAAATGGGTCATCGTATCTTGAGAGAGCATCCATAATAGAGTATCAAAAGCTCATGTCCTTTCTTGATTTTTAACTTGTCACAAGTGAATGACATGAACAGAAATATATCATAGGGGACAAGTATGTAACGACAGGTTGTGGAGAATATCGAATAGGATTGCTGTGTTTAATATGTGTAATCTTTGAGGTGGCGCTGTCAGATGGCTTTATCTCTTGGCATTAATGAGTAGGAACTGGCTTCATGCCAAAATCCATGTTTTTCTGTTTGCATATCATTACCAGATTTGCCCGAAGCTTTATGTTACTATTCTGCATAATATTATGTTGTGTCTAGGCAATACCTATATTTGTTCTACACTGCACACAAATTTAGGTCCGATTCTTAAGAAAAATAGTTTTACAGACCTTGACATCTTTGCTCCATACATGTATGAATATTTGTTGCTTAACATATATTTTCTTTAATAGCGTTCCTCGAATTAACTTGATTCGATTTATTTCTACAGTTCCTAAATTTTCATTTTTGCACGGTAAACAGTGTGTGCTTAATAATATCTACTGTATGTTTGGTATTTCACTAAAATCGTGATTTGGTTATGCAATTATCCAACATATATAATTGTATTATCTATCTATCTATCATCTATATGCTCAGGCCCAATCCCCATTTTGGGGGTAGCCGACTCAAGACAGAGCAAGAACAGGGAAAACACAAAAACAACATAAGACAACAAATAAACACAGAACAAAAGCACAAACACACACACATCCAGGTCACCCAGGAGAACACCCAGAGACCAGGGTCACCAAGGTCGCTCCAGCACTCCCCCGGCCCCCGACCACCCGGAGAGGTTCCGATCTCGGCAGGCAGACATGCAGCGGAGCCAAAGCCACAAGTCCACCCACCAATTGTATTATAATAACCTTTATAATTATTATTATTATTATTATTATTATTATTACACATGCACACTCATATATATATATATATATATATATATATATATATATATATATATATATATAGAGAGAGAGAGACAGGCAGAGAGAACGAAGGAGCTAGATAGATTAGAACCACTGCGACTCAGAAAGAATTAGTAGAGCTTGGGCTGAATGGGCGAAAGGGGAACAGAGAGATTACCAAACTAGTGGGAAACTGTGCGATTAATTATATTAGGTCAGTGTGTGTGTGTGTGTGTGTGTGTGTGTGTGTGTGTGTGTGTGTGTAATGATACTACTAATAATAATAATGATAATAATAATAACAAAAATATATAATAATAATAATAATAATAATAATAATAATAATAAACGGTTTATTGGTAATTGCAGCCGTAGGCTGACAATGTACAGAGGAACAGTTTGTAGCTAAACTCTAACTTATTTTATCTTTTAATAAGGACCAAAACATGAGGTTGTATAAGAGCTGCGTGTGTGTGTGTGTACTCACCTAATTGTCACCTAATTGTAGTATACAGGATTTGAGTTTTGTGTGTGTGTGTGTGTGTGTGTCTTTATGGGTCTCCCCTGTTTAGTTCATTTAGTTTGGGGATGTTAAGACGTTTCACCCCATTATTTACGATCGCGAAAATAATACGCACTAAATCATTCAGATGACTATCTATTTCTGGGCGAGCGACAGCGAACATTAGCTTTTGCCATTATCGAGCAATGCATTTTAGTTTGTCCCCTAGGCTAACAACAACGTCTTCCTAGATTTTCTTCAAACTAAGAAATGCCCTTGCAGATCCCCTTCTAGCTAATTGTGTACATTTGTCGATAGAAAAATGTCACAGCCAAAGGCGGATTTAATCTAAATCACAAATTGCTATCGCTTGATCATACAAAAAAAACACTTGCATGGGGTGCAACGTCTTAAAATCTTCAACCTAATACAACGAAACAGGGGAGGTGCAATTTTTTTTTTTTTTTTATCTAACAGAGTGAAAGCAGAACAGTTTTGGATGCGTCCTTTGTCCTGCCGTGGAATAACTCAGGCATATGATGGGGTAAATTATGCGCTCTCTCTCTCTCTCTCTCTCTCTCTCTCTCTCTCTCTCTTTATCCCCCCCCCCCCACACACTACAAGTTAAGCCTCAATGTGGATACAACACGCAACCATGGCTGGCAGTTATACTTGAAAAGGTTCAGCACTAGTATTTGTGGAAACTTTTTCACATATAATATCTGTTCTACCAGGAACAAACTTCCCTCAGAAGCTGTGAACAGTTCTTCAGTAGAGCAGTTCAAGAAGAGAGTAGATAGTATTTTGCACACCCTGTAGTGAGTGTAGTGCACTAAACAATCAAGCTCCTTCCACTTCGAGTATCTCCCCGGAATGAACTGCAATGTCTGCGAGATATTAAATACACCTTGTAACATCCATGTAACTCACTCTCACTCTCTCTCTCTCTCTCTTTCTCTCTCTCATATGATGTGGTTAATTATGCTTTATATTTTCAAATATATTTACATTTCAATAATCATTACGTGTGAGTTACAGTATATAGTTTTATTTCAGACGCATATTTGTTTTTAACTTTTAATCATTGACCATTTATTTTAGTCCCATTTTATTTTAGAATTAGACCAGTATTATTTGCAATACACAATTAGTCAAGATTATTTATATTTGTTAAGCCCAAGATAATTTGTGCTTAACCCCATATGGATTAAGCCGCGTTTTGACAGTTCTGGCTATCATTAAACGATTTTATGCAGCTTAAGAAGGATATGTGGAAATAAAAAAGAGTAAAGACTATCTCAATGTACCTTCTGGCTTCCAAATAAACTTCGTAAACTGAAAATAATCGGCTAATCCAAGCCAGAAAACAGAAAAATTGGGTCATCGTATCTTGAGAGAGTATCCATAATAGAGTAGCAAATTGTCATGTCCTTTCTTGATTTTTAACTTGTCACAACTGAATGACATGTACAGAAATATATTATAGTGATACAAGTATGTAACGACAGGTTGTGGAGAATATCGAATAGGATTGCTGTTTTTAATCTACGTAATTTTTGAGGTGCCCTGTCAGTTGGCTTTATATATAGGCATTAATGGGTAGGAGTTGTGTTCATGCCAAATTCCACGTTTTTCTGTTTGTTTATCATTACCTGATTTGCCCGAAGCTTTATGTTGCTAAATCCTATTATGTATATTGTGTTGTGCCCAGGCAATGATTTTTTTTTTATATTCTACATACCAGGAATAAGAAGATCCAATTGTTATGTAAACTATCAAATATTTACAGACCTTTAAAATCTTGTTCTATACGTTGATGAGTATCAGTTGTCCAACATACGTATCCTTTATAGCGTTACTCGAAATTACTTGATTCGATTTATTTCTACAGTTCCTACATTTCCATTTTTGAAGGGTAAACCATTTGTGCTTAATATTATCGACTGTATGTTTAGTATTTCACTCACTTCGTGATTTGGTTATGCAATTTTCCAGCAAATATAATTTTGTTATAATTATCTTTATTATTATTATTACATAGACACACACTGTATATATATATATATATATATATATATATATATATATATATATATATATATAGAGAAAGAGAGAGAGAGAGAGAGAGAGAGAGAGAGAGAGAGAGAGAAAGAGAGAGAGAGAGAGAGAGAGAGAGAGAGAGAACTTGATATTTGTATATTTCATCGTTGATTACTCCTCGCAACAAAGTTTAATGTCAAGTTGATATACGCAACCTTCTCTTGTGTCACACAAATACCGTTAAATATAATTTACATGGTGAAAATATACCCTGACAACTAAAATATACCTTGAACAACAAAATATATCCTAAATACCGAAATAAATACCTCCATCAAGCTTAAAGAAACACTATCCCAAAGACCCCCGTTCGAGATAAATTTGTACATTTTTCGGTAGATAAATGTCCTGACCAAAGGCTGGTTCGTCCTAACATAAAGGCTCGCTATCGCTCGTCAGGAAAAAATCGACAGCTAAATGGCATAAAAGGTCTTAATATTGACTAAGGAATTGGACGAAAGTATTAAAATGTGAAAACTAATGGGGCTAAACATGAAGTAGAAGGGGGTTCAGTGAAAAACAAACGAATACTTCCCCTAAACTTGGGGGAAATCTATCGAGCTCAGCAGAAGCAATCACAGGGTGGACGGATCGAGCTGGAATGTGGGATGAGGGGAGAAGAGACGGGTTGGGTGGGGTACGGGATAGAGTGACTTTAATTATAGAGAGTTGTTGTTGTTGTTGTTGTTGTTCCCTAAGCTGCCTGGCCGAACAGCCCCTAGTCCCTGAGAAAGGCCATGGCCACGATCGGGCTTTCCCACAGAGCTCTCATTGAGTGTAGATTGTGTTGTTGGCGTAAGTGGTTGTGTGAAATGCAGTCTTCTATGATGTGTTTAATGGTATGGGGTGCTGTGTTACATCCCGGGCAGGCGTCAACAACGGAGTCATCCAGTCTCTTCTGATAGCTCAGGAGAGCTGGATGGTGTCCGCATCTCAGCCTGGCCAGGTGGACTCTGTCCTCGCGAGGAAGGGAGGATTCGGAAGGATGGATTTCGGGAGGTCGTGCATGCAGCTGCGTGTTGTCTGTGAGTGAGTGGATGGATCGGTGAGAGATATGAGTATGGATGTGCTTCTGGAAGTTGGTTCGGGTGGGCAGGGAGGGAGAGAGGACAATAATTGTGTGTGATACCGTGTGCTGGGTGTTGTTTTGATATTTCTTGGTGTCTGTGGGTGTGTTGCCATGTAGTTTAGTGGGTGGTCTTGGTTCGTGGAGGCTGCTGCCAGGAATTGAGTGCCTCTCATGTCCAGATGGTCTTTGACTTTGAGGATTTTGGTTTCTTGATGTAGGTGATCTGTGGGTGAAGTAGCTGTGCAGACTGTAATGATCTTCAGGGCTTTGTTTTGAATAGTCTGTAAGGTCTTATGATGTGTTTCAGCTAGGTTAGAAGCCCAGGCTGGGCTTGCGTATTCCATCACTGATCTTATGTATTGTTTATATACTGTGGTGGTAGTTTCTTTGTTGTGTCCAAATTTTGTGTGAGCAAGTGACCTGAGGGCGTTAAGTCTGGGTGTCAGTTTCTTTTTAATGTTTGTGGTGTGCTGTTTGAATGTCATATGAGTATCATATGTTACTCCTAGGATTTTGGGTGTGTGTGTATGTGTTAGGGGTGTGTTGTTTATGGTGAGTTGAGGGATATATTCGTGTTCTTCTGTCCAACTTGTGAGCAGGGTTGCGGTGGATTTGGCTGGGGCTAGATTAAGTCTGTTTGTAGTGCACCAGCCATGTAGTGTGTTGAGATAGGGTTGAAGGAGATCTGTTGCTCTTTTTGGGTCATGGTGTGTGCATGTGAGTGTTATGTCATCTGCATAGGAGGCTAAGTTTATTTGGGGCGTATTGGGTGTAGTTATATCGTGCATGTACAGATTGAAGAGTGCGGGCGATAGGACGGATCCTTGTGGGACTCCGTTTGGAAAGTTTCTGATTTTAGATGACTGACCGGCAAAAGATACGTGTGCACATCTGCCTGCTAGGAAGTTGGCCAGCCACCTTTTTGTGTTGTTGTGCATGTTTGTGTTGTAGATTTTGTTTGTTAGATTGTGGCGGGGGATGGCATCGAAGGCTTTACTAATGTCGAGTGTGGCTAATAGTGATCTGTGTGGTGGTCTAGCTGAGTTGATGCCGTCGAAAGCTCTTTGTGTAAGGTCTGTGAGAAGAGTGTTTGTGGAGTGCAGTGGCCTAAAGCCATGTTGTGTTGGAGCTAGGGGTAGGTCAGGTGTAATTAGTTGTAATACTAGGCGTTCCATGACTTTGGAGGGGGAGCAAAGGAGTGTGATGGGGCGGTGCGAGGAGGGTAGCGTGGGGTCTTTGTTGGGTTTGGGGAATGTGATGATGATACCATGCTTCCAAATGTCTGGTATTGTGTTGTGTGAATAGCTGTAGTTTGATATGTTAGTGAGTGCTTGTATGCCTTGTGGTCCCAGGTGTCTGAGGTGTATGTTGCTTATGTTGTCTAGGCCACAGGCGGGTGAGTGCTTGAGATTGTTGATGATGTGCTTTGTCTGGTGATTGGTGAAGGGTGTATAGTCAGGGTCTGTGGGGAATTGTCTCTTACGTCGGATGACACGTCGGTCGTCTTTGTGAGGTTTTAGGTGGCTGACATGTGAAAAGTGATTGATGAGAGTGTTTGCTTGTTGTTTACATGAAGGAGTAGAGTCTGTTGTTGTGATTGCAGCATGTGATTGTGTTGTGTTGCTGTTGGAAAGTGTGATGCTGTTTAGTGTTTTGTAGAGTTTTTTGGGGTTTGTTTTGTGATCAAGTGTTTGTAGGAAGTTATTCCAATTTAGTTTTTGTTGTTCTAGTATTTTGTTGTTAGTTTGGGTGTTGAGTGCTTGAATTTGTTGTGTGATGTCTTGTGTGTGGGGTGCTGGGGAGTTTTTCAGTATGTCGCGTTGTCTGATGAGGTTTTTGAATTTCTGGTGTGAAGTTGGGGTTGTGTCTTTTCCTGTTACCTCTTGGAATGTGTTTCTTGTCAGCGTTTTTGGATAGTTTTATTGAGTATGTGTACAGCATTGTTGATGTTAGTGATGGGTGTACTGTTTAGAGTTGTGAAGTGTTGTTCTGTCTCATTTGTGAATGCTTCCCAGTTAGCTCTTTTATAATTGGTGTATGTGTGTTTGTGGCTAGCTGGGGTGAGTCTGGTTTTGGTGGTGATAATGATCGGGAGGTGGTCAGAGCCTAAGGTTCTGACCACCCTCCAGGATGTTGTGGGGGCGAGTTCTGGGGAGCAAAAGGTGATGTCTGGAGATGATGGGTTATAGAGGGCTTGGTGAGGAATATGGGTATGTTGATGGATGTCATTAAGGATGATGAGGTTATCGGTTTGGTTTTGTAGTACCAGCCCTCTGTCTGTGTCGGGGTTGTCGACAAACCAGGCCGACGTCTTAGCGTTGAAGTCACCATCCAGGATGATGTGTGGGGTGTGTGGGGTGTTTGTGATGTGTTGTAAGTGTGGTCTGTATTCATTTGGTACTGTAGGGGATGTTTGGGGAGGGATGTATGTGTTTATGATGGTTATGTTGGAGTTGTTGCCAGTGCGTATTTTAATTGACTGTATTTCTGTTGTGTTATCATTTGGGGGGAGGAGGGATTTGGTGTGTACACTGGTTACTATGTATGATATTTCTTTGTGTACCAGGGTGATGATTATAAAGAGTAGTGACATTTAGTGGAGTCAAACACAATATGGCGCCCGGGGATTTAAAGGTTAGAGTGCCTTTATATAGAGAGTGTTGACCTAGTGGGTCCAGGGAGTCAGAAACAATATAGCGCCTGGAGGGGACTTAGAGGGTAGGGTGCCTATATATATAGAGGGTAGGGTGCCTATATATACAGTAGGGAGTAGTGACATAGTGTGTAGATGGAGTCAAAAACAATATAGCGCCCGGGGTGCGGGGGGGGGGGGGGACGTACATGGTAGAGTGCTTTTATGTAGAGAGTGGTGACATGGTGGGTAGAGGGAGTCAGAAACAATATAGCGCCCAGAGAATTAACATGTAGAATGCCTATATATAAGTAAAGTAGCGAAAAAGTAGGTCCAGGGCGTCAGATACAAAATATATTTACTTATTTACTTCAAAATTGTATTGAATAATTTTTTTTTTTAAGTTTCCTACCTAAACCTTCAAGCGTTTAAAATACTCTCAAGACCGCTCTTCGAGATATACGTGTGCATTTTTCGGTGGAAAAATGCTGCAGCTGAAGGCATGTTCCTTCTAAATTGCAGGCAATAGAAAATAGTCGACACCTAATGGCACAAAAGGTCTTATAATCACCAAACTAATGGTGCAAATGCAACTATGAGCGAGTATGGGGGTCCAGGAAACAGTCCCTTAACCCCTCCAATCACGACCGTTTAAGGACTGCTCTCGTTATGGCAACACTTCTCAGCTTATATAAGACCCACTGAAGGGTGGGAGGGTCAGTGTTGCCTCATCTCTGGAGGTGGAAAGGTGGTCTCTCCTGCCATTTTGGCCAGATTGCTTGGGACTGATGGAGACTTATATTACTGTATCCTAATAGATGTAGATTAATGGATTGCAAATTAACAAGAAGTAACAATACTTTACTTTTCACTCTAGATTTCCTCTCACTTTCCTCTTAACCTCAATCCCTCTCTCTTATTTTACCTCCCTCTCTATCTTACCTCTCTCTGTCTTCTTCTTTCCCCTATTCCTCCTTCTCTCTTATTTGTCTTTTCTCTCTATCTTTCCCCTCACTTTCCAGTTAACCTCCCCATTCCTCCCTCTCTTATTTTACTCTTTGCTCTACCTTTCCTCTCAATTTCTCCTTCTTTCCCCCATCCCTACCTCTCTTATTTGACCTTACTCTCTATCTGTCCTCTCACTTTCCTACCTCCCTCCCCCTGCGCCGTAAAGCCCAGAACAGACCATGAAGGGAAGGCCATCTAAATAATGTCCGAGGTCTTCCAAAAATTACGGGAGAGTGGGTAGTCGTAAAACATAATATAGCGAGGCTCATGAATCCTAAGCAGGGCTCATAAATGTTACCTACCTTATAATACATATATAGTATATATATATAAGGAGAGAGAGAGAGAGAGAGAGAGAGAGAGAGAGACAGAGAGAGAGAGACAGAGACAGAGAGAGACAGAGAGAGAGAGAGAGAGAGAGAGAGAGAGAGACAGAGAGAGAGAGACAGAGACAGAAACAGAGAGAGAGAGACAGAGACAGAGAGAGAGACAGAGACAGAGAGATACCAACTCAACATTTAATTCGATGGATATCAGAATTGAAATACTGCCCTTACATGGTATTATTAGCATGTAGGAAATATATCAGTAACTTAAGTATAATCAAACAACATAATCCTTTCATCATATAAACACCTCAAACTTTCTCTAGCGTGCATATTATACCAAAGAGTACAGTTGTGGTAAAAAATACTGGAACAGTTCCTAATGGTAAAAACAAGACGGTGAGTGATAACCCTTTCGAGGACGCCTTTTGCATATTATTCTGGCTAAAATATACAATTTTCCACAACTTTGGAAAGCCCTCTACAAATTATAGGGGTAACATATATCTCAATAACCGTTCTACTTCCATAATTCCTCACTCTCTCTCTCTCTCTCTTACCCTCTTGTCCAGAAACTTCCCTGTCAGTACATTTTTCTCGCACGACTTAAAATACTGTATAAGAGTTTAGAGAAGGAATCCCTTAACCTTTATTCTGGTGTAGACATAAAGCCATTCGGAATATTCAATGAAGTTCTTGGTTGGAAATTGTTTAGCCATAATTGGTCTGGGGGAAGTGTTTTTTTACCTCCCACTTCGCCCCTTTATTTTAGAGATTTCGAAGCGTCTAACCACTTCAGTTGGGCGATTATATGACGCTTTACCAAATTACGTTGTAGATTTTGTTTGGGCTAAGCGGTATCGAGCCTGTAGCTTAGAAGAAATGGGTCATCGGACCACTTCATTTGTCGAAAATGGCAAAAAACAGGCAAAATTTTCAACACTGATTCAACGAACTTTCATAATACCCTACAAGACGCCAGCCCAGATAGTGATAAAACTCTTTTGCCTGCGCGAATGGCTAAAATACAAGGATTTGGAATAAGAATACTTTAACCTTTTCCGTGTTATGGGGATATGGGTCGTTTTTCTGTTCCCCCTTCTTCCTCATGTTTAGCCCCATTAGTTTTCAGATGTTGTGACGTTGGTCTCATTAGTTTGGCGATTTTAAGATCTTTCACCCCATGTATTTGTAAATATTAAGACTGTTTGCGTCATTTAGGTGTCGATTTTTTTCCTGGCAAGTGATACCAAGCCTGTAATAAAATAAATTAAGAGGCCTAGACATTTTTCTATCGAAAAATATACAAATTTATCTTCAAGGTGGTCTAGGGGGTGTTTCTTTAAGCTTGATGGAGGTTTAGTAAGATTCCTATGAAATATATATATAGATACAGCAAACAACAAGCACTTTCCCCTTAATACTCTGAGTAAAGTTTGCTTGGACGAATGGCTAAGATAAAAGGATTCGAAATAAGATTGATTTAACCTTTTCCTTGTTAAGGGGAAATCACACGAGAGGTTTTTTATGGTCAATATTTGATAATCAACATTTTCCTGGTAACATTTCTGGGATATTTTGCACTGGTATCGGAAACTAGAGTGATGATACGGAAATGTAAGTGCTAGAATTATTGCAAAAGTTGACCTTATAAGCTGCCAGACCAATGTTGAGGGAGAGAACGTTCGTGTGATACCAGCTTTATATCTGGTCGAAACTGAAAACATTTGTAGTAACCTGACAGACCTGACAGACTCCACTTAAAGGGGGTATGAGCGTATTTATTTGCTTATATATTTATCTTTATATACTTAGTTTAGTTTCCTCCCTAAATCTCCATCAAGCTTAACAAAAACACCCACAAGATATATGTGTACATTTTTCGACAGAAAACATTTCTGGCCGAAAGGCCGGTTCCTCTAAACTTCTAAAGTTACAGAGTCGCTATCGCTCCCCCGGAAAAATATCGACACCAAAATTGCATGAAAAGTCTTTATAATGGCAAACAAATTGGGCCGAAAGATCATGAAATCGCCAAACTAATGGGCCGACCATCAGATAATTCGAAAACTAAAGGAACTGAACATGAGGGAGAAGTGGGGCCAGAATATTAAACTATCTCACATTAACCCTCTCACGTTCTTGACGCACTTTTGAGCCTATGAGGGATACTTTAGAGCCTTTGTTACCATCAGGGGTGTTTAGAAACCTTTAGTTTAGTTACTTCAACCTCTGCAGTTGTCTTTGAGTTAGCTATGGGCAGAAAACTAATTTTGGAGAGGTAATTAGAACAGTGAGAGAACTCTATTTCTTATTGCTAATCTGGCAACCTCTGCGTCATATGTGCGTGAAAGGGTTAACAGACCTGACTGACGGTGCTTAACTTGAAGAATGTCACGTCATGGATTTCGGCCAAACAAATCCCAAGGCAGTCTATTTCATTTAAAGAGCAAGGTTCTACAAGTTCCTGACATTGTAAAGGTTGTGGATGTTCTGATCAAGTGTAAGATAAAAAACAAACTCGAAATGACTCGTTTCTTTGAAATAGTTTACTAATCTATATAATAATTTCGATTGTCTGTCTGTCTGTCTGTTTGTTATTTATAGGCGGCCGCAGTTTTTAAGGTAGAGCGTTCAAACTTGGTATGCATAGTAAGGGGTCCCTAGGCAGGTTTTAGTGAAAAAATAGAATTCCCCAGGGTGAAAGGGACGGAGAAAATGGGCGCGAAATAGGAAAAAAGGCCGATTGGGGCAGAAGGAGGCCTCCCATCGAAAAGGTGTATGGAACGAAAGTTGTTCGCAGCCCCCCAAAATGGGGGTACGGATAAGGTCAGATCCAAAATCGGAGGTCATTTAGTGGCCGAAATCGAGGTCGCCGTTTAATGAGGCACAGGGAGGTCGAGGCCGGTGTGGTAGTAGTGATTGATGATGGTGATTATGGTAGTAGTAGTGGTGGTAGTAGTGATGGTGATTATGGTGATTACCCGGGCAACGCCGGGTACCCCTGCTAGTATTATATACATTGATATATATATATATATATATATATATATGTGTGTTTCTAGTCTCTCAGTGGGGATCGAACCGTCGACCATCAGGACGGCAGTCTAAAGCGTCGGCTATCGTCCTGATGGTCGACGGTTCGATCCCCACTGAGAGATTAGAAACATTTAGTGGCTCACGTGTATTTGTGATATATTCTCAATATATATACCGGTATATATATATATATATATACAGTATATGAACTATGAATAGTGTATATAATTACTTTTAGCATAAAAACGTTTAGAGGACGACGCGCTTTGCACCCTTTCTGGGATACTAAAAACCTTGTAGCCATCAGGGGTGTTTAGAAACCTTTAGTTACTTCAATCTCTTGCGCTCGACACCTGAATATTGTGAAGCCTCGAAATATTGCCAAACTAGTGGGATGCAACTTCTTAAAATCTTCGAACTAATGGAATAAAACAGGGGAGCTCCAAAGAGACCTCCCTCGGACCCCCAATATGGTTAAAACAATAGTAGTTAGTTTTTCACACACCCTGTAAAAGAATGATACTAAACAATTTTCTTAGGCTCATCTTGAATGGACTGCAAGGTCTTTGATATAGTATTCTTTTAAACTCTTTCATACTATCTCTCTCTCCCTCTCTTTGTCTGTATGTCTCGCTCTCGCTCTCTCTCTCTCTCTTTCTCTCCCTTTATGGTATGTCGGTCTTACTCTCACACACTCTCTCTCTCTCTCTCTTTCACTCTGTCTCTCTCACTTAAAGAGGCCCACGCAATTTACTTCTTTAAAGATAAGCTGTACAAGCACTTCTTGGAAAACCATATACAATATAATTTTATGGTATTGTAACTTGTATATTTCAAAGTTCTTTTATCAATAACATATTTTACACAACTGAGAATTGTTTATATACAAAAATAAAAATTTGTATTAAATTTAGTCAACCCGATGAACAACTTTATTTTTTACTTCTTGGATCTCCCCTGTTTCGCTCCATTAGTTAAGTGATAGTAGGACGCTTCAATCCATTCAGGTGTCGATGTTTGTTCTAGGCGAGTGATAACGAGCATGTAACTTAGAAGAAATCGGCCTTTGGATTTTGACATCAGAGTGTACTAATTTGACGAATGCTGGCCGATCTCTTGTTACTATAGGGTTTCTAGTGTACAGTACCCACGGTGTCAAACTGGGACAATATTCTATTAATACTGGAGTAAATACAAGGACACACAATAAAATACAAACGTTTACAAGATAATATTAGAAATGCAAGATAATACAAGAATTACAAGAAACAAGAAGAATACAAAATAATACAATAAATTGAAAGAAAATACTAGAAACATACAAGAAAATACAAAGAATACACAAGATGCAAGATTACAAGAAAATACAAGAATTACAGGAAAATACACACATACAAGATAATACATGAAATACAAGAACATGACTACGCGATAATACAAGTTAACTGAATTTGCACTAGGTTGCCCATTACGACACTTCCAAAGACATACAAAAAAAAAAAAAAAAAAATTAGTAGCGTAATTTTAACTTTGTGTGTTTAACTCCTTAACCCATACAGTACCGATGATGTCCCTTTCATTATATTCTGACAACTAATAGACGATTTGAGGCAGCTTAGGAAGGACGTCTACTCATGAAAAGACTACAGACTATCTCAATTAATCCTTTTAGCTACCAAATACCCTTCCTAAGATTCGTAAATTCTTCTAAATGTACCTGATATCAATAAGAAATGCGTCGCCAGTACAGAAGGGGTTAAGGATTATGACGCAGTGTGACAGTTTAATCTGGCTATTACTACACGATTTTACGCAGCTTAGGAAGGATCTGTGGGAATGAAATGGGTAAAGACTGTTTCAATTAACCCTCAGACTTCCTTATACTCTTCCTAATCTAAATATAATCTTCTAATGATAGCCAGAAGAAACTAAAGAAGAAACGAAGAGTCTAAGATATTGACCAAAATGGGGCGACAGGTCTTAAAATCGCCAAACTAATGGACCGAACGTCTAAAAATCTTAAAACTAATGGGGCTAAACATGAGGAAGAAGGGGTACCTGAAAAACAGCCCATCCCCTCAAACATTTGAACACTTATTGTAACAAGATGGTACGCGTAATGAGTGTTCTGATTGTGTATGTGTTCTGATGTGAATAGATAAATTGAAGAACACTGTTTATGTACATCATTTTGTTTCATGCTATAAGGGCGTTAGCAGAATTAACAACTATAATATGGTCACAGTATTCTCATGAATGCTTAACATAATTTTAATCATACTTTCTATCCATCAGAAATCTACACTATTATTGCAACTATTACACGATTAGATAAGAATTGGCTGTAAATAGTGACGGGATAATCGTTCGTGCTCTAAAGTCTGTTCATTATAAGTAGGCGACAAATCTTTACCACTAACCTCTACAACTCATAAACGACAAGAGTAATCAACCTAATATATCTACCATATGGGAAGAGTCAGCCAGGGAATAGGTGTGAAAGTGTACACCCCATTTACACCCCTTTTTTGAGTGACAAGGGTTAGGATTAATGATTTCGGCCGACATATTGTGAATGGACTATAGTACCTTCATTTTACAAAACTAAGCTTGTATCACACGAGCAAGTTTATCGGCTACATATATCGGAGTCTTGAATCCGCTACAAGTTTTCATATTATTGTTATTGTTTTTCCTGTTAATTTGCATATTAATTTGAGTTACACACGCTTAGGAGCTCTATGACACAATAATTATACACTCAGTCATAGTAAAACATAAAATATCAGCTATAGGTAGCGCCAACAAACTTGACAATAATCTTGACCCCTGACCTCTCTGTAACTCAAAAGGGCCTAGAGCAAACTGGCTGTATACATTCATACCTATTTCCTAGTGGACTCTTCCCAAATGATAGAAACGCCAGTCTGATTGCTTTCATTCATTTCGAATTATAAGAAGTTAAGAGGTCAAGATTATTGTAAAGTTCGCTGCGACACTACCTATAGTACACTCGATTTTATCTGTTTTTAACTCGGATACTATGACTCCGATACATTCACCACTAAAGTGCTCGTGTGACGCTGGTTTTTACTTCGGATGTTCACCGGTCAGGTCATTTAAGTCGCACTGGATTATCAGCATCATTGAATTAGATTATTTGTAAACCCTATTTGATCCAAAAAATAAAATACAAAGCTTTGGATCTCCACTGTTTTTCTCAACTTGTCTGGAGATTTTTTAAAGTTTTTATCCCATTAGTTTGGTGATAATAAGATATTTCACCCCATTCAGATATTAATATTTGTTCTGGGTAAGCGATAGCAAACCTGTCGAAAAATGCAAACATGTAACTTGAAAGGGGTTTGGGGTTCTATTGGACATTCGAGGCATAATAATGCAGGAGTAAAGGACTAACTGTGGTGTTGGTGTGACGGGGATGAAGGGGTGATGTTAGTCAGGTGGGTAGGAGGGTAATGGTCTGGGTTGGCTACTAATGACACCCTCGTTACCTTAACTACCTTCCCTTCACTACCGCAGTCAAATTGCCCGACCAACAACAACAGCAACAGACCAACCAACAAATATACTCGATTTGCTTTAGCCGGGCGGAAAGTCTAAGCTAAACAAAATAAATGAATATATAAATAAATTGACCCACCAAAATAACCACTGACCCCTTAATTGTGAAATGTTGGTATGTATAATTATGATGCAGAGACATAGCAGTTGAATATTTATTTTTAGTAAGTATCGAGAAATCAGTTGCCAAGGGATTCGATTTGCCGCCAGTTGGAAATAGACGGACTATACTGTCCGTCAGTCAGTAGCCAGCCCTTACTCACACAAACAGTAGGAAGGATCAGCAAGAGACACGAGAAAGGAAAAGGGGGTGACAGGAGAACATATATAACAGTTTGCCCACAAAAAGCAAGCACATAGACGCACCAAATGTCTCCATACTCATAATATACATTTGGGAATACTGACACTGGATATATAGTTTGGTCTTTGGATTTAAGGAGAGGTATTAGTTTATGTTCTGGACTCCCTTCCCCCTCATGTTTACCACCATTAGTTTTGATATTATAAAGCACCAACCACTATACTAAGCCTTCCTATTTGTCACACCTGTCCACAGTTATCTGTATACGTGGTGAATACGATTACTTTATAATTATTCTAATCTTAGTGCTGAAAAAAAAAAAAATCATAAACATAAAAAGAACACCGAAAAACAAAATTCCTATTAGCTTTAACCCTTTTTGGGCCGAGGGTGGTCTGTTTGGATCTCCACTGTATCGCTCCACTTGCTTAGAAATTTCAAGACGATAAACTCCGATAGTTGGGCATGAACAGGACGCTTCACCCCATTCAGGCGTCGATTCTGGGCGAGCGATAGCGTGCTTGTAACTTAAAAGAAATTGGCCTTCAGCCGAAATATTTGTCTATCAATATTTGTACAAATTTAGCTTGAACGAGGTCTGGGTGGGCCTTTTTTTAATGTTTTAGTCTTTGTTTTGTTTTTCATGAAAGAAGTCTGGGAAAACATTTGTGTTAACCTAGGGAACAAGTTTAATACATTGCTCAAAGTGGGTAAAAACAATCATAATCCTCAATAACAAGAAAACAAAATAGCATGATATCCCAGAGGACGTCTGACCAGAAAATATCAACGGATTCAATAAGGTACTAACCCAACCACCTGCATCTATGTTACACCTGCCCACGGGTACCTACTGCAACATATGTTCATGCAGGTGTATTCAATATAGGTTGCATTGAAAAGAATAAATGATAAAAAAGTCAAATGACTGCATCAACCTTAATAATAAAATTTGGGCATTTGATTATATTACATACATACATACATATATATATATATATATATATATATATATATATATATATATATATATATATATATATATATATAATATATAGTTCGTATAACTGTATCATAAATAATACTTTATACCAATCAATACACGCACAGTTAATTAAAGCAGCTAAAAATATGCCGAGGTAAACAAATCAAAATAATATTATTCTATCTATCTATCTATATGCTCAGGCCCAATCCCCATTTTGGGGGTAGCCGACTGAAGACAGAGCAAGAACAGGGAAAACACAAAAACAACATAAAACAAAAAATAAACACAGATAAAAAACACAAACTCTCACACATCCAGGTCACCCAGGAGAAGACCCAGAGACCAGGGTTACCATGGTCGCTCCAGCACTCCCCCGGCCCCTGACCACCAGGAGAGGTTCCGATCTTGGCAGGCAGACATGCAGCGGAGCCAAAGCGACAAGCCCTCCCACCACACTTCCAGGCACACCCTTCATATTAATCGTCTCCCCGGGCCAGGCGCCTGATGGACTATTATCTAGTCCAACTTGCGCCCGACCCCTTATTCCAAACAAATATTATTAATATTATTAACAAAAGTATATGGATCATCTGTACGTTCGGTGGAGGAGTGTAACGTTACAACATAAGTAAGAAAGGTTAGCAACGAGAGATGAGAAAACTAAAGGTCAAATAGTAATGGTATGACAGACATAATACTATTTATTAATTTGTTACGTGTGTGTGTGTGTGTATGTGTGTGTGTGTGTGTGTGTGTATGTGTGTGTGTGTGTGTGTGTGTGTGTGTGTGTGTATTCACTTATTTCTATTCACCTAATTGTAGTTTACAGGAATTGAGCTGCGCTCGTGTTATCCTGTCTCAGTATCTATTGACTATCTAGTTTACTTTTTAAATTTTTGGATCTTTCTTGTGTGTGCGTGTGTGTGTTTCTGAGGGTGTGTGTACTTCTGTGTGTGTATGTGTGTGTTTCTGAGGGTGGGTGGGTGTGTTTGTGTATGTGTGTGTGTGGGGGGGTGGGCGTGTGCATGTGTGTGATCTATTTTGTCAACATACTCGTTCAAACTATTTATTTGGTGCTCTGAATATCTGTTATTTTTCTATCAATCCAAGCATTGAAACACTATATTTGTAATGTATATTCAAATAACTTATCAGACCAACATTAATATTCACTGTCTTGAAGAAAATCATGGTTTGCACTGAAATTGACTTTATTTATGCAGTCTCGGATATATAAGCAATGTTATATCGAGGACAGAAAGAATATATTTTACTTCGAGATCCAAAGCAGAAAACTCAAATCGTATCCAACAAATACTTGATGAATGTCATTCGAAACACGTTTAAATGTCACGATGTATTGAGTATTGTTCATTCTCCAATTTATAAAATACTTTAAAGGTCAGTTTACTTGTCCGAATGTCTTTGGTGTTTGCTACGAGAAAATGTGTACACTTGTGAACACTAATAATTATAGTAAATTCTCTGTATCGTTAGTTCTTATTATAACAATATATTTGGAAGTTCAGTGTTTGTTTCTATGTGTAAAATACTATACCTGAATACGATTGTGCCAACCGAAGCAAAAATCCCGACTTCGGCACCGGCCATGCAACCCAATTACCTGCCTAACTTCTCCGTAATGACTACCTGTTACCTGTCTGGTGAAGGGACCCTGTGGTAATGTACCAGGTGGTGACAGGTGCAGTACAGACAAGTTTTCGAACACCTTATAATTTAGTCAACCACCATCAAGACATAGTTTAAAGTTTATTTTATATATTCATTATTATTATTATTATTATTATTATTATTATTTGTATTCGTATTATTATATTTATTACTATAATTATTTTCGATATATTTTCGAGATGTGACACTACCCCGACCATTGTCAACACATGAAGGAAATGGAGCAACTGGACTGTCTCACCGGGAAACATCATGGTCAACAGACAAACAGTCTCGGAATAGAAAGAAGCCTGACAGATTCACCTCTCAGTGAGACACCTTTTTGGGCTTCTTGATTAGAATTTAAGATCATATAAGACGTGCATAATGGATACTTATGGTTGTTTACCTTTTTCAAGTCTCAGTGACGATGAATTATTATTAAAAATAAACTGCGATATCTTAATTCAAAACGAAGAAAATATCTCACTTAACATTTTAGAAAATTTAACGTACAATCAATTTACTTTTAATCATGATGTCCACAATACCGACACAGATCCTGATAATTATATGATAAATTCCCTAGGCTATAAGAACCCAATATGCAATTACGTTTTTCCTGGCAATCCCGATTCCCACCTTGGAAAAATACCTCTGACAACCTTTTCTTTACTTTATTACAATATTAACAGTATGCCATCACATTTCGAAGATTTTAAAGAACAAACATTAAAACCGCTTAACCTTGACTTCGATATTTTGGGTTTATGTGAAACCAAAAGGCCTCATTCTGACTTTAAATATTTTGTAGAGAAATTCAATCATATTATTTCCGTTATTAGCGACGAAAAGAAAATTAGCTACATTGGTGGAGACTTCAATATCAATCTATTAAGACATAAAGATGATAATACAGTAGCAGATTTCACTAATTCATGTCACTCAAAGATATTTTATAATACAATATGCAAACCAACACGAGTCACTCACTCCACAGCAACAATCATTGACCATATGTGGTCTAATAATTATATTAATAACAGATTAAGTGGAATTGTTTACAATAAAATCTCTGACCATTTTCCAGTATTTTCGGTGTATTATTCTAATATTTCTAAATCGAAATTTAAAGAGGAAAATGATACAACAATATCTTTCAGAAATTATAATGCTGAAAATCTTGATAATTTTAAGCAATGCATGGAGAGTGTATCATGGGACCTGGTTTATTCTTCTTCCAATCCTAATATTATTTACAGCAACTTCATAAGTATATTCAGTGCGTGTTTCAACAAATATTTTCCCATAATTACGAAACGTATTAAAGCAAATCACATAAATAAGCCATATATATCGAATAATATTAAATCATTGATCAAAGAGAAGAATAAACTGGCACGGAAATACGCTTTAAGGCCCATCACGTTCG
Source organism: Paralithodes platypus (assembly GCA_032716605.1). Lineage (NCBI taxonomy): Eukaryota > Metazoa > Arthropoda > Malacostraca > Decapoda > Lithodidae > Paralithodes > Paralithodes platypus. Next base: position 103,441,577 of record CM064487.1, read on the forward strand.
GGGAGGAATTCCGCACATTACGCAACAAAGTCTCGCAAGAAATTAGACAAGCAAAATTAAATTATTACAAAACTAAACTAACAGAAAATTCAGGGAATACTAAGAAAGTCTGGAAAATTATTAATTCTGTTCTCAATAAAGACAAACAAAATAAGATTAACGACACATTTATGCATAATGATGTAGAATTAAATATCCCACAACAGATTGCAAATAAGTTCAATTCTTACTTTATCAATGTGGGGAAATCTCTTGCAGAAAATATTACTGATGAAAATGTAGATTATAATACTTACTTATTAAACAGGCAAGAATCTGTATTTAATATGTCACCTATTACACAAGATGAATTATTGCATGCCATAGAAAACTTGCGGGATTCTTCTCCGGGTTATGATGACATACCTTTTTTTTTTTTTTTTTTTAAGAGACAATGAACGGAGGAAGGAAAAACACAGATCAAACAAAAAGGTCCATGTGCCTAAAGGCATCCTCCATTCATAAAATGTTTGTAACAACTGGATTTAAACATTTGTAGATTGTAAGTTTGTGGAAAGCAATTCGAGGGAAGTGAATTCCAAAGAGTAGTAGCTCTGGGGATAAATGAATTCTGATAAGCAGAAGTTCTGCATTGTGGAGGAGAAAGTGTAAATTCATGGGCGCTCTCAGCTGCCCTAGTTCTACGGGGAAAGATGTGGAGAGGCGGCACAATTGAAGCAAGTTCCTCGGAACAATTGCTGTGAAAATATCTGTAGAATAATGCAAGGGATGCAACGTTTCTTCGTATGGATAATGTAGGAAGGTCCTGTGTGATTGCAGGGTTATTGATTAATCTAATAGCTTTATTTTGAATTTTGTCCAACTGCCTCAATGCAACCACTCCACTTCCACCCCACAGAGGTGAACAGTAATCCATCTGAGAACGCACATGACTTTTATATATCACGGCCAACTGCTCGTCAGTGAAGAATTCTCGAACTCTGTACAGGAATCCCAGTTTTTTAGAGGCATTCTTAGCAATGCTTCTAACAATGTGTCCAGCTCAAGTTAGTAGTTAATGTTACACCGAGAATGTCAATACTAGGGGAAGTGGGAATATTTACATCATTAAAAAATATATGGGAGTCAGTGAGATTCTGTCGGTTAGAAAATTGAATGTACTTGGTTTTCAGTGCATTAAAGGAAACTAGATTCTTTTGTCCCCATCCATTAATTCTAGAAAGGTCCTGGTTCAGAGAAATTGCAGTGTTTATTTTTGAATTTATAAGATCGGCTTGGGTGAAAGAATTGGTAAATGTGAAGGAACTGTGGAGTGTTGAGTCATCTGCGTAGGAATGTATTGAATTGTGAGTGCTAGATATGAGATCATTGATATGAATGAGGAACAGAATTGGGGCCAAAACTGATCCCTGGGGAACACCAGCATTTATTGAGTGAAATTGAGAATAAAGGCCATCTACCATTACACGTATTTTTCTGTTATGAAGATAAGAAGAAATTAGTGGAACTAATGATGCAAGGCCGTAGTGTGACATCTTCGACAATAAGGATTGATGCCAGACTCTATCAAATGCCTTTGATATATCCAGTGCTATTGTATGTGTTTCACCATGTTGGTCTGTAGCTTGGTTGATTTGATGCGTAAGAAGGCAAAGCATGTCTGCAGTTGATCGACATCGTCTAAAACCATATTGCCTATCATTGATTAATTTATTATTCTCAAGATGCTTAATTATGTGATTATTTAATATAATTTCAAAGACTTTACCAAGAGTGGAAGTTATAGCCATTGGTCTGTAGTTTGATGGATCTGAAGAGGCACCTTTTTTAGGAACTGGATGGATGTTTGCTTCTTTCCAGGGTACTGGGAAGCATGAGGTATGAGTACACAGACGGAAACATTTTGCCAATACAGGAGCGAGCACCAAGGAGTAATTCTTAAGTACTATTGGAGGAATTTCATCTGGACCAGGAGCCTTATCTACCGAGAGATTCTGCAAAATAGTTTTGACATGTCTGGTGTGGATCTTAAGTGAGGGAATCTCAGGCGAATTAAAATTAAGTACAGGGACATCTTGATTTATTTCATCTAAGGTTGAGTTGGTGGAGAAAATATCTGCAAGAAGGTTAGCTTTACCTCGTGGGTCACTTACAAGATTGCCAGTCGGAGATTTTAATGGTGGAATGGATGAAGCAGTAGTGAAGTTGGATTTAAATGAGTTAAGAGTAGACCAAAATATTTTGTTATCATTTGGATTATTTAGAAGTTTATTTGCCTGCTTGTGGAGAAAGTTTGATTTAGTTAGGTTTAATACAGTTTTGGCATGATTTCTGATGTTTCTAAAGTAATTAAAGGCTTCATGTGTTTTTGATCTTGTGTATGCATTGTAGGCTATTGCTTTTTGTTCAGTTACTCTAGCACAATTATGGTCAAACCATTTAGGTGAATTAGATCTTTTACTGTACTTTTGATGAGGAATAAAAGTTTCCATTCCAATTTTTACAAAATCTTGTATGTGGCTCAAGGTGGAGTGTGCATCATTAGAAAAGAAAGAGGTCCAGGGAATATCATAAAGAAATCTTGAAGACCCTCCCAGTCTGCCTTATCGTAATGCCATTTAGTCACCAAAATAGGTTCAGAGTGGGAAGGTGTGGTAGGTGATAGACAGGTGGCCTGTATCAGACAGTGATCAGAAGATCCAAGCGGGGACCTCACTGTAACATCATAATTTTCTGAATTGGTTGTTAAAAATAAGTCCAGTAGGTGGGAATTACGATTAGGATTATCTGGTTCACGGGTGGGTTGGTTGACTAGTTGAGTGAGATTAAATGAGTCTGCAAATAGCTCACATTCAAGACCAGCATCATCAGTCCTGGCTGAATGAGTGAGCCATTCAACATTATGGACATTAAAATCACCCAACACAGTGATTTCAGAAGAAGCATTTAAGTTGAGGACACTGAGTTGTGAGGACAGAGAATCAAAAAGACTTTGCTCTGGAGGAGTATTTGGGGAACGGTAGATGCAACATATGTATTTAAATATACCAGCAGAAATTAATTTGTATATAGAATAATCAAAATAGGGACAATTGAAACTAGTAACCTCCTCCAGGGCAATTTCAGATTTTGCGAAGCAACATACACCTCCTTTAGGTCTGAAATTTTGGAGCAGTTGATAACCTGGAAAATTAAATCTAGACGTGTCAGATGTGGATGTTACTTGAGTCTCTGTCAAAAAAAGGAGACCTATGTCTATAGTGAGGAAGGTCATCCATATACTGTCACCTATTATTTTACACTTATGTAATAGTTCATTTGCGACTGGGATTTTCCCTGAGGATCTTAAAGTTGCCAAAATAATACCTATTTTTAAGTCAGGAGATGTAGGTCTTTTTAAAAATCATCGACCAGTATCTGTTTTACCTGCCATAAGTAAAATATTAGAAAAAGTTATGTTTGATAGGCTCATGGATTATTGCACTACTAATGGTGTTTTGTCGGATGCTCAATATGGATTTAGGAAGGGACGTTCCACTGAATTAGCCTTATCAAAATTCAAAAGTGATATCCTCAGTTCCTTTGACAATAAAGATTATTTAATAAGCATATTTTTAGATCTGTCTAAGGCATTTGATACGGTTCACCATCAGATTTTGTTAGATAAACTCAAACATTATGGAATTAGAGATATTACACATACTTGGTTTCAGTCATACTTAAGTAATCGGAGGCAATATGTGCAATATAAGGACTGCAAATCTGAACAACAGTTTATAACATATGGAGTCCCACAGGGGTCCATATTGGGCCCACTGCTCTTCATTTTATATATTAATGATTTTATTAACTCTAGCACTATATTTAACTTCCTGTTATTTGCCGATGATAGCACTTTGTATGCCAGACACAGGGATCTACGTTTCCTAATAGATTTAGTCAATAATGAGCTAAATAACATAGCAAGGTGGATACAAGCTAATAAGCTTACTCTTAATATTGAAAAAACTAAGTATATAATTTTTAAGAGGAATAAATCTATCGCTCAAAATTTAGCACCAATTAAGATTGGAAATAATGTACTAAAGGAGGAGGAACATATAAAGTTTCTTGGTGTTGTGGTGGATAGCAGGCTGTCGTGGGGCATACATATACATGATTTGAAAAACAAACTTAATAAGCAATGTGGCATACTCTACCTTACACGACACTGCTTTAATATTAGTGCTCTAAAACAATTATATTATAGTCTTATCTATCCACAGTTGTTATATTGCCAAACAATTTGGGGTGCAACTAGTAAAACCAAATTATTAACTATTGAACAATCACAAAAAAGAATAATTAGAACTATATCACATAAATCAAGATATGCCCACACAAATGAACTTTTTAGTAAACTTGAATTATTTAAATTTAAGGATATCAATACTTATTGCAGTGCGCTTTTCGTATTTAAATGTCTGCATAACCTTGATAGAACTGATTTGTTTACACCTAGTAACAATGAAAGGTACAATTTAAGGGGAGCTGATCTATTAAGAATTCCTCTCATGACTTCTAGTCAAGCTCAGACATGTATAAAATATCATGGAGTTAAGGTGTGGAACGGATTACCTTAAAATTTAAGAAATATACAGGAAATATCTCGGTTTAAGAGACAATTAAAAAAAAATCTATTAACACGATATCAACAGTGACTACTAAAATAAGTATATCACCAATTATACTACCAATAATTACAACATCCCTATCACCTAGATCGACAAATGTATAACCTTTAATAATATTTACGCTGGCTGTGTGTGTATATATATGTAGAGTCACGTAAAGGGTTGAATGAGCTTGAATACTATTTTGTAATAAACATGCTTCTATTTTTGTCTGTAAAGGTGTATATAATGTATGTGTAGTTGGCATTTGTATGCATTTGTGTGTGTGTTTTTGTTTTGTTTTATAGAAATGGATATATTATAGTCTACAGTAAATTATTTACCATGTTCTCATATATAGGTCTAAATGAATGGTGTAAGTGTGTATTCCATGCACAACAAAGTTTATGTCCTTTACTAATTAGGCATATACTGTTAGGGAAGCGTATGTGTCTTTGTGTCGAATTGTGGGTATAATTGCGAGTATGGCCTTTGAACATCAAGTCAATAGTTGTACAATGTATGTTATATATATTCAATTTTTGTAAATGGTATTACATGGGTAATTGTGATAATGAACAATCAGCTGTGAGCTCTGGGAAGTGAGTGTGACCTCAGGGTTAATCACCATTAATTTAATTTGTTTTATGTTATTATATTTTGCCTACATACATCCCTTTTCGAATTTAGAAAAAATCTTTACAACACGTAGTTCCCGGGGCACAAAGATGTGACTAAGTGTATTATATACAATTGCATTTTGAAAGATCGAGTTATAGCCAGGTGCCTTTAAGAGAGACATCTCTCAAAAGGCTCAGCCTTATTTTTTTGTATTATTATTATATATTTTTGTTTTTTAACAAATCATTTGTAAGCAAAATTGTATTGTATACTAAAGGCTAAATAAAAATATTTCAATTAAAAAAAAAAAAAAAAAAAAAAAAAATCAATTCAAAAGATTTCAATTCAATTCAATTATCTCTCTCTCTCTCTCTCTCTCTCTCTCTCTCTCTCTCTCTCTCTCTCTCTCTCTCTCTCTCTCTCTCTCACTCTCTCTCTCTCTCTCTCTCTCTCTCTCTCTCTCTCTCTCTCTCTCTCATTAGTTTTGTTTAACATTGGGAATATTATGCAACTCTTGCGAGGCCCCAAGATTATCGATTGAAGCTGATGGTTACTTCATATGCGTCACTAACCCGTTGAACATAAGAAAATGGGAGTCTGCAGAAAGACAATTGGCCCAAACAAGACAGATCCCTCACACACCCAACCCTAATTACAAGGCCTTATAAGCTGGGCTTGTAAAGCCCAGTTCACTGACACAATTAGGACTGACCTCACCGAAACTGTCAGAGGTCAGAAAACAGGGGTCTACAGAGCGCCGAACGGCCCACACCTGACAACCCATCTCGTCATCTGCTCAAATTTTCGCTACAAACTCCACCTTGGATGATTCCGGTGCTACTCCTCCCTCTCTGACTTGTTTATACTTGTTCCCTTGAAGCTCTGACGCGTTTTAGCATTTTATTTTGGCTATCATTAAACAATGTTATGCAGCTTAGGAAGGATCTGTGGGTATTAAAAGGGTAAAGACTATCTCAATCAACCTTCTGACTTCCATATACCCTTCCTAATTTCAATAAAATAGTCTAATAATTACCAGAAAACAAAACAAAAATGCGTATAGGAGCTTGAAAGGGTTAATATCATAATATCTTCTAAGGATATACTCTCAGCCCTCTCTGTTTAATAGTAGCCAGAATAATGTGAGAAATACGCTCCTGATACAGAAGGGGTTGTATTATAGCTATATCTATACGATATTATGCAGCTTAGGAGGGGTATGTGGTAGTTAAAACGGTTGGTTGAGATATTTTAAAGCCTTATAATTGCTAAACGTCCTTCCTAAGCTGAATGTAATCGTCCAATAGGTGCTAAGATATTCAATTTACTATCAGGTGAAATACTACCGACTACAACTAATATTCCATATACATTGAATTATCGGCCTAATATTCGAAAATCATATATATAGAGATGTTATATGCACACGGGAATAGAAATACAATATCCAATCACACTTAAGGGAAGAAGGTTGTTTTCTCTGGCCTCCTTTCTCCCTCATGTTTGCCCCCATTTGTTTTGAGATTTTCAGATGTTATCTGATGAATAGAAAGTACTGTATGTTGAATATTATTTCTTGTATCTGTAATGCATTATAACCGTATTTTAGTTGGTAGTTCTGCTCAATACCGACACTCTCTCCCTCAATCAGACTTTCCTTCATCCTATGACTAACAGTTATTTAAAGGTAAGTAGTGTTTATTTTTTCTGAATCCCCTTCTCCTTCATCTTTATCCATATTAGTTTTCAAATGTTATGACTTTCGCCCACTTCTTTGTCAATATTTAACCTTTTCGTGCCAATTAGGTGTCGATTATGTTCCTGGCGAGCGATACGGACCCTGTATTTTAGGAGGAACCGGCCTTCGGCCAGGATATTTTTGTTACCGAAAAACAAAAACAAAATCTCGAAGGGGGTCTTTGGGATGTTTCTTTAAAGCTTGATGGAGGTCTAGGGAGCAAGCTAAAACAAATATGTATACCGGTAATAATACAAAATATATAAATAGAAAAATTAACGTTCCCTTAAACTTCGTGTGTCCAGGTATTTTGACCCCAACGTCCGTTGAATTTGGCTCTCTGTCACTCGTTTAGCCTTGGGGGAGAAACTTGCTACATGCAACCGTTCTTTTGTCTCATTCATACACATATACTACAAACAAATATTAATAATAAAACATATATATAAATAAAATAAAATCTTACGGCTGCAATTTCCCTATAGCCCGAAATTTGCAAATGGTCAATTGCATCAGGCAGCAACTTCGGGTTAACCTTGGTAGGGAGAATTGAAGAACCGTTAGTTTCATCCATGCAGTTCTCTACCCTCACACATGCCTTCACCTCATCGCTTTGTGCTTGGTCTTTATTTGTTGCAAATAGTTATGTCTGATGTAAGCAAGAGTAATTTACACATGGTTGCGTTATTTCAGGCCACCAGAATGTGTTGCAACGCAAAGAAAAGTGCACGTTTTCTGTACATTCCGGGATTTAATATATACTATTTATATTTATGATTATATCATATACCAGGATGCAACACAAAAAAGTACTTTCTTGCTAAAGTCAGCTGCGTAAATTTGAAGAATGATTAAAAACATCCTATTGACAATAAAGTGCTTTGCCTCAAATGGTGTTTTTATGCAAGTCCTGTTTTTCTCCTACATCAAGTGTCTGTAAAATGACATAGCGAGGATGAACGATTTGTTTGGTCAATTTTACACACCGCCCAATCACGGCGGAAACGAAACCATTCCCGTGCCGCCCAGTTCATTCTAGCCCATGATTTTACTCGGAATCTCCAGTTTATTCTGATTGAACAGTGGCAGTCTCGCGTTTACTGGTTGCTGTGTAATACAATGACGATGGGTTGGGTCTCTTGGGGGTTGGGATTCGTGTTCTGGTTCCGGGGTGGTATTTCTCGTGGGGGGTTTTCTGGAGGGGTTGTTTTTCATGTGCTGTTTCTGGGTTTTTTGGCTGGGGTGTTGTTTTAAGTGCGTTGTTTTGGGGGTGTTTTATTTCGTATGGTGTCTTCGGGGTGTTGTTATTCGTGTGTGATGTTGCTGGGGAGTTGGTAATCATGTGTTGTTTCTGGGATGTTGTCTTTCGTGTGTTGTTTCCGGAGTGTTTTTTTCTAAGGTGATTTGTTCTACAATGTTGTTTTTCGACAGCTGTTTCTGGGGTGTTGATTCTGGGGTGTTATTTTTAGTGTGTTGCTTCTGTGTGTTGTTATTCGTGTGTTGTTTTTCGTGTGATGTTTTAGTGTGATGTTTTTGGGGTGCTGTTTTCTGGGTGTTGTTACTTCAGTGTTGGCATTCGTTTATCTTATCTGGGGAGCTGTTTGTTGTTTGCTGTTTCTAGGGTGCGTTTAGCGTGCTGTTCCTTGGGTGTGATTATCTGTGTGTATTTCTGGGGTTTTGTTTTCGTAAGCTGATTCTGGGGTATTTTGTTCGTGATTAGTAAACATCTCTACAAATATACATATTTGCATTTTGAACTTGGAAACATTTCAGGCATCGCTTATATTTATTATGATAAATACATGCCACCTCTGATCTTACCTCTGCTGAAAATCATCAATCCCTTCATAGTTCAACCTTAGCGAGCTTCGTGCCTAATTTGGCGAATTTCTAAATTCTTGCAAGATGGGTAAAATATTAATGTCAGAATATGTGATTAGCCTTAACGAACTAAGCTTTTTGTAATAAAGATTTGCGTTTTAAAGTATGCGGCAAATTTGTGACTCTCAAGGAACTTAGAGGGGAAGTTAATTAACCTGGATCATTGAAGGAGGTGCGTGGACCAAGGGCTTTATCTGACATGCAACAGAAGCTACTTAAGGGGCTAGTGGCTGTTTGTTTGGTGTATTAATTCATCTATTTATTTATTTTATATTTTCCTCTCTAGACTTCCATCAAGCTTAGTAACCCCTTAGTATTACCCCTTTCATGATAAATTTGTAAAACAAAAATTCGGCCGGTTCCTCTCAAAATTACGGGCTCGCTATTACTCGCCAGGAAAAAAATCGACACCTAAATGGCACGAAAAGCCTTAAAATTGACAACGAAAAGGGACAACAGGTGTTAAAATCGTCAAACTAATGGTCCGAACGTCTTAAAAGTAAAACAACTAATGGGTTTAAGCAAGAGGGAGAAGGAGTCCCGAAAAAGCGACCTCCTGCCCCTTAACACTATCAGGTGCAACTTTCTGAGGTTGTCATGATATTTGGTTTTATTATTATTGAAGGTTTTACTTGCTGTTGCCATTATCGACCAATGTATTTTAGTATCCCCCTAGACTAACCAAAAAGCCCCCCAGACCCCCTGTAAGCTAAAAATTAACAAATAAATAAATAAATAAATACATAACATAAAATAACGCAATCCAGACCCTCTTCAAGAGAAGTATGTAAACAAATTTAGTAGAACAATGTCCCGGTTTTCCTTAAATTGTAAGCTCGCTACCACTCTCCCAGAAAAACTCGACACCTGAATGGGGTGAAATGTCTTATAATCGCTAAACTAATGAGTTGAAACGCATAAAAATATCCAAACCAATGGTGTGAAACAAGGCGGGTTCAAAAATACCCGCCTTCCATCATATAAAATTAAAAGCCAATTAGTTTGGCACTTCTATGACTTTACTCCCCATTGCTTTGTCAATACTAAGACCTTTCGTGCCATTTGGGTGTATTTTTTCCTGGAGAGTGATAGCGAGCCTGTAGTTTTAGGAGTAACCGGCCTTCGGCAGAAAAATATACAAATTTATCTTGAAGGGGGGTCTAGGGGGTGTCTTTTACAGCTTTATGGAGGTCTAGGGAGGAAACTAAAAAAGTAATACAAATATACAACAATAAGCAAATAAATACGCCCATCTCCCCTTAAAATGTTCGTGCGACACAATAAAGCTTTAGAGTCAAAACTATGCATTAGAACTGGAGCTATATAATAAATATGCAGAGTTGGATGTTGCAGAGAACAATTGACCAAGCCATTACCAGACCAAAATGGTTGTTCATGCGATTAATTTACATTTTGGTATAATATTATAGTTCTCTTTGCCGCAGGAAACTAAAGTAACAGCGTGTAATATATTCCTTTGGCTACACACAAATGCAATACTTTATCTAGCAAAAACACGGTTGCAATTTTGTTGCATCGTTTTTATTGTCGGATCTAAACACACACACACACACACACACACACATACACATGTAGTACAGAGTTCACGAAATAGCATTTATTCCAATACTCGTCAGTACACAGCTAGCCACGCAGCTAGCTCAGTGGTAACGGTCCCGCCTTCTACCTAGCAGACCCGTGATTAAATCTCTCTCAGGTTGGTGAAGTTTTTCTGAGACAGCCGGCGGTTAGCATCTCCCTTGAGCAAAGATATGGGTAATTGTCACTTTTAATGATGTTTAGGAAGCGGGACAATGCGAGCCAAAAACTCTTGTATACTACAATTATGAGTATAATTTGAGTACACAACACATATTGGCGCGCGCACACACACACATATATATATATATATATATATATATATTGTATGTCGTAGCCTCAAACATGTCTAGATCGTGCTTCAACTTCGTCGGTGGAAATTATTTGTATTTAGGTCCTTTACCACACCACGATATTGCTTGCACCGTGACCCGACCCATGTCCTGGAGCTTAGCCTCTGGTCTAAGCTTGCAGTAAAGGCGGATTCACACAAACTATGTTGCCTTAAATTTTATATTTTATGTATTTATATAATGTTGTTATATAATGTTATATATATTGTTATTTCTTTTTGTGTAATCAATATATATTATATTGTTTATAATCAGTCAATGGCCACGTATGTCTTACGTTAGTTAGTTAGAATAGGACTTCAGAGGCTATCAACCCTTCTGGATTAATAAGCCAGCACACTGTAAGTCAAGAAAAGCGTCAAGACTGGAGCCCCTTTTCGTAAACTCCAGTCCCTTGTGCCTTACGATTTTGATATAGCGGTGTACCAGGTATTTCTGCAGGCGATTGTAAACTCCAAGACATAAAAGTCCTGGCCTTGAATAGCGAAAACGAGCCTCATGTATGTATGTATGTATGTATGTACAGTATATATGTATATACTCAGGCACATACCCCATTGTTGGGGGTGGCTGACTCGAGACAGAGCCTAAACAGAAACAACATTTAAGGGTTCAACAACCGGGTGGATGGGACTCGTTAGCCTTGTTCGGCAACTCATCTAGGGGAGACAACCTTATACAAATCCGGGTGGATGGGACTCGTCAGCCTTGGTTGGCAACCTGTCTAGGGGAGTAAACCTGATACAAATCCGTACTGCTTACCTAAGGGTAAGGCAGGTTAGTGGATGGATTAGCCGAACACCACTGTAGAAAAATAGTGCTAACAAGATACACAGAGGGCCTCGGAGTTGGACGGATCCTAAATTGAGTGGTCAATCCTGTAAGTCCTTCACTAAACTGGCTCGGGTTGTCCCTCTCACAGGGAATAGGTCCGCTTGGGGGCATTCTGTGTATGGCCACCCTCGTAAGGGGAGTAAGGCGTCCGGCAATAGATAGATATATACCCCATTGCTGGGGGTGGCTGACTCGAGACAGAGCCTAAACAGAAACAACATTTAAGGGTTCCAATTCTTAAATGTAAATTATCTGGTAAAGAATAAATAACGTGATGCAATTCAGTTAAATAATTGATTGGAACACTTAAGGCCACGACTTATGTTGTAGGGTGTACAGTCACGCTAATAAGTCATGTCTCAGCTGTCATTACGTTTGGCTCGCTCTGTGCTGTATTAATATCTGTCAGGTGTTGAATAGGGTGAGTAATTTTAGGGACATGTTTGTATATCTCACTTGAAATGCACAAATCAAGTTTAGATATTGCTGATAACAATTATTGATCAAAATATAATTGGTGCCGATACATCACTTATTAGGCTGATTGTACGGCCACAGTATATATAATCTGTACATAATCTAACCAAGATAACACATGGCCATACAATGTTACAATTTCATTTGTGTAATCAAAAATATATATGGGTGTATGCTTGCTAAGGGTTTCCACTGTATGCAAATATTGATATATAAAAATAATCCCCCCCCCCCCTCCAAAAAAAAAAATATATGTGCAGACCTGGCAGTGTGTTTAATTTGTTGATATCCCAAAAAGTTCCCCCAGCACCTTCCCCACCCCCGTTTCATGCCCCCACCCCACCCAGCACCACAACCAGCCACGACACTTCCCCCACAAACTCTTCCCCCGGACCCGACTATTGATATCCACATTAAAAGTTTTCCTATTTGGCCTTATGCCCAAGTTTACGCCCGGACGCCGAGATACTTTGACCGTAAAACCACTTATAAGGGGAGATTTCCACTTGAGGGATTTTTTTCTGGACCGCTTTCTTCCTCATGTTTACCCCCATTGTTTTTTAGATTATAAGATGTTCGCCCGATTAGTTTGGCGATTTTAAGAACTTTCGCCTCATTTCTGTCAATGTTATGACCTTTCGAACCATTTTAGTGTCGATTTTTTCCTGGCGAGCGATAGCGAACCAGTAATCACAGAGGAACCGGCCTTCGGCCAGGCAATTTTCTACCGAAAAATTTACAAATATATCTTGAAAGGGGGTTAAGGGGGTGTAATTTCAAGCTTGATGGAAGTCTAGGGAACAAACTAAAAACCTCCCCTTAAGACCCGATTTTTTTCTTTTCTTAGATTAATATTTTTACCCCGGCCTGACTTATTATACTTGGTAAACTTTCAGGGAGATGGGTCGGTGGTCTGGTCCCTCTTCTTCCTCATGTTTAGCTCCATTAGTTTTCAGATTATATGACGTTCGACCCACAAATTTGGTGATTTTAAGACGATTTGCCCCATTTCTTTGTCAATATTAAGACTTTTTGTGCCATTTAGGTGTCGATTTTGTCCTGGCGAGCGATAACGTGCCTGAATTTTAAGAGGAACTGGCCTTCGGCCGGGAAATTTTTCTATCGAAAAATGTACAAATTTTTCTTGAAGGAGGGTCTTGAGCGTGTGTTTGTTAAAGCTTGATGGAGGTCTAGGGAGAAACTAATAAAATATTAAAAAGATACATAAATGAGCAAATAAATACGCCCCACCCGCCCGTTAATGCTGTTAGTATAACACTTGGGCGAGTTTCCCCACACTTTTGCCCTGTAATCCCTAATGGAGGAAAGAAAATTAGTTTTAGGAAGAAATTCATCACGTCTGAGCAGATTAGTTATATCGATTAAACCCTTCTGTACCGGCGACGTCTTTTTAGCCTACTTATGGCTACTATTAGACGATTTCATTCAGTTTAGGAAGCGTCTCTAGCGAATATACAGCTTCGAGCTATCTCACTTACCCCATTTTACTACCACAGATCTTTCTTAAACTGCACAAAATCGTCTAAAAAGAGCTAGAATAAAATTTAAAAGACGTCGCCGGTACAGGAGGTTAAAATACTGTAAGCGTTTTTGTTTTCCTGTTCAGTATATTGAACAAAGCCATAACTATTTTCATCACAACCATCAATTTGGCTTATTATGAAATATAGTGTTAAGAAAATATCCATTTACTATTTTCAGCACGAACATCAATTTGTCTTATTATGACAAATAGGGCTAACACAATTCATAGAGGGCTTGGGGGCGTTAAGGGGACATGGGCCGGTTTTCTGGACCACTTTCTCCCTCATGTGTAGCTCCATTAGTTTTCAGATTTTATGAAGCTTAGTCCATTAGTTTGGTGATTTTAAGACATTTTGCCCTATTTCTTTGGCAATGTTAAGACCTGTCGTGCTATTTAGGTGTCGATTTTATTTCCTGGCGAACGATAGTGAGCCTTTAATTTTGGAAGAACTAGCCTTCGGCCGGGATATTTTTCTACCGAAAAATGTAGAAATTAATCTAGAAGGGGGATCTAATGAATGATTTTTAAAGTTTGATGGAGAGTTAGGGAGGAGACTAGGAAAATAATGAATATAAGAACAAATCGACCATAATGTGAACCATCCCCCTTTAACCCGTACAGTACCGGTAACGTCCTTTTTAGCATATTCTGGACACTATTAGACGATTTAATTCAGCTTAGGAAGGACCTCTAGTAATAATAAGGCTTCAAACTATCTCAACCAACCATTCTAACTACAACAGATCCTTCCTAAGTTGCATAATATATATATATATATATATAGCTAGAATTAAATACAACACACGTCGCTGGTACTCAAAGGGTTGAGGTTTTTGTCGGTGCCAAACAAATCATTAGGAGCGAGTTATATAGAAAAAGCAAAGCCAAACATTTCTTGATTGGAAACTATTTCATAATATGTGTTTATTGCTTACGTGATAACACTATAAACACGAACACTCAATTGTAGCCGTAGCAGTTATATATATATATATATATATATATATATATATATACGATGAATATACTTGTCATTGAACTTGTACTCTTCCCAGATATGTATGATAATGGTTAAGATAGCATTACATGATGGAAATTTAGCATATCTGTCTAATTGTCCATAATTGTGGTATAATATTCTCCAGCCAATCATAATTAATTTACACCGAAACACAGGGAATTAATAAAACGGTATTTCCAAGAGATATATGACCATTTATATGCCACTGAATATACTGTATTTCCTCGTACATCACCCCAAACGCCCCGAGACACCACACACCGCCATAATATTCTCAATGTATGGCCCCTTTATCAAACACGAGCAGCAATAAGTCATTCCTCCCTTCCTCTCCTTAACTCTGTCTGCTGACCCAACCTCTTGTGGGGTTATTGGAATAGTTTGTTTAATTTTTGCTGAGGATTTTGCTTGTTTGTGCCCTTTTCCAGCAATTTATTTCAGTTTGTCCCCCTAGGCTAACTAAAATACCTTTCCAGATTTCCTTCAAAATACAAAATGCTCATCCAGAAGATAAATGTTTACATTTCTTGATTGAAAAATTCTTCTAAGGTAAAGGCTGGTAGCGCTCACCCAAAAATATATCGATATCTGAACAAAATGAAATGTCATATTATCGACAAACTAATAGGGTGAAATTTCTTAAGCTCTCCAAACTAATGGAGCGAAACAAGGGAGATCCATAACTTATTGGGTTAAAGATAAAGGAGTCCAGAAAAAAAAATACTTCCCCTTAAAGACGATGTTTCTCTTGCTTCTGACATTTCTGAAGGTCAGATCACATGGCCTGTCATTCTTGAGGCTAACCTTCACAATTTTTACATTATTTGGTTTGATGGGGGTCTTTAGCGTTCCAGTAGTTTGTAAATATTAGACGTTTTGCCCCATTATTTTGGTATTGAGACGCTTTTCCCAAATCAGGTGTCGATTTTTCTCTAGGCGAGCGATAACGAGCCTGCAACTTAGAAGACATCGGTGTTGTGCCTCGACATAAAAAAAAAAAAAAAATATATATATATATATATATATATATATATATATATAGCTTGAAGGGGGTCTGAGTGGATTTTTTTTTAGTTTGAAAGAAGTCTGGGATATCGTTTTTGTTAGCCTAGGGGACACACTAAAATATATTTGTCGAAAATGGAAAAAGCAAGAAATGGTAAACAATAATAGATACAACTTCGCAACACACATTTCGTTAAAGACAATCTCTCTTTCTCACATTCTGACATTTGTGAAGGTCAGATCACACCGTCTGTCACGCTCGGGTCTGACCTTTGCAACGTTAAAGGGAGATTTCCACTTGAGGGAGTATTTTTTGGACCCCTCTCTCCCTCATGTTTAGCCCCATTACTTTTCAGATTGTATGACGTTCGGCCCATTAGTTTTGCGATTTTAAGACCTCTTGCCCCTTTTCTTTGTCAATATTAAGACTTTCTGTGTCATTTAGTATCGATTTTTTCCTCGCGAGCGATAGCGAGCATGTAATTCAAGAGAAACCGGCCTCGGCCGCGACATTTTTGTACTGAAAAGTATACACATTTATCTTGAAAGGGAGTCTAAAGGGCGTCTTTTTAAGCTTGATGGAGGTCTAGCGTGAAAATATACAAATAATAAATACATGGAAAAATCAACCAAAGAGTGAACAATCTCCCCTTACAGAAGAAGCTAGCCACTCTCTCCAACTATAGGCTCTCTACCCCCTCCAGGTATTCCCTCAAGGCGCTGTCACGCGAGCAATTGTATTCAGGCAGCTATCAAATTTCAGTTATATCAGATTTCAGCCACCTAACATAATCTACCTTCATTCTAGTGTCCGATTCCAGTGTGAAAAAGCCTCAAGATATCGTGAACAAAAACTTGCTCGTCGAAAATTGCCTGAAAAAGCGCTCGTGTGACATCGGCTCAATCCTTCAAACTTTATTGTGTCCGGCACTGAAAAATTCCCGACCATTCTCCGCTGGATATTAGAGACGTTTCTCTTGGCTTCCGATATCGCCGGGTTGAGCCTTTTCCACCCGCCGTCAGGAGAGATAACAAGACGCTTCACCCTATCTTGTGTTGATTTGTTTTCCGGGCGAGCGACAGCGAACCTGAATCGTTGAAGAAATCGGCCTTCCGTCGTTAAATTTTTCTATCGAAAAATGTACAAATATAGCTTTATATTTTTTTGTATAAATTTATAATTATTATTATTATTATTATTATTTTAATATTATTTTGTTTTAAGGAAGGAAATCTGGGTTGGCTTTTATGTCAGCCAAGGGGACAAACTATGAACTAACATTGCTCGAAAATGACAAAATATATCAAAATCCTCAACGATAATTAATTAAACAACACATGACAATACCAGTATCGGACCAGATACAGTTAACCTTGAAGCTGTATTGTGTCCGGCACTGAATAACTCCTTCCCATTCTCTCTACTGGATATTGGACACCTTCCTCTTGGCTTCGTATATCACCGAGGATGTAGTCAGGGTCCTCCGTTGAGTCTTTTCCATCCGCTGTCAAAAGCGATAATAACACGTTTCAGCCCATTCAGTTGTCGATTTTGTTCCCGGCGAGCGATAGCCAGTCTGTAACTTGGAAAAATTCGTCCTTCAGCCGAGACGTTTTGATATCGAAAATGTACAAATTTAGCTTGAAGGGAGTCTGGATGATCATTATTTTTGGATTTAGTTTGAAGTAAGTTTGGGAAGGCGTTTTTGTCAGCAAAGGGGACACACTGAAATATGTTGCTTGAAAATGATAAAAAAGCAAGCAAAATTCTCGGGTTGATTCTTTTTCCCCTCACCACCGCCAGAGCCCCTGGTCGAAGTGCCAATATAAAGGCGACCATCGCTTCAGAGGCTGCAAGGGACTGGGGTTCTCGAAAAGGGGCTCCAGTACTGATACTGTACTTGCACTTGCATTGCAGTGTGCTGGCTTAATAATCTAGAAGGGTTGATAGCCTCTGAAGTCCTATTTTGATTAACTAATCTCTCTCTCTCTCTCTCTCTCTCTCTCTCTCTCTCTCTCTCTCTCTCTCTCTAAGTCGAGAGGTGGAGGGGCGGGGGAGAAAAATGGTGGAAGTTGGGGGTTGCCTTTACCGGGTAGCCCTCAGTATCATATCTTAAGGGGAGGTTTTTAGTTTGTTCCATAAACCTCCATCAAACTTATAAATCACCCCCAAGACCCTTTTCAAGATAAATTTGTAAATTTTTTCGGTAGAAAAATGTCCCGGCCGAAGGTTGTTTCCATTAAAATTACCGGCTCGCTATCTCTCGCCAGGAAAAAAATCGACACCAAAATGGCACGAAAGGTCTTGATATTGATAACACATGGGACGAAAGGTCTTAAAATCTTCAAACTAATGGGGAAAACGTTTTAAAATCTCAACAATAATCGGTATAAACATGAGGGAGAAGGGGGGGCCATAAAAACGACCAATCTCCCTTTTACCGGGCTCCCCTCGGTATTTGCACGTCCGGGACTTGTATTGGAAGACTAAGGGGATCTGGGGAGGAAATGTAGAAGAAGCAACAATCATATCTTAAGGGTCTCAAGGTTTGGGTTTTTCTCCCTCATGTTTTGCCCCATTTGTTTTGAGATTAAAATGTAAAACTTGCAAACTAAACAAACCAAAATTGGGACAAGGACAATATAAAGTCAAATTAAATTATCAAAATCGCTATGTGGAAACAACGCTTACTAAAATGAAAATTATTAAATAAAAGAACACAATCCACCACATAGGGTGTACATCACTACATGAGCAAGTTAATCTGTTTCCCAAGCAAACCAATCGCACATATAACAACGCACTATCGTTTAAGATGATTTTAAGATGTTCGCTCCAAGCGATTTTAAGATCTTATGTGCCATTTAGGTTTCGATTGTTTTCGTGGCGAGCAATAGCGAGTCTGTAATGTAGGATGAACCATCTTTTCGCTGGGATATTTTTCTACCGAAAATGTCCAAGTTTATTTCGAAGGGGAGTCCTAAGTGTACTTTTTGTTAAACTTCATCGACGTCTTGGGAGGATACTAAAGAAAATCATAAGTTAAAAATAAATGAACAAAGAAATACTAACTTCCCCATAACAAAAAATATATAAATTATAAATAAATATAAAAAACAGAGATTGAGTATTCATATTTGCTCAGTTAGTGTCGATTATAATTAGCAATAGCCACACATTGCAATAATTCCTGTTCTGAGAGAGAGAGAGAGAGAGAGAGAGAGAGAGAGAGAGAGAGAGAGAGAGAGAGAGAGAGAGAGAGAGAGAGAGAGAGAGAGAGAGAGAGAGAGAGAGAGCATGAGAGAGAGAGCATGAGAGAGGGAAGAGGTCAACACGATGTTCTAATAATAATTACAGTGTGGGTATTCAATTGAAATCGACCAACCATCCGCCATATTGGTGCCATTGCTGGTTCTTTCCTCTCTTTACACTCCACTATCTCCATAACCAAAATAAACATTTGAGAATACTGGTACAGGACTTATTGATTAGTCATTGGATATATATTCCACATGATCGAAACTAAAACGAAACGTCGTTCTTTGATAACTGAAGCACCAAAATGGCGTACAAATAAACAGATGGCCACTCATTTGCAACCCCTGGCCTCGTGCCGCAGTAATTAACGAGTTGTTGTCTTCCGGGAGGTACGCTGGCCAATGTGTCTATTTCCGTTACTACACGTCCCAATACTATGATAGTTTTGGGTTTACGTTATGTATGGTAGTAAATTATAATCATAGCGGTGTTGGAGACTCACTGGTAATTGAGATGTATAATATTTTCATAATATATAATATATATATTAATTATTTGTCTGTAACTCTTTAAGGTTAGGTAACACTCCGTTCTTAACATTAATCATCAATTACAAACCTCAATGTACTTGCATAAACTAATGAAATTAAATAGTCCTCCCGGGATTCGAATTCGGGACACCACACCCAGAAAATGAACACCTAAACCAGTATTTTCTGTAATTCTTTAGAGTTCCCAACCTGTCCCACTTTCCAATAGTTATTTGCTATTAATCTTTGGACAATCAATGTTATTTAATGAGGCAGCAGTGTACCCGAGAACGAGAAACACCTTTTAGTCAGTAACATTTATAATTTCCATGCATTAGCTAACAAACTAAGAGACTGGACCATAAATACTAAACAGATATACAATATTTAAGGTGTGTGTTTGTGTGTGTGTGTGTGTGTGTTACTCAGTTACTTGTTCGTCAAGGGGAATCCACGCAATGCGAGCTAAGCTCATTATTATCGCGCCTCCTTAACTGGGAATGTATTGCGTGAAATGCATGTTAAGTGTTTTATGTACTGTTGGAATGGCTGTGGATGTGTGTGTAGTCTGTATTTTAGCCAATTGGCGACATCGGAAACGAAGGCTTAGGGTGGATCTGTATGGTACCATTCTCACTATAGACGGTACCGTCTCGCCCAAAGGCTTAGGTAGCCATCAGCTTAGGTGAACCATATGATACCCATCTCGCCTTGTACCATTTTTGCCAACCCCAGATGGGACGTCACAACGTCGTCCACTTATTCCAGGTACCTATTTACAGCTAGGTGAACTGAGGCTAACACATGAAAGGAGACAAGCCCAATTTGTCTCCGCCCAGCCGGGGATTGAACCCCCGACCCCTCGTGTGTGAGACGAGAGCTCTACCTACTAGGCTACGGGCTGTGTGTGTGTGTGTGTGTGTGCGTGCGTGCGTGCGTGCGTGCGTGCGTGTGTGTGTGTGTGTGTGTGTGTGTGCGTGCGTGTGTATGTGTGTGCGTGTGTGTATGTGTGTGCGTGTGTGTGTGTGTGTGTGGGCTCGTTCACTAGAGTGAGTGTGGGCTTTAAATTGTATTTTCGGCTGCATGGACTTAAACAGTTACTGGAAATCCCATGTCACGAGAATAAAGCTAAAAGTAGTGTGAGAGTCCCCTGGGAATGTAAAGTGTTGAGTTTCAGGGATCCAGCCAAGGGAATCGAGTTTATCCCAAATTCAATTAATTATCGTAACAAGTCCGCCATGCTAGAGAATTCTGCTATTTTTATCCCAGCGTGGATTGGGTCGGGTTTGGCCAGTAGCTCTGAACCCTTCGAGGATTATGACAAATTTGTAAATATATTCTGGCTATCATTATACAATTTTATGCAGTTTACGAAGGATCTGTGGGAATGATGAGGGTAAACACTCTATTAACCCTCTGACTTCCATATACTCTTCCTAATCTGAACATAATCGTCTAATAATAGCCTGGACACAGAAAATACATGCGTAATAGGATCTGCAAAGGATTAATAATACAATGAGTAATACGCCACCGTCAATCTCAGCCTTAACACTTTCAAAATACGAGTGCGTATTTCCTCATTTTCATCTGGTTTTATTCAGCTAGACCTCCATCAAGTTTAAAAAACACCCCCTAGACCCCCTTTCAATATATATTTGTACATTTTTCGGTAGTCTAAAACCACAGGATTGCTATCGCTCGCCAGAAAAAAATCGACACCTAAATGGCACGAAAGGTCTTAATATTGACCAACAAATGGGGCTAAAGGTCTCAAAATCACCAAACTAATGGAAGGAAGGTGTTAAGATCTCAAAAGCAATGGGGCTAAACATAAGCGAGAAAGTGGTCAAGAATATAATCCCTCAACTGATAGTCCCCCTCCCCCCTTAAAGCAGAGAGTGTCTGTGATCTTGCTAGTAGAATCGAGTTTGCTCTAAATTCAATTATCTTTGCTATACGTCCAATCTGACTGGGACATTAGATATTTTAAGCCATTTTGTATAGGGTTGGGTGAGATAAGTACCAATGAGCTTTCTCCTATGTTCTTTAGATTCAAGGGACTGGAATTCTCGAAAAGGGGTTCCAGTCCTGACGGTAATCTTGACTTACAGTGTGCTGGCTTAATAATCCAGATGAGTTGGTAGCCTCTGAAGTCCTAATTTTAATTAGCTAATTTAGATTCAATAAATCAACACGACGATGACAGGAGGTTTTAGTGATGCAACGAGAAAACCTTACCAACAGTCAGATATACAAGAACTCTCGACATCTAAGCCACCGACATCAAACGCAGAGAACTGAGTGAACTGAGCCACTGTGACCACTCATGTGAATTAACCAATATCTTCAGTTTGTAGTGGTATTAACTTTATACAGATTTTTCTCAGAATACTCATTACAGAAAGCGTGCACGCAGATGGTATATGTATGTATGCATGTATGTATGTATGTATGTATGTATGTATGCACCGACTAGAGACAGAGCCCAAACAGGAAAAATACAAATCAAATAAATACATGCATCTAGGTCGTCCAGCAGACCAAGAGACCTAGGCCCATTTGGGGTCT
>CM064487.1:103466163-103523964 GCA_032716605.1 Paralithodes platypus
ATGTAAACCTAATTTCTTCAACCTTTCTTCATACGGAAAATTTCTAATATTATGGATCATTTTTGTCATTCTACGCTGAATTCTCTCCAATGAATCTATGTCCATTCTGTAATAAGGACACCAAAATTGGACAGCATAATCCATATGGGGTCTCACTAATGACAAGTAAAGTTTTAAGATAACATCAGCAGTTCTGTTACTCACACTCCTAGAGATGAACCCGAGAATCCTGTTTGCCTTATTACGAACGCTTATACACTGTTTTCTAGGCTTCAAATCATTGCTAACAAACACACCTAGATCTTTCTCGCAGTCTGAATTTTCTAATTCTAAATTAGCTAGTTTATATTTAACATTTGTTTGCATCTTCCCTATCTTTAATACCTTGCATTTGTCAATGTTAAACATCATCTGCCAATTTACTGACCATTCATGTAAGGTATCTAGATCCCTTTGGAGGCACTCTATATCGCTATCTGAATCAATTGATCTCCCCATTTTAGTATCGTCTGCGAATTTACTTATCCTACTAGTTATACCTAAATCTAGGTCATTTATGTATATAAGAAACAACAGGGGACCTAATACCGATCCCTGGGGGACACCACTTTTGACTGCTCCCCACTCTGACTTGGTACCATTTATGCTGACTCTCTGTTTCCTACCAATTAGCCATGACCTAATCCATCCCAACAACGGCCCTCCTATTCCATGTGCCTCAACCTTTCTCATCAATCTCTCATGAGGGACTCTGTCGAAAGCTTTACTGAAATCTAAATATATAATATCATATGACTTGTCACTATCTACTGCTTCATATACCTCTGAGAAAAAGCTAAGCAAATTAGTAAGGCAAGAACGTCCCTGAGTGAATCCATGCTGAGAAGAATTTATTAAGTTAAATTTTACTAAGTGGCTTCTAATTTTCCTAGCAATAATGGACTCTAGCAACTTTCCTAGGAGAGTGTTGTGGTGTGTGGGTGGTGTGGGGGTGGTGTGTGTGTGTGTGTGTGTGTGTGTGTGTGTGTGTGTGTGTGTGTGTGTGTGTGTGTGTGTGTGTGTGCGCACTGAATGATACCCCAATTTCCACGTTTGTAATTTTCAACCTCGGGCAGAGTTGGGCTATTTATGTTTCCGGAGGCAAACGATCCCCCCACTAAGCTCCCGGGCGCTCTTCAAGGCTGCCAAAATTGTTTCCATTAATCTTCTTAATTGGTCTCTGTGTGCTGTTTGGGAAGACTTAATATATACGTGGATATGTTGTTGGCAATAGTGAGTGTTTATGTGCGAAGATTATGTGTGACTGAAGCCTATGGTATGTGTTTATGTGTGACTAATGCGTATGGTATGTGTTTTTATATGTGAGTAAAGGTGTATGTGAGGAGGATATGTGTGACTGAAGCGTATGGTATGTGTTTTTGTGTGAGTAAAATGTATGGCATGTGTTTATGTGGGAGGATATGTGTGATATGTGTGATATGTGTGAAAAGGGGAGCCGAGTGCGTAAGTCTCCCTCTGCCAGTTCATAGCCTCTCAATCACCAAGACTCCTATTGTGCCTCCCCGGGGGCCACACACGGTAACTGGGTGTCTTGCGACCCCAGGCTAAATCAATAGGGGATTTCGGTGCATGCGGTGACCCCCAGAGGTATGATATGCATCCTTGTCATCTACCAACAACCGCACACACCCACACTGCCTTGTAGTTTAGTCTAGTAAGACAAAGGCTAGGGGAGCACACCCTGAGAGAACAGCAAACGTTGGGGTCACGCCCTGGCGGTTTCCGACAAACTGGAATCCCGGCAGTCCCCTGCAGTATTGAGCAGGAGCTGGTCGTCTTGGGTCACCCCCTTGCCATCAGCAACCCCTGTTCAGTACCAAAATAGTGAAGTTGGAACTGCGCACCTCCCTCGGCACTCTAAACTCTTCTGTGCGCAGGTTTTCTCTTCCTGCTTTGCAGGAAGGGAACGTCATCATCGGACTACGATGGACTACCATAAGCATGTGTGACTAATGATTATGGTATGTGTTTTTATGTGCGAGTAAAGTGTATGGTATGTGTTTTTGTAAGAGGATATGTGTGACGCAAGCCTATGTTATATGTGGGGATATGTGTGAGTAAAGCGTGTGGCGTGTGGTATGTGTTTGTGTGGGAGGATATGTGTGACTAAAGCGTTTGGTATGTGTTAATGTGCAAGGATATGTGTGACTAAATTTTGTGGATGTGTTTATGTGTGAGTAAAGCGTATGGTATGTGTTTCTGTGCGAGGATATGTGTAACAAAAGTGTATTCATGCTAACCTGGCAGAAATTGGTATCACTGCCTTTCTACACAATATGTATAGCCAAAATTAAATAAAGGTGGCGTCACACAAGTTGTTTACAAAGGCAGTATAGCAAGTAAAGAAGGGCAGTGTTACCAATTTATGGCAGGTTAGCTTGACTACACTTTAGACCGTATGGTATCTGTTTATGTGAAAGGTATGCATATGTCAATTGTATGGTATGAGGTGATGTGAGAGGATGTGTGTGAGAAAAGAGCATGGTATGTTTCTATGTGCGAGGATATGTGTGACTAAAGCGTATGGTGTGTGGTTATGTGCAAGGATATGTGTGACTAAACGTTGTAGTTATGTGCAGAGATATGTATGATCGCCATTCGGCAGGGACGTTTTTCTATCGAAACAGGCACAAATTTACCTTGAAGGGGGTCAAGGTGAGCATATTATTTTAGTTTGAAGGTGGCCTGGGAAGACGTTTTTGTTAGCCTAGGGGAAACACTAAAATGCATTGCTCAAAACAAACACAAACAAGCAAAATCCACAAAATAATTAAACATACTATAATTTTATCCCATTAGACGTAGGACTACATAGTGTAAAAAATAAGACATGTTCGGTCTTATATATGACTAGTACGGTTGTATAATAGAAAATTTCAAATTTCAGGTAATATATTCTATCTTTTACATTAGCTATTTTACTTGAAGTTCACGAACATTTAGGGCATACCTTCCATGGATTCTATAGATTACTCATTACAATTAGGCCATACATCTTGACCATATGGGAAGAACCAGCCAGGGAATAGCGGTGGAAATTTAAAGACCATTTTCTCTAGCCCTTCATGAGTCACGG
Source organism: Paralithodes platypus (assembly GCA_032716605.1). Taxonomy (NCBI): domain Eukaryota; kingdom Metazoa; phylum Arthropoda; class Malacostraca; order Decapoda; family Lithodidae; genus Paralithodes; species Paralithodes platypus. Next base: position 103,469,300 of record CM064487.1, read on the forward strand.
CTTCTGACCTAGTTATGATAAAGAGAAAGTATGCATGAACATTATGCAAAACACGCTAATACAATGTAGCTGAAGCGCTCACTATCACACGCCCATAGCACCCTCATATATATATATATATATATATATATATATATATATATATATATATATATACAGTATATGGGTATGAAGGGGACAAAAGGCAATGTTTCCTGTAGCATGTGTCCCCCTAAAGCTGAAAGAGTGATAGGGAGTACGTTAGAGTCAAAATATCTGGACACAAGGAGCTTGAAGCAGTTTAAGTCCTAGGATGAAGGAAAGATAGAGACTATATACTGAAACCCTCACTATCATACACCCTTACCACCTTCAAATACAATGTAGCTAACCTTCACTATCACACACTCCGCGTACCCTCAGATATAAATTATGCTTCCGTTGATAAATGCCTTCCCCAGTATTGACCAAGAGCTCGTAAATCATCCTCAACGTTAATAAGTTATCGGAAAGTCGTTAGTTGTATTGCTGATAAGGGATAGAGACGGGAGGAACTGCAAGGGAGGGTGGCTGTATGTGAGTCTATGATCAATCTTGTGGTGATAATTCAGTGCTGTTGCTAGCATTGAACCAATTGTTTTCATACTAGAATTAGGGTAATGTCACACGAGCGCTTTTTCCGGCAATTTTCGATGAAAAAGTTTGTTCTCGTAATATTTGGAAGCTCTTTTGCATTGGTATCGGAAACTAGACTGAAGGAAGATTATCCTAGGTGGCTGTTTTATGATAAGACTTGAATGTTGATGATCCCAGACCACAATTGTCTGTAAAAAGTGACTGAAACATCGCTTGTGTGACACCAGCTTTAGTACAAGACGATTGTAGGATCATGTGTTTTGAACCATCATATTTGTTTTGACTATATGTATAAAGGAGTCAAAAGGCAGAGCTGTCTGTAACATGAGTTTCCTTCAAATCAGAAAGAGTGACAGAAAGACAAATTCAAGGTGTGTTGGGGTCTAAAAGCTTGGCCACACGAAATTTGAATCAGTTAAAGTCATAGGCTGAAGGAAATATAGATTAAGGGAGAGAGTTACAGAGTTTGATTGTTTATTAGAAGAGCGACGGGGAGAGTTTATATATTCTTGGGTTAAATAGTTTGAAGGAATGGGGGTGGGAATGTATTGAATGGTATAGTATACTCATTGATTCGGTAAACATCGCTGCATCAAGTATTACAAAATCAGTGTCAGTGATTTTGAAATGACCAAACCATGTTCTATATTGACCACCCCTGACAGCCCAGCCCAGGCCATGTTAGTATTGAAAATTGAAGGTGGGCGTTTCCCCCACCCTCTCCCTGACAACGCTATAGGTTACTGCACCAACACCTTATCAAGAGTATATCTAGGTATACCTTTGTATATACATTTGTATATTTTTGTGTGTATGGACACCCTCATAAAGGGCAGTAAAGCGTCCGGCAATAAATAAATAAACATATTTATCTATTTATATATTTATTCTTACTTTTAGTTGCAATAGTGTCACATGATACTCTGATTCTCTGATTGTTGCTTAGTATATTAAAAGAAAATAATGATAGTGAAATAACACACACATAAATAACAACCTGTTTGGCATTGTGTGGTCAAAACTATCACCATTCCCTTGGGAATAAATCAATTCCATAAGGATCAATACATTTTGGTATTGCAATTATTTATTGTCAGTCCGAGATACATCATTGATATATACAATACGTTTTCATAAGGCAGAGCAAGATAGAGATAGATAAAGAAATATATAGATAGATAGATAAATATATAGATAAATAGATATACAGATAAACATATATGTATATAATGTATATACAGTATATATATACGGTATATATATATATATATATATATATATATATATATATATATATATATATACTGTATATATATATAGTAGATATATATAGATAGATAGATAGATATATAGATTCATGTAGATATATATATATATATATATATATATATATAAAGATAGATATACAGTAGATGGATAAATAATGATACAAATAGATACATAGATGAATATATAGAGATAGATAATTTGAGTGCGTTTCCTTCACCATTGTTTTGTCAATAGTTAGACCTTTCGTCCAATTTAGGTGTCGATTGATTTCCTACCCAAATATGTACAAATTTATCTCGAAGGTGGGTCTTTGGGATGGTGTTTCTTTAAGCTTGATAAACGTCTAGGGAGCAACTAAAACAAATATAAATACCAGTAGTAATGCAAATACAAAAAATTGATGACATCCCCTTAAGTGCCCTGACACAGATAGATTGATGGGTTGCGAATAAAAAGAGAAACAAGTAGAATATTTTAAGGTATAAAGAACCAAGTCCTCATTGTTATATTGATATATATTGCTATAATGTATGTGTATTTACCTTTGTCATGTCATAATATAGCAATAATATATTTTAATATAAATTGAATATATACACTGAAAAATCAAGTTTATATATAATGGTTATGGTATAGGGTATAAAGCGTGAGGTAGAAACAAAATGGTGTCCACAAATCGAGTTGCCAAAACCCATTAATAGAGGTACCCTTTGCCGGTGAGCGGGCCCACATTCAACATTCCGGCAATTAGCGCACAACAGATAAACTCATAATTCACTCCCGGCTCTGCAACGGTTTGCTTTGGCCATTTTCGAGCAATGTATTTTAGTTTGTCTCATTGGCTAACAAAATCGCCTTTCCAGACTTCCTCCAAGCTAAAAAAAAGAAAAGAAAAAGTAAACAAAAATGAAATATAAGTAAATAAATCTATCTAGGGCTAGGAATCCTCCTCCCCTTGTATAATTCTCCAACTCGACAAGACAGAAAAAGGGGCAAGGGAACGCAAAAGTGGTACCGGACCCTGAGAATAGGAACTATAAATGTTGTTTTTGTTCGGGCTCTGTCTCGTGTCGGCCACCACTAGCAATGGGGCATGTGTCAGAGTATATACATGCATACATACATCTATCTATTGCCGGTGCCGTGATACCCAAAGTGGTGGCCACGAACGAAACGTCCCCATGTGCCTCTGTCCCAAGTCAGTTGACGCCCCTCCTCCCATCTAGCACCGCTTTCACACATATACTTCTTAACTCCATCCTTCCACCTCTCTCTTGGTCTACCTCTCCCCTTCGTGAATATGTGTAGTTGCTCAGAGTCGAGTGGTTTGCTCTGAACATTTGTAATCCCCCCCCCCTCGCTCTCTCTCTCCCCCTCCCTCCCTCTCCTTACCTTGCTCACTTTCCCTCTCTTCTTCCCTTTCCCTCCCTTTTTTCCTATCCCTCCCTCTCTCCCTATTCCTTGCTTTCTCCCTATCCCTCCCTTTTTCCCTCTCCCTCCCTCTCTCCCTATCCCTCCCTCTCTCCCTATTCCTTCCTTTCTCCCTATCCCTCCCTTTTTCCCTCTCCCTCTCCCTTCCTTTTCCCTCTTCCTGCCTTTCTTTCTCCCTCTCCCTTCCTTTCTCCCTCTCCCTCTCCTCCACCACACAAGTATTATTTTTTCTTCCAAACCTGCGATAATTGCACTGTATAAATCATCAGCCAACCCACGTATTATAAAACTAGCTTCCAACCAACTCGTGAATCATAGAATTCTGGCGTCATTTTCCACACTCTAAATTCCAGGTAACGTAATAAAGCTGTTATCAGCCACTGAATACGGCATTGTCTGTAAAGAGCGAATAGTGTGTCTTAAAACTGCCTATCTGAATTATTAAGATTACATGAATTATCCATGGAGTGAATGTTCTGCTCGGCAGCATAATTTTACTATTTCTCAGTAATGATGATATTTGTCAGATATTTACTAAACGAACAGATAATCAAATTATACTTGGACGTAGTACTTACCACGAAATGTATGTATATTGCCAGTATCAATTTATATTTAATCATTATTGAGTATTTTGTTTATGTTTGTCGTTTTCGAGCAATGACATTTAGTTTGTCCCCTATGCTAATAGTAAATGCCTTGACAGACATCCTTCAAATGAAACAAAATGCACACCCAGATCTCCTTCAAGCTAAATGTATACACTTTTCAATATATAAATGAAAGCCGAAGTCTCATAAGTTAGAAGGTCATATCTATTCCTAGCCCAGAAAACAAAAAAACATACATAATAATCGACACCTGAATGAGTTGAAGCGTCTTACTATCACCACAATATTGGGGTGAACAATCATTCCATTGTTAACTTTACATGAAGCAAGGCAGATTATTGTATCCAGTGACTATATTTGAACTATATTTAGACGATTTTGTGTAGTTTAAGAAGGATCTGTTATAGAAAAAAGGGTTAAGTGAGTGAGTTCGAAGCCTATACATTGTTGGATGCATTTTTTAAACTGATTAGAATTATCTATTGGTAGCAAGACTACAGTTAAAAGAATGGCACCGGTACAGAAGGGGTTAAGAGCCGGTGTCACATGAGCATTTTAGCGGCGGGTGAATCAGACCCACAGTATCCAAGTACAAAAAGTAGCTGAAATCAAGTCTGCTATCAAAGAATATTTTCTTTCACAATGTTTGTATATTTTTGAATCCTACTTGTGTGTATATTTGTTATATCTACATATCTTGTATACATATACGTTCAATTCCTACCTTTCTCCCAATTCATCCTAGACCACTCTAAATGCCATCCCAAACAGACTTACTACACACACACACACACACACACACACACACACAAACACACACACACACACACACACAGCCATGCATGCTGAACGGCATATCACTACACTAGTAACTAGGATATTGCATGTTTGAATCACGTTATATTCTGGACAAAATGTTCATGGTGACGAGTTTATGGTGTGCTTATATTCAGTATTTTACCTTAAAGGCCCATTGTCACCAAATAGGTGCTTTTGTAAATTGTGCACAATTGTAATAAAATACATGTGATTTATAAACCTTTTACAGCTATACCTGTGCTATCTTATATAATATAATAACATAACAAATATTACACCACCAGATGAAATAAAAGTGGCTACCAGTCTTTTAGAATTTAAATGGAATTGTAAAAATAACTTACAAAGCAACTATTAAGTTTTAAAACGCCAAGTGAGTAACATATAAATTGTAAGCATACTACACATACAGAACACTGCAGGAAATTACCTAAACGTATTTTGAATGAGTCCAGAAAAGAAATTCACATTTCATGGGCTCAGCCTTGATAATGAATTATGAAGATATTGTAACATATTGTATATGTTTTAGGCTAAATAAAGTTATTATTTTTTTATTATTATTATTTTGCAAGAAATATGCTATGAAATCACAAATATGAAGGCAGGCGTGGATGTAATGGTAATGATTTTCTCAACCAATTAAACAAAATGTATATACCGTACTTAAATAAATATATATAAATTAATGAATCAATACAAAAATATAGTTAAACAAATAAAATACAATATTATTTGAAATCGATTTCATAGAAACCAATTAAGATGACCAAGGTGCCAACTTTTACATGGACAACTAATTGCTTTGTCTCTAATTCATGTTTTGTGAATCATAACGAAATAAGTGGAATGGTACCTTTTAATTGCCACTACTAAATTAGTCACCAAGTTTAAGTGACTATTCACTATATTGTACCTATATTTACAAATGTACTAATAATATTTCAAATAAATAGTGCGGGTTATCCCCAGAGTTCATGACATAATGTGAGAAGCTGCACTTAGTGAGACAAAACCTATTACAAGTGTGTCAACAACTGCAATGCCTAACGCTATTCTTATCTTTTACTGCAAATCTGTCAGAGTCACGGGGCACTGAAAGACACTGGTAAAACGTGAGAAATATGTTGTAGTTCTTACTCAGGCTCCAGTCTCTCACGCACACGTACAATCGTGAACCATTAAATTCGATCGAATTTTGAAATTGTAGAACCTAAGTGAAGTATTACACACAAGAAAGGATGGTTCCTAAATTCATTAGAATGATCGAAGCGTAAACACACAATTACTAGAGAATGTTCATGCACGAAATGTTATTGTTGGAGCATTTGATAAATAGTATATACTGTATATATATATATATATATATATATATATATATATATATACAGTATATACTGTATATTTAGATATGCATAATGTGTGAGAGAGAGAGAGAGAGAGAGAGAGAGAGAGAGAGAGAGAGAGAGAGAGAGAGAGAGAGAGAGAGAGAGAGTGAGAGAGAGAGAGAGAAAGAGAGAGAGAGAGAGAGATTGCACGAGGAAAACAGCTCTGTCACCATCTATAACCATTCCGCTCACCTCGCCTCGCACACAATCCCAGCAACAACAAAAAAGAAGAAAATATATAACAAAACTAAAACAAAAGATAAAAGATAGAGGCAGGTCTTAGTGTGGCATTTTTAACACTCTCAGGGCCGACGTCGTTTGGGTTGCTGAGGTATTTTGTTTATATATTTTTGAGGATTGTGTTTGATTGTCCCATTTTTGAGCAATGTATCATGGTTTGTTTCCCTAGGCTAAAAAAACACACACACAAAAAAAACAAAAAAACAAAGGAAGCAAATAAAATAAAACAGAAAAACAAGAAAATAAAGCCTTCCCAGACTTCCTTCGAACTAAATAATGCCAACCCAGACCACCTATAAATCAAACTTAGTACATTTGTCGTTAGCAAATATCTCGGCCCAAGGGCGATTTCCTTTAAGTTACAGACTCACTTTTGCTCGTCCGGAATAAAATAGTTGACACCAAAAGGCGTCTTATTAACGCCAAACTAATGAGATGCAACGTCTAAAAATCCCCAAACTAATGGATCGAACGATAGGAGGTCCAAAAAAGCCCCCCTCGGTGCAAATAAGGTTAAGCCATTCTTTCCCTTCGCTGCGTCTGGTACCGAACGAATACTGTGGGAATAAACGTTGTTTACAGAAATTAGATGGATAAGCATTTCAATTTCTAAAGGTTTCGTACTTTTTCAGGATATTTCGTCCCTTTAACTGCGCCTGAACCCCTGTCAGTCCCTATAAAGCCACATTCTACAGATGTATGAAGCTATGTATAAATCCGGCGTCACACGAGCTCTTTCGCGGCGGATGTATCGGAGCCATAGTATCCGAGTCAAACAGTAGCAATAATCGAAATAATCGTCTGACAATTATATATTTTAACATGTCTGTACTTTGTACATTAGAGCTCCTTAGTGTTTTCAGTCAAATTTGATATATGAATACACAGCAATAATTAATAAAGAAAACATGATAAACTGTATCGGGTTCTGGAATCAGATACATGTAGCCGCTAAACTTGCTCGTGTAACGCCGACCTTATTCCCACTCCTCGCCCCATGTCAGGCCCAAAACACCCTCTGTATTACAAGTCGGGAACAGAAAAGTGTGTTGTGTCTGGATAGAATGGTATGCCAGAGAACACGCAGACGGAAATGGGGTGGGAAGAGTATAACGGAAAATTGTGTGTGTGTGGGTGGGTATATATATATATATATATATATATATATATATATATACTGTATATATACACACACACACACACATACCAAAACAAGGTATACACAAACAGACTAGCTAGCAAACATCTTCCACCTACATATTTACATGCAAACGGACACATGTACACACAATCAAAAATACACACACAGGCATATACATGCACACACGCACCAAAAGCAAGGATACAAACACACAAACAAACTAGCAAGCAAACTTTCACCCTCCTCCCTTCAGAGTCACACTCTTTCCAAAACATGAAGTGAGAAAGGAGTCTGAAAAGTTGAGTACAGACTTCATTGCTTTGGACGACACTGGTTTAGCTTGTGTCGACTCGAATTTAGAAGGAAAGGACTATGGTCGACGCTGGTTTTGTTGAGTCATGTTTAGAAGGAAAAGTCTAAGGTCGACATGGGTTTAGCTTGTGTCGACTCGTGTTTAGAAGGAAAGGTCTAAATTCGACGCTGGTTCGCCATGGGTTAGTTGTTTGTGGATAGACATGAGGAATTAGGGGAACCAGAAAAATTACCATCTCTGACTGTTCCTTTTACTTGTATATTTTCTAGATCTCAAGTGACGGCGTCTCTTCTGTGGACTGACCTCCCTACTGCCAATCTAGAGGTTGGCAGACTGGGAGCCAAAGCGTCACAATTTTCCTTTGCCCCTTAGCTTTTCCTTCATAATTGCTGAAGAACCACGCTGTATCGATTCCCTCCCTACTTAGAAAATCCGTACCCTGAAGCCAGTAGGAGACTCTCCTCTTCAACCGCTTTGATCTGGGGGGAGGGGGGGCTGTTTGAATCTCCTTTGTTTTGCTCCATTAGTATGGAGATTTTAAGATGTGTCGCCCCATTAGTAAGACGATGATAAGACGAATCACCCCATTTAGTTGTCGAATTGTTTGTGGGCGACCGATAGCGAGCCTGTAACTTCGACATAAACGGCAAATATTGCCGAACCATTTTTCTATCGATACATTTACAAATTATGCATGAAGGGGGTATCGGTGGGAACATTTCAGTGTGAAGGTAGTCTGGGAAGAAGTTTTTATTTTTTTTTATTTTTTATTTTTATTTTTTTTTTTTTAATTCAGTTAGCATTGTTCAATGTTGGTACAACATAATATGTTTTAAATGTGACATGTAAAAGCTTTGCATAATTCTAAAAATGGATAGTTCAATAAGGCCGTTAAGCGTATTTCCATTGGGTTCCTTGTGGGATTAAGTTAGTGTGGGATAAAGGGGAAAACAAATACAATTAAATTTTAAATTAACACGAGTAGTAAACAATTCAGAGAAATAATTTCTACGGGGCTAAACTAAGATACCGTATACCTTCTATAGCTGAACTTGTTATAATAATTAAGTAATAATTTTTAGTTTGTTTTTGCCTATCTCTTATGTTGAATTTATTAGTATACATACAGTGCATAGCTCGAAATATGGCAAACTATAATCAGAACATTTGATTACCCACAAGATGCCGGACCAGATAGTGTTAAGGCAAGGGCCAGCCCTATTCAGCAGTGACCCGTCAGACCAAACTGATCCCCAGTGAGAGATCTAAGGTGATCCCAGAGTAGCGACATATGCGGGAGCCAGGGAGTCAGAAACAACATGGCGCCCGAGGATTTAAGTGGTAGAGTGCCTTTATATAGAGAGTGACGACATATAGGGATCGTAGGAGTCAGAAACAATATAGCGTCCTAAGATTTAGGAGGTAGAGTGTCTTTATATAAAAAGTAGCGACATATGGAGGGGTCCAGGGAGTCAGAAACAATATGGAACCCGATGATTTATGGGGTTGGGTGCCTTTATAGAGAGAGTAGCGACATATGGGGGTCCAGGGAGTCACAAACAATATGCCACCCGAGGATTAAAGTGGTAGAGTGTCATAATATAGAGAGTAGTGACATATGGTGGGGTCCAGGGAGTCAGAAACAATATGGCATTTGAGGATCTAAGGGGTAGAGTTCCTTTATATAGATAATAATGACACAGGGGGGTCCAGGGAGTCAGAATCAATATCGCGCCCGGGGACGTAAGAGCCCTGAATGATGTAGATTGATGGATAGCAAAATACAAGGGTGTAAACAGAATATCAAAAGGTATATAGATAGAAAAACAATAAGTATTACGTAATGGCATCCTATGGGGTAAAACGTGAGGTAGAAACAATATGGCGTACATAAGTGAAGTTGACGCTACCCTCTCATATACAGGTACTCTAGCCAGACCCAGCTGATCACCAGTAAGAGATAAGGTGATCCCACAGCCCTGAGATAACAGTAACATTGGGGTAGAGATCTTATAGTAACAGAGATTGGCCAACCTCCGCCATCTTGGTGCCCAAATATATATATATATATATATATATATATACTGTATACTGTATATATATATATTTTTTTTTTTTTTCGCTTAAATATTTCCACACTCATTATAAACATTCGGCAATGCTGGTGCAGGGATATACTGTTTGGTCTATAGATATACATTTTACAGGATCAAAATATACATAGTTCGCTGCTGCTTGAAAATTACTGCACCAAAATAGAGTCTATAGATTAATATAGCCACTCTTTTCTTTTACAGGACCTCTACACTGGGGTAAACAGGCTCCTTACAACATACAGGTCGGACAACTCTTTCTGGCAAAAATCTGACAATCACAATCGTTTATATTCTCAACTTTGAATAGATTAACCCAAGAACACTGTTTGTGCACCAGTGATGTTACATTCAGGTGATCACATTTTTACAGTGCAGTTGTCTATCACCACACACCGACTGGCTCTCATTGGCAGGAGGAGGACAGGAATGAATGTGTATGTAGTGCGTCTGAGATTTTGTTTTTGTTTTTTCATCTACTACTTAATGGTGTATTGGTTAGAGTGTTTAAAATGTGAATGTGGTTTGAATCCCGGTTGATCACATGCTTGCTTTCATTAATTTTTTGGGGAGGTGTTTGGTGTTGGAGTGAAATAAATAAAATTATATTATCTATGTGAGTGAAGGAAACAAAAGGCACGCTACCTGCACCGAGTGTCTTCCCCAAAGCCAAAAGAGTGACAGAGATCCAAATTCAAGGGACGTTGGGGTCAAACGTAGATTTCGATACATTTACATATACACTGCCAATTAAGTGTTTACATTTTTATAATGAGTTTCTGTGATGTAAGGGGATGGCACAATATGTCGCCAGTTGTCCAGGCTCTGTTTACTGAAGGGTCATTAAGAAGAAGGAATTCTCGAGTTCCCAAAAGAGACCCAAACTTGAGTCGTTCCTGAATGTTGTTGTTACGACTTGGTTGATTGGGGACAGTTTAGTGCTTAGCGATCTTCAGTCATTGTGGGAATGGCGCATGGGTTATTTATACTAGTTTTATTCTGCCTTTTTTAAAGTGTGTTTTTTAGTGCATTCCTCTAGAACGCCTATTAAAAACACCTTTCCAAGCTTCCTTCAAGCGAAACAATGCCCTTCCTCCCCAAGACCCCCTTCAAGCTAATATTTTACATTTTTCGTCAGATAAATGTCCCGGCTGGAGACCGATTTATTCTATGTTACAGGTTCGCTATCGCTCACCTAGAACAAATCGACAACTGAATGTGGAGAAGCATTTTACTACCGCCAAATCAATTCGTGGAAACGTCTTAAATCTTCAAAATAATGGATCTAAACAGGGTGAGAACTTACCCCCCCCCCACCAAAATAAAAAAAACAAAATCCCTCTGACCAAAAAGGGTTAAGAAGGAGGAATTCCGAAGTTCCCGAAAGAGAGCCAAACTATAATAGTTCCTGAATGTTGTTACGACTTGGCTGATTGGGGGCAGTATAGTGTTTGGCAATCTCCAATCATTGTGGCAATGAAACACTGGTTGTAAATTCTCGAGAATTGAGGGCAATTCACCACTTGCAAGTTTCAGGCTATAAGGAAGTTGGAGTTTTGTATATCGATATCTAACAAAATTACCAGCAAAAATAAAGTTGGTATGCATATATATATTCATAAAACAAATTCATCATAGTATCTATCCCTCAGAAACCTACTATATATTTACATGTCTGTGCTATAACGATGTTTACGACTCCAACTTCCTTATAGCCTAAAACTCGCAAGTGGTCAATTGGTTAACTTTGACAATTTAGCCAATACCTAAGCTAAAATGTATGTTTCTCCATATAGGTAAGATTGGGTGTCCGACTTAACTAAAATACGTAATTGATACAATACAGTACACTGTGTATGTACATTATAATGATGATATATACTTACCTATAAATGTCAAGCTAATTTATGTCATTAGTAACTATAGAGGTGGTAAGCCATTAATTATAGTAGACATAGGAAACCAAATAGTTAGGGAAAGTGGAAGGAAAGGATATCAGAGAGAGAGAGAGACAGACAGAGAGAGACAGAGACAGAGACAGAGAGAGAGAGACAGACAGAGAGAGAGAGAGAGAGAGAGAGAGAGAGAGAGAGAGAGAGAGAGAGAGAGAGAGAGAGAGAGAGAGAGAGAGACAGAGAGAGAGAGAGAGAGACAGAGACAGAGAGAGAGACAGAGACAGAGAGAGAGACAGACAGAGAGAGAGAGAGAGAGAGAGAGAGAGAGAGAGAGAGAGAGAGAGAGAGCTCTCTAGACAGCAATATTACACACTGTTATTTTTCTTGCACTCACCGCTAAGCCCCACAAATCACAGGCTTTACACACACAGCTGGAAGGGGTGGGAGAATGGATTTATAATAGCACACATAGGAAGGGGAAGAAGTCATTGAAAATTACTGTGAATAAAGACACAATTATACTAAAAAAATAATAGATAAGTACATGCGATTAGATAGATAGATAGATAGAAATAGATTTATGAATATATAAATATATTAGATATCATAAAACGAACGAAACAGCAGAAAATATGTGCACATTTACATACACGGTGGAGAAGTAATACGAAAACCAAGATTTTGAAATTAATATATATATCACACGGGCAATAAACAGAATAATTACATCAATATAAAATGGAGACAATATTATGCAGTTAACAAAGGCCAAACACAGAAGAGTGTAACAATAACTGAACATAATACAAAAATAATGAAACTCAGAGATATGCGTGAGGAGTTCGATCAAAAAGGTTTAATTTATCCCTATTTCGGCCGCGGAGAGTCTTCACCCTATTCAGGTAACGGTGTTTTCTGATAACGATTTTTGTTTCTTTCTATGTGAGTGAGGGAGACAAAAGGCAGAGCTGCCTGTAGCAAGTGCCTCCCCCATAGTTGAAAGAGTGACAGGGCCAAAATCAAGGGACGTTCGAGCCAAAATGCCTGGACACACGGAGTTTGAAGCAATTTAAGTCATAGAAGGAGGGAATTAAGAGTGACAGGGCCAAAATCAAGGGACGTTCGAGCCAAAATGCCTGGACACACGGAGTTTGAAGCAATTTAAGTCATAGAAGGAGGGAATTACTGATTCTAGGAGAGAGTTGCAGAGCTCAGCTGTTGAATAGAAAAAAGTCTGATAGTAACGCTTCACTCTTGGGTTGGAGAGTTGCACAAAATAGGAGTGGGATTATGTTGCAAGACGGGTACTACGTACCCTACGTAGAGGAGGTGGTATACATTGGGAGAGCTCTGTAACGAGTTGGTGATTTTTATTATATTGCTCTTATTATTATGTTTATTATGGTGTTTATATTAGGGTCTTTATTATATTGCTCTTATTGTTATGTTTATTATGGTGTTTATATTAGGGTCTTTATTATATTACTCTTATTGTTATGTTTATTATGGTGTTTATATTAGGGTCTTTATTATATTACTCTTATTGTTATGTTTATTATGGTGTTTATATTAGGGTCTTTATTATATTACTCTTATTGTTATGTTTATTATGGTGTTTATATTAGGGTCTTTATTATATTGCTCTTATTGTTATGTTTATTATGGTGTTTATATTAGGGTCTTTATTATATTGCTCTTATTGTTATGTTTATTATGGTGTTTATACTAGGGTCTTTATTATATTGCTCTTATTGTTATGTTTATTATGGTGTTTATATTAGGGTCTTTATTATATTACTCTTATTGTTATGTTATTATGGTGTTTATATTAGGGTCTTTATTATTTTGCTCTTATTGTTATGTTTATTATGGTGTTTATATTAGGGTCTTTATTATATTACTCTTATTGTTATGTTTATTATGGTGTTTATATTAGGGTCTTTATTATATTGCTCTTATTGTTATGTTTATTATGGTGTTTATATTAGGGTCTTTATTATATTACTCTTATTGTTATGTTTATTATGGTGTTTATATTAGGGTCTTTATTATATTACTCTTATTGTTATGTTATTATGGTGTTTATATTAGGGTCTTTATTATATTACTCTTATTGTTATGTTTATTATGGTGTTTATATTAGGGTCTTTATTATATTGCTCTTATTGTTATGTTTATTATGGTGTTTATATTAGGGTCTTTATTATTTTCGTTATTGTTGTTGTTGTAGTTCCCAAGATTGTCTGGCCGAACATTCCCGAGTCTGGTAGACCGAAGCCGCTCCAGATGCTCAGGTCCCCGAAGGTGCCAGGGTGAGATGGGATATGGTGTTTTATTATGGTATTTTTAATGGTGTTTATATTATGCTGATTTAAATTGTTGTGAAATTGTTTTGGCGTTTTATTATCGTGTTTTTACTATAGCGTTTTTATTATGGTGTCCATGTTGTGGTGTTTTTGGTATGCTGTTATATATTATATTGTTTGTATTATGATTTCATTAATTACAATGTTGTATACAATGTTTTTTTGTTAATTTATTTCATGCTATAATGCTTTTTTTGGGGGTGTTTTTTTTTTATAATACTAATTATTATGATGATTTTTATTACGCTATTCTCATCCTAATTTTGTTTTAATATGGTTTTGTTCTAGCCACTTTCACAATTTGCACTCCACAACCTGATACGCAACAAATACAAACTGAAACCGAAGGACCAACATTCTGAGCAGCTTAGTGAGTGGTGCAGAGGGAAACAAAACATACACATACGCTCATATGACTGTCTCGCCTAAACACACATACACACTAGGGTAGTTATATACACATACATACACTCACACATACATACGCTCACCCGCTTAGCTATACATGGCTTTCAAACACACACACACACACACACACACACACACGACTGCCTTGCACACACACATAGAGGCAGACACACATACGCACACCCAATTCCCTATACGTGGCTGGCTCGCAAACATACACACACAAAGGCCATGCACACACACATACACACACACACAAAGAGGCAGACAAATTCATACGAACACACACACGCACAAAGAGTATCAGCCTAACTAGATTCTCCTTGGTTACAAAATTGCTCACTTTCGTTAATTAAATGAGAGCACGGTTTTAATTAAATGAGAGCACGGTTTTAATTAAATGAGAGCACGGTTTTAATTAAATGAGAGCACGGTTTTAATTAAATGAGAGCACGGTTTTAATTAAATGAGAGCACGGTTTTAATTAAATGAGAGCACGGTTTTAATTAAATGAGAGCACGGTTTTAATTAAATGAGAGCACGGTTTTCCCCTGACTAAGCTGCCTAGCCTGCCTGTGAAGAGAAATGTTACGTTAAACGTATTTGGCCCTAGGAGGTGTCTTTTTTTACCTTCTCTATTTTGCTCCATAAATTTGGATATTGTAGGACGTTTCACCGCAATACTTTGTTGATAAGAATATTTTCCCCATATAATTGTCTTTATTTTCGAGCGATGGAGAGCCTGTAACGTAGATGAAATTAGCTTTCAGCCTGGATTCATTTCTATCGACCAATGTACACATTTGGCTTGAATGTGGTCTGTGTGGGCATTCTTTAGTTTAAAGGAAGTCTGGGAAGGCGATTTGGTTGCCAAGGGACAACATATAAAACGTTGCACGTAAATGTCACAAGCAAGCCAAATCCTCAATAATAATTAAACAAAATATCATATCCCAGCCGAAAGCCGATTTCTCTGTCGGTTGCCCAGAAAATATGGACACTTGAACGCGGTGAAACTTATTATCGCCAAACGAAGGGAGTGTAACGCGTTTAAATCTCAAACATAATGGCACAAAAAAACAGGGAAGCTTCAAAAAGACTTCCCTCGGACCAAATACAGTAAAATAGAGGAGTTCCATGTATAACGTCTCCCTATCAAAGCCTTTAAGCTACTTAAGTCGCTCCCTTTGGATGGGTCTTTCCGGATCTCTCTCTCTCTCTCTCTCTCTCTCTCTCTCTCTCTCTCTCTCTCTCTCTCTCTCTCTCTCTCTCTCTCTCTCTCTCTCTCTCTCTCTCTATCTATGTACAGCACTGTATATATATATATATATATATATATCCCCCAATCTTTGTCTTTTACTCCCTCTCTCTCTCTCTCTCTCTCTCTTTCTCTCTCTCTCTCTCTCTCTCGTCTGTGCGGTCGACCTCTTCCACTATTCTGTATTTGTGGTATCTGTATTATAATTAAATCCTGACAATTACAAGAAACAACGTACGTTAAATAGGTTTAATCAGTGTACAACAACAAGTTTAGAAGATAAGTTACATTCTCAGACAAAGCGAACAAATAAATAATGTATTTCATTTATCTACGCAGGATATATCAAAGTAAGTAACGTTCAGAGGAAAACAAAATCCAAAGAGTAACGAATCTAAAATAGTGTGGCCTAGAGAACCTATAGTACTATAAAGAAAGTCCATTTTCCGATATTTGTTATCATTGGTGTTGTTAATCCTCTCTTTACACTTAAATATATCCATACTCCCCAAGCTAAACAGTCAAGAACCATGGTACAGGATGGATAGATAGATAAATAGATATATATAGAGAGATAGATAGAGATAGAACAATTATATAATTTCGTTGGTTGATCATTGAGACTCCAAAATGGCATCCAAGGGAAAAGATGGCCACTCTCTCTTAAGCCGGTATCACACGAGCGTTTTGTCACTCAACATTTATCTTCAACACTAGTCTGGCAGCTTATGAGGTAAACATTTAATATTTGTTCTGTTACGTAAATGCATCTATCATCAGTCTAGTTTCCGATACTGGGGCAAAGTACTCCAGAAATGTTGCCAGAAAAGTGTTGCCAGAAAAATGTTGATCATCGTATGTTGATTATAAAAGCTCTCGTGTGATACCGGCTTTACTACAGAAACTCGAGTGCTGTACAAGTTGATCAAAGTCCTGGAACACAAGTCGGGTATAGTGGGCCAGCCATCACCCTGATTACGTGTTACATTACAGGCTTGGGGAGGCGGAAAGTGGGGAGACAGTTATGGAAAGGCCTCGAATACTCGGTTGGGAGAATCTTCACCTAATTTGCAACATTGGTAAGCTAATCCTTTGAGTACCAGCGACGTGTGATGCTATTTTATTTTAGTTATATTTAGACGATATTATGCAGTTTAGGAAGGATCTGTGGTAGGTAAAAGGGTTGGTCGAGAGACTGAGGCCTTCTTATTGTTAAAGGTCTTTCCTAAGCTGAACAAAATCTTGAAACAATTGCCAGAATAGGATGAAAAGGACGTCCCTGGTACTGAAGGGGTTAAATATATTACACAAAGACTGTAACAAAATGTGTACAGTTGCCCAAATATGTGATGTCGTGGGACCAAGTATATTTCGTTCAGTAATTGGTACCAGCACTATCTAAGCATTAATTCATAGTTTTGAGTGAGATAAACAAACATGTTCCTATCGTTGCACACCCTATTCAACATCTGACAGACATTGATACAACACACAACGAGAAAAACGAAATGACAGCGAAGAGATGACTGTTTTTTTGGCCAACCGTGCACAACTGGAATTATCTTAAAACGTATACGTATATTGTAATGCCATTCTAAATACATATTTTTACAGTACAACATAGATATGGCATATTATTATAACCTTTTGAAGGCATATACATTGGTACGGTCGCGCTAATAAGTCATGTTCCAGCTGTCATTACATTTGGCTTGTTCTGTGCTGTATTAATGTCTGTCAAATGTTGAATAGGGTGGGTAAGTGTAGGAACATGTTTGTATATTTTACTCAATATGAAGAAATGAAGCTTAAATATTCCCGATGCCAATTATTGATCAAAACATATTTGGTGCCGAGAATGACTTATTAGCGCGACTGTACATATACAATATTTGTACACATTTATCACACGTACCAGAATGTCTGCGTATTATATATTATTACCTCGCTTGCCTACCAAAGTAAATATTATGGATTCCCATGAATATAACGACACTGATATTAAGCCTGGGGAATGATGGATTGAAAAGCTACAGCAACCAGTACACTACCAAGAAAAATACAACCGAAATTGAAAACCAGAGCCAGGATTTAGAAGAAGAGAGGAAGTCATTGACGGCGGTGGTGATGGGTCGAAGTAATAGTGTAGATAACGATAATGGTCCAATGGCTACAGTAGGAGGGGAAGCCAGGCGGAGACAGTCATAAAGTGAACACAGGAAAAGAGAGAGAGAGAGATAACAGTAGACCCCCTTCAGGCTAAATTTGTAACTTCGGCCAACTCATACAAAGCTACAGGCTTGGTAATGCTCGTTTAGAAAATATATCAAAAATAGATAAATAAATCGACACCTGAATGGGACGCAATGTCATATTATCGCCAAACTAATGGGGTGAAACATCATAGCATCCCTCAAGTAAGGGACCGAAACAGGGGAGATTCAAATAGTTCCCCCTCGGACCAAATAGGGATAAATCATTGAGGGTGGTGGTGGGTCGGAGTAGTGGTGTAGATAACGATAATGGTCCAATGGCTGAAGTAGGGGAACAGGCCAGGCGGAGAGTCATAAAGTGAACACAGAGAGGAAGAGAGAGAACAAGAGACCCTCTTCAAGCTAAATTTATAGATTTTTCGATAGAAAAATTTCTCGGCCAAAGGCCGATTTCCTAGAAACTACAGGCTCGCTATCGCTTGTCCAGAAAATACTCGACACCAGAATGGGGTGAAGCAACTTATTACCGCCAAATGAATCTGGTGAAATGACTTAAAATCTCCAAACTAAAGGAGCGAAAGGTGAGATCCAAAAAAAACCCTCACGGACCAAATAGGGATAAGTCATTGAGGCTAGTGGTGGCTGGGAGTAATGGTGTAGATAATAATAATGGTCCAATGGCTGCAGTGGGAAGGGAGGAGGCCAGACGGAGAGTACACATAATAGTGGGGCAGATTATGTGAAAGAATTTGTGGGAATTGCGCGTTTAGAAAGAAGTGTTAAAATTGGCACACACAATAATATACGCAGTATAATCAAAATTAGCTATAGACGAGTCATTTGAGACTATAGTCTATTCGCTGTAAGTAGGCGAGAAATCATGACCTCTTAACCTCTGTAACTGAAAAATTACTAGAGTAATCAAGCTTATATTACTACCATTTGGGAAGAGTCAGTCAAGGAATATACAGTATGTGGAAATTTACAGCCAATTTGCTATGGCCCTTTTTGAGTTACAGAGGATAGAGGTCATGATTTTTCGCCTACTTACAACGAATAGACTATAGTCTGACATCTCTACCACAGTATACAGTTTGGGATAAATATCTGTGTTTCAGTACTCTAAAGGAGATTAATTGAAAAGGGGCTGCCAAAGCCAACATAGGCTAAACCTGTGATGGACCTATAGATAATTTTGATTATATTGCGTTTATTATTATGTGTGCGAATGTTGACACTTCTATCCAGGAACGCACAATTCTTCCACCTATCCGCTTCCCTATAAGAGGTACACAGAAAAAGAGAACGATATTGACGGGTTTTGGAGATGTATAAAAAGAAAAGGTTGTCCATAGAGTAGCTAGCAAGTATATGCAGTTTAGAAACTTGACATATGGTGAGAAAAATATAAATACACATTTGAGAATGGGCATTTATTAAAAATGTAAAGGCCTTTCCCCATAAGATGTTTTTCTATCAAGTACATATTGCAGGGGAATGATATTATGGAAAAAGCATAGATAGTAAACATATAATCGATAATTATAAACAGGGATTGAGAACTAATGAACGCAATATATGTCGAAGATAATTAATTTGTAATAGGGTGATTTAAAAAGTAGTATCATTGAGGCTGGTGGTGACTGAAGTAATGGTGCTGATAACGATAATAGTCCTATGGCTATGGAAGGAGAGGCTGTAAGTAGGCAATAAATCATGACCTCTATCCTCTGTAACTCAAACACGACTAGATTAATCGAGCTAATATTTCTACCATTTGGGAAGGATTAGTCAAAGAATAAATGTGGAAATTTACAGCCAATTTCCTCTAGCCCTTTTCGAGTTACAGAGGATAGAGGTCATGATTTTTCGCCTCCTTGCAGCGAATAGACTATAGGCGGAGAGAGTCGCAACGCTATCTGGCCCAACATCTTAGGGGTTAACCCGTTTTGTACCAGCCACGTATTCCTAGTTTTATTTTAGCCATATTAAGACGATTTTATGTAGTTTAAAGGGGATCTGTGGTAGTACAAATTGTCAAGAGAGATAGTACACAGCCTATTAATTGCTGGAGGCCCTTATTAAACAGAATACAATCACTCAATAGTAGCCAGAATAGAATTTAAAGGACGGCATCGGTACTGAACGGGTTAATATGATATAATGTTTGATTATTATTGAGGATATTTTAAGATGTTTTACCTTATTAGTTTGATGATAACAAGACATTTCATCCCATTTAGGTGTCAATCTTTTCTGGGAGAGAGATTGCGAGGCTTTAACTTAGAAAAAAACATTGCTCTATCGAAGAATGTATATATTTAGCTTGAAGGGAGTCTGGGTGGGCATTATTTAGTCTGAAGGAAGTCTGGGCTGGCCTTTTTGTTAGGCTAGGGGACAAACTAAAATACATTGCTCGAAAATGGCTGGATCAATCAAACTCCTCAATATTAATTAAACACAATATCACAATAAACCTGTAGACGTCGGACCAGATATTTAAAAAATTAAAGCACAAGATAGTATGAGATAAAGAAATGGAAAAAGGAGTAACAAAGAAGCTGGTGATGGTGGTTGGGGTATTGGTGTTGATAACGATAATGGTCCAATGGCTGGAGGAGGTGGGGGAGGCCAGACGAAGAGAGTCGTAAAGAGAACACCGAGAGAGAGAGAAAAAACAATGGGGGACGGGTGCAGAAAAGGATAGGGATATTCAGAGACTATAGCTAACTATAGTCTTTTTTTCTAGATGATGGTAAATTGCCATATCTTCATCTTAATTACTTAGCTATTATGAAGATTGTGTAGCGAAATATGTTGCTGATTATGAGAACTTGGCAAAAAGATGATGCAGAGATAGTAGTTTCATATTTTGTCATCAATTATGGAGAAATCAGCTGTTAAGGATTCCATTTGCCATCAGCTGGAAATTAACCGACTATAGTAGGTATAAAAGAGGAGATAGGCCTACATTATAACAAAACTTAACGTCCAACAATCTAATGCCTTGCTTCCAAAGGATGCAACCCCGAAAGCGATGGCTACGACAGAAACCACATCCTGACTTCAAGGCAAGCGAATACTGTATGCTATTAAGTAGATACAGAAGAGGGAAATATTATATAAACAAAATATAAGGTATATATAAACCGAAGCGATATTATCGAAAATTGAACACAATTCGAGATCAAAAGAATGCAAACACTACACAATAGATCTAAGAGTTTGTAATATTTCATTAATCGATTTTAGGAGTAGAGTTGGTTGTTGGATAGAACATAATAATAGTATATAATATACTGTAGAGAGATAGAAAAGTAGTGTCATTGAGGGTGGTGGTGGTGGTGATAACGATAATGGCCCAATGGCTACAGTAGGAGGAGGAGAAGGAGGGGAGACCAGACGGAGAGAGTCATAAACAGAAGAGTCTGAGGGAATAAGAGTGGAACAGTACAAAGGAGTACAAAGGAAATCGAGCAACAACCGGTCTAGTGACCCCTCTAGGCTGCTTGTCCTCCAAAACACTGAGGATCAAGTGGCCAAACAATGGTTTAGAGTGGGTAAGGGAAAATTGGAAAGAGAACTACTGCCCTGAAACTATTGTCCGTGGCAGGATTAGGAAGCTAGTAGGGGACAGATCGGTTAGTAACATTACACAGTTCTAAGTGATCTTTCGTATATCAGTGAAAAAGAGAGTAACGTCTTAGTAATATACATACACAATAATCCTTGATGAATCTGAGGGGGGAATAAAATAAAGTTATTAATTTACAAACGCAGTGGTGGTGAATTAAGGCCCCATTAGTTTAACCATTTTAAGACCAATTGCTCCATTTCTTTGCCAATTTTAATTCCTCTCTTGCCATTTAGCTGTCATTTCTATTCCTGCCGAGCGATAGCGAGCCTGTAATTTAGAAGTAACCCGGCCGAGAAATGTGCGAATTTCTCTCTAGGGAGGAAACTAGATAAAAGAAATTCAAACATCTCGATATATTGCAAAAATAGTTTAGAATACAGAGATGTGGAAAAAAGGAGTAGCATTGGTGATAGTGGTGGTGGTGGAGTAATGGTATTGATAACGATAATAGTCCAATGGCTACAGCACGAGGAGTAGGAGGGGAGGGCAGACGGAGAGAGTCGTAAAGAGAAGAGAATGGGGGAATAAGAGTGGAACAGTGGTGGTGGTGGTTGTGTTGGCGGTGGTGATGGTGGTGGTATTGGTAGTGCTGGTGGTGGAGGTTTGGATTTTGGTGGTGATGGTGGTGGTGAATTAAGGGGAGGATATTTATCTGGACCCCCTCGCCTTTATGTTTACCCCCATTTGCTATGAGATTTTAAGACGTACGCCTCAGTGGTTTGACGATTTTAATGCCTTTCACTACATTTATTTTTCAATTTTACGACCTCTCGTGCCATCTAGCTATCGATTTTATCCTGGCGAGCGATAGCTAGTCAGTAATTTAGGAGCAATTGGCTTTCGACCGAGACATTCCTCTATCGAATAATGTACACATTTATCTCAAAGGGGGGGGGGGGGCCCCCCTTGGGGACGTTTTTCTTAAGCTTGATAGCGATAAAAGGAGGAACTAAACGATATAATTGAGAGTAGTTGACAGCATAGGTATTATCGAAAACTGAACACAATTTGAGATAAACATATTTCAAATACCTCGAGGTAAATTGAAGATAGTTAAAGTTTATAATATAGAGAGATGGACAGAAAGAGTGTCATTGAGGATGGTAGTGGTACATAATTTGCTCCTACATTGCACGCTCGCTATTACTCGCAAGGAACAAACAAGCCTACATGGCACGAAAGGTCTTAAAGATACAAAGAAATAGGGTGAAAGGCATTAAAATCGCCCAAGTAATAGGGCAAACGTTTTAAATTTCAAAACTAATGTGACTAAACCTGAGGAAGGAGAGTGTCCAGAAGAAAATAAACATTAAGACGATGTCACACGAGCCATTTTTCCAGCAATTTTCGATGAACAAGTGTTACCTCTTAATATTTGGGGCAATTCTTACAATGGAATCGGCAGTTAGATAGAAAAAAACAACAACTATCTAATAATACTCAAATGCTATCAAACTTTAATTCAGAAGCTACTAGACTTAATTTGCCTGAACAAAATAATATCCGGAAACATCGCTCGTGTGTCATCACCTCTAAAGAGAGAAAGGGGACATGACAATAGTAAATAAGGATTTTTTTGTTTTAAGTATATTATAGTATTTTCTTTTCTCTTTTTCCTATTCTTTGAGTGGAGATAGTGAATTTGGAGATCAAAGTTTATAGTAAGACATCGCAAGAATATACAGTACAGTAGAAGGAACGTGTCAAGCGGAAATAGTAAATCAAGTTAATTGGTCCACTGTAAAAATGCACACTTTATTATAACAAAAAAGATTAGCATAAGTAGTGTTCTAATCGTTTACGTGTTCTAATATGAGTACATACACCAAAGAACACTGTTTATGTGTACCATTTTTTTTTACAAATAAGTGTTCATGTATTTACAGTTTAGGTAAATCCTCGAAGTAGTACCTGTATAATACAGTAAACAAAGTGAATTAGGACATTTAACAATTTCAGACTAAATTAATAAGAGGTTTAATAAGGTTTTGATAACGATAATGGCTGGAAGGCTACAAGAGGTTCGCCAGACGGAGAGAGGCATAAAGATGAAATAGGAAATAGGAGTAGACCAATGTTTGGACACTTGATCCTCAGTGTTTTGGAGGACAAGCAACCTAGAAGGGTCACTAGATATGTTGTTGCTTGATTTCCTTTGTACTCCTTTGTACTCCTTTGTATTTTGTACCATTAAAGGGGGTCGTAGTTGTTGAACATAGAACATCGAAAAAGGGGAACATCGTAGGAGCATATAAACTTTGGG
Source organism: Paralithodes platypus (assembly GCA_032716605.1). NCBI lineage: Eukaryota > Metazoa > Arthropoda > Malacostraca > Decapoda > Lithodidae > Paralithodes > Paralithodes platypus. The sequence goes on from CM064487.1 coordinate 103,493,260, forward strand.
TCAAATATAAACAAAGGATACCATTGATGACGGAGGAAGTATTATAAATTATATAAAAGAAAAGGGCTACATCGTAAGATTAAGTAAGGATTGTGGCACAGAAAAGGCAGAGCATAACATTGATGATGGTGGTATTTGGATAATCTCGTAGGAACATCAATTAAACATCAATCCAGTTGCCCTCTGACCCCTGACTAGTGCGGACGTCTGGGAGTAACAATATCGAGTAACCTAAAACCGAGTCAACAATGTTCAGAAGTTGTTAAGAAGGCAAACAAAATAATTGGCTTTATAGGCAGGTCATTTGAGCATAAATCCAAAGAAGTTATCCTAACCCTTTACAATTCATTAGTCCGCCCTCTTCTGGAATACTGCGTTCAATCCTGGTGCCCTTATTACCAAAAAGATATAAACAAGCTAGAACGAGTTCAACGTAGAGTTACCAAAATGATACCTAGCCTAAAGAACAAACCATACGAAGAGCGTCTTAGAGAATTAAATCTATTTCCTTTAACCCAGCGCAGATTAAGAGGTGACTTAATTCAAGTGTTCAAAATCATCAAAGGCATCGACAATATGAACTGTAGTAAGTACTTCACTATCGACCAATCTAATTACACGCGGGGAAACGGTTGCAAAATTATTGGTAAATCTTTTAACTCACACGAATCTAAGAATTTCTTCTTCAATCGAGTTGTCAACTTGTGGAATGGGCTTCCCCGAAACGTTATAGACTGCATCACCGTTGATTCATTTAAACTCCGCCTAGACAAATATCTCGCATCAAACCCGCGACTGACTGCGTTTGTAAATGAATAACTTTATTTTATCCCCCCCTCAGTTACTAACCCATCTGTCCCCTACTAACTTCCTAATCCTGCCACGGACATTAGTTCCAGGGCAGTATTTCCCTTTCCAATGTTCCCTTACCCACTCTAAACCACTGTTTGGACACTTGATCCTCAGTGTTTTGGAGGACAAGCAACCTAGAAGGGTCACTAGATCTGTTGTTGCTTGATTTCCTTTGTACTCCTTTGACGTCCCCAGTGACCGCTAGTGAACCGGTTTACCCTTCGTGAGGTCCTAGTGAACTTTTTAGTGATGGCTGTTGTTGATGAGTCTGCTGTCTCCTCCCATACTCTCCAGCTTTGTCTTGCTTTGCAAGAAAGACTGGAGAGTGTGGAGCAGGAGATTCAGTGTCTCAAAGATGAAAATTTGGCCTTGAGACTAGCTATGGCGGAAAAGAAGTGTGAGGCTACCGGAAGTGTTCCCAGGGATCGTGAAACCCCTTGGAAAGTGGTGTCAACCAGTGCAACGGCCTGCAAGCTGAAAAGGCAGCCACTCAAGACTCACAACAACTTCAGCACCTTGGCTGATGAGAGTGATGGCGAGGAAGTGGCGATCATCGAGGCAGTGAGAGGGGAGGGGGGGAAGTCTGCTGCTACAACTCCTGCTACAGGCCGGCAACAGAAAACAGCTAAGTCTATTTTAATTGTAGGGGATTCAATGATTAAATACCTTGGTAGGGCTACTAACACACATGTTGGTAAACTTGTCTGTCTGCCTGGTGCCGGAGTCGAGAAGGTGGCAAAAAAGCTAGATGGTGTCATGGAAGCGAGTGGAGAGGACCCCATCATCTTCCTCAACGCAGGGAGCAACGACATTTGGAAATGCAGGACTGAGGAGTTGCTCACCACGTACCAGGAAATGTTGGAGAGGATCAAGGAGAAGGGTGGAGTTCCTGTGGTACACAGTATCCTACCAAGAAGAGGGGTAAGGAAGGAATGGTCCTCCAGGGCTATTGGTGTAAATAGCCGGCTGGAGAAGTATTGCAAGGCAAATACTATTCCATTCCTGGATAACTGGACCCTCTTCTACGGTAAGGATGAACTGTATGCCCAGGATGGAGTACATCTCTCTCGACTAGGAGTTTCGACCTTAGCCAGCTCACTCGACAAGTTTGTTGCGGGGTTTTGTTAATAAACCATAGGTGTGTAAGTAAAATAGAATCCCAGCCACATCAAATTGATAGTAATAACGAACATTCTGACAGCGTAGATTTTCCGTCTAGGTCCAGTAGTTCAACAGGTAAAAATAAATTAGTTAAAAACAATAGAAAAATAGTTGCAAATACAAGTAATAGTTTGAGTGTTTATTATACAAATTGCAGGAGTTTATGTAACAAAATGAACGAACTTAGAGCACTGGTTAGCAAAAAAAAATATAGACATAATAGCGCTAACTGAAACATGGATTAATACAGAAACCAGGCATTTTTTAGCAGAGTTTGATATACCGGGATATAGTTTGTTTAAATATGACCGAACAAGTAAGAGGGGTGGCGGTATAGCAGTATTTGTCAGGAGTTCATTAAAAAGCTGTACTAAATCAGGTATTAGAGTAAATAATGAAAATGAAAGTGTTTGGGTAGAAGTTAACGAAGGTAGTGAGACTTTAGTTATTGGAGTTATGTATAGACCGCCAAATATGAGTAGAAATGACGGAACATCATTATGGGAGGAAATTAAAATAGCATCAAGGCTTAGCAACGTGTGCATTATGGGGGATTTTAATTTCCCTAATATAGATTGGCAGCAACAAATAGGCGACTCTGATTCAAAGGAGTTTATTGAGGTAGTACAAGATAGTTTTTTATCTCAATTCATAGATACGCCAACTAGAGGTGATAATATTCTCGATTTAGTTTTCAGTAACAATGAACATATGATAAATAGTGTAGAAATCGGGGACCACCTAGGAAATAGTGATCACAATTCTGTGTATTTGAATATACAATGGAAAGGTAATACCAGAGAGAATACAACATTAATACCTGACTTCAGAAAAGCCAATTATGGTGGGTTAAGAGAAGCCCTGTTAGCGGACCCTATGGTAAAAAAATTAAGTCGATCCAGGTGTCCAAATGAGTGTATCCTTTCTCAGGCACCTGTCATCTTAAGTCAGGAGGAGACGTCAAACTTGGTAGATACATACGATAATTTTATCAAGTCAGTATTCAATGCGCAAAATAAATATATCCCCAAAAGAAAATTTAGATCAACACAGAACCAACCCAAATGGATGAATAATAGACTATTAGATCTTCTAGGACAAAAGAGAGGAATATATAGAAAAATTAGAAAAGGCGAAATTCACCTACTTGCTTACTATCAGAATCTATCAAGACAGGTAAAAAAGGATATTAGGAAAGAAAAAAGAAATTATGAAATTAAGGTTGCCAATGACTCAAAAAATAATCCTAAAGCTTTTTACCAACTATATAAATCCAAGGTTAGAGATGTAATTGGTCCCCTTAAAACTTCGATAGGAAAATTGACAGAAAGTGATTTAGAAATGTGCAGTACATTAAATAGTCAATTTCTTTCCGTTTTCACTAATGAAAATTTGGCACAGTTTCCAGAAGTCCGTAAGGTATACAGCGATAGTATAGAAAATAGGTTAAGTACGGTTACTATAAGTAGAAATGATGTGGTTAAGGAAATTGACAGACTGAAACTTCATAAATCGCCTGGTCCTGATGAGGTATATGCTAGAGTATTAAAAGAATGCAGAGATGAGTTAAGTTATCCATTAACATTTCTATTTAACAAGTCATTAGAAACAGGTATAGTTCCAGAAGCTTGGAAGCTTGCAAATGTAGTTCCGATCTTCAAAAAAGGTGATAAATCAATAGCATCCAATTACCGTCCCATTAGTCTCACTTCAATCATAGGAAAACTACTAGAGTCAATTATTGCTAGGAAAATGAGAAACCACTTAGAAACATTTAACTTAATCAATTCTTCTCAGCATGGATTCACTCAGGGACGGTCTTGCCTTACTAATTTGCTTAGTTTTTTCTCAGAGGTATATGAAGCAGTAGATAATGACAAGTCATATGATATTATATATTTAGATTTCAGTAAAGCTTTCGACAGAGTCCCTCATGAGAGATTGATGAGAAAGGTTGAGGCACATGGAATAGGTGGGGCGTTGTTAGGATGGATTAGGTCATGGCTAATTGGTAGGAAGCAGAGAGTCAGCATAAATGGTACCAAGTCTAAATGGGGAGCAGTCAAAAGTGGTGTCCCCCAGGGATCGGTATTAGGTCCCCTGTTGTTTCTTATATACATAAATGACCTAGATTTAGGTATAACTAGTAGGATAAGTAAATTCGCAGACGATACTAAAATAGGGAGATCAATTGATTCAGATAGCGATATAGAGTGCCTCCAAAGGGATCTAGATACCTTACATGAATGGTCAGTAAATTGGCAGATGAAGTTTAACATTGACAAATGCAAGGTATTAAAGATAGGGAAGATGCAAACAAATGTTAAATATAAACTAGCTAATTTAGAATTAGAAAATTCAGACTGCGAGAAAGATCTAGGTGTGTTTGTTAGCAATGATTTGAAGCCTAGAAAACAGTGTATAAGCGTTCGTAATAAGGCAAACAGGATTCTCGGGTTCATCTCTAGGAGTGTGAGTAACAGAACTGCTGATGTTATCTTAAAACTTTACTTGTCATTAGTGAGACCCCACATGGATTATGCTGTCCAATTTTGGTGTCCTTATTACAGAATGGACATAGATTCATTGGAGAGAGTACAGCGTAGAATGACAAAAATGATCCATAATATTAGAAATCTTTCGTATGAAGAAAGGTTGAAGAAATTAGGTTTACATTCGTTAGAGAGACGCAGAGTTAGAGGGGATATGATAGAGGTGTTCAAGTGGGTTAGTGGGATTAACAAAGGGGACATGGCAAATGTACTAAAGCTCAGTGATAGCGAAAGAACTCGTACCAATGGTTTCAAATTAGATAAATTTCGTTTCAGAAAAGATATAGGCAAGTATTGGTTTGGTAACAGAGTTGTAGATGGGTGGAATGGACTACCAAGTGCTATAGTGGGATCTAAAACTGTAGGGAGCTTTAAGATAAAATTGGATAAGCATATGGACGAGAAGGGTTGGGTGTGAAGGGGGATCAGCCGGGTTGGGCCAATCAGCGCTCTGCAGACCTCCACAATCCTGCGTTAATCTCTAACCGTTTTGGTAAGATGATCCTCAGGGTATTAGAGTGTGAAGCCTATAATTGGGCTTTGTAATTGAATTGGGGTTGTGTGGGACAGGGATCTGCCTTGCTTAGGCCAATCGGCTTTCTGCAGACTCCCATTTTCTTATGTTCTTATGTTCTTATGTTCTTATGTTCTTATGTTCTTATGTTCTTAAATATATAAAAGGAAAACAGAAGGATCAAGTTAGGTGAACAGTTGGAGGTAAAGGATACGAACAGGGATGCAAGGACCATATAATTATACGAAAAGTCAAACAGGGAGACTAGAGGTATATAAAATACAAAGGGAAACATTCTAGGAGCATATGAGCGAAGGCTAATAAACCAAATATGTATAAGAGGGCAGAAGTCATTGAGGGCGGTGTTGGTGGCCAGAGAATGGATTGATAACGATACTGTCTGGGCGGCTACAGGAGGGGACGCCAGAAGGAGAGAGTGACAAAGAGAGCAGAACAAATAGAAGAACATTAATGGTGGTGGGAGTTGAAGATAAGAATAGATAACGGAAACATCGTAGGTTTGGGTCAAAGAAATACAGAGGCTAACATTGATGATGGTGGTATTTGAGATTACAATAAAGACATGGGCGACATCGTAAGATTATGTAAGGATTGTGTGAAGGATAAACAAAACATTACATTGATGATGGTGGTATTTGGAGAATCTTGTTGGAGCATATACAGATAATAACAAATTAAACATAGGGGAATATCGTAAGTGAAAAATTAAACCTAACGAATTTGAAAGTGTATACAAGGACAATATATATGGCATGCACAAAATAGTAGAAGTCATTGAGGGTGGTGGTGGTGGTCGGAGGAATGGTTTTGATAACGATAATAGCTGGACGGCTGCAGGAGGGGAAGGGCCATAAAGAGTTCCTGTATTAAAGAGAGACTGCCCTTCCATTTCTTTGGAAGCCCTGTTGGTGCTTCAATTATCAGACAACGGATTTTAAATACATTATTGATCATGTAGAATGCATACCCAAAGACCAACTATATATCCCATACATGTATTGCCAAATATGTATTATGACAATGGATGTTTGAGTGAAAGGAAACAACAAATTCACCCGTGGTACCATAATGGCGAAGGTTGGCCGATATCTTATACTATAGGGTCTCTAGTCAAACGGGGAGAGTGATAAAGAGAAGAAAGAGAAGAGGGAGAGACTGATAAAGAGAGCAGGGAGAAACCAATGGAGACTGGGTTTGGAAATACAGAACAGGGAAGAGAGAGATATCTGGAGTATAGCCAGCAATATTCTCTCCCTCAATCTGTTCGTCCTTACTTCAAGCTCCATGTGTCCAGATATTTATACTCGTACGTACCTTGAAGTTGGCTCTTTATACCTTATTCTTTTGTTTTTCTTGTTTATTTATTTGTTCTTGTTATATATATATTATATATATTATATATATATATATATATATATATATTTTTTTTTTTTTTTGGGGGGGGGAGATGGGGGCACTTGGGGGTGGGGGTGGGGGGGGCTTTGTCTTGTGTCTCCTTCATACAGATATACACATAGATAGCGCAAAGTCCAGCTAAGTAGGGATACTGTCGATAGTAAATAAATATAGAAGGGAGAGAATAGCTAACCAATATAAACAGGAAAAGTTATACTCGTGAATTGAACATTATTCGAGCTTATATGCATTAAAACGTCACAACAATTCTAAGAAAATCTATATAGTACTGGATGTTTGGTAAGCGGGGTTCGGCGGTGTGTTTGCGATATACAAAAGAAGATAGCTGGCAGGAGAATAAAAACAATGCACATAGAGACAAACTGCTGATGTTAGATGAACAATTGAAGAACAATATATTTAACGTGAAAGGTGATGGTCGAATGGATAAAACTGACCATACAAAGGAGTACGAAGAAAACAAGCAATGATAGGTCTAATGATCCTTATGAGGCTATTTGTAGCTAAACTAGCCTATGAGAAATAAAGGAAATGACAGCATAGTATAAAGTGGTACGATTCATTTGTAAACTCAGTTAATCTGGGGTTAAAAGTGACTTATTTATCTAGTAAATTTGCAAAAGTTTGAACAGCACTACCCTAAATGATCATAGAAGGGGATACTACGGAGAACAGGGAGGGAATCATCGTGATGGTGTTTAGAGATATGGGAATGAAGAAAGGCATACACTAAGTAGAGAGCAATTAATAAGAAATAACATATGTATCCAATAATTATGTCTCATAGTGAATATCGTATGGATCGGCCCAAAGCTCCTCATGCTCTTGTTCCTTGGGGGTTTACATTTTAGGGGGCGAGGAGCGGGGGTCAATGAATGTTGTTCTATATTAATGTTATCGTTTATATTCTACTACCAAGACCACAGTCTTTCTGGAGCTGAAGCCCTCCAGTTGATGGCGGTGGCAATTTTTCTTATTTTTATTTTTACAAGCAGCTTAGTAAGGACCATTATGTCTGGTGTTGCTTGTTTTCCTTTGCAAATGAAAACTACAATGAAGTTTCATCTACAGTAAGTGTTTGATCAATACTGCTTACACAGACAAACAGAAAGATGACAGCGAAGATCACGTAATCTCCGCTAACTTCGCTTGGCGGAGGTAACTGTGTAAATAAGATACCTTATATAGTTGACCCTTTCAGTACCAGGGCCGTCCTTTTAACTTTATTGTGGCTACTAGTAGGCGATTTTATTCAGTTTCAGAAAAGACTCGAGCAATGAATAAGCTTCGAACTATCTTACATAACCATCTTAAGTATCACAGACCCTTCTTAGACTGCACAGAATCATCTAAGTAAAGCTAGGATAAAATTAAAAAGACGTCACCGGTACAAGAGGGGTTAATTGAAACGGCAAGATAAGACGAAGTAATGGAATTGGAAATCGGCGTCTGGTAACGATAATGGCCCAAAGGAATACAGGGGCACGAGGAGGGGAAGCCTGAATGGGAGAGTGGGGAAGAGAAGAGCAGATAAGGAGGAGAGAAGAGGAGTGGGAATAGAAGAGGAAATTAGAGTGAGGCAAATGAGAGGCTAGGAGAGTGGAACAAATGTGATAGAAGGAGAGTGAGAAAGAGGTGAGGAAAGGAGAGAGAGAAAAGGAAGAGCACAGAAGAGTGATAAAGAGTAGAGGAGAGGAAAGGAGAGTGAGAAAAAAGAGGAAAGGAGTGAGAAGAGGTGAGGACAGGAGAATGAGAAAGAGGTGAGGACAGGAGAGTGAGAAAAAGGAGAGGAAAGGAGTGAGAAAGAGAAGAGGAAAGGATATTGATAAAGAGAAGAGGAAAGTAGTGAGAATTAGGAAAGGAAAGGAGAGTGATAGAGAGGAGAAGAAAGGAAAGGAGAGTGCTAAAGAGGAGAGGAAGGGATAGTGATTAAGAGGAGAGTGGGTAAGAAAAGAGCAAAGAAGTGGGAATAGGAAAGAGAAAGATAACGATAAAAATAAACAGTGATTAAAAGGAGAGAAGAGAGTAAAAAAATATAACAGGAAAGGAGAATAGGAAAAATTAGAGGAATGGAGAGTGTTAAAGAGGAGAGGAGAGGAGAGTGAGAAAGAGGAGAAGAGTGGAGAGGAGAGTGAGAAAGAAAAGAGGAAGGGAGATTGGGAAAGAAAAGAGCAAAGAAGTGGGAAGAGAGGAAATGAGAAAGAAAAAGAGAAGAAGAAGAAAGGAGAAAGAGAAGAGAAAAAGCGACTAAGAAAAAATAAGAGGAAAGGAGAATGGGAAGGAGCAAAAGAATGGCGAGGGGGAAAGGAGAGTAAGAAAGAAAACAAGAAAAAACAAAATGAGAAAGAAAAGAAGAAAGAAGAGTAAGCAAGAGGAGAGAAAAGGAGAGTCAGAAAGGAAAAGAGAGTGAGAAAGAGAAGACGAAAGGAGAATTATAAAGAGGAGAGAGAGATACAAGATGAAAGGAGAGTGTGATCAAGAGAAGACCAAAGGGGTAGCGATAGGAGTAACATTGATGATGGTCCTGTATCATATAATTAAGCTATCTATCTATTGCCTGACGCCATGATCCCCGAAGGGGTAGCCACGAACGAACCGCCCCCATGCACCTCTGTCCCCAGTCAGTCGACGCCCCTCCCCCCAACCAGCACCGCCTTCGTTCATGTACTTCCTCACTCCATCCTTCCACCTCTCATTCGGTCTACCTCTCCCTCTCTGTCCCTCCACCTCGCTCTAGTACACCCTCTTAGTCATTCTCTCGCTTTCCATACGTTCCATATGGCCGAACCATCTCAAGTTGTTCCTTTTCACACTTTCCAGCACATCTAACTCCACACCACACCTCCTTCTTACTTCCTCATTAGTCTGTCTATCCCTCCATGTAACTCCGCACGCACTCCTTAAGTAATTCATTTCCACTGCTCTCACTCTTGGTCCGAGTCTCTCAACCAACGTCCATGCTTCGCTTCCGTAAGTCAGTGTCGGGATTACCACACTGTCATGCAAGGACTTCTTCACTTCCATACTGACCACCCTATTTCTTGTTACTGCTTTTAGCGTTCCTACAACCCTCTTCCCCTGTTGTACTCTCTCCCGCACTTCTTCATCCATAGTCCCATCTTTACTCAACACACTGCCCAGATACTTAAAAGAGTTGACGATCTCCATAGCCTGACCGTTCAGCTTCACCTCACACTCTGTGACTTCACCCCTTTCGAAGACCATAACCTTGCTCTTCCCCGCATTTACCTTAAAATTCCGTTTTTCGCACAATGTTCCCAACTCATTTACCAGACCTTGCAACTCCCATTCATTATCACTCATCAGAACTGTATCATCTGCAAACAGCAGTATAGGTAGCTTCCACTCAATTCCCTCCCTTTTCAGCGATACACCAACATCCACTGCTCTTGATAGTATTTCTTTCATGACTCCATCCATATATACAGTAAACAACCACGGGGACATCACACACCCCTGTAATTAATATTGAATTAAATATGTAAGGAAGATAGAAGGTAAATTGAGGGAGCAACTCAAGATGACATAAAGGAATCGAGCATTTCATTATAGTAACGATAATTTCCAAAAACAAAGAGTAAGGAAGTGTTGGGGAATTGTACACTTGCGAGATTCAGGCTATGAGGAAGTTAGAGGTACATAAACAATGAATAACATAATTAATGACTAAAATATGGTCGTAGTGCATTTATATTAAAGAAATTACAAATTACTTAACAGAATCTAACCACATAATAGAACGGAAAGACAGTGTGAAAGACCTTGGGGTATTAATGTCTGAAAATATGGGTTTCAAAGTACATAACCAGGCCAAAGTGGCGGCTGCGAAACGTCTAACGGGTTGGATTCTGCGTACTTTTAAAACATGCGGTGAATTGCCTATGATAACGCTCTTCAAATCTCTAGTGCTACCGCGGCTTGAATACTGTAGGGTATTTACATCCCCATACAAAGCAGGTGAAATAAATGACGTAGAGAGTGTACAAAGCAATTTAACTTCGCATATAAGTTCGATAAAATATCTACACTATTGGGAGCGTTTAAGAGCACTGAATCTGTACTCACTGGAACGTAGAAGAGAACGTTACCTAATAATATACACGTGGAAAATCGCAGAGGGTTTAGTACCAAACCTACATACTCCGATAGTCATGAAATTCAGTGATAGGAGAGGCTGGGAATGCGAAATCCCCCGGATGAATAACAGGGGTGCTATGGGCTCTCTGCGAGAGGGCTGGTTATCACACAGAGGCCCACGTCTCTTCAACAAACTCCCACGGCGAGTAAGAGACATAAGGGACATCTCGTTAGACAACTTCAAGAGAGCCCTAGATGTCGAACTGCAAAAAGTGCCAGACGAGCCCATCCTCGCAAGGGAGCGAGCTGTCGCTTCAAACAGTCTACTGCACCAAATCACCACCCATAACGAGGGGCGTCGCGCTCCTTGGTGCCGCTGGAAGAGCGGCGAACACATCAAAAGATAAAAAAGATATATACCAATTAATCATATTCTATGTCCATCAGATATCTGCATTTACGTTTGTTATCGATGTTTACGGGTCCAACTTCCTTATAGCCTGAAACTCGCAAGTGGTTAATTGGAGTAACATTGAAGATAGTCGTGCTTGAAGACACAAGCAAGCACAACAATATTGAATTAAATATGGAAGATGGAAAGCAATCTGCTGGACCAACTCAAGACGACATAAAGGAATTAAAGGGGGTCTGAGTGAGCATCTTTTAAAGGTAGTCTGGGAAAGCATTTGTGTTAGCCTCAGGGACAAATCACGTTAAATACATTGCTCAAAAATGGCAAAAACAAGCAAAATCCTAAATAATTGTAAACAAGATATCATAATACCCCACAAGACGTTGGACCAGATAGTGTTAGAGGAGGAAAAAGTATACTAATATATACTAATATATACTAATATACACTACTATGGACGAATATATAGAGCACTGATAATATTGATATTTTTTTTTTTTTTTTTTATTTTTTTTTTTGGGGGAGCGACTCGAGACAGAGCCCGAATAGGGACATCACACCAGAAAACAATAAACACACAAAAAACAAATACACATTCACACACATCTAGGTCATCCAGGAGAAGACCCAGATACTGTGAAATACAACAGGAAAACAATATTAGCTGACCTTTGAGAGAAAAAACAAGAATGTGAGAGAAAACAAGAATGTGAGAGAAAACAGACACTGGTTTTGTGGGACTAAATAAAAAGAGAGAACATCTTGTAGTCTGTACCCCAAGGAAAGGCGTCTTGTACTATGAATTATAACAAGGGGAGAAACGAGAAAGGAACACACACACACACTCGAGTTACACAGATACTCAAACCACACACAACTTGCGGTCCCTACTAGGTGGTCTGGCTTCAATACTACTAGAGACAGGGACAGTTTATAGTAAAAGGATATGGCAGCAAAGTAGAAGGCTCTCTGAGAGAGAGAGAGAGAGAGAGAGAGAGAGAGAGAGAGAGAGAGAGAGAGTGTGAGTGAGTGAGTGAGAGTGAGAGAGACTGATACTTGAAGGAACGACCATTACAAAAGTCTCTCCTCGTCTACAACTCGGTACTAGAATATGGTAATACATAAGAGAGCCTGAGAAACATTGACAATGGGAAGTATATTAAGTATATACATATATACTGTATATATATATATATATATCCACACATTACACATAGTGAACTAAACGAATAAGAGAGTGTTAGAGAGATAGGAAGGGTGAGTGACTAGAAAGAGACCATTGCAAAAGTCCCTCTCCGACAACGAGGTACATATATATGGAAACCTACACAAGAGAGAAAGAAATATATAGTGTGTGAACCAGAGAAAGGCAAAGAGAAAAAGAGAAGGGGAAGAGAGACGTGATAGAAAACATCGAGTGCAATAGAGACAGAGGGAGTGCGAGATACTAAAAAGAGAGACCATTGCAGTAGTCTCTTCCCACCACAACGAGGTACTATATATGGTAAAGAGGACCGAGAGGCCATACTAGAGACCCTATAGTAACAAAGATCGACCAACCTCCGCCATCTTGGTGCCACTGGTATCATTAGCCTCTCATTACACTCATATTATATCAAAACCAATACTAAATGTTCGGCAATCCAGGTACGGGATATAGGTTTGATCTGTGTTTCTAAATTATTCGTGATCAAAAAGTAAAATGTCAAACCGTCATTTGCTAAATAAAGGCACCAAAATGGCGTCCAAAGACAATATTGGCTGCTCTCTCTTACTTAAGGCTCTCTAGGCCACACCAGGCAGGCAGTAAAACGAGACGGGCTGCTGGGGATCAACAAACATAGTTAGCCTGGTAGCAAAATGTGTTATGGCTTTCGTGACGAGATGTCTGTTCCAACCAAAATAATAACAATACAAATAACAATAAATACAATAAATATATTAAAATAAACACCCTAACACCCACCCACAAAAAAATAAAATAAAAACAATAAATAGAAAACAAAAATGGTCTTGACAGACCAGTCTCTGGGTATCACAATCTCCTTTCTACTCCCCCGATGTTACGTAGCAGCCAAAGTCAGTCTGTGGAACACTTAAATACGTTTAGTCTAAGATAAGGTACTACGTATTTTCAGCCTCATTGGCTGCCGGCTCGAAATAATAACAACATTATGATATGTCATTGTATTATTATTGCACACACACGCACACACACACACACGTAAATTATTATGTGTTCATCGGTAAAAACAGTAGTTGACCTAACCTAACCTAAAACACTCTGTTACTACGTACAAATATAAGTTACAGTTACACTGTTGGCTCAATCTATGCCTTTTATCTTTAATCCTTCATATATAATGATATTTATTACCATAAACCGACCAATGTTTGTGCCCACACACCCACACCCACACACACATTTTTCACACACATACTCAAACACCTTCATCAGCAACGCTTTCCCAGACTTCTTTCAAACTAACAAACAAAATCCCACCGAGACCCATTCAAGCTCCATGTGTACATTAACCTAGAGCAAAATTTCCCTACCGAAAGCAATTTTAAAGTTGCTGGATCGCTGGTGTTTGCCCAGAAAAAAAAAATCGACACTTGAATAGGGTGAAGCGTCATATAATATTATCGCGAATGTAAAGAGGTGAAATGTCTTAACATCTTCAAACTATTGGAGCGAAACAGGGGAGATCCAAACTGGTCCCCTTTGACCAATTAGAGTTAACGTTTTCAGTAGAATGTCGCCTATCTGTTGTTATTATGTCTGTTATTCAGACGTAAGTATTCGGTTCAGGTAGACTCTGTTGGGGTTACTTGGTTGAATACATCATACTGTATACTTCAGAAACACAGTGTGCCAAATAAGTCGTGTCTCTTCTGTCATTACGTTTTGCTCGCTGTGTGCTGTATTAATGTCTGTCAGATGTTGAATAGGATGTGGAAAGGTAAGGTCATGTTTGTATATCTCACTCGAAACGAAGAAATAAAGTTTATTGGTGATACAAATTACTGATCAAAATATACCTGGTGCCTTGACAATGATTTGACCGACTGTACTATAATATCGTATAATAAATTATAATATGCTAATCATATGATACCTCATAGTGGCACACATCATTATTTTTATAGTGTGAAAGACTAACTCAGTACAAAGGAAAACAAACAAAAACAGGTGTATTGATCCATACGAGGCTGTTTGTTACTAAACTACCTATCCTGTCTGAAAACCGGAAAGGATAGCAGAGTTACAGTGGTGCTATCGGTTTGTAAACGCATCTAATTATCGGGAGTTAATGGCGAGATATTTATCTACTCAATTTTCGAAAGTTTGAACAGTACCATATTCAATAAATACATTACTGTAGTCCGTTCTATACGTTTACCACGTGATTATAAAAGTAATACATTGCCTCAGGCGAAAGTGATGTATTCCACGTTCAATAGATTTGTTGTATTGCCATATATTTATTGACTAATTCTGTTCTGGCTACATATTTACCGATTAAATTAAGTTTAGGAAGGATCTATGGCAATTACAAGGCTTCGATTCTCTCAGTCTACCCTTTTAGCTACCACAGATTCTTTCTAAGCTGCACATAATCGTCTAAAATATAGCTAGACTAAAATACAACAGATATCGCTGGTACAGAAAGGGTTAAGCGTTGCATAATTACCATTCAATTTAAGGGTGAATGGGCATATTTATTTGCTCATTTATGTATATTTTTGTTGTTATTATATGTTTTCGTCCATAGACCATCAAGCTTAGAAACACAACCCTACCAAGACCCTCCTTTAAGATGTGTACATTGTGCGATAGAAAAATGTCCCGGCCGAAGGCCGATTCCTCTTAAATTACAGGCTTACTATCGCTTGCAAGGAAAAACTCGACACCTAAATGACACGAAAAGTCTTAGTATTGACAAAGAAATAGGGCGAAAGATCATAAAATCGCCAACTAATAGGCTAAACGTCTTATAATATGACAACTAATGTGGCTAAACAGAAGGAAGAAGGGGGATCAGGAAAACGACCCATCTCCCCTTGAGGGCGGGAGAGGCGTCAGCGATTGCAGGGTGCAATAATTCGGTTGGCAATATCAATTATCAGCGAAAAATGGCGTGATAATTACGGCTAATGGAATTTTAACGAGAGCATATATTGGCGGTTGGCCCCTAAATCTCTGCGTAGAGCAAATGGCATTGTGTAAACAGGAAATAAAGATGGGTTTAATTGTTTTGCACGTAGGATTTAATTGGAACTATTAATTCACGAGCAGAGTGTGTATTGTCGAACACATTTACATATCTATCTCTCTATCTATCTATCTATCTAGCTATTGCCGGACGCCGTGATCCCTGAAGGAATGGCCACGAACGAAGCGAACACACATAACCTCTCGATAATGTCCATGCATATGTATCATAATAGGTACAGTCGAGTTGATTAAGGGGGTGACCTGCTTTTTTCATTTCTCTCTCTCTCCCTCTCTCTGGGTTGTATCCATTTGGCCCCATTCAGCCTACTGTTTTAAGACGTTTATCCCCATCCCGGTGTCGATTTTTTCCTGGCGTTCGTAAGCGAGCAAGCATATTTTTTTAAATGTTTCTGACAGGCTAAATTTGTACATTTTTCGATAGAAAAATTTCTCCGGCGAAGCCGGATATCTTGATACAATGTTGGCTCGCTATCGCTCGCCAGGAAGAAATCGACACCTGGATGGGATAAACGCCTTAAAACAGTAGGCTGAATGGGGCCGAATGGATACAAGCCAGAAAAAGAGAGAAAAGGAGAGAACAAAA
Organism: Paralithodes platypus; assembly: GCA_032716605.1. Taxonomy (NCBI): domain Eukaryota; kingdom Metazoa; phylum Arthropoda; class Malacostraca; order Decapoda; family Lithodidae; genus Paralithodes; species Paralithodes platypus. The sequence goes on from CM064487.1 coordinate 103,509,109, forward strand.
ACAGGTCACCCCCATTAATTCTTAAACACCTTGAAGCCTCGAACTGATTAAACGAACCTCCGAAACAATATATTATAATATCAACCATTAATACATTTCAGGAACATTTATCTCCGTTGGCCAGTGTACATGGATATGAACAAATAGGTGTGTATCCAATCTTATATCATTGGCATGTATCTATGCTATGGACTAAAATCTATTGCAAGACGAAACTATTCATGATCAGACACTTGTGAGCATCAGTCTGTAAGGAATTTGACGCCGTAAACATCAATATTTATCAGAAATACAAACAATGTATGATTTTGTAATGGAGAACATTTTTGCTGACATTGATTGGGTGTACTTATACATGCATTACATCCATTTTGATTTAAGTCTTTCTGTCTTTCCCTCATCCTATGGCTTAAGCTGTGTCAAGCTCCGTGTGTGCAGATGTTTTGATTCTAACAAACCATGAATTTGGCTAACTCTTAACCTTAGTCTTTATTCTTTGGGGGTAGGGGTGGGAGAGTGGGCATTACTTAAGACTGGATGACTATGTCCCCCACACCATTAAACACATCATAGAAGACCATTTCACACAATCATTTACGTCAACAACACAATTTACACTCCTTGAGAGCTCTCTGGGAAAGCCCGACCGTGGCTGTGGCCTTCCTTATGGACTCGGGGCTGTTCGGCCAGGCAGCTTAGGGAACAACAACAACAAGTTTGCCTTTTGTCTCCTACATACTGTACTCATAAATATGTGGTATTTCCGTCAGTTCCTATGTAATCATGGAACGTAAATGAGAATAATATGCAATAACGGGTGCAAACTTAGTCAGGGTTGCTTTAGACCTGGGGGAATGGTCAGACTGGGAGAGAGGGCACTACGAGACCAAGGGGAAATTACCAGGAGCGGACCCAACTTAGAGTGCCTTTATAGAGAGAGAGAGAGAGAGGTCATTAGAAGGTCCAGAGAGTCTAAAACAATATGGCGACCGGGGAATTAATAGCTCTGATCGGAATACATTAGTTGATTGATTGCTAAATAAGAAGGTACTGAAATATAGAAACAAAATCAAGCATATATTGTGAAACAATGAAGTGTAAACATAATGGTATGCTATGGGGTAACACATGGGATAGAAACAATATGGCGTCCATAAGTCAAGCTGACGCCACCCTCTTTTACAGGTACCCTAACCTAACCATGCGCCCCCTCTTCCGCCCTGCCTGTAGACCTACCTACCTACCTACACACACACACACACACATATTCCCCTCCCATCCCAGTCAAGCCCTTGGAGACTAACTTCACTCTAGTTTAGTTTCTTTAATTCTCTCAGCACGGTGGTGGTTTTATGTTACGTAAATTAGACGTTTATATAATCAGCCTTTTGGAATCCAGGACGTAGAACTTAATTATACACATTATTGATTAATGGTTAACACAACTCGCTATTCTTTATGTTATGGTCAATATGTTATACGTTCCAAGTTATGTTTTCGTTGTTCTATGTGGGTGAGGGAGACAAAAGGTAGAACTGCCTGTGACGAGTGCCTCCCCCAGAGCGGAAAGAGTGACAGGGCCAAAATCAAGGAATGCTCGAGCCAAAATGTCTGGACACACTGAGTTTGAAGCAATTTAAGTCATAGGGTGAGGGGAAGATGGATTCGGGGAGAGAGTTCCAGAGCTCAGCTGTTGAATAGAAGAAAGTTTGGGAATATCGTTTCACTCTTGGATTGGAGAGTTGCACAGAGTGGGGATGAAATTGTGTTGCAAGACGGGTGCTACGTACTCTACGAAGAGGAGGTGATCTACACTGAGAGAGCTCTGAGGAACACTGATTATTGTAATAGCGACATAATAGCGAGAGTAATGGAAATCAATCAGTCAGCCAGGCAGTAGTTAATCCCACACTCCATTAATGGGATAGGGAGGATCAGCAATAAACATAAGAAAGATAACAGATATGAAAGGGAAATAATATAATACATATGATGGACGCCAGCCAAAAGCAAGCACTTTTTAGCATCCGGAACCTCATTCAGTCACCAGACCCTCAGAGGATATATACAAATTTACAAGAAAGTCGCCTCACATCAACACCTGGAATATTATCTGGAGTTATTATCTGAAAATATCTTCAGCATATCTACTGTGTATTCATATACTGTTTTTACAGACGAACTAAATACATTGCAAGATAGCATTCACTCTACCATCAACATCATCATTAATTTCATCCAGACGCTCTCAGTTCCTTCCCCTTTAACTTCACGCATAACCTTCCCGGCTGCCCTATAAATCCTCTTGTGGGGATAGGGTTTATATTTTGGTCGTTTTCATATTTTGTATTTATATATTTATAAATTTGATTCGCTTGTCTCATCATTCTTATAGTCACGTCATGTTGTGTAAATCTTGAGGATAGGCAGTAGTGTCTTATGTATATTTAACCAATTCAGTATTGGTGACGTCCTTTTCATCCTATTCCGGCTCCTAGTAGACGATTGTATTCAGCTTAGGAAGGCCCTCTAACAATGTCAAAGCTATATTCTAATCTCACTATTATTAATATTCTTTTAAGCTACCACAGATTGTTCTTAAACAGCACAAAATCGTCGAAATATAGCTATAATGTTTAAAAAGACGTTGCCGGTACAGAAGGGGTTAATCCTCGAGCTAGGTTGCACAGAACTAGACCGCCCCCCAGCATCCCCCCCCCCCCCCCAAGTGAAATGATCCATAAACTCTTGAACTTATGACAAACTTTGCTTGACGGCGGGAGATTTACGACAACGTAGGTCTGACGTCCGCTTTACGACACCACCCGGGAGGTACTCGCGGTAGAGATCCTATAGTCACAATTATCGGCCAACCTCCGCCATCTTGGTGCCACTATTGCTCGCCAGAAAATATCGACACCTAAAAGGCACGAAACGTCTTAATTTTGATAAAAACAATGGGATGAAAGGTCTGAAAATCGCTAAACTAAAGGAACGAACGTCATAATATTACAAACTAATGGGGCTAAATATGAGGAAGAAAGGGGACCAGAAAAACGACCAATCCTCTCATTACACTCAAATATCCCCATTCCCGTAATACAAATTTGGGAATACTGGTACAGGATATATAGTTCAGTATCTTATTCTTATGGGGAGATGGGTCCAATTAACATTTGTATGGATACTTTTATTCAGCTTCAATAGGGCCTCCAACAATTAACAGGCTTCGAACTATTTCACTTAACTATTTGGGCTACCACAAATCCTTCTTAAATTGCACAAAATACTCTAAAATAATATAGTTAGAATAAAATGAAACAGACGTCGCCTGTACAGAAAGGATTAAACAAAAATAGGGGGTTAACGAATTCTCACGAGTTGGGTAGAGCCTACAGTATTTGAGTGCACATGATCGCCAATTTAATATAGCCGTGTTATCTGTATCAAAACACCCAAATTATGTATGCAAATATATGAACGATATGTCTTATTATAGGGTGTCAAAGTGCAACCTCTCTCTCTCTCTCTCTCTCTCTCTCTCTCTCTCTCTCTCTCTCTCTCTCTCTCTCTCTCTCTCTCTCTCTCTCCTAGCCCTGGTAATAACTGTCCTCTCCTCACACATTTCGGCCACCCTACATTTGGGGATAACGGCTTCCTCTGTACATCGCCTGTGTGTTCACCTTTCAGACCCCAACTTGTACTTTGTTCACGCTTTGCTATGTTATACTGTATACTACCTGCCATCACTTTGTTCACGCTTTCCTATGTTATACTGTATACTACCTGCCATCACTTTGTTCACGCTTTGCTATGTTATACTGAATACTACCTGCCATCACTTTGTTCACGCTTTGCTATGTTATACTGAATACTACCTGCCATCACTTTGTTCACGCTTTGCTATGTTATACTGTATACTACCTGCCATCACTTTGTTCACGCTTTGCTATGTTATACTGTATACTACCTGCCATCACTTTGTTCACTCTTTCCTATGTTATACTGTATACTACCTGCCATCACTTTGTTCACGCTTTCCTATGTTATACTGTATACTACCTGCCATCAGTTTGTTCACGCTTTCCTATGTTATACTGTATACTACCTGCCATCACTTTGTTCACGCTTTCCTATGTTATACTGTATACTACCTGCCATCACTTTGTTCACGCTTTCCTATGTTATACTGTATACTACCTGCCATCACTTTGTTCACGCTTTCCTATGTTATACTGTATACTACCTGCCATCAGTTTGTTCAAGCTTTCCTATGTTGTTGTTGTTGTTGTTCCCCAAGCTGCCTGGCCGAACAGCCCCAAGGCCCCGAGTAAGGCCAAGGCCATAAACGAGCGCCCCCACAGAACCCTCCCTGCCGACCACAATAAAGCCTGGGAGACCGAAGCCACTCCATGGCGGGGAGCTGAGAGGGTGCGTAAACGCCCGGGAAACCAAAGCCCCACCCAGGGCCCTGTGCCCCTCAGCAATTATGAAGAGAAAGTTGAGGGGCAAAGGAATAATGTGACGCTTTAGCTTCCAATCTTGGTAGATTGGGAGGTCAATCCACGGAAGAGACGCCATCACTTGAGATCTAGAAAATATATAAGTAAAAGGAACAGTCAGAGTAAGCTATGGGTATGGCAGAGATCGCTCAGGTCTCACTCTGATAGACCAGCCCATCGCCAGGCTTTCCTATGTTATACTGTATACTACCTGTCATCAGTTTCAGTAGTTTAAGGGGAGATGGGTCGTTTTGCTGGTGCCCCTTCTTCCTCATGTTTAGCCCCATTAGTTTTGAGATTTTAAGACGATCGGCCCATTAGTTTGGCGATGTTAACACATTTCTCCCCATTTCGTTATCAATGTTAAGACCTTTCGTGCCATTTAGGTGTTTATTTTTTCCTGGCGAGCGATAGCGATCCAGTCATTTCCAGAGGAACCCGCCTTCGGCCGGGTTGTAGTGGGAAGTGTTCTTATGTAGCAAGAAGATAGATACGTACAGTGTAGAGGATATAGATTGAAATAGGAAATGTTTTGTTCAGTGTAGAGAGGAACTAATAGGGATATAGTGAAGAAGGTACGTTCTGCCTCGAGTGGGTCAGTGACGTTTAAATGAAGCTAAACAACTGTGTGATATTTTATTCACACTCCAATGTATTTGATACTATATTGTATGTATATGTATATATGTACTCAGTCAATACCCCATTGCTAGGTGTGGCTGACTCGAGACAGAGCCTGAACAGAAAACATTTAAAGTTCCGATTCTTGGGGTCCAGGATCACTTTCGCTTTCCCTCGCTTCTCTCTGTCTCGTCTAGCTGGTGAATTTTACAAGGGGAGGAGGATACCTAGCTCCCGCCCCCGAAGTAGGAAAAATAGTACAGGAAAAGAGACAGACAGAAACGGCTAAGGTTGTGAAGAGGATGCTGAGCCTCACTCTGGATAGGACCCACCCTCACCCATATTATATTAAATTACCCAACCAATATATATACCAATAAAGTACACGTTTCAGTTATGCAATGATTGGCCATTGGGGTTGCATTTCAATATATTTGCCCTAGTAATACCCTTCCAATGTTTATGGCGTAATAAAGGCTCCCACACATCTACAGTATATCTCTATTTTCCTCGTAACTCGTCTCGTCTTTATTGGGCTACCTGTATAAGAGGGTAGTGTTAACTGACTTATGGACGCCATATTGTTTCTACTTCATGCTTTACCCCATTGCATACCATTATCTTTTCACTTTATTTTGTATATACCTAATAGAATGTTATTTATACCTCTATTTATTTGCCATTCATCAATCTATATTAGCTCAGTGGTCTGGTTAATCTGCTCTACATAACTAACTAACTAATCAATCCATATTAATCAGGGCACTTATATCCTTGAGAGCTATATAATGTCTGACTCCCAGGACCCCCTCTGTCACCACTCTCTATATAATGGCACTCTAGACTGTCCCTCCTGTATTTCAGACTCCCGGGACCCCCTCTGTCACCACTCTCTATATAATGGCACTCTAGACTGTCCCTCCTGTATTTCTGACTCCCAGGACCCCTTCTGTCACCACTCTCTATATAATGACACTCAAGACTGTCCCTCCTGTATTTCTGACTCCCAGGACCCCCTCTGTCACCACTCTCTATATAATGACACTCTAGACTGTCCCTCCTGTATTTCTGACTCCCAGGACCCCCTCTGTCACCACTCTCTATATAATGGCACTCTAGACTGTCCCTCCTGTATTTCTGACTCCCAGGACCCATTCTGTCACCACTCTCTATATAATGGCACTCTAGACTGTCCCTCCTGTATTTCTGACTCCCAGGACCCCCTCTGTCACCACTCTCTATATAATGGCACTCTAGACTGTCCCTCCTGTATTTCTGACTCCCAGGACCCCCTCTGTCACCACTCTCTATATAATGGCACTCTAGACTGTCCCTCCTGTATTTCTGACTCCCAGGACTCCCTCTGTCACCACTCTCTATATAATGGCACTCCAGCCTGTCCCTCCTGTATTTCAGACTCCCAGGACCCCCTCTGTCACCACTCTCTATATAATGGCACTCCAGCCTGTCCCTCCTGTATTTCAGACTCCCAGGACCCCCTCTGTCACCACTCTCTATATAATGGCACTCCAGCCTGTCCCTCCTGTATTTCAGACTCCCAGGACCCCCTCTGTCACCACTCTATAATGGCACTCTAGACTGTTCCCTTCCTGTATTTTTCTCTTACTAGTAATTGCTCAGAGGGCCACATTAGTTTGCATACACTCCATGTGTTTATATATGGATTGAAATTGAGTAAGATTAAATTAGAAATTAATTCCTTATGTAATAGTTAAATAGTATAACCAATTAACGGTTTCATAGCAAATTATTCGTGTACGGTCGTTCTAATAAGTCATGTCTCAGTTGTCATTACGTTTGACTCGCTTTGTGCTGTATTAATGTCTGTCAGATGTTGAATAGGGTGGGTAAGTGTAGGGACATGTTTGTATATCCCATTCAAAAAGATTCAATCGTGTGTAAATATTGCTGATACCAATTATTGATCAAAACACTTATTAGGCTGACTGTACACTAGAGTCCCCCCCTGGGTGTTAGGGAATAGAATATGCCCCACGTGCCTTCTGCGTGTCATAAGAGGCGACTAAAGAGGTTGGGTCGGTGGGCTTGCGACCCCCACCCGGAAAAAATATCTAAGCAAAGAAAAACGAACGAACAGCCTCGGATGCGGACGGAACCAACGTTGACGAACCACGACCGACTAAGGACATGCCTTCGGACATTCTGAGAATGGCTACGTGGAATGTTAGTGGCATGAATGATGGCACAAAAGAGAGAGGTTCTGGAAGTGTTAGTGAATGCCAGGCTGGATGTATGTGGAATGACAGAGACCAAATGGAAAGGTTCAGATGTGCGAGAGTGGGAGTGTGGAATGGGTGTGTGTGCTGGAGTGAGTGAAGGAACAGCGAGAGAAGGTGCATGTTTGTTTGTAAGTAGCAAATGGAAGGAATGTGTAAGAGAGTATGGGTCTGTGGGTTCAAGGATTGTGTGGGTGAGAATGAAAGTAGGAATACAAACGTGGGTGATTGTATGCGTGTATGCCCCGACAGAGGATATACTTGAAAGAAAGAAAGAGGAGTTCTGGATGAATGTGGAGGCGTGCCTGGAGAAGTTTGACAAGAACGAAAGAATATTTCTGATTGGGGATATGAATGGTAAGGTGGGTGATAGGAAAGTTGAGGGAGTGGTGGGAGGGTGGGGGGTACCATCAGAGGTGAATGGGAATGGTAGTGCACTTGTGGACGTATGTGTGGGTAGGAGGCTGTGGATAGCCAACACCTTCTTCCGACACAGAATGATCCACAGGTACACGTGGAAACGGATGTTGACGATGAAGGATAAGACAGTGGTGGAACGAAAGTCATTGATTGATTATGTATGTGTGGATGAACGAATGAAGAAATTTGTGATGGATGCTAGGGTGTATAGGGGTATTGGAGGGGGTCTGTCTGACCATTATGTAGTGGTAGATAAGGTTTAGGATACAAAAGAAGTGGGTGAAGAGAGATGGAGGGAGGCGAGAGGAGGGTGGAATGGTGAGGAGGGTGGAGAGGTTGCAGGAGGAGGAAGTCAGGGAGGAGTACAGGAGAGCAGTGGAAAGACGACTAGGGGGGTTCGACCTGGAAGTTATGGAGGAAGTGGAGGAGATGAGCAAGGTGTTTAAGGATGAGATCTGTGCAGCATGTGAGGAGGTGTGTGGAGTGAGGAGAAGGGGAGTGCACCCAATGACTGGAAGACTGGCATAATAGTCCCCCAATATAAGGGCAAAGGGGAAAGAGGAGTGTGTGGTAACCACCGAGGAATATGTCTTCTAAGCGTAGTAGGGAAGGTATACAGTAGGGTAGTGATTGAGAGAGTGAGAGTGAGAACGGAGAAATGGATAGGCGACGAGCAGGGAGGTTTTCGGAAGGGAAGAGGATGTGTAGATCAGATTTTTACCCTGAATTGTGTTGTGGAGAAGTATCTGGAGAAGAAACAAAAGGTATATGTTGCCTTTATGGACTTGGAGAAGGCCTATGACAGAGTGGCTAGCGTAGGGTTGTGGAAAGTACCTAGAAATATACGGAGTAAGGGCAAGTTGCTGAAAGCAGTGAAGAGCATGTATGAGGGTGCAAAGGCGGCAGTACGTGTGGAGAGTGAGCAGAGCGAGTTCTTTGACCTGAATGTTGGTTTGAAACAGGGGTGTGTGATGTCCCTGTGGTTGTTTACTGTATATATGGATGGAGTTATGAAAGAAATACTATCAAGAGCAGTGGATGTTGGTGTATCGCTGAAAAGGGAGGGAATTGAGTGGAAGCTACCTATACTGCTGTTTGCGGATGATACAGTTCTGATGAGTGATAATGAATGGGAGTTGCAGGGTCTGGTAAATGAGTTTGGAACAGTGTGCGAAAAACGGAATTTGAAGGTAAATACGGGGAAGAGCAAGGTTATGGTCTTCGAAAGGGGTGAAGTCACAGAGTGTGAGGTGAAGCTGAACGGTCAGGCTATGGAGATCGTCAACTCTTTTAAGTATCTGGGCAGTGTGTTGAGTAAAGATGGGACTATGGATGAAGAGTGCGGGAGAGGGTACAACAGGGGAAGAGGGTTGTAGGAACGCTAAAAGCAGTAACAAGAAATAGGGTGGTCAGTATGGAAGTGAAGAAGTCCTTGCATGACAGTGTGGTAATCCCGACACTGACTTACGGAAGCGAAGCATGGACGTTGGTTGAGAGACTCAGACCAAGAGTGAGAGCAGTGGAAATGAATTACTTAAGGAGTGCGTGCGGAGTTACATGGAGGGATAGACAGACTAATGAGGAAGTAAGAAGGAGGTGTGGTGTGGAGGTAGATGTGCTGGAAAGTGTGAAAAGGAACAACTTGAGATGGTTCGGCCATATGGAACGTATGGAAAGCGAGAGAATGACTAAGAGGGTGTACGAGAGCGAGGTGGAGGGACAGAGGGGGAGAGGTAGACCGAATATGAGGTGGAAGGATGAAGTGAGGAACTACATGAACGAAGGCGGTGCTGGTTGGGGGGAGGGGCGTCGACTGACTGGGGACAGAGGTGCATGGGGGCGGTTCGTTCGTGGCCACCCCTTCGGGGATCACGGCGTCAGGCAATAGATAGATAGATAGATACACTAGACCAAAAAACAATCTTTACACTGGTGAGCTGTAAATAATCTAGTGTGAACGGAATTAATCGGGTGAAACATACGTCTGTGAAGTATTATCATAAGAGTTCGACCCACTTCCAGAATGTTTAGAGCGTTAGTGTAAAGATTGTTTTTTGGTCGAGTGTACTGTACATGTCAGCTATGTCGGTTGCTGAGAGCTGTTGTTGTTGTTGTTGTTGTTGTTGTTGTTGTTGTTCCCCAAGCTGCCTGGCCGAACAGCCCCAAGGCCCCGAGCAATTCCAAGGCCACAACCGAGTGCCCCCACACAACCGACCACAATAAAGCCTGGGTGACCGAAGCCACTCCATGGCGGGGAGCTAAGGAGGGTGCGGAAACGCCCGGGAAACCAAAGCCCCACCCAGGGCCCTGTGCCCCTCAGCAATTATGAAGAGAAAGTTGAGGGGCAAGGGAAAAATGTGACGCTTAGGCTTCCAATCTTGGTAGATTGGGAGGTCAATCCACGGAAGAGACGCGTCACTTGAGATCTAGAAAATATATAAGTTAAAGGAACAGTCAGAGTAAGCTATGGGTATGGCAGAGATTGCTCAGCTCTCACTCTGACAGACCAGCCCATCACCACTGCTGAGAGCTGTAGGGAGTATCTGACCGGCCATTTGTTTTGTGGAGAGTACTATGACGCTGAGAGGCTTGGGTATTATAAAGGAGGAGCTGAACGACGAGTAGTTTGACGTGGGAAGAGGAACCAGAAATGTATGATAAAAATAGGTAAATAAGGTACAAAGGAGTACAAAGGGCATTATTCATTTGTACTTCGTCTTTGGTGTATTCTCCATTTTCATCGACTAACGGTCCAACAGTTGAAGTAACTACTTTTTTCTTTCTGATATAACTATAGAATTATTTCGGGTTTGTTTTACTTTGATTCGCAATATGTAACTCTAGGTCTTTTACTTTGCTTAATTAACTTTTTGGCTTTGCGTCGTAGCTCTACAAATTTCACCCATTCTTCGTCATTTTGTGAGGATTTTAATCTATCATTAGCAAATTTTTTAGTAAGCAGGCAGTTTGAAATATCTTTATTCCACCATTTGGGCTTATTATTATGGCCTGGACGCCGTATTTTCGATGGTATGCAGTCTTGCACTGCTTTTAGGTACTAGATTTGTGTAAGTAAAATTGAAATAATAGCTCTCTCTCTCTCTCTCTCTCTCTCTCTCTCTCTCTCTCTCTCTCTCTCTCTCTTTGTAAAAGAAGGTGAAGGACTGGCTTATCTTAAGGGGGATGGGCGTATTTATTTGCTCATTTATTTAGCTTTATATATATTATTGTTTTCTAGTTTTCACCTTACACCTCCATCAAGCTTAAGAAACCCCAACCCCTTCCCCACCCCCAAGAACCTCCTTCAAGATAAATGTGTACATTTTTTGGTAGAAAAATTACCCGACCGAAAGCCGGTTCCTCTTAAATTACAGTCTCGTTATCGCTTGCCATAAAAAATCGACACCTAAATAGCACGAAATGTCTAAATATTGACAAAGAAATAGGGTGAAAAGTCTTATAATCGCCAAACTAATGGGCCGAACGTTTTAAAATCTGAAAACTAATGGGGATAAACATGAGGGAGAAGGGAGGCTAGAAAAACCAACCAGCCCTCCTTAAGGGAGAGAGGATACGATGAGACTGTACAAGGTGAATATGAATATAGTAATGTTGATTAATTACAGGAAAATAGTACTCGAATGAGTCGTTGGAAATAAGCAGTGTGACACAAAATAATTAGGTGGTAACCCTCTATTAACCGGGGTGGGTCTCTTTGGACTTCCCTCGATTTATTCTAGTAGTTTGGAGACTTTAACCTATTCAATACCGGTGACATCCTTTTGATTATATTCTGGCAACTATTAGACGAATATATTCAGTTTAAGAAGGACATCCAGGAATGAACAAATTTCTAACTGTATCAATTGACCATTGTTACTAGCACAGATCCTTCTTAAGCTACACAAAATCGTCTAAATATAGCTAAGATATATTAAAAAAGACGTCGCTGATACAGAAGAGGGTAATATTTTTCACCCCCTTTGTTTATGGACAATAAGACGAAATCGACCTTCAGCCAAAACATTTACAATCAATATATATACACATTTAGCTTGAAAGGGGTCTGTGTGCGCATTTTTCATTTTGAAGAAAGTTTGGGAAGGCGTTTCGTTAGCCTAGGGAATAACTAAGATGCGTAACTCGAAAATGTAAAACAAAAAATATATAAAGTAAAAACCTCAATAATGATTAAACAAAATATCATAAAACACAAAATGTCGGATCAGAGCGTGTTCAGATATAAGGGCGAGGTAGTCTGTGAAGTGGTTATGTGATACTAAAATATTAACTTGGTAAAGGGGAAAGACCTTGTCGTTTGAGGGAACAGTGGTTATTTTGGGGGGTCTATTTATTTATATATTAATTTATATTTTAGTTTCCTCGCTAACCTTTATCAAGCTTTAAAAAAACACTCCCTAGACCCCCCTTCAGATAAATTTGTACATTTCTCGGTAGAAAAATATCCCGCCGAAGGCCGGTTCCTTTTAAGATTACAGGCTCGCTATCGCTCGCCAGGAAAACATCGATAACTAAATAGCACGAGAAATCTTAACATTGGCAAGGGAATGGACGAAACGTGTTCAAATCGCCAAACTAATGGGCCGAACATCTTGAAATCTCAAAACTAATGGGGCTAAATATGAGGAAGAAGGGGTAGTAGAAAAACGACCCACCTCCTCTAAGAGGTCAGAGGATGATGTAAGGAAGCAGGTTATAGGTTAGGGGTGAAGAGAGACTGCGCTATACCGTAAAGTGAACATGTAAACCCTTCAGTACCGGTGCCGTCCTTTTTAAAATTACTCTGGCTACTATTAAGACGTTTTTATTCAGTTTAAGAAGTGCCTCCAACAAGTAACAAGCTGGAAACTATGTCACAACCATTTTTACTGACACAGATCCTTCTTAAACTGCACAACATCGTCATATCTAGCTAAAGTAAAATTGAAAAGACTTCGCCGTTACAAAGGGGTTAATTGTAACTAAAATCGTACACATAAACAGTGTCCTAATCGTTTATGTGTTCTTATATGAATATATAGACTGAAGAACATTGATTATGTGTAATTTTTCTGTGACAATTAAGTGTTGACATTTGTGAAAGTGTATCACCAATGAGATTACAAATTTATTTCTATGACCCGTGCTGTTATTATTCAATCATGCATTAATTGTGTTGTTGTTTCTCCTTCCCATTTGCTTGGAGATTCTTACGTTTCAAGCCATTAGTTTTCCGAAAACATAATATGCTTCACTCCATTGAGGTGTCAATTTTGTTTTCTGGTCGAGCGATAGCGAGTCTAACTTTATCAAATCGGTTTCGTCCGGGACTCTTTTTTGTTTGTTTTTAAATTTACATAATTAAGTTGAAGCTATTTTTTTTAGCTTGAATGAAGTCTGGGAAGGTACTTTTGGTAGCCTAACGGACAAACTAAAATGCTTTGCTCGAAAATGACAAAAGGAAATAAAATCCTCAATATTAGTACACAAGTTATCATAATAACCCGCAAGAGGTCGGGACAGATAGTGTTAAGGGGAAGGGTCGAAGTACACTCGACCAAAAAACAATCTTTACACTGGTGAGCTGTAAATAATCTAGTGTGAACGGAATGAATCGGGTGAAACTTACGTCTGTGAGGTATTATCATAAGATTTCGACCCACTCCCAGAATGTTTAGAGCGTTAGTGAAATGATTGTTTTTTGGTCGAGTGTACATTGAGAAATGTTAGTAAAAATATGGCGAAAATCACCATAGAATATCAAGAAAATGGATGATAAAGAGAGAGAGAGAGAGAGAGAGAGAGAGAGAGAGAGAGAGAGAGAGAGGGAGAGAGAGAGAGAGAGAGAGAGAGAGAGAGAGAGAGAGAGAGAGAGAGAGAGAAAAAAATATATTATTCCGTAGACATACTAAATACATTCCACGATATTTTAAAATGCCATATGTTAAAACAGGAAATATTTTTGCGCTGTGGATAAAATTGCAACATCAACATTTCACTTGCCATTTAAATATGTTGTAAACTATTGGAGCATATTTATATTAACGTTATTGCAAAAGACACGAGAAAAGGTGAGATGTATACGAAAAGATGCAACTATTTTTGTGTAAACATTATTAGGACCTACGTTTCTTTAACCCCTTCAGTACCGGTGACGTCTTTTTAATCACATTCCGGTAATTATTAGTTGATTTTATTAAGTTTATGATAGACGTATAGCAATTAAGAGGCTGTGGACTATCTCAATTAACCTTTGTTACGTCCTGGGATATATAAACACCGGGCTCTTTCTATTGGATTAGGCATGCGGCAACAAGCAACAACGGAAAACGCTAGATCCAACCCTTATCTATAAACCCAGGCAACAAACCACCCTAAACCGTCAAGAGTCCTGCCTGGACAACAAGGTATCCTATGACTCGGTTACAGGGTGCACGCACTATAGACTGCTGATAGTCAAGCAGGCTATATAAAAGATCACACAATTAAGTTGACTTAAAGCTTCAAGGAAAAGATAGATAACTGAATTAAATTGCAGAAACAATTTAATAACAAACTAGAAGAAAGTACATTTAAACGTTACGTTAATTAATACAACTAATCACCCCTGTGCGTGAAAGAAGGTGAAAGCAAACAGTCCTCAAAACATCGTACAGGTAGACAAGATGCAGGTTTCTAAACTGCATGTGGCTACTGTAGGATCTGATGCTTAGCAAAGAAAGTACGTTACGGATTTAGAGAACTCTTAACTCATAAGCAGGAATAATTACTAGTGATAGGCCATACAGTGTATAATGGCATAGGTATAATTAAATAAAGGCAGCAACTCGCAACATAACCACATACAGGTGTGCTTCTCACTCTTAGTCAGGCAAGCCTGCTCGGACAGAGTCTCTAAGCCACACCCTGACTCACAATGCTCACAAAAACGGTAAACTGTGGCACAATAACAGCATACAGAAATAATAAACCCCTAGCTGTTAATCTGCCAGGTGGCAGACGTGTCTAGCTGGAAGGATATAGGCTTCGGATACCCGGGCTGAGCCACCTGCTCT
>CM064487.1:103524064-103659064 GCA_032716605.1 Paralithodes platypus
CGTTCGTGGCCACCCCTTCGGGGATCACGGCCCGTCCAGGCAATAGATAGGATAGATAGGATCAGATACACTAGACTCAAAAAACAAGCTTTACACTGGTGAGCTGTAAATAATCTAGTGTGGGGGGACGGATATTTAATAATCGGGTGAAAGTGTGTGAAGTGATGTGAAAACATACGTCTGTGAAGATACTTATCATAAAGGAGTGTTCGACCCACTTCCAGACCCAATGTTTAGAGCGTTTAGTGTTAAAGATTGGTTTTTTGGCTCGAGGTGTGTACTGTACAGTGTCAGCTATTTGTCGGTTTGCTGAGAGCCTGCTTGTGTTGTTGTTGTGTGTTGTTGTGTTGTTGTGTTCCCCAAGCTGCGCTGGCCGAACCGAACAGCCCCAAGGCCCCCCGAGCAATTCCAAGGCCAACAACCGGTGCCCCACACAACCGACCACAATAAAGCCTGGGGGACCGGGAAAAGCCACTAGCCACCCTCATGGACGGGGAAGCTAAGGAGAGGGTGCGGAAAACCACGCCCAGGCCGAAAACTCAAAGCACCACCCAGGGCCCGCTGTGCCCCTCAGCAATTATGAAGAGGAACGTTGAGGGGCAAGGAAAAAAAATGAAAAAATGTGACGCTTAGGCTGCTTTTTCCAATCTTGGTAGGATTGGTGAGGTCTACAAATCCACGGACGAGACGACGCGTCACTTGATGATCTAGAAGAAATATATAAGTGAAAGGAACAGTCAGAGTAAGCTCATGGTATGGCAGATGATTGCCCTCAGCTCTCACTCTGGACAGACCAGCCCATCACCACTGCTTCTGAGAGCTGTAGCGGAGTAGGTGATCTGACCGGCCATTGTTTTGTGGAGAGTTGAGAGGAGTACTATGACGCTGAGAGGCTTGGGTATTATAAAGGAGGAGCTGAACGACGAGTAGTTTGACGTGGGAAGAGGAATCAGAAATGTATGATA
This sequence comes from Paralithodes platypus, assembly GCA_032716605.1. Taxonomy (NCBI): domain Eukaryota; kingdom Metazoa; phylum Arthropoda; class Malacostraca; order Decapoda; family Lithodidae; genus Paralithodes; species Paralithodes platypus. Next base: position 103,525,030 of record CM064487.1, read on the forward strand.
AAAATAGGTAAATAAGGTACAAAGGAGTACAAAGGGCATTATTCATTTGTACTTCGTCTTTGGTGTATTCTCCATTTTCATCGACTAACGGTCCAACAGTTGAAGTAACTACTTTTTTCTTTCTGATATAACTATAGAATTATTTCGGGTTTGTTTTACTTTGATTCGCAATATGTAACTCTAGGGTCTTTTTACTTTGCTTAATTAACTTTTTGGCTTTGCGTCGTAGCTCTACAAATTTCACCAGTTCTTCGTCATTTTGTGAGGATTTTAATCTATCATTAGCAAATTTTTTAGTAAGCAGGCAGTTTGAAATATCTTTATTCCACCATTTGGGCTTATTATTATGGCCTGGACGCCGTATTTTCGATGGTATGCAGTCTTGCACTGCTTTTAGGTACTAGATTTGTGTAAGTAAAATTGAAATAATAGCTCTCTCTCTCTCTCTCTCTCTCTCTCTCTCTCTTTGTAAAAGAAGGTGAAGGACTGGCTTATCTTAAGGGGGATGGGCGTATTTATTTGCTCATTTATTTAGCTTTATATATATTATTGTTTTCTAGTTTTCTCCTTACACCTCCATCAAGCTTAAGAAACCCCAACCCCTTCCCCACCCCCAAGAACCTCCTTCAAGATAAATGTGTACATTTTTTGGTAGAAAAATTACCCGACCGAAAGCCGGTTCCTCTTAAATTACAGTCTCGTTATCGCTTGCCATAAAAAAATCGACACCTAAATAGCACGAAATGTCTAAATATTGACAAAGAAATAGGGTGAAAAGTCTTATAATCGCCAAACTAATGGGCCGAACGTTTTAAAATCTGAAAACTAATGGGGATAAACATGAGGGAGAAGGGAGGCTAGAAAAACCAACCAGCCCTCCTTAAGGGAGAGAGGATACGATGAGACTGTACAAGGTGAATATGAATATAGTAATGTTGATTAATTACAGGAAAATAGTACTCGAATGAGTCGTTGGAAATAAAGCAGTGTGACACAAAATAATTAGGTGTTAACCCTCTATAACCGGGGTGGGTCTCTTTGGACTTCCCTCGATTTATTCTAGTAGTTTGGAGACTTTAACCCATTCAATACCGGTGCCATCCTTTTGATTATATTCTGGCAACTATTAGACGAATATATTCAGTTTAAGAAGGACATCCAGGAATGAACAAATTTCTAACTGTATCAATTGACCATTGTTACTAGCACAGATCCTTCTTAAGCTACACAAAATCGTCTAAATATAGCTAAGATATATTAAAAAAGACGTCGCTGATACAGAAGAGGGTAATATTTTTCACCCCCTTTGTTTATGGACAATAAGACGAAATCGACCTTCAGCCAAAACATTTACAATCAATATATATAAACATTTAGCTTGAAAGGGGTCCGTGTGCGCATTTTTCATTTTGAAGAAAGTTTGGGAAGGCGTTTCGTTAGCCTAGGGAATAACTAAGATGCGTAACTCGAAAATGATGGAAAAGAAAAAATATAAAGTAAAAACCTCAATAATGATTAAACAAAATATCATAAAACACAAAACGTTGTATCAGAGTGTGTTCAGATATAAGGGCGAGGTAGTCTGTGAAGTGGTTATGTGATACTAAAATATTAACTTGGTAAAGGGGAAAGACCTTGTCGTTTGAGGGAACAGTGGTTATTTTGGGGGGTCTATTTATATATTAATTTATATTTTAGTTTCCTCGCTAAACCTTCATCAAGCTTTAAAAAAACACTCCCTAGACCCCCCTTCAAGATAAATTTGTACATTTCTGGGTAGAAAACTATCCCGCCGAAGGCCGGTTCCTTTTAAGATTACAGGCTCGCTATCGCTCGCCAGGAAAACATCGATAACTAAATGGCACGAGAAATCTTAACATTGGCAAGGGAATGGACGAAACGTGTTCAAATCGCCAAACTAATGGGCCGAACATCTTGAAATCTCAAAACTAATGGGGCTAAATATGAGGAAGAAGGGGTAGTAGAAAAACGACCCACCTCCTCTAAGAGGTCAGAGGATGATGTAAGGAAGCAGGTTATAGGTTAGGGGTGAAGAGAGACTGCGCTATACCGTAAAGTGAACATGTAAACCCTTCAGTACCGGTGCCGTCCTTTTTAACATTACTCTGGCTACTATTAAGACGTTTTTATTCAGTTTAAGAAGTGCCTCCAACAAGTAACAAGCTGGAAACTATGTCACAACCATTTTTACTGACACAGATCCTTCTTAAACTGCACAACATCGTCATATCTAGCTAAAGTAAAATTGAAAAGACTTCGCCGTTACAAAGGGGTTAATTGTAACTAAAATCGTACACATAAACAGTGTCCTAATCGTTTATGTGTACTTATATGAATATATAGACTGAAGAACATTGATTATGTGTAATTTTTCTGTGACAATTAAGTGTTGACATTTGTGAAAGTGTATCACCAATGAGATTAAAAATGTATTTATATGACCCGTGCTGTTATTATTCAATCATGCATTAATTGTGTTGTTGTTTCTCCTTCCCATTTGCTTGGAGATTCTTACGTTTCAAGCCATTATTTTTCCGAAAACATAATATGCTTCACTCCATTGAGGTGTCAATTTTGTTTTCTGGTCGAGCGATAGCGAGTCTAACTTTATCAAATCGGTTTCGTCCTGGACTTTTTTTTTTTTTTTTTTTTTAATTTACATAATTAAGTTGAAGCTATTTTTTTTAGCTTGAATGAAGTCTGGGAAGGTACTTTTGGTAGCCTAACGGACAAACTAAAATACTTTGCTCGAAAATGACAAAAGGAAATAAAATCCTCAATATTAGTACACAAGTTATCATAATAACCCGCAAGAGGCCGGGGCAGATAGTGTTAAGGGGAAGGGTCGAAGTACACTCGACCAAAAAACAATCTTTACACTGGTGAGCTGTAAATAATCTAGTGTGAACGGAATGAATCGGGTGAAACATACGTCTGTGAGGTATTATCATAAGATTTCGACCCACTCCCAGAATGTTTAGAGCGTTAGTGTAAAGATTGTTTTTTGGTCGAGTGTACATTGAGAAAGGTTAGTAAAAATATGACGAAAATCAGCATAGAATATCAAGAAAATGGATGATAAAGAGAAAGAGAGAGAGAGAGAGAGAGAGAGAGGAGAGAGAGGAGAGGAGAGGAGAGGAGAGGAGAGAGAGAGGAGGAGAGGAGAGAGAGAGAGAGAGAGAGAGAGAGAGAGAGAGAGAGAAAAATATTATTCCATAGACATACTAAAAACATTATTTTAAAATGCCATATGTTAAAACAGGAAATATTTTTGCGCTGTGCATAAAATTGCAACATCAACATTTCACTTGCCATTTAAATATGTTGTAAACTATTGGAACATATTTATATTAACGTTATTGCAAAAGACACGAGAAAAGGTGAGATGTATACGAAAAGATGCAACTATTTTTGTGTAAACATTATTAGGACCTACGTTTCTTTAACCCCTTCAGTACCGGTGACGTCTTTTTAATCACATTCCGGTAATTATTAGATGATTCTATTACGTTTATGACAGACGTATAGCAATTAAGAGGCTGTGGACTATCTCAATTAACCTTTGTTACGTCCTGGGATATATAAACACCGGGCTCTTTCTATTGGATTAGGCATGCGGCAACAAGCAACAACGGAAAACGCTAGATCCAACCCTTATCTATAAACCCAGGCAACAAACCACCCTAAACCGTCAAGAGTCCTGCCTGGACAACAAGGTATCCTATGACTCGGTTACAGGGTGCACGCACTATAGACTGCTGATAGTCAAGCAGGCTATATAAAAGATCACACAATTAAGTTGACTTAAAGCTTCAAGGAAAAGATAGATAACGGAATTAAATTGCAGAAACAATTTAATAACAAACTAGAAGAAAGTACATTTAACGTTACGTTAATTAATACAACTAATCACCCCTGCGTGAAAGAAGGTGAAAGCAAACAGTCCTCAAAACATCGTACAGGTAGACAAGATGCAGGTTTCTAAACTGCATGTGGCTACTGTAGGATCTGATGCTTAGCAAAGAAAGTACGTTACGGATTTAGAGAACTCTTAACTCATAAGCAGGAATAATTACTAGTGATAGGCCATACAGTGTATAATGGCATAGGTATAATTAAATAAAGGCAGCAACTCGCAACATAACCACATACAGGTGTGCTTCTCACTCTTAGTCAGGCAAGCCTGCTCGGACAGAGTCTCTAAGCCACACCCTGACTCACAATGCTCACAAAAACGGTAAACTGTGGCACAATAACAAGCATACAGAAATAATAAACCCCTAGCTGTTAATCTGCCAGGTGGCAGAGGTCTAGCTGGAAGGATATAGGCTTCGGATACCCGGGCTGAGCCACCTGCTCTAGCCTAGGGACGTTCCCAGGTCTGTGCGCCAAATTACTCTAATTGAAAGGGTGCTCTCTTGAGAGACTCAGATCGCAAGTATCTGACTCTCTCCTGGCGACCCTAAAACAAAAGCAAGGCGTGCTAGCGCAGTGCTGAGTGGACTAGGCAAGGGCCCTCACACAACACAACACTAGACACACAGGGACACAGACAAGAAAATGCCCCCAGACTCCCACGGGTATCCTAGTAAAGTCGTGCGGGTCCACAGGACTCGCACCAGCAGACTTTACTTAAAGGATTGCAAAAAGCCTCCCCTCCGGTCTAGCCCCTGCTAACCTGACACAAGAACACACTAGCAAGCATGAAAACCACCAAATATGAGACAACAAAAAAGCTTCCTAGGTCTCATTAACAATTACGTCTCTGCATAAGGCCCAAAATCCTATCTAATTATCTGAGAGCTCGTCGTTAATACAATAATAGATATAAGGTCTATCAAGGGGATGGGATAATTAAATAGATTGGTGAAGTAGTGGAAAGAAGGTATACAAAGTAAGAGAGAAAGTTTCTAAGTGGGGTTGAGAGGTATAGATATCAAGGGGTCCGAAGGGTACGACAGTGAGGTGAGCTCTGAGTCTTGAATCTGTCTGGACCCCACCCTAGGCATACAAAATACATCCCAGCCTTGGCAACACTCAACACAGTTGCCGGGTCAAAATCGTCTACCCCGTGCGTGAGTCGAAACTAAGCCTAACGTTGCAATCGGATGCATATGGCAACGCTTCAGGCTCGTCCCAAGCTAGACTCTCCGCGCGAAAAGCAACGTCCCCCAGCGGTCTCTCTCTCCCGCTCGTCTCCTCCCACTCTCACTAGACTTACATCTTATATATTATAATGAAACAATCAACTATCGAGAATAAAATATACTAAGATGCGTTGGTTAAGAATAAGGGCAGCTACAAGCTGTGAAACAACATAAGAATATCCCAGACATTAGTTACGTTGTCGTTGGATATATACTAAGGAAAAGCCTGCCGGCTGGCTGCCGCCAGCCGGTTTCTAAACGGCTGGGCAGCCGACGCGCACGCCCGCACGTGGCTACTATGCAGAAGCGTCACACCTCCCCCAAGATATAAGACCCTTGACTAAGTTCTTCATATCTAACAGAAAGCTTCTCATAGTACCACACACTGTTGCGACACAAGGCACTATAAATAAAACAAATAAAGACTGTTGCGCTCCACCGAGCAAGTTCAACTAACTTAGCGACAATAAGCGAAAACATTCAACTTAGATACTGCTACAACATCTTATACAAAATTCTACACGTTATAAAAATAAAGAGTTTTATAAGGTTTTTGCTTTTTTAATTTGTTTTTTTCGGCTGAACTACAGTGACAGCCTATTTCCTCCACACTCAACCCTCAATCCTGTGGCAGTCTAACCAACATCATCCACCCTTGATAGACAATCCGCTATCACGTTATCAGAACCGGCAATATGGCGTATGTCCAGATTATACTCCTGAAGCATGAGTGACCACCTGGTCAGCCTCATATTCCGGTTATGAAACTGATTCAAGAATTTCAGAGGGTGATGATCGGTATAAACCACTACGACTGGTCCGAAAGCAGGAACATATGCATCGAAGTGCCTGAGCTCCAGCACTATCGCCAGGAGTTCTTTTTCAATTGCAGAGTAATTCCTTTGTGCACTATTGAATTTTTTACTGTAAAAACTCACTGGATGTTCGATACCTTCATCATCTGTCTGTAACAAGACAGCCCCAGCCCCTACGCCACTGGCATCAGTCGCCAGCTGAAAAGTTCTGCTGAAGTCCGGGGCCCTGAGTATGGGGTGGGTACATAACAGGTGTTTCACCAAGGAAAACGCCTCTGCACACTCAGGAGACCACCGGAATTTCTTGTCCTTAGATAATAAGTCAGTTAAAGTTAAAGGTGCAAGTACAGCCGAATAGCCTTTGATGAAGCGACGATAATAGCCTATCATACCTAGAAACCGCATGATTTGTTTCTTAGTCGTAGGCTGGGGAAACTGATCGATGGCTTTGATCTTTGTCTGTGGAGGGCACACCTGACCCATCCCCACCTCGAACCCCAGGTACAAAACTGTGGCTTTGACAAAATCGCACTTACCCAGGTTTACCACCAAACCTGCTTCATTCAGTTTATTAAAAAGCTGTCCAATGTGAGCACAGTGACTGTTAAAATCCTCGTCGTATATTATGACATCATCTAGGTACACCGTAGAGTTGGGAATGTCGGCTACAATGTCGTTCATTAATTTCTGAAACGTTGCAGGGGCATTTTTCAGGCATAACATGGCAACGATATGTGGCACTGTCCACCACAAACCCACACACCTCTCGCGCTCGCTCAGACAAGGGCACTTGCCAATAACCCTTAACAAGGTCTATCTTAGTGAGGAACTTGGCTTTTCCTATCTTATCCACACTGTCGTCCACGCGAGGGAGAGGGTAGGCATTTGTGGGGGTTAAACTATTCAACCTGCGGAAATCTATACAAAACTGCACCTTGCCATCTGGTCTGAGCTGCAGTGTGACTGGGGAAGTCCACCTTACTGCACCCTCAGAAATCAGCCCACGTTTCAGCATTTTTTTTTCTTTTTTTTTCTATATTCCAACTTACTTCCTCTCGGGCATAGGCTGAGAGCCTTAACATTCACCGCTTTAAAATGAGCAGTGAAGCCCGTGAGGTCTTGTTCCAGTCTAGGGAGTGAGACATGTGAAGCACGTAGAGTACAACGAGCACCTGCCATCTTGTCTTCACATGAGGCACGGTGCTCACTCATGGCCCGAAACGACCCCATCTCTGAAGCCACCTCGTTCCCGTGCTTCACTGTCTCACCCCCTACACTCGGACTCTCACACTTACACACACACAACGCCACCTGTTGAGCAGATAACTCACCAGGCATTGCACCCCTATAGCATTTTGAATGGGAATATTCATACAGTGCTATTTAATCAGAGAACAATGAGGGTATTTTATTGACGTTTCGGTGGGCTTGTGGTAATGCACTGATACCAGGTACAGCACAAATTCCATCCAAATAATATCTTCCCATTGATACATCGGGATTTGAACCCGGGACCTTTGGATTACCAGGCCAGTGGCAAGACCACTCCACCACACCTCCCCTATAATCCAGCTCTTCCCTAAGTGCTGGTAATTTAATAGGGGGAACACGGTATGGCACTGATTTAAAGGGTGGGTGGTTCCCAACATCGACATCGTGCACCGCTTGAGTAGTGAGGCCAGGATGCTCCGCGAAAACAGCTGGGTTTGAATCAAACAAGTGCTTCACAGCTACACGCTGTTGCTCAGGCAGGTGCAATATCAACTCGTGAGCCACTTGTCTAGAATTCCCCGCCCACTGATCCGCGGAAACATGAAAATCCCAATTATCCTCCCCCGCAGCTTGGCTGTCCCTTCCTCCTTCTCCACCACGATCGCTGCAGATCAACACCGGGACAGTGAGAGGCTCGGAGGGGCGCCTCACATACTCTTTCATCAGATTTACATGGCAAAGTTGGTTCTTTTTCTTACGATCAGGAGTAGCTACTAAATAGTCGAGATCAGAAACCTTCCTTACAACCCGATACGGACCATAATAAGGGGTGTCCCACCAGAGGCAGTAGTATCAGTACCTCCTGATCTACTTCAAACTCCCTCAGCTTCACCTTCTGGTCGTATCTGTCCTTCTTCTGAGCTTGTGAACTCTTAAGGTTCCGACCTGCTACCTCCAAGCTCTTTAGCATTCTCTCACGGCTTTCAACTACATACTTTAGAAGCGAGCATGGCTTTGTGACTCCCTCCCAGATCTCCTTGACTATGTGGAGGGGCCCCCTGACCCTGTGTCCAAAAAACAACTCGTTCAGGCTAAATCCCAAGCTCTCCCCAGGTACTTCTCTCGCAGCAAATAAAACGTATGGGAGACCTAGATCCCAGTCCTTCCCATTTTCCATGCAATAACACCGCAACATACTCTTGAGAGTCGAGTGCCACCTTTCCAAAACTCCCTGACTCTCGGGATGGTAGGCAGATGACACCACAGACACTATCCCATGTTGCTGCATGGTCTGCTTAAACAGAGCAGAAGTAAAATTGGATCCCTGATCAGACTGGATCTTCTGAGGGTAGCCATAACGAGAGAAATAGACAAGCAGGTTTTTGACAACAGTCTTAGCCATCCCGTTACGCATGGGGTAAGCATCTGGATACCGTGTTGCTACATCCATTACAGTTAGTACAAATTTATTGCCGGCACTAGTGGGGGGCAATGGGCCAACCATATCGATAACTACTTTGCTGAAGGGCGGCCCAATGACAGGGATTGGTTGTAACGGGGCTCTCGGGATGACCTGATTGGGTTTCCCAACAACTTGACAAGTGTGACACTGTGACACCCATTACACGACACTCGCCTTTAACCCAGGCCACCAGAAAAGCTTGCTCAGAGCTGCCTCCGTCTTACGTGCCCCCAGGTGCCCTGCCAAAGGCACATCACGAGCTAATCTCAATAAGCTCTCACGGCACACCCTCGGTACTACTAACTGGTCCACTAATCCTGACCCGCCATCCCACTTTTTCTTGGGATCCTGATGTCTCCGATACAAGATCCCCTCGGACAAGAAAAAATCACCAGGCTGCGCATCCCCATCGCTCTCCAGTTCGATAGCACCATTACCACACGCCCTGACTTCAGGATCTTCCAGCTGCAAGGAGCATATATCAGCAGGTGCGAGATTATCCAAGTTCATCTTAAATAATTTATTTCCACCTCCAATGTCCCGCTGAGCCATCCTTTCCTCACGCTGCGCATAACGATGCTGTCGCAGAGTCTCTTCCTGCCCTGCACCTGCACTAGCGGTGACAGGCCCCGGGGCCTCTCCAGACTCTAACATAGGTGCCAATAATGAGTCACCAAGAAACACTGCCGGCTCAAAACTCTCCAATTGACCAACACTTCCCGTTTTCTTGTGACCTTTCCTTCGCGGTTTGATAGACTGAGGTGGTGGCTGCAAGGCTCCGGATGTCTGAGAACGCGTCACAACACACGCCATAGTTTGTACGCTACACTTCTCAACCCACTCCTGTTCCTCCCTACTAACGTCGGCCGCCTTCTCGGCAACGACCAAGGGTGAAACCTTAGAAGCAGGCACCGCAAAGTCGTTGCCGAGGAGGAGGTCGACGCCCCCAACAGGCAAGTTCTCTACAATTCCCACATCCAGCTCCTTTGCCACACCACCCACCTCCAGCTCCATCCGCACCAGCGGGTAGGACTTCGTAGCATTGATCCCCTGAACTACCACCACCCGAGCAGCGTTAATCGGCCTACCAGTAAAGTTCTTTAACAAGGTCTGAGAAGCCCCATTATCACGCAATAGCTTAACTCCTCGCCTTTCGCCAGCCCACCTCACAAAACCATGCCCTCTATGACCCCCAAAGACGTCGCGGACAGGGTTCGAGCCTTCCGGACTCTTGAACACAGACTGTGTCCCAACCTCTGACGAACTACCCTTGGCAAACTCAGAAGATATAGGCGACATCCCTATGCTGCGGGCCAATGACACAACCTTGTTCGGTGGCTTGTTCGGACAAGCATTTGCAAAGTGACCCTCCTTGTGACATGCAAAGCACTCTTTACTCTTTGGTTTCCCTTGGGAGTGGGAGGTACCATTAGACTTCTTATACGGGACGGTATTTGGTTTATGTTCAGTTTTATTGTCAGTGCTACATGGTTTTGTGTATTTATGTGTATCATCAAAATTCTTGGGAGGGGGAGGGGTACGATCCTTTGCACCCGACTCACTCCTAGCTGCTGCTTCGCACCCTCGAATTAATGACAGTCGGCGGTCAGCCATTTCTGCTGCCTCCTGGAGAGTTCTAGGATTTTTTCCTTTATATTTAATGTTAAGTCCCCGCCTGTGCACTTAAAGAACTGCTCCAAGAGAACCAGCTCACTCAACTCCTCAAAAGTAGCTGCCCTCTCAGAACGCAGCCAATGTCGTAGGGCATCAGACAAGTCCCGGGCGTGTTCTAGGAAGGTACTATCCTTGCCCTTAGTAACACCCCGAAACTTCAAGCGGTAAGTTTCTGGTTGTAACTCATAGGCCCGTAGCACAGCCTTCTTTAGCTCATCATAAACTACACAGGACTCTAAAGGTAGTGCATCATACGCTTTTAGCCCCTTTCCTAGGAGTCTTGATGCAACTAATGCTGCCCACTTTTCCTGAGGCCACTGGTGTTCCTGACACTTCTTCTCAAATCGCATAAAAAACTCAGTCACACATAATTCATCGAACACAGGAACTAGTTTAAGCAGGTGCGACAATGATTGGTCCCGATGTCTGTTACCTCCCCCAATATTTCGACCTGTTACCTCCACTCGAGATCTCTCCAGCTCCCTGTTAGCCCGATACCTAGTAGACTCTGCCTGCAGTTCAGCCTCTCGTATAGCTGTTCTCTCTGCAGCCTCAGCCTGCACACTAGCCTGTCTCTCGGCAGCCTCAACCTGAGCTCTAGCCTGTCGTAGCCTCAACCTGAGCTCTGCAACCTCAGCCTCAACACTAGCCTGTCTCTCGGCAGCCTCAACCTTGGCCATCTCAAGCCGAAACAACAAATCTGGAGTCAACCCTTGAGGAGGGGAAGATGCATTTAATGGGGAGGGTCCCTGTGATTGAATTCCACGCTGCCATTGACCATCAACTTGGGGGTATGTACTAAATTCAGGCACCCTGACGTTTGATACGGGGGTAGAGTGAAAGGGGGGCTGGGGACCGGGGCCCCCAGTCGCCTCTCCACCCAGGTCTCTCCCTTCTAAACCCAATATCAAAGTCCTCAGCTGATCTTTCCTCATGCCACTTAAACCCTGGTGACCCTGAAGACCTGCCACACACTTTAAGCCATACTTATTCAGCTTCAACACCCTGGCAGCGGTAAGGGGCACCTCTAAAAATCTTCTAGCACCCTCCTCGATATCGACTAGCCACTCCACAGGTCTGTCTCCCTCCGAGCCTGTATCGTCACCTGACCCATCACTGTGTTCTGATATATTAGACATGTTTGTGTACTGCAGTAATTATCACGGTTATAGAATGTGCCTTATCTCCTATGCAAGTATGTATATACTAATGTTATTTAAAGTCTTTAATGTGTTATATTGGTTGCTCCCAAAAAAAAACTATGTCCACTGTATTTCCCTAATGATAAGGAATCTCAAAACAAATGACCACTATATTCCTCTGTTCAGTAAATCCTATGCAAGGTCGCCATTTGTTACGTCCTGGGATATATAAACACCGGGCTCTTTCTATTGGACTAGGTATGCGGCAACAAGCAACAACGGAAAACGCTAGATCCAACCCTTATCTATAAACCCAGGCAACAAACCACCCTAAACCGTCAAGAGTCCTGCCTGGACAACAAGGTATCCTATGACTCGGTTACAGGGTGCACGCACTATAGACTGCTGATAGTCAAGCAGGCTATATAAAAGATCACACAATTAAGTTGACTTAAAGCTTCAAGGAAAAGATAGATAACGGAATTAAATTGCAGAAACAATTTAATAACAAACTAGAAGAAAGTACATTTAACGTTACGTTAATTAATACAACTAATCACCCCTGCGTGAAAGAAGGTGAAAGCAAACAGTCCTCAAAACATCGTACAGGTAGACAAGATGCGGGTTTCTAAACTGCATGTGGCTACTGTAGGATCTGATGCTTAGCAAAGAAAGTACGTTACGGATTTAGAGAACTCTTAACTCATAAGCAGGAATAATTACTAGTGATAGGCCATACAGTGTATAATGGCATAGGTATAATTAAATAAAGGCAGCAACTCGCAACATAACCACATACAGGTGTGCTTCTCACTCTTAGTCAGGCAAGCCTGCTCGGACAGAGTCTCTAAGCCACACCCTGACTCACAATGCTCACAAAAACGGTAAACTGTGGCACAATAACAAGCATACAGAAATAATAAACCCCTAGCTGTTAATCTGCCAGGCGGCAGAGGTCTAGATGGAAGGATATAGGCTTCGGATACCCGGGCTGAGCCACCTGCTCTAGCCTAGATACGTTCCCAAGTCTGTGCGCCAAATTACTCTAATTGAAAGGGTGCTCTCTTGAGAGACTCAGATCGCAAGTATCTGACTCTCTCCTGGCGACCCTAAAACAAAAGCAAGACGTGCTAGCGCAGTGCTGAGTGGACTAGGCAAGGGCCCTCACACAACACAACACTAGACACACAGGGACACAGACAAGAAAATGCCCCCAGACTCCCACGGGTATCCTAGTAAAGTCGTGCGGGTCCACAGGACTCGCACCAGCAGACTTTACTTAAAGGATCGCAAAAAGCCTCCCCTCCGGTCTAACCTGACACAAGAACACACTAGCAAGCATGAAACCACCAAATATGAGACAACAAAAAAGCTTCCTAGGTCTCATTAACAATTACGTCTCTGCATAAGGCCCAAAATCCTATCTAATTATCTGAGAGCTCGTCATTAATACAATAATAGATATAAGGTCTATCAAGGGGATGGGATAATTAAATAGATTGGTGAAGTAGTGGAAAGAAGGTATACAAAGTAAGAGAAAAAGTTTCTAAGTGGGGTTGAGAGAGATATATATCAAGGGGGTCCGAAGGGTACGACAGGGAGGTGAGCTCTGAGTCTTGAATCTGTCTGGACCCCACCCTAGGCATACAAAATACATCCCAGGCTTGGCAACACTCAACACAGTTGCCGGGTCAAAATCGTCTACCCCGTGCGTGAGTCGAAACTAAGCCTAACGTTGCAATCGGATGCATATGGCAACGCTTCAGGCTCGTCCCAAGCTAGACTCTCCGCGCGAAGCAACGTCCCCCAGCCGGTCTCTCTCTCCCGCTCGTCTCCTCCCACTCTCACTAGACTTACATCTTATATATTATAATGAAACAATCAACTATCGAGAATAAAATATACTAAGATGCGTTGGTTAAGAATAAGGGCAGCTACAAGCTGTGAAACAACATAAGAATATCCCAGACATTAGTTACGTTGTCGTAGGATATATACTAAGGAAAAGCCTGCCGGCCGGCTGCCACCAGCCGGTTTCTAAACGGCTGGGCAGCCGACGCGCGCGCACGCCCGCACGTGGCTACTATGCAGAAGCATCACACCTTTTTGACTACCACTGAATCTTCCTAAGGTGCATTAAATCGTATAAATATAGCTGAAATAATACAACAGACATCCCCGGGAGTGAAAGGGTTAACAATGGTAAATAACCCTGAATAAATTATATATATAGAGAGCTTAGTTTTACCTACGTGTTCATTATTATTTACCATTGTTTACTATTATTTATAATTATGATTGGTGGAAGATGGGTAATTATTTAAGAATAAATAAACATTAATCATACTTTCATTAATACACACTTATAATATGCCGTCATACATAATACGCCTATACATGAGGAGAGTTTCATGTCAATAAATTGAATATACTATAGATTTCCATTTAATATCCGTATCATAACTAAAGATAACGTAAGCAGAACACGCTATCTACACAACGTATTTCACCCCTTCAGCACGATGACGTATTTTTAATTACGTGGGAATTCAATAACCAGGATAATCCTACCGAATTAGCATTTCTACAACAATAAGATAATCGTATTGTAGATATTGTAGATGTATATATTGTAGATGTATTGATGTAGATGTATCGATACATGTATTGTAGATGTATATATTGTCGACGTATTGATTTTGATGTATTGATAAATGTATTGTAGATGTATATATTGTAGATGTATCAGTGTATTGTGAATGTATTAGCTGAAAACCCTCTTTGGTGGGATCGAGTTACCCATGGCCCATGGACTAAATTATCGATAAGTACAGTCGGCCAAATATATGATGTTCCGGTACCAAGTATATTTCGATCCATAATTGGTATTAGCAATAAGCATTAATTCACCGTTTCGAGTGATATATACACACATGTTCCTTTCTTTACACACCCTATTCAACATCTGACAGACATTCATACAGCACACAGCTAGCAAAACGTAATGACAGCGGAGACACGACTTATTTGGCCAACCGTACAAACTGTATTTTACCATAAACTAATTGGCTGGAAATTACCCCTGTTAGAGCCGCCAGTTTCAACCACGCCACAAGTATGTTCTTATGATATCCAATAAGGGGGGGATGTGCCTTTTTTTGGAACCCTTTCTCCTGCATGTTTCTCCCCATTAGTTTTGGGATTTTAAGACGTTCGGCCCATTAGTTTGACGATTTTAACACCTATCGCCCAATTTCCTTGTCAATTGTAAGATCTTTCGTGCCATTTAGGTGTCGATCTTGTCCTGGCGAGCGATAGCGAGCTTGTAATTTTAAGAGGAACCGGCCTTCGGCCGGGAATGTTTTCGGTACAATTTTTTCTTGAAGGGGGGTCTAGGGGGTGTTTATTTAAGCATCCCCTTAGATCGCCCCCAAGTTGTGATAGGCAGCCGCGAGTGGGTGACTGGGGAGGGGGGGGGGGGGAGAGAGAGAGAGAGAGAGAGAGACTCTGTGGCAGAGTGTGGGTGCATTTTACTGCCAACCACCCATATACTGTTAATGCATACGTCAGTGTATGTATATCATGGTAATTTACCGCCGGCTACCCATATACTGTTAATGGCAGCAAATGTACGTAAGTGGTTCACTCGTCGACAACAACGCCAAATTAAACACGGCCATGCATAATAATTTAGCCAGAATATTACTTTTAATTTCAACCCATTATACAAACAATTGCTCCACTCTACGACCAGTTAGCGTTGTGTGTATTAATACTACTACATTAAATCGTTCATTAACTCTATTTGGTCCCAGAAGGGACATTTTTTATTACCTTCCTTGTTTCGCTCAATTAGTTAGAGATTTTAAGAAACTTGACCTTATTAATCTGGTGATAATAATACACTTCAACCCATTCAGGTATCGATATTTTTTCTGGACGAGCGACAATGAGCCTGTACCTAAAATATATCGACCTTTAGGCAATTACTTTGCTCAGTAAATTATATAAGTAACTATTATTCACTGGTTAATAATCTGCATTTGAAAACATTTGGTAATGCATATTTATATTTGAATAAGGAGTGTTTTCTCTTGACAATAAACCACATTGGAATAATACTGTAAAACTACAACAGACAACAGACAAATAAGCACACTGTAAATATCGGCGGTGCGGGGCTGCGGTAAGTAAAGCCTTTTGGGATATTGTGGCAGACTTACTGTACACTACCTGCATCTTAGACTAGAGTGTCTATATAAAGAGTGTGGCCAGGGAGTCAGAAACAATATGGCGCCCGGGGACTTAAATGTTTTGAAAGATAATATATAGACTAATGGATTGCAAAAATAGATAGGCATAACAAAAAATGATTATAAGTTATATGTCTGAAATATTAATTGTAAAAATTTGTGGTATGCCATAGGGCAAAGGGTAAGGTTGAAACAAAATGGCATCCCTAAGTAAAGTTGACACTACCCTCTTATACAGATACCCTACTTTAGACTCTTCAGTAAACAAGAGCTAGGGAACCTTTTACATTAAGGCCCTTTTATGTCACAAACATTGCTCAACTAATTTTACGGCGATATGGTATATAGGACATATATTGGATACATTTTCATGTGTGAATTGATCCTTATATATCTCTAATCTTTCTTGACTGTTTATGCGCAATCAATCAAATGGGGCTTACGCCGGAAAGGTGTGTAGCTGTGTGCCTCCTCAGAATCCACTCCCAATAGGGTGTCTCCACAAGAGTTCCCAGGCCGCGACTCAGCCTATCCCAAGCAGTTCCTGACATGAATGTTCGGCTTTCTTCAGCCATGGGTTAGGTGGTCTTCCTCAAAGTTTCCTACGCTACAGAATTGTACCCACCAACACCACTGAATGAGCTGGCTCAACTTCAGGGCAGCTAGACACTTGTCCATATAGCCGAAGCTGGCGGTCAAGATACGCTCAATATGTCTAGAAATCGGTTCAGAGAGTAGACACCGATATATTATGTGGTCTTACCAATGGTAATTCACCATCCTGGTAAGACACCTTGTCCAGAAAGGAGCTGCTGCATCTCTATAAATAATTGGTGTAGCCATATAAGAAAATATGGAGCACCAGAGCCTTGAATATCTACAACTTGGTTCTTTTGCATATGTATCACCATCGCCTTGTACGCTTGTTGAGAAAGTCCCAAGCCCCATATGTTAGGCCAAGGTGTCGAAGAACAACGTGAATTTTCCCATTGATGTTATTGATCTCACTACTAAATAATATTATATTCCTCAATTCCATAGGGATCTATATTCAAATATTTGCTCTACAAGTTTTCAAGCACTAAAAAAACCGCCTTACAAATGTTTTCAATATTCATGTTAATCACCTAATGTAAAATCAGACCGAAAAGGTAATATTGTATGTAGCCTACATTGTAAATCCCCCTTTCTTACACGGCTCAGGGTAAACAAATCGATCAGCTCTCCTCCGGCGGCGCGAGTCTAGGCACATTTGTATTCAAGGTGGGCCAAGCAATATGGGAGATGGGTCGTTTTCTGGTCCCCTTTCTCCCTCGTGATAAACCCCATTTGTTTGGAGATTATAAGACATTTGGTCCATTAGTTTGGCGCTTTTAACACCTTTCGCCCCATTTTGCTGTCGATTTTAAGACCTTTCGTATCATTCAGGTGTCTATTTTTTCCTGGCGAGCGATAGCGAGCCTGAAATTTTAAGAGGATCCGGCCTTCAGCCGGGATTTTTGTTTTACCGATTTTTTGTATAAATAAGTCTAGGGGGTGTTTTTGTAAAGCTTGGTATAGGTTTAGCAAGGGAACTAAGAAATAAATTAAATTATTAGAAAAAAAAAAAACCCGGCCCATCTCCCCTGAAGGAGTCCCCAAGGATGTGTGTTCCCAAATGGTGTATCTGAGAGGCGCTTGTTTGGTCACGGTTTGGCCATTGAGCTAAACATGAGGGCGAAAGGGGTCTAGAATGCCCTGTTGTTCACGGTTCGGGTATTGGGCAGCTATCGTGTAAAGTGGCGGGTATTTTGGGAAAGCGTTTTCAATTGGAGTCTGTTGCTTTGCGTAAGTGTTTATGCTTGTGCGTGTTTCAAGGCGAAAAGAAGTAAATGGAAGATGCGGTCTCAGACAAATCGATGTTAGTAAAGTATTGGTAGCATTTTTAGTACATGTTCGCCAGTGTGTGAGGAATGGTGTGTGTGTACGTGGGATTATGTTTCAAGTAAATCAGAGAGAGAGAGAGAGAGAGAGAGAGAGAGAGAGAGAGAGAGAGAGAGAGAGAGAGAGAGAGAGAGAGAGAGAGAGAGAGAGAGAGAGAGAGAGAGAGAGAGAGAGAGAGAGAGAGAGAGAGAGAGAGAGAGAGAGAGAGAGAGACAGAAAGAGAGAGAGAGACAGAAAGAGAGAGAGAGAGGACAACTGAGTGAATCTGAGCCACGTTCACTATTAACTACGATGCCGGAGGTTATAACTGGTATCCTGATTGTACGGCGTAACTGATAGGCTTAAGGGGGGATGGGCCGGTTTTCTGGACCACTTTCTCCCTCATGTTTAGCCCATTTAGTTTTCAGATGTTAAGATGTTTGCCCCATTAGTTAGTCGATTTTAAGACCTTTTCGCCCCATGTCTTCGTCAATATTAAGACCTTTCGTGCTATTTAGGTGTTGATTGTTTCCCTGGCGAACGATAGTGAGACTGTAATGTTGGATGAACCGGCCTTAGGCCGGGAAATTTGTCTACCGAGAAATGTACAAATTAATCTAGAAGGGGGATCTAATGGATTTTTTTTTTTATTTGATGGAGGTCTAGAGAGTAAACTAGAAAAATAATGAATACATGCAAAAATCGCCCAAAGTTAACCATCCCCATTTAACATTACAGTATCTACACCAAAGTCCTGTGGGATATTTATTTGGCTTAATTATAATGGATGATTTTCTTTGGTTTTGCCGTTTTCTGGTAATGCATTTTAGCTTGTCCCCTAGGCTAACAGAAATGCCTTCCCAGACTTTCTTGACACTAAAACAATGTTCCCCCACAACCTCTTCAAGCTTAATCTGTAAATTTGTCAATAGACAAATGTTCCGGCCGAAGACCAATTTCTTCTAAGTTATAAGTTCGCTATCGCTCGCCCAGAATTAAACAAAAAACAAATGGACACCTGAATGGAGTGAACAGTCTTATTATTGCCAAACTAATCTGGTGAAACTTCTTAAAATCTCCAAACTAATGGAGCAACACAAAGGCGATCCACATAATCTCCCTCGGGGTAAATAGGGTTAATGCATAATACCAAACTGAAGCATGACAACCATACATACTATAAACCTAGCTATGATTTATGTTCTCTCTCTATTTTTTTTTACGGCCAGTTTCATTATAACTATTTATACATTTACATATACAGATCATTATTTCAAGGTTAATGAAATCTACTTATTGCCAGATTATCTAATACACTGTAAATGTTTTCCTTTAGCTTAACTTGTTTTTCCTATCACAAAATATTTGTTACGCTGTTTCGCTTCATATTTATTAGTAATTACATTATGGCAGTGACATTCACCTTCGGTGGTCATGGCAACACACACACTCAAGCACATACATATGATGGTGGTGCCATTAAAGCACACACTCGCTCACTGTGTTTATGGCGCTTTATAGTGGCGACAATAAACACACACACACACACACACACACACACAGGTTTAATAGTGGTGATGATGATGATGGTGGTGATGTAAACAGTAAACAGGTAATATAATTACCACCATTATTCGCCCCGACTTGGACATTAGGGCTCACAATGCTGTCCACCTCGCTCACCTAAGCATTCCGCTCATAAGTTAAACACAGTCTGTCAAACGAGACACTATTTACCCCCTATTATGGCATCCCCTTAGTATGCATATCAAGTATGGGCTCTCAATCTTGAAAACAGAGAGTTGGGGACTTGACCCTTCCGCCCCCCTCCCCCCATCGGGGGTGTGGTGACAAACACATTTTCGCTTAAACCTATTCTGGCACCCCATTAGTATATGTGGCAAGTATGGGCTCTCCATCTTGAAAACTGAGGGAGTAGTTTGTGAACAAACAGACAAACTTACAGAAAGTGTCCTTTATAATTATTATAGTAGATTGAAATGTATACGATTGGGAGCTCAAAAACACAAAATACAGTCATAATGTAAGAGAATTCTCAGACAATAGACTCGATTTTTGCTACATTTTGACCTTTTGACTCTGATACTGTGGTTCTGAAACACCCGCCCCTAAAGTGCTCGTGTGATACTGGTTTACAAGGGCTTTCCTGGTGCGATATTGTATTCCCAAACATTCATAATTTCAAGCCATTTATCATTCTGCTATTAATGTTATTGTCTGAATATGGAGACAACTATGAACTGATTCTCGTGAAATTAATTACATGGACGAATATCTAAGTTCAATAACATATGTTCTGGTAGATTAATCATGCCAATTATGTCCATACTAAAATAAGAAATTTGTGATGGACTGAGGCCTGAGAAATTAATTGCATCCCAGTATATATTATATTTTGAGAAGAAAGTCTAATTAATTACGCATTCAATTGTATTTAATTTTACGCGAAAGACATGTATGTTAGAATACAGGCACAGCTATAATGTGATATGTATTATATTCAATAAGTGGCAATATTGCATATACATGCAACACATTACCGACGTAGAATGATACTGTTACGATAATACTGGATTCGATAAATGAATATCAATCGTGGTCATGTGCTGTGCTTATGACTGTCTTGATGGTGTAATGGTTAGAGTGTTTAATATTTGTATGTGGTAACCCAGGATCGAACCCCAGTAGGATCGCATGATTTCATTAATATAATTAGGAGGCGTTTGGTGATGGACGTGAAATAAGTTCGATTATTAAGTTGTGATAATATTGATCTATGATGAGAAGCACAAAGGTAAACACATGGTTCTCTCTGTGACATATACTGTGATGACTCGGTGATAATTATAATATAATTTATTAATTTCACTCCCAACACCAAACACCTCCAAATTAAATTAATGAAAGAATGTGATCCTACCGGGATTCGAACCTGGGTTACCACATACAGATCTTAAATACTCTAACCATTACATTATATCCTATGCCAGAACACATTATGTATTAACCACGAACAGTTCAGTTAGCGAAATATTTTGGAATCAAGGTCTCCATTAAAAATATAATTCTACAACAGAATTACTTCACTCAATACAGAAGTAAACACTATTAGTAATATAATTAATAAGAAATGTGTTATTTTCCATATCATAAATTAATTATTTTGACGCCTTGTGTTAGTCTCCTAGAAATGATTATCATGAAGCCATAGTAATAAAGTCATGTAAGTTCTTAGCACATAATAACTTGTAACACTTCAGCTCGTAGCACAAATATTTACCTGGAACACATGCAAATAAATCGACAATCGGTCATATGCAAGGTCTATTGACGAACAATGTTTATCATATTTGGACGAGAATGCAAAATCCATAGTCGAGTAATAGATACAGCGCCTATATATCAAATGTAGCGACATAGGGGGTCCAGGGAATCGGAAACTATATATCGCCCGAGGATAGAAATATCCCCGGGAGACAAATTGATGGTGTGCGAAATAAAACAATGCGTAAATAGAATATTATTAGGTATATAAACTGACATTGAAGTGCAAAAATAATGGTACGGCATATTGTAAAGCGAAAGGTAAACCAAATGGCGTCCATAAGTATAGTTGTCGCTAACCTCGTATACAGGTACCCTAATAGCTAATGGACTCTTGACTCTGGCTGTTCCACTAACACGTAATGATAACAACTCCACAGTCCCAGTCAATAGCAATTATGACTCCTTAATTTGCCAACCATTAGAAAATTCAGGTCATCTTTGTTGATTGTTAAATTACTCTGATTAATGGATTGATACTAAATATTTATTAGGGCACTGCAGTACCCATGTCCTTATTATGAATGCGGGGCGTTTCCATCAACGTCTCAATTTCCATGAATCCATAATACTAATCTCATTAATATTAAATAATCAGCCTAATATTTACACGTAGTCTTACTTTCATATCGCGTATATTATTCCTATTCTAAATTTGCACTTCAGATATTTTTACATTTGCATATTTACAGACCGAATGTGTGCAATTTCACAATTCATTGTTCGCTTACATAAATTGTGTAATATTATTTTAACTAAGTTCCTATCATTATTCCTTGTAAACAAAAGTAGGTGTTTTATAATTGTGACTAGAAAATCGTGTAATGGTAACCAGGATAAGATTATAATACCGGTATGTATCGTGGGTTAAGGGAACAAGGGTTATATTTTGGGTCTATATATTTATATATTCGTGTATATTTTAGTTTATTCCCTAGACCATCAAGGTTAAAAACAAAAATCCATTAGATACCCCTTCGAGATAAATTTGTACATTTGTCAGTAGAATAATGTCACGGCCGAAAGCCGGTTCCTCCACAATTACAGGCTCGTTATCGCTCGCCTGGAAAAAAAATCGACACCTAAAGGGCACGATGGTGTTAATATTGACAAAGAAATGGGGCGAAAGGTTTTAAAATCGTCGAACTAATGAGCCGAACGTCTTAAACTCGGAAGAAAAACGACCCTACTCCACTTAAGAATTGGTTGGCAAACATAATTAGGCTAACATCATTCTCTCTTACTTCAGCCAACGATTGATCTAAAAAATTTGCTATCTATCTATTACCAGATACATTGATCCCCGAGAGGGTGGCCACGAATGAATCGCCTACATCACCTTCTTTACCCCGTCAGATGGCGCTCCTCCTCCTACCCAACACCTAGTAATCTCCTATATATATACTGTATATCAATTCCATTGTTCCACTTCACTCTCGGTTTGCGTCTTCCTTTCTGTCCTTCCACCTCACTTTCATAATACTCTTTCGTCATTCTGTCGCTCATTATACGTTCCACATGACCGAATCACCTCAAGTTGTTCCTCTTTATACTCAATACCACATTCACATACGCTAAAATGCTAATGTATATCTTCATTCGTTAGTCGACAGAACGTTATTCCACAATTAATAATACAATAAAATATATAAAAGACAGATTTTTTACTTCAAACTAGATTTAAAACAATTATTAATATCCTCTGAATTAATAGTTGAATGTACAGTATTTGATAAGACCAACGAGAGAGAGAGAGAGAGAGAGAGAGAGAGAGAGAGAGAGAGAGAGAGAGAGAGAGAGAGAGAGAGAGAGAGAGAGAGAGAGAGAGAGAGAGATCAGAGCAATTAACAATGGAACAAGTAATTATCGCTGGGTTACTTCTTATATTATTTAGACTTTGTGAATGAGGCTAATTTTGCGTATACAACATGCAGATCCCTTTCAGGAGACATCATTATCAATAGGTTCAGCTTTGGAGGTGTGGTGTAATTGATTATGCATTCTAAATAATTTGATAAAATGTAACATATCAAATTCACCTTCAGTATCTATTATTACTATACATTAGTTCTGCTGGAAAGATAACGCTATCAGATCCGAGTTTTGTCGGTTATTATTCTATTGTGTTCAATTCTTGGATTTTGCTTGAATTTTAGCCTAGAAACGCGTTCACATTCTTTCTTCATAATTAAGAAATGCCCACCCTGACCTCTTTCAAGGTGTATTTGTACATATTTCGATATAAATATATCCCTGCTGAAGGCCGATTTTGTCCATGTTTCACGCTCGTTATCGCTTGACCATAAAACAAAATATCGACTTATGAATGGGATAAAGCGTTATATTATCGCCACACTAATGAATTGAAACGCTTAAAATATCCATAATAATGAAGCAAAGCAGGGGAGATTGAAAAAGACCCCAATTGGACCAAATAGCGTTAAAACCCCTGCTGACAGCCCATCTGTTATAAAAAGGCATCGGTTATACCACAATTCAGGAAGCAACTTCAATCAGCCACACTACTACACGGCCATAACCAGAATATCCATAACCTAAACGGCCACATTCTAACTTCAATCAGCCACACTACTACACGGCCATAACCAGAATACCCATAACCTAAACGGCCACATTCTAACTTCAATCAGCCACACTACTACACGGCCATAACCAATATATCCATAACCTAAACGGCCACATTCTAACTTCAATCAGCCACACTACTACACGGCCATAACCAGAATACCCATAACCTAAACGGCCACATTCTAACTTCAATCAGCCACACTACTACACGGCCATAACCAATATATCCATAACCTAAACGGCCACATTCTAACTTCAATCAGCCACACTACTACACGGCCATAACCAATATATCCATAACCTAAACGGCCACATTCTAACTTCAATCAGCCACTACTACACGGCCATAACCAATATATCCATAACCTAAACGGCCACATTCTAACTTCAATCAGCCACACTACTACACGGCCATAACCAGAATACCCATAACCTAAACGGCCACATTCTAACTTCAATCAGCCACACTACTACACGGCCATAACCAATATATCCATAACCTAAACGGCCACATTCTAACTTCAATCAGCCACACTACTACACGGCCATAACCAGAATATCCATAACCTAAACGGCCACATTCTAACTTCAATCAGCCACACTACTACACGGCCATAACCAATATATCCATAACCTAAACGGCCACATTCTAACTTCAATCAGCCACACTACTACACGGCCATAACCAGAATATCCATAACCTAAACGGCCACATTCTAACTTCACTCACTCAGCCACACTACTACACGGCCATAACCAATATATCCATAACCTAAACGGCCACATTCTAACTTCAATCAGCCACACTATTACACGGCCATAACCAAAATATCCATAACCTAAACGCCCACATTCTTAAGCGGTCTAGGGGTTAGATTTTTCTATAATTGTGTATGAAAGAGACAAAAGGCAAATATGCCCTTAACAAGTGTGACCCCCGGCCCCCCCCCCCCCCTCCCCTCCACACAAAGTTGATATAGGAAAAGAGAGCCAACATAAAGGTACGTTAAAGTCAAAATATCTTGACACAGAATTTGAAACAGTTTAAATCATAGGGCGAGACATTTGGTTAAGGTTGGTTACACTGTTAGCATGAAAGCTTAATTATAACAAATGTAGTAAACAAGCAGTGTATTAATTATTTACATGTAATATGAGTAGTTAAAGCGAAGAACACTGTTTATGTGTACCATTTGTATTACAAATAAGGGTTCAATTTGTTTTAGTGCAGATTTCGTTAACTTATTTTAGGACAAGGAAGGAGGCTCAAGATTATAACTGTTCGTGCTATAAATGCTAAACTGTTGAAAGAGATCCAGTGAAAATATGCACATTTATTCTTATAAGGAAAAGATAATCCATATATCAAATTTTAAAATTGAATTAGAGAATATGCTCTTATTAAAGGTGTCTTTGAATTGTGTACATATATTTAGTAAACAATATTTAGGATTTGAGATACACATACCTATCTAAACATATGACATCATAACTATGCGCCTTCCTTCATTAATGCACTGCTTTCAATATTTAATAATCCCTAAAATCAATGTTCTTCAGAGCTTTCTCAGTGTATACTTCTTCCCTTACGGAGAGTAGGAGGCACCCGACTTTCAACACATGCCCAACCATATTTTATCCAATACTAACCCAAATTGACATGATTTTCCCAGCCTTTTGTCGACGCAACACATAAGCTCTGGAACTTTATCCCTCAATCTGTCTTTCCCTCATCCTATGACAAACTGCTTCAAGCTCCGTGTGCCCAGACATTATGACTATCGTACCCTGAATTTGGCTCTCTCTCACTCTTTCATGTATGGGGGAGATACTTGTTACAGACAGCTTTGCCTTTTGTCTCGTGCATACGTATATACTGTATAACAAATCTAAAATATAACATCGTTATTACACTATTTTGAATTTTAGTGCTCAATATTATGCATGATAAGTCTAGCGGATATGAAAACTACCTGCTATCGTGTAGGCTACTTAACATTTATTTGAGTTATTATAGTTAATTATTTATTGTATTCAGCTTACTGTTATTCTCATGCTTCCCACTCATGAAAAATTAGTTTCCGTGTAGAACAAACATTATTTTGTTCTGACTTCAAGGGATGTTAACAAAGTAATGCTCTTATATTTGGATGTAGTTTGATATTACATTCCCTCTGACGCAGGACTCTTTCTGGAACTGCTTCGGGACATATCACAATTACACTCCAATATGTTTTACTAAATTGCTCATTGTTTTTACAGCAGTTTATAATACTGTATGAAACTATTAAACATAAATTGCAAAACGTATAATTATGTAAATAATGATGAATGTATTTTGTCTGTGTATTATTATTATTATTATTATTATTATAAGTATTTGTATTATTTGTATTGTTTTCAATGTTTTTATGACATTATTGTCATCATTATTACCATTGTTTTTTGGGTGACCTACGCTTTGTTGCGCATGACAGCAGCCCACATCTCCTTATCACTATCTATTGAACCAGGCGGCTGGTACATTGGGTAAGTTATCTAGTCTGCTACACAGGGGGTATAGTATTATTATCTAGGTTGTTCCACTTCCTTATAGCCCGAAGCTTACAAGTGCTCAACTTCTGCGTAGCAGTACAATTGGAGACTTACACTATCTTGGTGTTAGAAGAGTCATTAAGGGGGGATGGTTCACTTTATGGTCGATGTTTGCATATACATATTATTTGTCTAGTTTCCTCCCTAGACCTACATCAAACTTTACAATAAACAACCCACGATCCCCCTTAATGATATGTTTGTACATTTTTTTCGGTAGACAAATTTCCCGGCCGAAGGCAGGTTTCCCTTAAATTACAGGCTCTTTATCGCTCGCCAGCAAAAACTCGACACCTAAATGTCACGAAAGGTCTTAACATTGGCAACGAAATGGGGCGGAAGGTGTTAAAATCGCCAAACTAATGGGCCGAACGTATTCAAATCTGAACACTAAAGTGGCTAAGCATGAGGGAGAAGGGTAGTCCATAAAAAGCGACCATCTCCCCTTAAGAACATCAGGAGAGATTTGTATAATTTATATATTTACTTGTTCATATATTTTCTTCAAGATAAATTTGTACATTTTGCATTAGCAAAATGTCCTGGCCAAAGGCCGGTTCCCCTTAAATTACAGGCTTGCTATCGCTCGCCAAGACAAAATCTACACCTCAGTGGCATAAAAGGTCTTAACAAATGGGGCTAAACTTTTGGGAGAAGGTGGTCCAGAAAAGAAAAAAAATCCCTTAACACGATCTTACCAGACGTACTGCGTGTTATAATGATTTGTTATTGAAATAGTTATTAATATCTAATTATCCCTAGTGGAGCGAAACCAGGGAATTTAAAAAAAAACCCAGCCCAGATAGGGTTAATACCCACGAACTGCTCCACTCAATTGGTTTACCCTTGACAAACCTCTTTATCCATCATATGAATGGAAACAAAATTAGGTTGACTTCTTTTTGGCAACATTTCGGGAATTAGTGCGCTGCCATTAGAAACTATAGACATTTATTAGGGTGATTTAATTACATTTAAAGATAATCAACTGCAATGGAAATGTAATAATACAAGTTTAGGGAAAAACGTTTGTTACAAAAAGGGGCTTGTGTGTGGGTTTGAGAGAGAGAGAGAGAGAGAGAGAGAGAGAGAGAGAGAGAGAGAGAGAGAGAGAGAGAGAGAGAGAGAGAGAGAGAGAGAGAGAGAGAGAGAGAGAGAGAGAGTGTGTGTGTGTTTGAATGCGGCCATACAAGCATAATTTTTTTAGGACATACATATGAACACCATTTAAGGATGAGCACTTCATTGACAACGTTTCGCATAGTTTCATCAGGTTAATGACATGTACATGACCTGACGAAGCTCTGTGCGACGCATTGTCAATAAAGTGCTCCTCCTCACATGGTGTTTACAAACAAAATCGTTGGTGTGATACCGGTTTAACTCCCACTCAGCTATATTCAGCCAACTTACTCACAACTTAACCCACTTCCATTCCCGCGTGCCCCCCTCCCCCCAGCTCTGATCAGTCACCTCGTCCTTGGTTGCTGCTGCAGGGCTTGGCTAACTCTGACTGCTGTGTAACCTACTTTGAGAAGCTTGTTAACTCGGATATTAAGTTCCTTCGCAGGATTATACATTGCTAGTTTATGAGGCCTTGAAGCGTACAAACTCTATACAATTTAGAACTCTAAAATACAGTAATAACGAAAGCGAAAATGGTCAGATGAAAGACTCGAATTTAGTTACTTTTTGACTCTGAAACTGTGACTCCGATACATCCGCCGGTAAATAGGTGCTCGTGTGACACCGGCCTTATTAGCGTTGCCTGAAGCCTACTAATGTTGGGACAGTTGGGTCTGACTTCCCGGTGATCCTTGGGCAACTAATTAAAACTCTACCAGACTCCTGAGGCTCTGACAGACACGCAGGAGGCTGGAAGAGGCAAGCACTGACCTAAAAGTGAGAGTGAGAGCGAGAGTGAGAGTGAGAGCGAGAGAGAGATTTACAGAAACCTTACAATCCCAGCGACGTGGTCAGGACTAAATTCTAGTAGGGATAGTAAGGGGAAGTGGAAGGAAAGGATATCAAACAAGAAAGCTCTCTGAGAGAGGGAAAGGAAGAGAGGTAGAGGGAGAAGGAGAGGGGTAGAGAGAGAGAGAGAGAGAGAGAGAGAGAGAGAGAGAGAGAGAGAGAGAGAGAGAGAGATTTACAAGGAATTGCAGAGTTACAAGGCATACTTAGCATTTCATACTTTGCAGCTCATTCCACCCTTGTGTGTGTGTGTGTGTGTGTATGTGTGAAAGGGGCAGGAGTGTATTGGAGGGGGGGGGGGGGATCTCGAGTCCTTAACAAGAAGAAACAGGATTGGTTGATGACTCAAAGAGGAAGCCTCTCTCTCTCTCTCTCTCTCTCTCTCTCTCTCTCTAAAACCCTAAACCACACTCATACCGTCTCCTTCTCTTTCACACATTCTTTCTCTCTCAGCATCCATCTTTGCGATAGAGTCAGTAAACTCCTTACTACTCTAGTTTCACGTAATTTGGTCTTTGGATATGCATCTTACATAATCAAAAACATAATATATTTTCATTCTTCGAAAATTTATTCACCTAAAATAGCGCCCAAAGAATATGTTTTCCGTGAACAACCTAGCTCGCATCATGACAAGTCCAATTTATCCAAGTGAGGATTGTGAAGAATTTCAACAGTTTGTTGAGGCTACAATTAGGTGGTTTTATAGAGCTTAGGAAATAGCTGTGGTCATCATAAGGGCAAACACTATCTCTGACTTTCATATACCCTTCCTAATATGATTAAAATCGTCATATAATAGCCAGAATGAACTGTCAAACGCGTCATAATCCTCAAGTGGTCATATTTATGGATATGGATATTGCTAATAGACATAATTTCATATTAACTTGTTAATAAACAGGATATATTTCGAGTAGAGCAGTCAGTAGAACGCGAATAAAATATTCTATCAAACTGCAGTCAAATGGATCGAATAATAAAAGCATGTGAATCTATTAAAGTGAGTTTGGAAGCAACGACCAAACAAAGAAATTATGAGAAAATTTGATTTGTGATGCGAGTGAAATTGTGAGCAAATGGATGCAGTGAAAGATTTGGCAATGGTAGACATGGATGGTTGAAAATATCACATCAAGTACTTCAAAATAAGCGTATATAATATACCTGATTTTTTTTCTTTCGTCCCTGATGTGGCCAGTATGTCCAATAACTTAGTTCAGAATATGTGTTATCATCATTGAAGCCAGTGCTTTTGGAGTATAGTGTACATTTTCCCTTGTTGTTCATATGTTTAAACTTCACACATGTATATTTGGTATTGTTACGACTGAGGTTTAAATATATCAGGGCTCTTATTCATTGGACTAGTAATGGCATAAATGCTACAAGGGAAAGCGCTAGATCCAACCTCTGATGTATATTCCCAGTGAACAAAGAACACAAATACTCTCCGAGTTCTATATGCAATAATAGGCTATCAAACTCTCAATAAATGTGCGTCTACTCTAGGCTTAATGTTATGTGAAAACAGCCTATTACTACCTATAACCGAAGGTGCTTGGTTATGGTATGCAAAGTAAGGTGGTAAGAGAAGTTACAGCTTACGTTACTTTAATCAATAAATGTCAGGCACTCCTGCATGAAAGAAAGTGCACTAAAGTCCTTCAACACCAACAAGCAATCTTCTTTAAATGTTAGATGCTATAAAGATGCTCGTATCGGAAATGGAACCCAAAAAGGAAGGCAGCGGAACAATGCTCGTGCAGGCTATGCACACAAAAAGGCAGAATATATAATGCCGTCGGAGCCAAGAATATCCTAAACACTACAACAATAATAATCGCCACAACAATGCAGTATTCCTATCAACAAAAAGAGCCTAAGTCGTTTGTGTCTCAATACATCAAACTAGGCTGCGAAATGCTTGTGTAATCATAAATGGGTATGCATAAAAAGAGTACTTGGTTTAATATACTTAATGTCTACTATGATTGATAAAGTCTAGCTAGAGTCAATGATACGAGATACTGGTGCGCATGGCATGCCGCATAGCCTAGTGTAAATCTCAACCCTATAAACCAGAACCGGTGGCCCGCTGCAGGCATATGGGCGGCCAGAGGCGGCTGAGTGTGGGCATCCTTCCTTCATCGGCCCGCTGCAGGGACTTCGGTGTGCTAGCAATAGTTAAAGCCCATTAAATGAATACACAAATTAAATTTCTGTTGTTTTCTTCATTATACTGCCTTTAACTTGATTTTCGAACATGATTCTTACCTCAGAAAAACATAATATGCAAATTTTAAGATTATCTTTCTTGAACATTTTATAAGTCCAACAGGGTAGTGGTTAATTGATATACAAATGGAATTACATATTATTTATACTTAATATGTTATTGTGTTTACCCTTTTAAACACAATTATGAGCTCAGAATATTCAAGTAAACATTTTATATTTTCAGTATACATTGAGCCAAAATAAATTGAGGTCTCCCAAGGCAGTTGTGGACTATTCATGTCTTTGTAGATATTCGGCAGTAAGATTTATTTAAGCATAGGGCCTACATAACTACTGTATTATAATTAATTACTATTGTACTTTAAATTTGTGTATGTGAATCTAAATAATTTTGTGGGCACAATTTTACCCATATAAATGTTCGGCTTGACGAAATCTCTTAACTTTACGAAGGCTAGCCAGTTGTCAGTGTGTCAATAAATCGTCGTTTTTTCTATTATCTATCTATCTATCTATCTATCTATATGCTCAGGCCCAATCTCCATTTTGGGGGTAGCCGACTCAAGACAGAGCAAGAACAGGGAAAACACAAAAACAACATAAAACAAAAAATAAACACAGATAAAAAAAAAAACTCAGACACATCCCGGTCACCCAGGAGAAGACCCAGAGACCAGGGTTACCAAGGTCGCTCCAGCACTCCCCCGGCCCCTGACCACCCGGAGAGGTTCCGATCTCGGCAGGCAGACATGCAGCGGAGCCAAAGCCACAAGCCTCCCACCACACTTCCAGGCACACCCTTCATATTAATCGTCCCCCCGGGACAGGCGCCTGATGGACTATTATCTAGTCGAACTTGCGCCCGACCCCTTACACCAACAAATTAACCGTAATTAATTGCAATAGTTTTATATTTTATTTTTGTCTCTAGTTGTGGGTTATTAATTTAATAACGTATTCACAATGTTTTGTATTGCAACCATAACATGATTAAACAAAAATCCCCAGCCGACATTTTTCAAATTTCTAACTGTAAACACAAGTGACTCACGGACACAGAGGCTGTGGCATTTTTCGTATTTGGTGGACATTTCAGGCAAGTTACTATTATTGACAATTTCATATTACATTATAGTGCAGCAACAAATCACTAAGCTATTTGTTTTACGATGGCAGAAGAAGAATCTACTCGTTCTGAAGGCGAAGGATGAAAATTAAAAGGCAACTGACAAGAGAGAAGAAATTTCTCAGGCGCTAAAGGGGGTTCAAATTCAGGATACGAAATTTACCCCTAAAGGGAACATGGTGATGAATTTTGGCACTGTGGATATGCTGAATGATGCAGTTAAAAAGTTGATAAAGGTACCGGCTGTTACTACAAAGAGTGTGAAAAAATTAAACCCAAAAGTGATGATTTGCAATGTTCGACCTGAAATAGTCCAAGAGTGAGATAATTGATACATTAATTGCAAGGAATTATTTTCTTGATTCGATTGAAGATATTAGGGGAAAGATTGCCATGATTGTTGATAAACCAGCAGCTGGAGGTACAGTCCATTATATCCTGAAATGTGAGCCTGAAGTCCGTGCGGCTTTCTATAAAAATAATGACAAGGTGAAACTTCTATGGGGAGTATATAATATAAGAGACAGGTACCATGCATTGGCTTGTTTCCATTGCCAGAGATTTGGGCATGTAGAAAATAAGTGTGCTGCTAAACTAAACAATGAAGTGCCTGTTTGTTTTAAATGTGCTGGAACACATACAGTAGGTCGAAGGATTGTAAAGAGACTGTGAGAAAGTGCATAAACTGTATGAGATACAGGAAACAAGACGTGCATCATTCATCATCAGATACCCGGTGCCCGGTCCTTTCGAGTGAGATAGTCAAGGTGAGAGACCTAACTGATCATGGAAACTAGTGCTTTAATAATAAAGATAAAGGGGGGACTGATAAACATTCAATCAGTGGGAAATAAAACCTTTTGAAATTCGAGACTTAATTAATGAGGCAAAATATGATGTACTAGCGGTAACTGAAACATGGCTGAGTGAATACGATACTGCTAAAATACTTGAAATGACTCCTTTAACGCATACCTTCTTGCACAATCCACGAAAAGGGAAGGGAGGTGGTGGTGTGGGAATTTTTCTTACAAACACGTTTAAGAAGATGAAAATATGTAAATCTGCATGGTTCGGTAGTTTTGAACATAATATTATACAGGTGGGCTGTGAGATTGGAGGCAGGAAATGTACTTTTATTGTTGTTTATAGACCCCCGAATTTAAGTGCCAGTACATTTATTGATGATTTTAGATTATACTTGGAAACAATTGATATGGTTAGTACGAATACATTCGTCTTTGGTGACTTTAATCTGTGGGTGGACGTTCCGAATGATTACTATGCTACTATCTTTATAGAATTGATGGAGTCTTTCCACTTGATAAATAAAGTGCTTACTGCAACTTCAAGAGGTGGTCATGCATTAGACTTGGTTTTTACGAATAAAGAAAGCGATATGATAAATGAGCTGTATGTTGAAGATGAGTGTTGTATTTCGCCGGTCCATAAACTAGTTACTTTTAACATGCCGTTTGTAAGTAAACCTAGACAATCTAAGACAATAAAGTGTAGGTCAAAAAGAAAATTTGAGCCACAACTACTAATATCGACTGTTGCGAATGAAATACTGACTAAGAAAAGAGAACACTGTGCTCACGGTGAATTAATAGATGACTGTACGTCATGTTTCACTAATTTGTATAACAGCATTGCTAGAGAAAAATACGAAGATATGTGCCCCATTATTGAAAAGGAAATAGTAATAGTTGATAGTGCGCCGTGGTTTAATGCTGATATTCAAAGAGCAAAAAAGGCCAAGAAGAAATATGAGAGGCTATGGAGACGTCTACGAACCGAAGAGGCAAGAGATAACTATAAAAGAGCTCGGAATATAGAAAACAGGCTCATTATGCTTAGAAAACGTGAATACTATATGAATAAAGCAAAAGAAGCTGGATCTGACATGAATAAGCTGTATGTGGTACTTGACAACTTGACGGGAAACAAGAAAAAAAATAAGTTACCAGAAGGGATTCCGGATATGACATTGGCGAATGATTTTTCTGACTTTTTTTGTGACAAAATTAGTGCCATTGTTGGAAATTTTGGAGTAGTCGAGACTCAAGACGTTGTTGTAGCTGAGCCTATTGTGACTAAGTTAACAGAATTTACTATGACGGATCTGAATACAGTTAAATCCATAGTTACGAAAGCCAAACTTACCCATTGTAGTAATGATCCTATACCTATACGTGAAATAGTGCACAGTAATAATTTTAACAGTTTCTGAACATATATGTTGACATAATAAACTGTAGCATTGCAAATAATGTATTTCCATCGTCTGAAAAGAATGCGATTGTGAAGCCTATTATTAAAGGGAGCCTTGATTCTCAATGCTTGAGCTCTTTTAGGCCTGTTTCCAATTTAACATTTCTATCAAAAATTATTGAAAATGTAATTCTGGGTCAGTAGTTATGGGATCACTTGAGTTTAGTGAAGGCTCTCCCAGACAACCAGTCCGCATATAGGAGACTTTACTCTACGGAAACCACGATGTGCTCTGTGATTAATGATTTACTCGTGCAAATGGACAATGCGAAGTGTGGAATCTTAATTTTGTTGGACTTGAGTGCTGCGTTCGATACAGTGGTGCATAGCTTACTAATAGAAGACTGTAAAGCTATTGGTATTGATGGTAATGCGCTGGAATACCTTCAAAGTTACCTTACTAACAGAACTTATTGTGTGCAAATAGGTAATAAATTCTCAGAGATGAAGCATCTAGAGAGGGGCGTCCCTCAAGGGAGTGTACTTGGACCAATTCTATTCTGTATATATACAATTGCACTATCTAGCATATTAATGAAACATGGAGTGAAATTCAAGCTGTTTGCGGATGACACCCAATTCTATCTGGCACTAAGTGACGTGGTGAATGTTGAGGAGAAGATTAGTGGTTTACTAAAAGACATTGGGAAGTGGATGGAGTCAAAGCAACTGAAATTAAATGAAAATAAAACTGAATGCCTATTAGTAGGCAGACGGGTGGACCTTGAGAGACTGGGCGTGCAAAGCCTCAATATCAATGATAGTGTGATGATTGTGAGTAGTGCGGTGAAGGATTTGGGAGTCTTGGTTGATAGTGAACTGTCATTTATAAACCAGATTAATCAAACAGTGCGAATCTCTGCTTATCATCTGAGGAATATTGCTTTTGTGAGAAAATATCTGGACATTAATATAACCAAAATGTTGATCCACAATCATGTAATTAGTAAATTAGACTATTGTAATTCTCTATATTATCGACTACCAAATTACTTGCTACGGAAACTACAACTTATAATGAATAGAGCAGCAAGATTAATAAAGAGTTTACCGTTCCGTGCGAGTATAACGCCGGCATTAATTGACCTGCATTGGCTGCCGGTGAAAGCGAGGATCATATTCAAACTGTGTTATAGTGTATCAAGCTTTGAACTTTGGAAAGCCGGAATATGTGCGAGACTTATTGGAAGACTTCAATGTTGGCACTGATATGATGCTGAGACATGGCAACGTGCTGCATCAATTGAATGAGCCACGGTGCAATCATGAATTTGGATTTAGGGCCTTCGAAAAGAGTGCACCGAGACTTTATAATAATCTACCTGTTAATGTGAAAAGGTGTGCGAACATAAAGGCCTTTAAAAAGTCACTTAAAACACATTTGTTCAGGGAGTGTTATGACTTAAAAGATGGCACTGTGAGACAAGACTATAAGTGCTAGATGGTGTAAGGGCAGCTGCGACGAGCGTCACATCTAGTGACGGAGCGCGGCTGAGAAACTCCACACCAAGTAACAAGTAAGTAAGCAGAACATTTGGATTACCGAATATACCATAGCCTAGGCTACATTGGTAAAGCAAGTAAAATTTACACTAATTCTGAGGAATCTGAGGTAATTCCTTGCATTATTCTACAGATATTTTCACAGCAATTGTTCCGAGGAACTTGCTTCAATTGTGCCGCCTCTCCACATCTTTCCCCGTAGAACTAGGGCAGCTGAGAGCGCCCATGAATTTACACTTTCTCCTCCACAATGCAGAACTTCTGCTTATCAGAATTAATTTATCCCCAGAGCTACTACTCTTTGGAATTCACTTCCCTCGAATTGCTTTCCACAAACTTACAATCTACAAATGTTTAAATCCAGTTGTTACAAACATTTTATGAATGGAGGATGCCTTTAGGCACATGGACCTTTTTGTTTTATCTGTGTTTTTCCTTCCTCTGTTCATTGTCTCTTAAAAAAAAAAAAAAAAAAAAATTGAATTTGAAGGGGAAGGTTAGCCTAACCTGTAATTGAATTGTTGAGCTGTTGACATTTGATGGGGTGAGTAGTGAGTACCGTGAGTAAGCAGCATTAGAAAGTATAGGCTAGAATCTAGAATTTGAAGGTGGTTTGTTGTGTTCATCCAGGCCTTAGCCTAGGATTTAATATAGGCTAGCCTAGAACAAATCAGACTGGTATTAATATCGGTGGGTCTAGACTCTAGTGGGTAGTGGCGATGATTCATATACCAGTAGGCCTAAGCCTACCCATTGCCTTAATGCTAGCCTACTGGTAGTTCAGAGAATTTGGCATCAATAGCCTACTGGCAAATTTTGACAACAGATTTTCAAGTAGGCCTAGGCCTAAGTGGGTCGAGTTGGAAAATGGCCGAGTTGGCCCTACACCTCATTAAATGCTATTATGCCTAGGCCTATAACTTACTTGTAGGCTACACCACTCATATCTTCCCAAAGACTCTAGAGAACACTGCTAATGATGAGTCCTTGTCATTGTAATGTAAAGGAAATTGCAGGAGAATCTTAGCATATTATTAGCAATTCAGCGGTAATAATAAGGGAAGGATGTAGTTACCGGGTGTACCACTACCGACATACAACATAAATCATCTATAAATACTTATAATAAAATAAATACTTATAGCCTAAATCTATAATACTAGGTTAGGTTGTTTGGTTAGGGTAATGTATTTTTGTATCCAAAGGCAGTCAAAATAGACGGGAACATAATGGGGTACACCGTACACCCGGTAACTACATTCTTGCCAATAATAATTAGCCTATTTTTTACGTTGAACCTCTAGCCTACTTGTTCTTGTGAAAAAGTTAACGGGTAGGATGTAGTTCCCGGGTGTATCGCCAGCCTTATTTACACTAGGCTAGGCCTACGCGGAGTGGCGTCGGACTCTTGCCATCCTGTTCCCGTCTATTTAGACTGCCTTTGGATACCATAATATGTTAAGGGGGGGGGGGGGGGGGTTGCCCCCTCAGCCCCCAATGACATATTGTCATCATATATATTGCCAGCAGGGGGCAAATAGCCGAAAAAATCGCTGTCAAAATAGACGCGAACTTAACCACGGCGATCGACAAAATTAATGTAAACATGACGGCGGCGGTGGTGGGGGAGACATGAAGGCATCGGACGTTTGCAATCATGTTCCCGTCTATTTTGAATGCCAATGGATACAATAATATGTTGAGGGGGGCTTTGCCCCACCTTACCCCTCCATGACATATTGTCATCGTCATATATACTGTATTGCCAGCAGGGGGCAAATAACCAAAAAAATCGCTGTCAAAATAGACGCGAAGTTAACCTCGGCGATCGCCCTATGTAAACATGACGACCATAGCCTACACCCGGAAACTACATCCATTCCAAGTTAACCCCTAGAGTAAGTAGCTTAATGGAGGCTGATCAGATAGTGTTTCAGTGTAATTGGCTATAGATATCATGATATAGGCCTAGGCCTATTTCTTTTTTTACAAAATTATCCGCTGTTCTTTGCCCCCAGCTGGTAATATATATGATAATGACAATAAGTCATGGGGTTGAGGGGGGAAAAGCTCCCTTCAGCCCATTATTGTATCCCATGGACAGCTGTAGGGTGAATTGTTATTGTTTTGATACCAGGGGTGGCTGTGGGATACAATAATAGGTTGAAGGCGACTTTGCCCCCCTCATCCCCTTTATATATTGTCATCATCATGTATATTTCCAGCAGGGGGCCAAATGACAGTTGGCTGTGGGATCATATCGTAAACAAATTAAATAGGCCTAATATAAAAACAAATTAGGCTATCTGTGTCTTCTATTATACTTTGTGTATTGGCGTAATAGTTTTTGGGAAGGATGTAGTATTCGGGAGTATGATCATCTTTATATAGGTCGCACGCACGTTTCCGTCTATTTTGACTTTTTTTCTGTAATTTGCCCCCTACTGGCAATATAGGCCTATCATGATGACAATAAGTGGGTGAATAAGTCATTGGGGGGTAACAATCTATTGTATCCCACAGCATACAAAATAGACGGAAACGTGATCGCGAGCCGAGAGTACAGTAGTGTAGACAAGGCAGGCGATACACCCGATTCCCGAAAACTACATCCTTACCTATTTTTTTGCTACTCGTCAATCTGTTCTTTTAATATTTTTTGTGTATTAATGTTTCTGTAAAGTACAAGTTAGAGTTATGTCATGTGTTATATTTGTAAAGCCTCAAAACATATTTGTGAACATACATGTAATTCCTTATTGTTCATAGGCCAATGATATTTCCTTGGGACCATTTTGATGACATGTTATTAGCTATCTTTGTATGTTATGCCTTGCTGTTGGGTATTCTGGCTGCAATTGTATGACCTGATTAGGGAAAATTAAGACCTTTGCGACTGGAAATTAATTTCTGACTCCCAAATTTCAGGATTCCATCCGGGGCTAGAGTCAACAACCAAGAGGACCTGGAAGGACGTGGTCAAGATGTAGGCCAAGAGAGGCGACTGCAGCTTGGACGAGGGACGGTGCCAGGGCGGTCGGAGATGAGGATTCCTCCGAAGTCTTTACACCCGTTACCCTTAGGTTGTGGCCATGGGGATGTATAACCGGTATCGGAGA
This sequence comes from Paralithodes platypus, assembly GCA_032716605.1. NCBI lineage: Eukaryota > Metazoa > Arthropoda > Malacostraca > Decapoda > Lithodidae > Paralithodes > Paralithodes platypus. The sequence continues at coordinate 103,563,424 of CM064487.1, forward strand.
TGGCAAGTTGAGAACTGGGCTTGTGGTTGGGAAACCAGTGACATAAGAGTACAAGCTGGTACATACAGGTATATGATAAAGATTGAAGCTTTTCTGGGAACAGTGTCATGAACCACTATACTGTTGAAATAACTTTGAAAAATTGACAAAATTAATATAAACACCATATGAGGAGGAGCACTTTATTGACAACGTTTCGCAGATAGCTTTTTCAGGTCACTAACAGACACTAGGTCGTAGGACGCCTTAAGACCAATATAGTGATTTTTCAGCATTTGCATTATTCGCCTTAATCCTATTTATCCTAATAAAATTGACACCCATCACTTATTCAATTTAATACAACCATGGACAGTGCTATTACATATTATTTGAATATGATGTAAACATTCTTGCTGTTTAGCTTGAACAGTCATGGCAGAACCGAAACCTTCTCTATGTGCTGTAGTGCACAAAGGGATTCGGTACTAATGTCATGTCTCATTACTTGTCGATTGTCGTCATTTGGTTTAAATAGTACTAATACTAATATACCGGTAATTATTATTTTCTTTATCCAAAACACTCAAGTAAGTCAATTTTGCATATACTTTAGTCCATAATCTATTCACAATAAATATAGGCTAGGTTAAGTGTGAATTATAGCAATACGGTAGTTCGAAATTCACTGCATTTGATTGATTGATTGACTTTATTTAGTAAGAGTTACATACATGATACATCATGATAGGATTTGCATAGGTTAGGTCACCAAATATTTGTTCACGGCATGGGTTAGGTCACCAAATATTTTTCACCGCATGGATTAGGTCACCAAATCTTATTCACTGCATGGGTTAGGTCACCAAATATATTTCTCGGCATGAGTTAGGCTACCAAATATTCACAGCATGCAGAAATAACTTATATTGTACTTTACTAAATTATAATTAATTAATCGATGTACAGTATTTGGGCTGGTAGTAAACTTCGAACTACCAAACTGCTATAATTCGTATTTAACCTAGCCTACATTTATCGTGAATAGATATGGACTAAAGTTAGTAAAGTATATGTAAAATTGACTTATTCAAGTGTCTGGAGTAAAGTACCGGTAATAATAATAATAATTTTAGTATTAGTCTTATTTAAACCAAATGAGTCGAAATTGACAAGTCATGAGACATGACATTAGTACCGAATCCTTCTCTGTGCACTACAGCACATAGAGAAGGTTTTGGTTCTGTCATGACTGTTCAAGCTAAACAGCAAGTGATGAATTTTTACTTATTACAAAAATATGTAATAGCACTGTCTATGGTTGTATTTTAATACAACCATAGACAGTAGGTGATAGGTGTCTATTTTCACTACAGTACTGTACAGTATATTGGTCTTAAGGCGGCGTCCTAGGACCTAGCATCTGTTAGTGACCTGAAGAAGCTATCTGCGAAACGTCAATAAAGTGCTCCTCCTCATATGGTGTTTATATTCACTCTGTCAACTTTTCAAAGCTATTTCAACAGTATAGTCGTTTTTGACAGTTCCCAGAAGAGCTTCAACATTTACTATCATATATCATAATGGCATTTACTTATTTGCATTATTTCAAGTGCCGAGGGTATAAATATAATATTTTCCTAACTCTTTGTAGTTAAATTTTTATGATTTAGTGATATAATGTTATCTGTCCAGAGTTATATGCATGGTTGAAGTTAACACGGACTTGTTAATAGCTACCCTAGGTAAACTCGAACTACGATAATAATAATTTAGCCTATGATATATACCGGTACAGTACTAGTATATACAGTACTGTACTTCGGAAATATGCATCCGGGCATATCGCCAGCATTGTTTTCATTACTTGTGTGCTCGCGGTTACGTTCCCATCTATTTTGACTGTTTTTTCTGTTTGCCCCCTGCTGGCAATATACAGTAGATGATGATAGTAAGTCATAGGGGAGATGAGGGCCTCAACCTAGTATTATATCCCACGGCAGTCAAAATAAACGGGAACGTGATTGCGAGCGTACGAGTAATGTAAACAAAGCGGGTGATGCACCAGAATACTTACCGATTTATTTTATAGCCTACACCTTCCCCTTAAGGTGAAGTGGCAGTCTTCTCTCTGAACTTTCCCCAGCTATTTCTGACTCTAGCAATGGAGTCAGCTTTAGCGCCACCTCCAGCGGAGGCGCTTAAAGTATAATATCAAACCTATACCTTACCCCCACGATTGGCTACAACTCTCCACCTATCCCTTACCACCAAAACCATCATGCTTCCAGCAGCCCCCACCTGCTTTGCTGGCCATGTTAAATGGTTTATCTACAAAAAGGGAATGGGCTTTATCAGCCAACAGGAAGGAGGAGACATCTTTGTACATAGAAGGAGCATATCTCGCCCCAATCCACTCCATGCTCTGCCCTCTCTTGGTGACGGAGAGAGGGTAGAGTTTACCATCAAAAAGGGGAAGAAGGGAATGGAGGCACATCGAGTATCTGGACCCAAGGGTGACTGTGTGAAGGGATCGGTGCATGCCAGGAAGAGGAAGGAGAAGGCAAGAGTAGAGCAGCCATCTTGTGACAAGGACTCAATCATTAAAATCATTGTCACCACAGCCACTGCTCTTGCTGGTGGGGACATCAACCTCCTAAGGGTGTATCTCCCTGCTCTCCTACAAGCTAACAACTTGCCCTCTATTATCATCCCAAACATGCACTCCACCAAAATCACTCGTCCACAGGCTCCCCAACAACGTCCAAGACAGCAGCCACGGAAACGCCTGAACATCTACAAACCAATCAATAGGAGCAGCCTTCCACCACCTCCTCCTGCAGTCTCGGCATCGCCACCTCCATCAGCAGTCAACATCACCGGACCAGTAGCAGCCTCGACTCCAGCACCTGCCACCATTAATCATCCGGTGGCACTCCCCTCCACGTCGTCTGAGTACACATGAGTCCACCATAGGAGAAATAGTCGACGTGGAGACGATCGAGCAAGAAGGAGTCAAGGATGCAGCACCAAGAGGAAAACGACGTCCCCCCCCCTGAATCACCTTTATGGAGAACCATTTTGGGGGACACCGAAGCAACCCCTGATCCCTCTTTTACACCAGAGCAAGTAGAAGGTCTAAGGATCTTCCAAAGTCAGTTGTTCAAGATCAGGAGCTCCATGAAAAACCCAAAAAGATCGAGAAAGACCTTCAACATGGAAGAATTCGTTAAACACCAACATTAACACCATCGACTTCTTCACCACCACCTTCAACACCACCATCTCCTGCCTTCATCTTGCAGCCTCCCAGCCCCCTTCTTGGCAAGCCATACTGATCCAGCCCAATACTCAACTCACGCACGTTGGGTCAAGCCCCGACACTCTATTTGCTCTCACTTTTACCACTGTCTCTCCTACTTAACCAATAAAAACTTCCCTTCTTTCACCCTCACCCACCTTTTCTATATTCATTTGAATTGAATTGAAATACCCCCACCCCCTTTACAATGGTATCTTTAGTGGGATTGTCAATGGATATCCTAGAAATACTTCTAATGTATCCCATGAAGGCAAAAACAATATTATTCAATTCATTTATGAGTGAAATTACTCTTGTTTTCAATAATATTCTCCATTAAAGGTGCTAAACATTACTTTTGTAGGCCTTTGAGTGAATCTTTTAACTTTGTTATTCAAACATTTTGGTATAGGCCTACAGAATACTTTTTTGAACAATTAGGCCTACATTAGTAATATACCTGTTTTTTTTATAGAAATGTGTGTGAATATATTGCTAGATTAAGTTACAATATATTTTTGGAATAAAGGAGTACAGTATGCAATAAAAATATAATTACCAATATGAGCTAGTGTATGTATTTATTTACTCAATCTTATATTAGAACAAATGCAGTGATAATACTTGGGTAGCTGGCCTGCAAAGGAACTAAACCAAGTCTTTGCTAATTCATCCCATAGATATTTTTGTTTGTCATTCCTAGTTGTGATGAAGCATAATGCTAATAAGTATCTAGCAAGAGGACTTGAAATGGCAGCGTCGATCCAACCCTTGGATCCCGCGGAAGAATTGGCAACTAACCTAGAAGAGGAAAAGTGATTGGGTCAAACTGCCTGACTATCCCCCGGCCTCTTATGGGGTGCAAGAACCTGGGAGTGGCTTCGGTTACCTGGGCATTCATGTAGTGGTCAGAAGTGGGGGTCTGTAGAGAAACCCGGCTCCAGCCGTGGCCTTCCTCAAGAACGCAGGACTATTCGGCCAAGCAGTCTATGGAACAAAAACTACCGTATAGTATCTAGCAAGAAATTCACCCTACCCCCCTTCCGTAGCATCGGCGGGTAATAGTGGGTATAACTGCGGTGGCCCGCTGTCAGCGGCCCACCAGTAAAACGTATGAGCAGACCAGTTGGCGGGCCGCCAGCGGCTGCCCTCATGGGGCCGCCGGTTTGACGTGCATTTGGCCTGCGATGGCCCACTGTCTTCGTGTTTATAGGGAAGTCTGTGCGTCAAATATTACGTTATAGTGAAGGGTAGCTCTCTTGAGAAACCTTAATACCGAAGTATCAAGCGTTCTCCTGGCGTACCTCAAAGAAAAACAACCGAGCTTAGAACAGTGCAGAATGGTATAGGCAAAAAGCCCTCATTCGTGCATGCTCTACTCTCAATGACACACAGACTAGAATTTACCCAATCAACTCCAGTTCTCAGGTATGTCGTGCAGCTTTTAACTAAAGCCTGCACTCATCGGAAACAATACCTTATAATATCAGACCCCTAGTCTAGCATTATCTAATCCAGCAGAACACTAATAATTATAGGAAGCGGTACGAAACAATATAAATGCCAACCAATACTTCGTGATCAACTTATCTTAACAACTAAACATACATAGTTTATATCAGACCTTAACACATAATACAACTGGCCAGCATTAAGCTGATTTTGCAGAGTTAACCGGGGGTATAATTAATAAAAGGTGGTGAAAGATATGGAAAAAGAGAGAGGTAGGCAGAGGAAAAGATTCTCAGGTGCAGTGCGGGGGACAGGTGTCAAGGGATAAGAGAGATGCGTTCTAGAAACCAGATCTGAGGGAGAGAATGGCGAGGGGACTGTATATATACCAGCACTAGCTCGAGCCGCGAGCCGCGTGGGGAAAGAGCGGTAACAAGTCCTCTAACCACTACCAAAGTAGCTAGCAAAACAAAACGTCACCAAGCATGGTAAAGAACTCCCTCAACCAATCCCCGCGAGGCAGCCAGCCGTGACATCATCGAGCGGGGCAAAAACACTACGCTCCCCCTCTCACTCTGTTCTACTCTCTCTCTCTCTCTGATCTTATCATTACTAGTTAAGGAGAAAACATATACTTTACAATTAAATATATAAAGCCTTGACATGGGTGAAAACAAAGAGCCTTTCTGGACTGCCCATGACACGAGCTTTCATATGAAATAAAGCACACAACAATACACAAACTGTAGCCATATCCACTGTCCTGGCGATCCTAGCGAGTCACTGTAGGACAAGCCATGCGGTTCTAACGGAGTGGTTAACGTCACAGTATGGCCTGAATAGATGCATGTAATGAAGTCTGGAATCCATATACAAAATGGCACTGCCTACCATCACAATCTCTGAAATCCTTGCCCACTCTGTCCTTACCCGAAGACCATCTAAAGACCCCCTTTGAATCCGACAATCCTACCCCATCACCCCCTTCACTCCCCAAAATATGAGCCAATGAGCCAATCCAACATAGTAACTCACAAATATCCATAAGGGAAATAATCCCATAAGGGAAACTCCTACTGCCTTAAGTTTCAGTGGTACAGGCACAATATCTTAAACATCAACACATTTTACGGACCTCCATATCCACGTTTAACGTAGTCACTCCCTTCCAAAATGCTTTTCAGCCATTCCTTTTGATCACTTATTATCCAAAATTCTAATATAACTTTAGACATCTAACCAGCTAAAATTATAAACATCCACAACTTTTCCGACCCTTTACTATCGAAAACTCAATAAAGATCTCTGACCATCTAGCTATCATACACAATCAAAATGTAATTAATCTTCACATTCCAGACAACTTAGCATGCAAAGTGTTAAACTCCATGGCATGGCAGAACCATCATTGCTGTTGGCATGTCAGATCATCACCTGCAGACAGTGTTCTCCTAAACCCCCATTACAAACGTGCATGTTGGGGTAAGTTCCGACCCCCCTTCCCCCTGTTATTTTTCTTAACTCCACATGCGGTCTCTTCTGCTAAAACACAATATCAATTTCCTTTTTTTTTTTCACATTCCTTTCTATATTCTTTCATTAATTAATCCATTCACGGGTCTCAACCTACCTAAAACCTCTCCACGCCACCTGGCGCCAAACTGTCTCTCTGACAGTCACACACCTTGCTTATAATATTTGCCGACTGGCATTGACGAAGGTCTTAAGAGTTTACGGTATATCATATAATAATAATGACTGAGTTATACTCCCTAAGGAAATACTACCAATACAGTATCTAAATATACTACAGTTGATATCATAATTTTGTTATATGTATTTTCAGAAGCAAAATATGCAACATCTTTCATTAAGCCAAAATTCTGTATAGCTTTTGTTTGTATGACGTACCCTTACAGGAAGTACCATTGGTATCTAAACATCTTTGTTTTTCTGCAATAAACGGAACAAAAATAAAGTAGCAAACAGCCCATTAGAGAGAGCATTGTTGAATAAACCACAAACAAAAGTTTGTATGATTAACGAGAGGTAATGTCTCTGTGAATACCGGGCTCATTTCAGGTGCATTAGGTGAAAATATTTATGAGTGGTGTGTGTGTATGTGTGTGTGTGTAAGCGAGCGTGCATGGTGTGTGTGTTTTAGTAAGCATTGTTGGGTTTATGCCCACTATTTTCAATATTTATTGTATGTGTGTATTCTATTATATTCCATTCTATATGCTCAGGCCCAATCCCCACTTTTCCTATTTGTATTTGTTTTATTTTCTATGTACTTCTATTTTATTATTATATTTGTTTGTATGTGTGTATATACATATTTATTAAAGCTGCAGTTGAAGTGTGAATAAATCTTAAAATAATTAAGAACGGATTTCATTTTTAAGTTAGGATAGGTTATGTTAGATCAGGATAAATGTGTTTAGTAATGCACAACTGATTTCTCAGTTGTATAATATATTGTATTTACATTTCAATTTCTCAATTTACAAAAATTAATCTTAATCCTAAATTTATACTGGCTTGTCAAGAATAGACATTTTATATTGGTCGTGGATGACATTAATAATACAGCTACCTCTCACAAACACCTCCTCCTCCTTTTTCATTTCACTACACTAAACAAGCACACCACACGTATTTCCAATGCACCAATTTTTTTTTTACCTCGGAGTCAACAGCCTCTTTGTCAGACTTCCTTCAAACTTAAATACACACATATATATATATATATATATATATATATATATATATATATATATATATATATATATATATATATATTATATTATATTATATTATGTTACTGTATATACTGTATGTCCACCAATACCTCCTGTAAAGCTAACTTTTGCAATTATTTCGAAACCAATATGTCCCGGCCGATGGCCTATTCCTTCTGATTATGTGTTCAATATCGCTCGGCAAAAGTAAATTGACACCTGCATTGGGTGAAGCATTTTATCGCCAAACTAATGAGATTAAACGGCTAAACATTTCCAGATTAATGGAATTAAATAGGAGAGGTCCAAAAAGCGTGCCTCAGAACAAATTAGTAATAACGTAATCCGAGTGTAAAATAATCAATAATGTGACTAGGTTCAGTGTTTGTTCAAGTAACAGATACCAAAATCGGATATAAGCTACTAGAAACTCGCTAAAATGTGTCCGTATTAGGCTACCTTTGGATACTGATACTCTCTTGGGGATCTATTCCAAGCCTTTCGTGTCCAATTTTATAGTAGTTTGGGCCAAGTGTTTTACATCAAGTTTAGAGGAATCATGAGTCTGTAGTCAACATATGTGTCTATACAATGTAATGTTTATATGTGTTAAATATTTATATTGACTTATATTATATGTACACAAAACATCGAGGGAGTACAACGGAGAGTAACTAAAACGATTCCCTGACGAAGAAATAAGCCATATGAGGAACAACTATAGTAAAGGACATACCTGTAAACCTATTTACTTTGACAAATTGCAGAATGAGAGGGGACCTAATCTAATTTGTATTGTATTATCAAAGGTCATTATAACATGGATTCAAATAAGTACTTCAAAATAGACAACTGCTATTAACACCAGAAGTAATGGTTACAAAATTGGCGGCATGGCGTTTGATACACAAGAAGCCAAATACTTTTGTATTTTACTTCAACAGAATAATAAACTTACTACCTATGAATGTGCCACACAGTCCAGCCATTTAAATACCACCTAGATAAATATCTTGATACGAATCCCCTACTGACCGAGTATTGTTCCGAAGTAATGTGACCGTATATATTTATCTATCTATCATTCTGTCGCTTCCCATACGTTCCATATGGTCGAACCATCTCAAGGTGTTCCTATCAATATCGTATTTATCATTATTGTTGTCTGGTCCATAGTTTTGCTGGAGATTATGCCCTCCAGTTTTACTGTTGTGGCAATACTTAGTTTTCCTATATTATATAGCAGCCTAGTAAAGACCATTAGGTATGTTGCTGCTTCTCCTCCTCTGTATTCCTTTGTAGAATTTTCAGTTATAATGTAACTTTAAACTATTAGCATGCATATCTTGAATCATGAGGATTTGCAAACGAAGGAGGACATCTGCTTGTCCCCCTGTTAGCATTCATATTACATGTTGTCTATGTTTAAACTCATATTGTTTGTATTACATGTTGTCTATGTTTAAACTCATATTGTCTGTATTACATGTTGTCTATGTTTAAACTCATATTGTTTGTATTACATGTTGTCTATGTTTAAACTCATATTGTTTGTATTACATGTTGTCTATGTTTAAACTCATATTGTCTGTATTACATGTTGTCTATGTTTAAACTCATATGGTTTGTATTACATGTTGTCTATGTTTAAACTCATATGGTTTGTATTACATGTGTCTATGTTTAAACTCATATTGTTTGTATTACATGTTGTCTATGTTTAAACTCATATTGTCTGTATTACATGTTGTCTATGTTTAAACTCATATTGTCTGTATTACATGTTGTCTATGTTTAAACTCATATTGTCTGTATTACATGTTGTCTATGTTTAAACTCATATTGTCTGTATTACATGTTGTCTATGTTTAAACTCATATTGTTGTATTACATGTTGTCTATGTTTAAACTCATATTGTTTGTATTACATGTTGTCTATGTTTAAACTCATATTGTCTGTATTACATGTTGTCTATGTTTAAACTCATATGGTTTGTATTACATATTGTCTATGTTTAAACTCATATTGTCTGTATTACATGTTGTCTATGTTTAAACTCATATTGTTTTGTATTACATATTGTCTATGTTTAAACTCATATTGTCTGTATTACATGTTGTCTATGTTTAAACTCATATTGTTTGTATTACATGTTGTCTATGTTTAAACTCATATTGTCTGTATTACATGTTGTCTATGTTTAAACTCATATTGTTTGTATTACATGTTGTCTATGTTTAAACTCATATTGTTTGTATTACATGTTGTCTATGTTTAAACTCATATTGTTTGTATTACATGTTGTCTATGTTTAAACTCATATTGTCTGTATTACATGTTGTCTATGTTTAAACTCATATTGTCTGTATTACATGTTGTCTATGTTTAAACTCATATTGTCTGTATTACATGTTGTCTATGTTTAAACTCATATTGTTTGTATTACATGTTGTCTATGTTTAAACTCATATTGTCTGTATTACATGTTGTCTATGTTTAAACTCATATTGTTTGTATTACATGTTGTCTATGTTTAAACTCATATTGTCTGTATTACATGTTGTCTATGTTTAAACTCATATTGTTTGTATTACATGTTGTTTATGTTTAAACTCATATTGTTTGTATTACATGTTGTCTATGTTTAAACTCATATTGTTTGTATTACATGTTGTCTATGTTTAAACTCATATTGTTTGTATTACATGTTGTCTATGTTTAAACTCATATTGTCTGTATTACATGTTGTCTATGTTTAAACTCATATTGTTTGTATTACATGTTGTCTATGTTTAAACTCATATTGTTTGTATTACATGTTGTCTATGTTTAAACTCATATTGTCTGTATTACATGTTGTCTATGTTTAAACTCATATGGTTTGTATTTTGGTTAGTAATACTGCATGGCCCTGCGATCGTTTTGCTTTTTTTCTGGACCCCTTCTCCCTCATATTTGGCCCCATTAATTTTCAGATTTTAAGTTGTGTGCCCCATTAGTTTGTTGATTTTAAGACCTTCCACCCCATTTCCTTGTCAATATTAAGATCTGTCGTGTCATTTAGGTGTCTATTTTTTTTCCTGGCGAACGACAGTGAGCCTGTAATTTTGGAAGATACGGCCTTTGGCCGTGACATTTTTCTACGGAAAAATATACAAATTAATCTAGAAGGGGGATCCAGTGGATGTTTATTTAAGCTTGATGGAGATCTAGGAAGGATACTTGAAAAATAATAAATAAATAAAACAAAAATCAACCAAAAAGTGAACCATCCCACCTTAAAACGTGGGACCCAAAGTGATGCCCGAGTTCACCCAACGAGAGATGTATTCCAGACCAGTTCCTCAGACCAACCCTTTGTGTCGGCAGCTCATTTGCACTTTGTCTCTCAGGATCGTCCAAGTTGCTGATGAGGCTGTTTGTATGTTAAGGGGAGACTGGCCGTTTGTTTGGTCTACTAATTCATTTATTCATAGATTTTTTTAGTTTCCTCCCTAGACCTCCATCAAGCTTAGAAAAACACTCCCTAGACCCCCACTTCTAGATAAATTTGTACATTTCTTGGTAGAAAAATGTCCCGGCCAAAGGCCAGTTCCTCTTAAAATTGCAGGCTCGCTATCGCTCGCCAGGAAAATATCTAGACCTAAATGGCACGAAAGGTCTTACATTTGACAACGAAAAGGGGTGAAAGGTGTTGAAATCGCCAAACTAATGGGCCGAACGTCTTATAATATCAAAACTAGTGGGGCTAAACATTAGGGAGAAGGGGGTCCAGAAAAACGGTGTGCCTCTCCTTAACCCGCTCCTCTGGTACTCGGTAGTAATCTCTTAGAGTAGCGAACACTTTGCTCTGGTAAAGTGTCCAGCAAGACGATCCTTTGCAGAAGGTTTAAAGTTGTCCTTATACGTTCAGATCCTCGCCATGATCTTATGTATGGAAGCTAAAATGAGTATGAATGACTTGGGAATTTGTTTTCTTCTAATTATCAGTGGACTAGTCAGATAAGTTAACCACTGGATGCGAGAATACACTGCTAATTCAAGCATGCGCAATATATTTCCATGTATAAGATCACGGAGAAGAACGGAACTGTATGTGAGCGACTGTACATGCCATAAGCTTAGCTAAATATTATACCAAATAATGACAACATCAACATATACTGACTGGTTCTAACGAGGCTGCCCCTTTTCAAGTAAAGGAAGAAGTAGTCTAGATATTATCAGATATATTTGGCAATTTTCGAGCAATGTACTCTAGTTTGTCCCCTAGGCTGACAAAAAACACCTTCCCAGACTTCCTTCATACTGAATAATGCCAACTCAGACTACCTTCAAACTAAATGTGTACATTTTTCGATATAAATATGTCATGACTGAAGGTTGATTTCTTCTATGACAGAATAACACTTGAATGGGGTGAAGCTTTTTATTGTCGCCAAATTAATGGGGTGAAGCGTCTTAAAAATAACCAACTAATGGAGCAAAACAGGGGAGATGCATAAAGACGTCCCTCGGACCAAGTATCGTTATATAGTTGACCCATGTCACTTGTTATAGTTTTTGGACGATCATCTCTATTTATGTTGAAGCCCCCATGAGGTGCACTGTATATCAATCGTAAAATATTGCACTATATATTTTCCTGCTCCTGTATGTAAAGAGGCATACATATTAATATATGCAGATACACAGAGTGATAGCGGTTTTCACACATAGGCGGGCTGGCATCCATATATGACTATTTAAACAACAAATCAAACCCATCCCACACAACTGTACACGGTTAGAATATAAACATTTAACTATAACAAAATATACACAAACTTATTATTTTTTTAAAATCATATTAGACCATGATTCAAACACTGTATGTGAACCAATTTTGTTATAATAAAGTGTTTATTTATATACTGTACCTTTGCACAAGAATGAATAAGCTTTTCACAAATGAAATTCTCAAACTGTTGATATAATTCTTATTAGAGTTATATTTCCACAGGTAGCTATGCGCTTATTGCCTATTAAATAGGTATCACGAAGAAAGAGTGTGTGCATGGACTTAAAGAATATTATAGGTTGTCTTGCTTGTTTATGCATGTAACATGAGTTAATGAACAAAGGATGACTATTTTCTATTAAAATAGTATGTATATGTACAGTCATCTTCAGGAATGCTTGAACTCTTCTAAACGATAATAATATAATGGTGAATATTAACTAGTAATATTATATTTATGGCTCAAGTGGTTCCTAAAAATAATTCGTCAGCATATCATTATTGCACTTCCAATAAAATGACCAGACATTCTGAACCACGACCGTACATTTCAGTTGAACAACATAATATGCTTCTATACATATATTTTAAAGAAGGGGGAAAGGAGGCTTTGTTCAAGTTTAAATTTCTAGTTATTGAAATAACTATACGAGGTCTTGTCTAGTATATTAAAATGAGAGTAGGAATAGGCTTGAATGAAAGCATAATTGAGTATGTAGTGGAATTAGTTTATGTAAGAATTCAAAGAGAGAAGTCAGCGAGTACAGATAGTTGAGAGTTATGAAATACACTATAAATCTATCGACAGGAAAGATAATGGGGCGTCAACAGATAAACACTTTATTTTATGAAGCCAGTATATGGAAACTAGAAATATATATATATATTGGGAATATCTGGTGAATACTATGAAAGCGATATTATATGCAATATACTGTATGTATATTTCAATAATGTACTATCCAAATATAATATGAAATATTCTTGTATTAGAGTTTGATACTATGATTGGATATAGACATCATTACTGCACTAGAAAACTATTTAACATGGTTTTTGTGAATGTACTTACAATTTCAACTACATGCAAAAGATACATAATACGCTATAAATATGTGAACACTTAATTGTAAAAAATAATAAAACAAACACGGCACACGTTAACAAGTGTTCTTCGGTTTATCTATTCATATTTTAATAAACAATAAAAATACCGTTGATGTGTACCAACTTTGTTCCAATTACGGTTCATTTTTACGTGTGTGTGTGTGTGTGTGTGTGTGTGTGTGTGTGTTTAGTCAGTATTGTGTATAGTAGGACAATTGTAGACTTGCATGATATACGTGTATGTACGAATATTTCTGGCAGAGTTTCCGCCTCGACTATCCTTTACAGGAGTTTCCCAGAATGAAGCAAATTGCACCCGAGATAATAATGGTGCTGTTCATGATGATACATACAAAATCTGGAAGGACACTCATGTTGCTGGGAACATTGTGCTAAAATTAGTATTGATAGCGGAAGCATGCTTACTAAATAAATTCGTACATAGAATAATTTAACTGCATAATCAATTAAACTGTCATTCAAGCCTATTCCTACTCTAGGGGAGGTGTGGTGGAGTGGTTTTGCCACTGGACTGGTAATCCAATGGTCCCGGGTTCGAAATCCGATGTATCAATGGGAAATTATTATTAGGATGGAATTTGTGCTGTACCTAGTATCCGTGCATTACCACAAAACCCACCGAAACGCCAAAACATACCCTCATTGTTCCCTGATTAAATAGCATTGTATGAATATTCCCATATTCAAAATATGGTAAGTGTGTAGAGGGGGGGGGGGGGGGGGGGCAATGCCTAGTGAGTTAATTGCTCAATAGGTGGCGTTCTGACAGTGAGGGTCCGAGAATTGGGGATAAGACAGTGAAGCGCAAAAAGACTATGCATATTGAAAGTAGTGTGTGCATTTACAATATATGAAGAAAATATATATATAACTATAGTAAATGCGTAATAAGTATATAATATGTACATGACAAATAATAATAGACTAAGACAATAATACATAACCAAAAAAAAAGTAAAACAGGTAGAACGTCGTGCTTCCGGCAATATATATGGAATTTCTATCTCGGAAGTATTATACAAATGCGAATGGCCCAATGCATAACATTTCCATGTGAGTAAACTTCAATAAATGTTCAGATTTGTATAAGAGTCGAAAACGTTTCTCATTTGGTGGGAAAACGTTTGGTCGGGAATTGTGGATGTAGATCTGTATACGATTATTGAACTTGGTAAAATATACCAACACTGTGAAAATTAGCACTTTTATATTTTCTCATTTAGGCCTATGTAGTTTTATATATTTGTTTTATATTCTCCTCCCTAGACCTTCATCAAGTTTAATAAACATCCCCCCACGACCCTCCTTCAAGATATATATGCACATTTTTCAATGTGTGTGTGTGTGTGTGTGTGTGTGTGTGTGTGTGTGTGTGTGTCTGTGTGTGTGTGTCTGTGTGTGTGTGTGTATTTGCGTGTAGGAAGATAATAATGTAAGTGGTGGTTCTAACATATATGCAAGCTTCATCTCTCGCTGGATAACAGATTTAGCTTTCAACCTACTCCTTCCCCACAATATAACCCAGGGAACTCGATAGGTTACGGTACGAGCGGGGTAAGTACAAGGTAAATGGTCTGTGGGGATATGGTCTAGGCATCTTTGGTGTGTGGGACAGGGCGTTATCGTTTGTATATTTAATTTAGTTACAATATGGACATTTTCATTATGTAATGCACTGAAGATAATAGGCTATGAATAATTGTATTTTTGATAACCATATATTATTAATCAGTATTAATATGTAGTAGCGTTAATGTTCGTGAGTCAATTGCTTTAGGAATAATGTTAATCTATTAAAGTAACTTTTAATGCCGCATATAATCCATTAACATTTATGTGCCACTTAACCCTTTCAATATCAGTGACGTTCTTTCCATTATATTCTGGCAACTATTAGATGATTGTATTGAGCTTAGGAAGGACGCCTACCATTTAAAAAGCTACCTACTATCTCTAGTAATCCTTTTAGCTACCAGATATCCTTCTTAAACTGCGCAAAGTCGCCTAAATATAGCTAGCATAAAATATAATACGTCGCTGGTACTCATTCAATAGTTAAAGTTTCAGTGAGTTAAGCACCGATTCCAAAGTACATGTCTATATACATACCGTATCTATATATTGCAGTCGAGACAATTTGGTATATAAGCAATGCATGCATAAACAGCCATGGGAAAAAATGCACTCTTTCTCACTAGTCTAAAACAATCTCGGACATAAAGCCACAAATATATTGTATAAAAGCTTACATAAAAATACATACGTGAATTCTGTCAGGGTGAAGAGGGAGGCTGAGAGAAAACGAAATTTAAGGGGAAGCATTTGTTTTTCTTCTGAACTCTCTTCATGATTAGCGCCATTAGTTTTCACATTGAGACTTTCGGCCATTTCTAAGTCAACATTAAGACCTTTTCTGCCATCTAAGTGTCGATTTTTCCCTGGCAAGCGGATAGCGAACCTATAATTAAGGAGGAACCGGCCTTCGGCCAGGAATTTGTTTTTTTACAGAAAAATTTACAAATGTATATAGAAAGGGGGTCTCTTGGAAGCAATTTTTGTATATGCTTAATAGAAGCCTACACAGAAAATTAGAACAAATATACACATCGGTAATAAAACATATAAATAAAACATTATATAGAGTCCCGTTAAAAGACTAGAGACAGAGTGCGAGGAGTGGAGAGGACAGCTTTGGGTCCGGGCGACAAATCTTTGTCATTTTGTGGAATGGCCAAAAAATATGTCATGTGAAAAATCAGTGAATGTGAATCGCCATGCCCGAGAAAAAGAGGTTACGAGAGAAGAAAGCCGGTGTCACACGAGCGCTTGTTCCGGCAACTTTCGATGAGCAAATTTTTTCTCCGACTATTTCTTGTTATTTTCGCATTGGAATCGACAACTAGACTGACTTTATGTGGATTTAAGAGATGGAAATAATATAAAACTTTAATTCAGAGGATGCCAGACTACAATTGTTCGTAAAAATTGACGGACAAATCGCTCGTGTGACACCGCCTGAATGCAAGATAGAAGACGCAGGGGGATTGGATGGAACTCAAAATAGTATTGAAATATTAGTTTTAGTTAATGCGCTAAATAAAACAAGTTTTAAGCGATTTGAATACATATTATATTAAATACGAAAACTAATTGCATGAGTAGTAAGCAGATTAATATTGTAACCCATTCCTAAATTGCTGCAACTCAAACAACTACAACCTTAACCAGCGGGGTACCCCAGGGATCGGTACTAGGACCAATTATCTTTCTAATTTACATCAACGACATAGATGAGGGTCTCACCTGTACAATCTCAAAATTTGCTGACGATACAAAAATTGCAAATAGCGTACTCTCAAAAGAACAAGTTGACGATATGCAACACAATCTAGATAAATTGTCATGTTGGGCCCAAATTTGGCAAATGAGTTTCAATGCGGATAAATGTAAAGTACTACATATCGGATACCTAAATGAGAAAGCAAACTATTCGATGAATGGCACTCAGCTTAAGAATGTAAACAGAGAAACCGATCTGGGAGTAACAATATCGAGTAACCTAAAACCGAGTCAACAATGTTCAGAAGTTGTTAAGAAGGCAAACAAAATAATTGGCTTTATAGGCAGGTCATTTGAGCATAAATCCAAAGAAGTTATCCTAACCCTTTACAATTCCTTAGTCCGCCCTCTTCTGGAATACTGCGTTCAATCCTGGTGCCCTTATTACCAAAAAGATATAAACAAGCTAGAACGAGTTCAACGTAGAGTTACCAAAATGATACCTAGCCTAAAGAACAAACCATACGAAGAGCGTCTTAGAGAATTAAATCTATTTCCTTTAACCCAGCGCAGATTAAGAGGCGACTTAATTCAAGTGTTCAAAATCATCAAAGGCATCGACAATATGAACTGTAGTAAGTACTTCACTATCGACCAATCTAATTACACGCGGGGAAACGGTTGCAAAATTATTGGTAAATCTTTTAACTCGCACGAATCTAAGAATTTCTTCTTCAATCGAGTTGTCAACTTGTGGAATGGGCTTCCCCGAAACGTTATAGACTGCATCACCATTGATTCATTTAAACTCCGCCTAGACAAATATCTCGCATCAAACCCGCGACTGACTGCGTTTGTAAATGAATAACTTTATTTTATCCCCCCCTCAGTTACTAACCCATCTGTCCCCTACTAACTTCCTAATCCTGCCACGGACATTAGTTCCAGGGCAGTAATTCCCTTTCCAATGTTCCCTTACCCACTCTAAACCACTGTTTGGACACTTGATCCTCAGTGTTTTGGAGGACAAGCAACCTAGAAGGGTCACTGGATCTGTTGTTGCTTGATTTCCTTTGTACTCCTTTGTACTCCTTTGTACTATTTGGTTCGGGGGGGGGAGCTATTGGACCCCACCTGTTTCGCTGCATTAGTTTGAGGATGTTTCACGGTTCACTCGACTAGCTTAACGATAAAAAGACGATTAACCCTATTATTTTATTCTATGTTATTTTTTTGTGCGCTCGGACGATACCAAACCTGTAACTGGGAAATAATTGGCCTTCGGCCGGGACAGTTATTTACTAAAACATTTACAAATCAAACTTGGAGGTCTGGGTTGACTCTGGCAAAGCGTTTCTGTTAACCTTGGGGACAAATTAAAGTAGTCAAGAGCATAAATGGCGACCCACTCATTTGAATCAGTTAGCCAGGTACGTCAGAATTTGGCTTTAAAGATTCAAAGTTGGAAATGGTGCAACCATATGGTCATCACTGTACGTTGCTCGAAAAAGGCAAAATCAAGTAGAATCCTCAATAATAATCAACAAAATATCATACTCCAAGACATCGGACCGATAGCGTTAACCAGTGAAATAATCTTGAGCTAAGAGATTGAAGAGCTAGGGTAGCCCTAATGGATCATTCCTCGTCTCCACTATAGATTCTATAGTATCAGAGGTCGAACAATCTCCGCCATCTTGGTGCCACTGGTGAAGTTTCCTCTCTTTACACTCAAATGTCAAGATGCACATAATAAACATTCGAGATTTTTTTTTTTTTTTTTTTTTTTAAGAGACAATGAACGGAGGAAGGAAAAACACAGATAAAACAAAAAGGTCCATGTGCCTAAAGGCATCCTCCATTCATAAAATGTTTGTAACAACTGGATTTAAACATTTGTAGATTGTAAGTTTGTGGAAAGCAATTCGAGGGAAGTGAATTCCAAAGAGTAGTAGCTCTGGGGATAAATTAATTCTGATAAGCAGAAGTTCTGCATTGTGGAGGAGAAAGTGTAAATTCATGGGCGCTCTCAGCTGCCCTAGTTCTACGGGGAAAGATGTGGAGAGGCGGCACAATTGAAGCAAGTTCCTCGGAACAATTGCTGTGAAAATATCTGTAGAATAATGCAAGGGATGCAACGTTTCTTCGTATGGATAATGTAGGAAGGTCCTGTGTGATTGCAAGGTTATTGATTAATCTAATAGCTTTATTTTGAATTTTGTCCAACTGCCTCAATGCAACCACTCCACTTCCACCCCACAGAGGTGAACAGTAATCCATCTGAGAACGCATATGACTTTTATATATCACGGCCAAATGCTCGTCAGTGAAGAATTCTCGAACTCTGTACAGGAGTCCCAGTTTTTTAGAGACATTCTTAGCAATGCTTCTAACATAATGTGTCCAGCTCAAGTTAGTAGTTAATGTTACACCGAGAATGTCAATACTAGGGGAAGTTGGAATATTTACATCATTAAAAAATATATGGGAGTCAGTGAGATTCTGTCGGTTAGAAAATTGAATGTACTTGGTTTTCTGTGCATTAAAGGAAACTAGATTCTTTTCTCCCCATCCATTAATTCTAGAAAGGTCCTGGTTCAGAGAAATTGCAGTGTTTATTTTTGAATTTATAAGATCGGGTTGGGTGAAAGAATTGGTAAATGTGAAGGAACTGTGGAGTGTTGAGTCATCTGCGTAGGAATGTATTGGATTATGAGTGGTAGATATGAGATCATTGATATGAATGAGGAACAGAATTGGGGCCAAAACTGATCCCTGGGGAACACCAGCATTTATTGAGTGAAATTGAGAATAAAGGCCATCTACCATTACACGTATTTTTCTGTTATGAAGATAAGAAGAAATTAGTGGAACTAATGATGCAAGGCCGTAGTGTGACATCTTCGACAATAAGGATTGATGCCAGACTCTATCAAATGCCTTTGATATATCCAGTGCTATTGTATGTGTTTCACCATGTTGGTCTGTAGCTTGGTTGATTTGATGCGTAAGAAGGCAAAGCATGTCTGCAGTTGATCGACATCGTCTAAAACCATATTGCCTATCACTGATTAATTTATTATTCTCAAGATGCTTAATTATGTGATTATTTAATATAATTTCAAAGACTTTACCAAGAGTGGAAGTTATAGCTATTGGTCTGTAGTTTGATGGATCTGAAGAGGCACCTTTTTTAGGAACTGGATGGATGTTTGCTTCTTTCCAGGGTACTGGGAAGCATGAGGTATGAGTACACAGACGGAAAAGTTTTGCCAATACAGGAGCGAGCACCAAGGAGCAATTCTTAAGTACTATTGGAGGAATTTCATTGGTACAGGATTATGTATTTTTGTCTTTGGATATAAATTCTAAATGTATCAACGCCTTTCTTTGATAATCGAGGCACCAATATATCGTCCACAGAAATAGAAGGCCACCCTCTCGTACTTCAGGATCTCTCATCTCCACTAGCTCAGCCTTCAATTGTCTATCCTGGCTATTGTCCTTGTCTTTAATGGATTTCTCAATAGGGACACTTTTCCCTTTCTTAATGATGAGTCCTATAGTAATTGTCCGATGAATACTTGTCTCTTGAATGTATAGTAATCATTTCAATGTTACGAGCCCCCCCCCCCCCCTCACACACACACACACACACACACACACACACACACACACACACACACATGAATACACCCACACCCTTACAAACATACTATGCACCCACACACGCATACACCCACACATCCACATACTATACCCACTGGATAGACAACAGAGAAAACAGAAAATCAGTTCCCGATATGTGAAACTGGCTTTCTACACTACTCGACTTACTCGGCCGTTGAATGACTGGTATTATTACACACTTGCGGCAAAAACAACAAGAACGCTTTAAACATT
Organism: Paralithodes platypus; assembly: GCA_032716605.1. Lineage (NCBI taxonomy): Eukaryota > Metazoa > Arthropoda > Malacostraca > Decapoda > Lithodidae > Paralithodes > Paralithodes platypus. Next base: position 103,583,988 of record CM064487.1, read on the forward strand.
ATAATTATAAGTGGGTTGAAATCTAGTGATAATACAGAAGCATGTTTCACCCGATGCAGTCCGTTCACACAATACACAGCTCACCAGTGTAAGGATTGTTTATTTTTTGTTCATGATTGTACAACATCAATAAAGTTAATTGTTGCATTATTTTCATATTAAAGAAGCGGTTATATAGATTGTTCTGGAAATATTGGCATCCTCCTTTGTTGGTAGGTCATGTCATCCGTTTTATTACGTATTAGCATATTTAGCTCAATGCAACCACAATATTATGACTATACATTACACGAGTATATATTTGTAAAAAAGGCAGTTCAGATTGCCATGAATATGTTTACTCCTCTAAACCAAATATTAATTATAAATCAAGACTATTTTGTTCTATGTTTATGAAGGAAACAAAGGTAAGTATGTCTGTAAGAAGTGAACATTGCATGTATAATTATGCAAAGGGGAGCTTGTGTTGAATGACCAGGTCGAGTGTGTGAACTTTGGTAGGAGTCACACGAGCTAATTCGGTGGACAAGTTTTGCTATTCCGGAAATGCCATCTCTGCCGGTGGTGGGGCTGAAGCCACCACTGTCTCCAGAATTAGACGTGTCTAGGGAAAGTTCAGAAACACTGCTGCTAATTGTAACTAGATGAATCTCACTGAAGGTGTACTCTTCATGTATGAGAACCGCAATAGCCTATGCTACAGAAACGTGGTCTGTCAAAGCGGATGATATCAGCATGGTGACATGGATGTGTGGGCCAAACTGCAAGATATGATATATCTAGTAAAGAGCCAAGGAGACTTGTCAGGTATCAAGAGTATCAGTAATGCAAGGAGTACAAGTAGAATTGGATGGTTTAGGCATTTGGAGAGGGTGGATGGACTAACCTGGATGAAATCAAATAAAATCCGTGAATGTAGAGAGAGTTGCACCAAAGGGGGGGGGGGGGATCTAGAAAGTCATGATATCAGATTATATGCTCGGATCTCTAATTTACACACCTGAAAAGTGAGGCAGCTCTGAATAGGACTGCTTAGGACGCCACCATTAGGACGAAAGAGTGAAAAATCACCTAGTTCTGAATACTGTCTTTACGTTTATGTACAGTATATATGTATTCCCCAGTCACGGCTCGGTGCATCGGAAGGGGTGCAATCTAGGTGCGCCATCTTAAGGGGGGTCACCCACTTTTTGTTATCTCCTTTTCTATTTCTCTCTTTGGTTTGTGTCCATTCGGCCCCATTCAGCCTACTGTTTAATGAAATGTATTCCCATCCAAGAGTCGATTTTTTTCTGGCGAGCGAAAGCGAGCCAGCATTTTATGGAGAAATCCGGCTTTGCCGGAGACATTTTTCTATAGAAAAATGTAAAAATTTAGCCAGCTGTCTTAACTCATTATGAAAAATATGATGGCTTGCTATCGTTCGCCAGACATAAATCAACCCGCGGATAGGGATGCAAGTCTTAAAACAGTAGGCTGAATGGGGCCGAATGAATACAACCCAGAGAGAGAGGGAGAGAAAAAAAACGAGGTGGGCCCCCTTAACATTCGCACGGTACTTGTGAGGCTGTAAGTATGAGTTAGCACCATGGCATATTGTGAGGCTGTAAGTATGAGTTAGCACCATGGCATATTGTGAGGCTGTAAGTATGAGTTAGCACCATGGCATATATTGTGAGGCTGTAAGTATGAGTTAGCACCATGGCATATTGTGAGGCTGTAAGTATGAGTTAGCACCATGGCATATATTGTGAGGCTGTAAGTATGAGTTAGCACCATGGCATATTGTGAGGCTGTAAGTATGAGTTAGCACCATGGCATATTGTGAGGCTGTAAGTATGAGTTAGCACCATGGCATATTGTGAGGCTGTAAGTATGAGTTAGCACCATGGCATATTGTGAGGCTGTAATTATGAGTTAGCACCATGGCATATTGTGAGGCTGTAAGTATGAGTTAGCACCATGGCATATTGTGAGGCTGTAAGTATGAGTTAGCACCATGGCATATTGTGAGGCTGTAAGTATGAGTTAGCACCATGGCATATTGTGAGGCTGTAAGTATGAGTTAGCACCATGGCATATTGTGAGGCTGTAAGTATGAGTTAGCACCATGGCATATTGTGAGGCTGTAAGTATGAGTTAGCACCATGGCATATTGTGAGGCTGTAAGTATGAGTTAGCACCATGGCATATTGTGAGGCTGTAAGTATGAGTTAGCACCATGGCATATTGTGAGGCTGTAAGTATGAGTTAGCACCATGGCATATTGTGAGGCTGTAAGTATGAGTTAGCACCATGGCATATTGTGAGGCTGTAAGTATGAGTTAGCACCATGGCATATTGTGAGGCTGTAAGTATGAGTTAGCACCATGGCATATTGTGAGGCTGTAAGTATGAGTTAGCACCATGGCATATTGTGAGGCTGTAAGTATGAGTTAGCACCATGGCATATTGTGAGGCTGTAAGTATGAGTTAGCACCATGGCATATTGTGAGGCTGTAAGTATGAGTTAGCACCATGGCATATTGTGAGGCTGTAAGTATGAGTTAGCACCATGGCATATTGTGAGGCTGTAAGTATGAGTTAGCACCATGGCATATTGTGAGGCTGTAAGTATGAGTTAGCACCATGGCATATTGTTGAAGTATGAGTTAGCACCATGGCATATTGTGAGGCTGTAAGTATGAGTTAGCACCATGGCATATTGTGAGGCTGTAAGTATGAGTTAGCACCATGGCATATTGTGAGGCTGTAAGTATGAGTTAGCACCATGGCATATTGTGAGGCTGTAAGTATGAGTTAGCACCATGGCATATTGTGAGGCTGTAAGTATGAGTTAGCACCATGGCATATTGTGAGGCTGTAAGTATGAGTTAGCACCATGGCATATTGTGAGGCTGTAAGTATGAGTTAGCACCATGGCATATTGTGAGGCTGTAAGTATGAGTTAGCACCATGGCATATTGTGAGGCTGTAAGTATGAGTTAGCACCATGGCATATTGTGAGGCTGTAAGTATGAGTTAGCACCATGGCATATTGTGAGGCTGTAAGTATGAGTTAGCACCATGGCATATTGTGAGGCTGTAAGTATGAGTTAGCACCATGGCATATTGTGAGGCTGTAAGTATGAGTTAGCACCATGGCATATTGTGAGGCTGTAAGTATGAGTTAGCACCATGGCATATTGTGAGGCTGTAAGTATGAGTTAGCACCATGGCATATTGTGAGGCTGTAAGTATGAGTTAGCACCATGGCATATTGTGAGGCTGTAAGTATGAGTTAGCACCATGGCATATTGTGAGGCTGTAAGTATGAGTTAGCACCATGGCATATTGTGAGGCTGTAAGTATGAGTTAGCACCATGGCATATTGTGAGGCTGTAAGTATGAGTTAGCACCATGGCATATTGTGAGGCTGTAAGTATGAGTTAGCACCATGGCATATTGTGAGGCTGTAAGTATGAGTTAGCACCATGGCATATTGTGAGGCTGTAAGTATGAGTTAGCACCATGGCATATTGTGAGGCTGTAAGTATGAGTTAGCACCATGGCATATTGTGAGGCTGTAAGTATGAGTTAGCACCATGGCATATTGTGAGGCTGTAAGTATGAGTTAGCACCATGGCATATTGTGAGGCTGTAAGTATGAGTTAGCACCATGGCATATTGTGAGGCTGTAAGTATGAGTTAGCACCATGGCATATTGTGAGGCTGTAAGTATGAGTTAGCACCATGGCATATTGTGAGGCTGTAAGTATGAGTTAGCACCATGGCATATTGTGAGGCTGTAAGTATGAGTTAGCACCGTGGCATATTGTGAGGCTGTAAGTATGAGTTAGCACCATGGCATATTGTGAGGCTGTAAGTATGAGTTAGCACCATGGCATATTGTGAGGCTGTAAGTATGAGTTAGCACCATGGCATATTGTGAGGCTGTAAGTATGAGTTAGCACCATGGCATATTGTGAGGCTGTAAGTATGAGTTAGCACCATGGCATATTGTGAGGCTGTAAGTATGAGTTAGCACCATGGCATATTGTGAGGCTGTAAGTATGAGTTAGCACCATGGCATATTGTGAGGCTGTAAGTATGAGTTAGCACCATGGCATATTGTGAGGCTGTAAGTATGAGTTAGCACCATGGCATATTGTGAGGCTGTAAGTATGAGTTAGCACCATGGCATATTGTGAGGCTGTAAGTATGAGTTAGCACCATGGCATATTGTGAGGCTGTAAGTATGAGTTAGCACCATGGCATATTGTGAGGCTGTAAGTATGAGTTAGCACCATGGCATATTGTGAGGCTGTAAGTATGAGTTAGCACCATGGCATATTGTGAGGCTGTAAGTATGAGTTAGCACCATGGCATATTGTGAGGCTGTAAGTATGAGTTAGCACCATGGCATATTGTGAGGCTGTAAGTATGAGTTAGCACCATGGCATATTCCACAGTTTCTGTAAGTGGTACCATCTCATCTGCATAATGGGCCTTCACGGTGCTTGGCTGCTTGTTGCTCTTATTCAGACAACTTTATTTATGTTCGCCTCATTTTTATCGCTACATATTTGCTTCAGATATAAGATTTATTCTGAGCTATATTCTCAGGATTGTACAGTACTTGCTATATTATTACGAGTATATACCTATCTATTTCATTCTTCACTTCATTCTCGTTGTATCCTTGCTGCTTTTTGTTTGCATTATTTCGATTACTTTACTAATTGTAATTATTCTGAGTATTTTGGAATCACTACACTTAAAGTTAATTAGTAATTGGCTTCATTCTAACTAATGTATGCATAGGTTTCATATTCGTTAATATATAGTCATATTTGCTTCATGCCTACCAATATACTTCTATGAATTATATTCAGTTATTTACTTGCATAATTCATACCACTTTGCTTTCAATATAATTAGCAATAGCCAAGAGGATATTGATTAACTCTATTAAGCCCCATGCATGTCTTTTTTAGGTCTCCCTGTTTTGTCCCATTATTTTCAATATTTTAAGATATTTCACCCTAAAAGGTTGGCGACAATATACACACCAATTCAGGTGCATTTATATTGTGGGCGGGCGATAGCAAGCCTGTAACTTATGAGGAAATTGGCCTTCGGCCAATATTTTCGTTATCGAATTTTCTTTACAAACTTGCTTGAGAGTCTGGGTGGGTATCGTTTTATATTTTAGTTTGAAGGAAGTCAGGAAAGGCTATTTTGTTAACCAAGGGGAAATCACTAAATTACATGGCTCGAAATGGCAAAAGCTACCAAAAATCCTCCGTAGTAATCAAATAATACATGATCTTTAAGACGTCGGAACAGATTGTGTTTAAGACAATTCCATTTAAATTGAAAGTTGGTTTTATATATTTATTTTAATAGCATAAATTAGGCTAAAATAAAGTGCCAAATACCAAGACAAAGATAAATTTAAAAATCTCGATAAAGACAGCTTGGGATTTACAGTTGCTCACATAACTTCGGTTCCTCGTCGTGAGCGTTTGTATGAAAGTAAAATTATTATAAATTGAGCAATTTCTTTTAAATATCAGTTGGATATTCAGAGTCTACCCTCTTAATTCCATCATGCCTTTTATATTTCCATACTGGATGTTCTACAACTGTGTGTGGATCGGAATGGATTGAAAATTACATTCATGAGTTAAGTGATTATGAAAAAGCTCAAATTACCGAAGGCACTTCAACTTGGACTTTTACATTTGCGGATGGAGCCACAGTGCCATCGATGAAGCGAGTGACCTTGCCATGCCAGGTGGGCGATATGCGTGCGACTATCGTGACGGATGTGGTAGAGTGTAACGTTCCTTTGCTTTTGAGTAAAAAGTCAATGAAAAAGGCGAAAATGGTTTTGGATTTTGAGACGGACATGGTGAGAGTTTGTGGACAAGACATTCGTTTGGAGTCTACGTCATCGGGACACTATCTGTTGCCCATTTCGTTCTGACTGAGCCAGAAATCCAGGAGTATGGTTACACTGGCATCATTAGAAACCGGTGGAAAAGGAACTGCACTGAAGCTTCATAGACAGTTTGGTCACCCTACGTCGGCTAAGCTATTGAAACTTGTGAAGGATGCGGGAATTAACAATGCTGACTTGAAACGGTCAAAATGTGAAGTGTCTGAAAACTGTGAAGTTTGTTGCAAATTCAAGAAGGTTAGGCCTCGTCCTGTGGTGTGCCTGCCTATGGCGAATAAATTTAATGAGACTGTGGCTATGGACTTAAAGGTTTGGGGGAGAGAGTATTTTTTGGTTATGGTTGGCCAAAAGATATTGCAGTGCGGTAGTAATTAATGATAAGTGTGCCTCTACCATCCTTCATGGAGTGTTTCGGAGCTGGATTACTGTATTTGGCCCACCAAGGAAGTTTCTTACCGATAATGGGGGTGAATTTAACAATACTGATATGCGTACGCTTGGTGAGGCTTTTAACATAAAGATTATGGCCACAGCTGCTGAGAGCCCTTGGAGTAATGGGGTTTGTGAACGTAAGAATGCGGTGATAGGTGATACTGTGAGGAAAATCATGGCAGATACACATTGTAACTGTGACGTTAACCACTCCGTTAGAACCGCATGGCTTGTCCTACAGTGACTCGCTAGGATCGCCAGGGCAGTGGATGTGGCTACAGTTGATGTATTATTGTGTGCTTTATTTCATATGAAAGCTTGTGTCATAGAGATAACTTGAATGCTCTTCACACAGCGAGACAGGAATTTCTGAGGATAGAATCCTGGGAGCGGTTGACCAGGGCTTTGCGGCACAACGTGTGCCCAAGTGATTCGAACATTGTACAGAATGGTGATGAAGTATTTTATAAGAGAAATGACGGTCATGAGTGGCACGGCCCTTGTATCGTAATCGGCAGAGATGGGAAGCAAGTTTTGGTAAGACACGGGGGCATCTATGCGAGGGCTCACGAGTGTCGTATAGCGCCGGCTCCGGGAAAGGATACAGTGGTTGAGGTTTCCAATACTGAGTTGGGCGAGAAGGAATCCAGTGAAGAGTCTTCGGGAGCTGTGCCGCAATACCCTCCAGATGATGAATCCGAGGATGGTGACATGGTGGACCTTCAGCCGGCGGTAGCTGGTACATCTGGTGATCAGGCTTCTAAGATCAAGATTGGCCAGCGGACTAGAGGTATTCATGCAGAGAGTGGAGCGTCGGTGTCTGGAAAATTTGTGAGTCGTGCCGGCAAAGCAACTGGGCAGTATAAAAATTGTTACAACTTACAAAGAGACTCTGATGGCGGTATTGGCTGGGTGGATGTGCAGAAGGATTTTAGCACATGGGAAGTGGTAGATGAAGATGTTGATTCTGTTCCATTCTGAGGATGTTTTAAAGGCCAAGGACAGTGAGATTGAGAACTGGAGGGGTAATGATGTGTACGAGGAAGTTAATGACGTTGGACAAGATACTATTTCTGTCCGTTTGGTGATGACTGAGAAAATAAAGAATGGCAAGCCAGTTGTTAAAGTACGTCTAGTAGCCAGAGGATTCGAGGAGGACACTGTGGATTTTAAAAAGGACTCGCCTACGTGTTCGAAGGAAGCGGTACATCTGGCTCTTGCGTTTGCCTCAGGTAACCAGTGGGTTTGTCACTCTATGGATGTGAAGGCGGGATGCAAGGGAACATGATTGAACGAGTGATTTATCTACGCCCTCCTCCAGAGTGTGCTGATGGTAGGCTGCGGAGGTTAAAGAAAACAGTTTACGGTCTATGTGATGCTGCCAGGCACTAGTATCTGCGGGTTAAGGATCAGCTGTTGTGCCTTGGAGCTCAAATGTCATCCTTGGATTCAGCATTGTTCTTCTGGAGTAGTAGGGGCAACGTTGATGGCCATCAAAACCACGAGTTTGAACTACATTCAGCGCATTGAACAATGATTCGTGATTCACCGCAATATATTAGTTAATGAAATTGAAGCTTTGAGCATGAGTCAAATGCTTCCACCCCGCTTGTTCTTTGTTAAGGGAGGAAAGAGGGAAGACGAGATGGAGGGCAAGGAGAAAGAATAGTGAGGGGGGGGGGGGGGCCTGAGGAAAGGGAGAGGAGAGAAGATGGGGGTGGCAAGTGGGAGAGGGAGCAGGGATGGTGGTAGGACAGGGGAGGTGGGTGGGGGAAAGGAGAGGAGAGGGGGTGGAGGGAGAGGGGAGAGGTGGCAGACGTGCAGAAGCTTCGGAATGAGCAAATGAACCACCGAAATTCAAATGTATGGTAAGGAGCTAATGAATGTATTCAATTCAACAGGAGCTAGCATAGAGTATTATAGATACAGTATATCAGAATTAGTGGCCGCAGATGTACAGTATAGGACATTATATCTTGGCAGTTTTTTAATCATTGTACAACATAAATGAACCAACAAAATGCATATCCTATGTGTGAAATTAAGCATAAAATTCAATTATGTTCATGATAGCTTCGAAAACATAAAGCTAGGACTTGCAGTAAGTCCTAGAGTGAACAGTTACCACCATTGGCTCTATTCCTCTCCGTGATCTTATACATGGAAATATAATGAGTTTCATTGCATTACGAGTGTAGTTTCTTACGTAGTGGTTAACTCATCTGACTAGCCAACAGATAATTAATGGAACCACACTCACACTCCAGTCATACATAAGATGACAACGAGGAACATAACCCATGTGGGCAAGTGTATAGTACAATCACTGATACTATGTTGATACAGTTTGAGTTATCAATTTGATTTAATGAATCTCCGAATTTCGAATATCTCAATCAATTAATATGAAGATTCAATGCATCACAACTTAGCTTTGAACATTTAGAGACAACCTTAATTAAAGGTGGATTTTCTGGACCCCTTTGTCCTCATGTTTAGCCCCACTACTTTGGATATTATAAGACGTTCTTGATATAACGCGCCTGTAACTTTCAGAAAATAGCCATAAAATGCTTATCTTCGGATCTAGCTACTATTTCCAATTGGAGTAGAGAAAACCTTGTTACATTTAATGCTTCCAAAACTAAATTTATCCATCTTACTACCCGTCAGGAACCTCCAGAGGATTATCCCATATTCTTCAACAATACAAAAATCAACCCTTCATCTTCCCTCAATGTTCTCGGTGTTTCTTTTTATTCTGCTCTCACTTGGAAAGACCACATTACCAGTCTCGCTAAGGCAGCCTCCCAGAAGCTGGGTGTGCTCAACCGCCTCAAGGGGTCCCTGCGCAGCTACTTGCTCTGTACAGGGGCACAGTGCGTCCTTGTATTGAGTATTATTCACATGTGTGGGGAGGATCCTCTCACACCGCACTCCTAGATAAAGTAGAAAGGAAAGCCTTTCGTATCATTAATTCCCGTCCACTCACCAACTCTCTGCAATCTTTCTCTCTTCTCCGCAATGTTGCATCTCTCTCACTATTCTATCGCTACTACAATAATCAGTGTTCCTCGGAGCTTTCCCAGTGTATACCACCTCCTCTACGTAGGGTACGTAGTACCTGCCTTGCAACACAATCCCACCCCTACTCTGTGCAACTCTCCAACCCAAGAGTGAAACACTATTCTCAGATTTTCTTCTATTCAACTGCTGAGCTCTGGCACTCTCGCCCAGAATCATTCTTTCCCTCTTCCTATGACTTAAATTGCTTCAAACTCCGTGTGTCCAATCATTTTAGCTCGAACGTCCCTTGATTTCGTCCCTGTCACTCTTTGAAATCTGGGAGAGGCACTCGCTGCAGGCAGTTATGCCTTTTGTCTCCCTCATTCACATACAACAAATTTTTTTTATTTTTGTTATAAAGAAACTCAGTAAAAACAAATAATATACAGCAAAACCACGAAGGCAAATGTTACATATCACGTCCTGTACATTATCAATGAAAACAAATAAAGTAAAGAAAAATAACTAACAATAAGTAAATGGAAACACACCCATCACCCAGGCTACAGTACATTAGGCCACATTAAGACTCACCCCAGCCCATAGAAAGAGACTCAATGGTGCTGTTAGAATTATTAGTCCCCCGACAAATCATAGTATGGTCACAATTCCCTGGTTGTTGGTTGTTGGTGTAGGTATTTCGGAGAGTAGTTGTGTGGTTGGTATTTTTGTTGTTGTTCTTTGTAGCTTTTATTTAACCCATGCAGTACCGGTGATATAATATTCCATTTATTCTGGCAACTAGTAGACGATATTAATCAGGTTAAGGGGAGGTTTTTAGTTGATTCTCTAGACTTCCATCAAGCTTAAAATTACTCCCCCTAGACTCCCTTTCAAGATAAATGTGTACATTTTTCGGTAGAAAATTTTCCCGGCCGAAGGCCGGTTCCCCTTAAATTACAGGCTCGCTATCGCTCGCCAGGAAAAAATCGACACCTAAATGGCACGAATGGTCTTAAAATTTACAGAAATGGGACGAGGGTTCTTAAAATCGCCAAACTAATGTGGCGAACGTCTTAAAATATCAAAAGCAATGGGGCTAAACATGAGGGAGAAAGGGGTCAAGAAAAAAATCCTGCAGGTGGAAATCTCCCCTTAAGAAGAACGTCTACCCATTAACCTCTCTTGTACCAGCGACGTCTGTTATATATTATTCTAGCTATACTTATACGTTGTTATGCAGCTTAGGAAGGATGTATGGTAGCTAAAAGGATTAATTGAGATACTTTGCAGTCTTTTAATGGGTTGACGTCCATCCTAAGCTGAATATAACCGTCTAATCGTTGCCAGAATATAGTTAACAGGACATAACCAGTACAGAAGGGGTTAAAAGGTTACAGATTATCTCAAATATATACTCCTTTTCGCTACCATATTATATATTTCCAAAGCTTAATATAATCGTAGAAATGTAGATGAAATCCAAGAAAGAACAAAACACGTCACTGGTATAAAACGGGTTGGTTAATAACTTGTTGTGCATCGTATTGTATTGTATAGGTTCGAGTCCTTGGAGTGCCACATGTATTTGTTGATTTCATTAATTGAGTTTAGAATTCAAGTTGGTTGGTGAAAGAAAAATTAATTAGGGTAAGTAAATATTTTACTTTCACTTTGGGGTTGAGTTTATCATTCCTGGGTGTTACTGTTGCTTGGAGGTGTTGTAGTTTTTATTCCTTTCTACTTAGTGTGTAGAGTTGAATATTTTGAGAAGAAAATGCTATGATAATGGTGGAGAAGCCATTTACAATATTTGTATTTTGCTCTGATAATACTGTTGATAGTTAAGTAAAAGAAAGGTGGTTCTAGATTAATCAAATTCGTTGATATGTTTCGGAATTGGTTTTAGCGAAATATGTAAAGTTATTGTTCACTAGACTTTCCATTGCCGGCTATTATTATTGTGTTGAATATATATTATTGAAATGGGTGTCTCCTTACACATTATGTAAAGTAAGTGACATAATAAGATCGTTTGCTGACACAATAGTGGTCATGTTAATCAGAATGCTAGGACCTCGACCATCGGGGAGGTTATTATTTGTTCTACACCTCCTTCTCCCTCATGTTTATCCCCTATATATATGAAATTTGCAGACGTGTTATACAGTGTTATTTAAGGTTTGTACTAATGAGCGCCTGTCATAAGATGAACCTTGAATAGTTAAACAATTGTATATGCCCTGTATGTTTAACTCATTCGCTACTATGATTCATGTCATTCTGGCTATGTTTACACCATTAACATTGGTATAGAAGTAGTTAATGGGTTCAAAGGTTTGATTGAGCTAGAGTGTGTATACAGTATATATATATATACCGGTATATATATATATATATATATATATATATATCCTAAATGTCGTTCACAAGTAAGATAACACAGCTTTACTAAGTCAACATTTATCTTAAGGTCATGCTGTAGTGAAGGGAATGCATATAATATTAGTTATATAAAATAAATCTACTGTATATATAGAAGTAGGTATAAATCTACTGTATATATAGAAGTAGGTATAAATCTACTGTATATATAGAAGTAGGTATAAACTGAAGGAAATTAGTAGAGATAAATAGAGTAGAGAGTCACATGGACGATTAGAGGAAGGGCTTAACGACCTTCCATCCCATTAAGGGGGTACTGCTTGGTTTTTGGTAGATATATTTATCTATTAATTTATTGTTGAGGTTCCTCGCTAGACCTCCATCAAGCTTAGAAAAACACCCGCTAGACCCGCTTTCAAGATAAATGTGTACATTTTTTGATAGAAAAATGTCCCAGCCAAAGGCCGGTTCCTTCTAATATTAGAGGCTCGCTATCGCTCGCCAGGAAAAATCGACACCTAAAGGGCACGGAAGGTCTTAATATGTACAACAAAATGAGGCGAAAGATCTCAAAATTGCCAAACTAACGGAATGAACGTCTTAAAACTTTAAAACTAATATGCTAAAGAGGGGGTCCAGAAAAAGCAAGTAGTACCCTCTTAAATCAGTATTAAAAGAACGAGATCCCATAAAACTTTCCTTTCCCCTCCCCAAAGGTCGTTTCTAATTTAGGCTCTACCTCTGGTCAGTTCCCAGGTTAGTTTTTGCTCCTCTGACGAGTTTGTTTCTATTGAATGTGTTCGTAATAATAATAATGACAACACATTTTATAATCTAACCCTTCAATTGCCTGTTTTGTATATTATAATTATGTATTTATGTACATATCTTTGTATATTATAATTATGTATTAATGTAAGTGTGGAGTATGTGTGGAGTTACTCGTAGAGACAGATTGAGGAATGAAGAGATACGTAGGAGAGTGGGGCAGCAAGAACATTTGTCAGCCAGAGTGGACAGAAGGGTGCTGAGCTGGTATGGTCATGTTGAACGAATGGGAGATGAAAGGCTTACAAAGAGAATATGTGAGTCAGGTACAAGGGGAGATAGAAGGGCAGGAAGACCCCCATTGAGATGGAGAGACTGTGTAAGAAAGGCTTTGGATGATAGAGGAATGACTATAGATCAGGCAGGGGAAGTGGTGGTGGACAGGAGTGAATGGAGAATGCTTGTGAATAGTTGAGTGAACACGTGGTCATTTGGAGTAAGGGGTCGGGCGCAAGTTGGAGTAGATAATAGTCCATCAGGCGCCTGGCCCGGGGAGACGATTAATATGAAGGGTGTGCCTGGAAGTGTGGTGGGAGGGCTTGTGGCTTTGGCTCCGCTGCATGTCTGCCTGCCGAGACCGGAACCTCTCCGGGTGGTCAGGGGCCGGGGGAGTGCTGGAGCGACCTTGGTAACCCTGGTCTCTGGGTCTTCTCCTGGGTGACCTGGATGTGTGAGAGTTTGTGTTTTCTATCTGTGTTTATTTTTTGTTTTATGTTGTTTTTCCTGTTCTTGCTCTGTCTTGAGTCGGCTACCCCCAAAATGGGGATTGGGCCTGAGCATATAGATAGAATAGATAGATAGATTAATGTACATATTTTTGTATACTTATTCATGTTTTGTATATTATATTTATGTATTTATGTACTATCATACAAAAAAAGAAGCCTTACTCTCGTGAACATTGAGTTTCATAAAGTGGGGTACGATTCGAGCTCAAAAATAGTTTCCATATTACTTCGTCCATTGAGTCTAAATGGTGCGTGTCATTTTAGTAAGGATACGTTTTTGAATGATAGTACATATTTTGTTTTTTTTCTTTTTTTTTAAGAGACAATGAACGGAGGAAGGAAAAACACAGATAAAACAAAAAGGTCCATGTGCCTAAAGGCATCCTACATTCATAAAATGTTTGTAACAACTGGATTTAAACATTTGTAGATTGTAAGTTTGTGGAAAGCAACTCGAGGGAAGTGAATTCCAAAGAGTAGTAGTTCTGGGGATAAATGAATTTTGATAAGCAGAAGTTCTGCATTGTGGAGGAGAAAGTGTAAATTCATGGGCGCTCTTAGCTGCCCTAGTTCTACGGCATGATGTTTTGCTTGTTTTCCTTAGTGTACTGTTTCTCTGAAATAGACACTGATATTTACTATGTCATATTTTGGTTATGATTTTGTTATCATTAGGATGAACACGTTTGTCTTTGTCGCACATTAATGTTGAGCTACTTGTGATATGAATAACATTATCAACACTATTATCAACATTACTATGCTTTATTAACCAATTTTTTGGTAACGTATCTTCTTATATCGGCACAGTTTCATCAATACATTCCAATTGTCACCATTTAAGGGGAGATGGGTCGTTTTTCTAGTCCGCCTTCTTCCTCATGTTTAGCCCCATTAGTTTTCAGATTGTATGACGCTTGGCCCACTAGCTTTGCGATTTTAAGTCTATTTGCCCCATTTCTTTGTCAATATTTAGACTTTTCGTTAAAATTAGAGGATTTTATACAGCTTAACAAGGACCTATGTTATGAAGAGAGTTTATTGGCATCATATTTACCTATTTGAGTCGTAGAGGTAGATTATAACCAAAGACAATTGTCAAATAGTACGCAGGGTATGATAAAACATACGTAATGGTGGTGAAGGAGGTAATCTCAGTGCAATATAAAATTGTCTACTCATTGACCGAAGTTTTTCGGTCAATCTGACCCGATTTAGATAGAGATCCAATGCAAGTCAAAAAATAGTCACTATGTATATTGTGTAAATGTGTACACCTTCATTTTTAAGTATCTTCCCCTAAGCTCACACTCACTCTCACACTCTACTCTCACACTCTCACACACTCTCACACTCTCTCTCTCTCTCTCTCTCTCTCTCTCTCTCTCTCTCTCTCTCATCATTTAATTTTAGACCAGAGTAAGAATAATAATACGGCATCATACCAAGAGCGCTGAAGAGAAAGAAATTACGTAGCAGAAGGGAAAGAGAGAGAGAGAAAAAATAGCACGCGCACATTTTACCCGAGGTAGGGGGAATGCGGGTGGGGAGGGGAAGGGGAGAAGGAAGGGGGGAAGAGGGGAGGGGCGGGTGGGGGGGATGTCCAAGTTAATTCAATAAAAAAATGTCGGCGATCAAAACCTCGTTCAGAAATTGAAAAAAGATAGGGAGAGTGAAGTCGGAAAAGATTGGAAATTAAATTATGATTTTTATCGAAGGAGGGGGGGGGGGGGTAGAGAGGGTGTTTCTGGAACCCCTTCTCCCTCATGTTTAGCCCCGTTAGTTTTAATATTTTAACACGTTCGCAGTAATTTGGCGATTTTAAGTCCTTTGGCCCCATTTCCTTGTCATTTTAAAAACAATACCTAACAAAAAGGTGTAGAATTTTTCCCGGAGAGCGACATCAGGCCTGCAATTTAATGAACAAATGTAAAATTTACTTCGAAGGGGAGTCATGGGGGTATTTTTTTGAGATTGATGAAAATCTGGTGAGTAAATTAAAAACTAATTCACAAGAAAACAAATAAAAACGCCTCCCCTTCGTCACATAATCAGAATATATATAAGCTGTAAAAGTGAGTAATTAATTGTAATCTATATGGAACACATAAACACTGTTTTAATTGTATCTGTGTTCTAAAATGACTAGCTATAACGAAGAACACTGCGTGTACCATTTTTGTTAGAATAATTTTGTGTTCATAATGCTACAGTGTATGTTTCAATCATATTAATATGCAATGTAAGACATTCGTATATACAGTTTGTACGGTATTATAGGTTTGACTCCTGTAAGGAGATAAAGAAAACCTAATATTTAGTAGTGGCCCCGTAATCATTGACGAACATGCCTATTACATAAGGCATCCTCTTCAAACACTAATCCGCCGTAGTTTGAATCTACCGCGCAGAGCATTTAAAAAACTGAGGAGCCTTCATCATGAGCGCACGCGACCTCACTCATGGCTTCAGTCATTATGAATTGGGTTCTCACTACGAAAAAAACTTCGTAAAAAATAAAAACAAAAAGAAAATAAGAATAACTATCCAATAAGCTTTCCATCATATCGTGGATGTACTTGTGTGGATTTCTGACCAGACGCTGAATCAGGCGTCATTCCTCCTTCACTGACATATCAAGTAAACCCAAATCCTTAATACATCAACGAATGGGAAGGGGACGGTCGGGAGGGCCCCAGTCGTCAATGATTACGGGGCCACTACTAAATATTAGGTTTTCTTTATCTCCTTACAGGAGTCAAACCTATAATTTATTAGTGGCCCCTCCATCATTGACGAACATGCCTGATATCTAAGACTGGAGGGGGACATTCGTAATCATATCATAACTCTAGAAAAGCAGATAATAAAAACAACCACATAGTATTCTTACTTTTTGAAAAATGTATTTAATACGGCGTAGGCCGGAAATATACAAGAAAAAGGGGTTCAGGCAGGTGCGTGCTTCAAAGAAGCCTGCCCGACAAAAATGGGTAACCCTGAAGATTCTGAACACAGATCTGTAGTTACAAAAGGCACCCCACTCAACGAGTGGTGACAAAAATAATAAGTTATAAGTTTATATGTGCACATCATAAACCCCAAAATACATGTGGAGATCAATTGCCAATGAACTCCATTGAACTAATATTACATTGCTTTCGCAGCTAAAACTACTATAACAACACCGTTGTTTTGTACTAAACCTTGTACTAGCACAAATTCTCGCAGAGAAATTTTCATATCACATTTTATCCTTAAATTGTATCACAGCTCTCATACTCCGGCGGGGTCTAGGGTGTCCTATGTCAACTGACTGCACCCCCCCCCTTCCGTGAAAATAAACATAAGTGACTGCAGGGCCACCTAGACCCTCTGCCTTAAAGCTATACATGGTAAGGAAGGTTTGTCTAGAGCAACTGACAAGTATCTAGAGAGAAACGTATGATTAGACGCCCACAACTGTGTGGACGCAATATCTTCAACTGAAAAGTTTTTCAGGAAACGTAAAGAGGCCGCCCACTTGCGTAAATCGTGGGCCCTACCCACAACGCCGGGATTACTCTCTTTAATGACTTCTACCAGAAGAGAGGCTAATCGCCGTTTAAGTAAGCGTTTACCCGTACTCGCTACCCATAAAGCACCTTGGGGGTTTTGAGGAGCTATTCTCAAATATTTGGTTAGAGCTTGCACTGGACATAAATTATGATGCACCTTTCCCCTTTTTAACGCCGGCACCGTGAACTCAGAAAACACGTGTGCACTATGCTCATTCTTGGCTACAAACGCCGGGGAGGGTGCAATGGAAATTGAATCATTAAGTCTACCAAACCTAAGACAATTAGGTGTGTTGCTCATCGCCGCCAGCTCAGACACTCTGTTTCCGGTGGCCAAAGCCAAAAGGAAAACTGCCTTCTTTAAGATTAAAGCAAAGTCTGCAGTATTTTGATACAGACGAGAATGAAGTAAAGACAAAGCTTTGTCCAGAGACCAAGTAGGCATGAGCTGACGGGGAGGTGGGCGGAGTTTAAAACACGCTCTCATAAATCCTGTTTCCTCCGCCACCGGTATGGATAGACCTGTAAGGTCGAAAAAGGGCACTCTAATCGCAGTTAAGTGATTCTTCAAAGTAACCACAGATAAACGTTTCTGCTCAAACAGATAGTTCAAGTAATTAAAAACCAATGCCACTGAGGGTACAGTTTGTTCCGTTCTAACAATCCAAGAAGTAAAAGCTTTCCAATGAGATTGATATTGTCGCTTAGTAGACTGAGTATATTGATTGAGCAATTTATTGGTCACATCCCTACCGTATGGTGCTAGCCACTTGGCCTCCTGAATGTCCATAATGCAAAAGTCAGCGAGGTCGCTAGGTTGCCAATCGTGTCTAAGTGGAAGTACCCGACCGGGAGCGATACCGGGTCCGGGCACCACATTATTAATTGCTGGTACCACACCTGCGCCGGCCACAGGGGCGCGATTAGCGAGACTAAGCCTCGATAAACTCGTAGTTTGTTCACTACGTGGCACATTAGTGACGCATCTGGCGGCGGAAACAGATAGATGGAGCTCCATCTGTTCCAGTCTGTCACTAGGGCGTCTGGCCCCCCTGCCGGCGTTATCGCCCGGCGGGTGAGGTATAGAGGGAGCTTGTGAGTCTCCTCGGACGCAAAAAGATCCACTTGTGGATGGGAGAGCTCCGCAATCATTAGGTCGAAAATGGGTTGCTTGAGCTCCCATTCTACTGTCGTGCTCTGTCTCCGGGACAGAGCGTCTGCCCAGACGTTCGCTACGCCTGGGAGATAAGATGCGTGAAGATAAATAACTAGACTGCTGGCTAGAACAAAAATCTCTTCCGACACGAGTAGCAACTTCCTTGACCTCGTTGACCCTTGTTTCTGAATACAGTGAACTGCATTCAGATTGTCCATTCTGAAGGCCACCGACTTGCCCCGTAACGCCGGGCCGTGAGCCTGAAGGAAATACAAGGGGACTAGTAACTCTTTGACATTTATGTGAGAGATTTCTAAGTGGGACCAAAGTCCCTGACCCTGGTGCCCCTGATTTGACTGAAATCCCCACCCTATGGTGCCTGACGCATCCGTGTCTACCCATACCGTTGGAGGAGGAGAGGTCCATGACATGATTGAGTGCAATGTTTCCCTCTTCGCCCAGACCGCTAGTAAGGTGTGGATTAATTTTGGTATGGGCCATAATTTTCCCGCCGGTAAGAGTGGGAAATATTTGTTGCCTTCCAATATTAATCGTTTTACTTTCAACTGGCCCAACTTGACAGTTAGCTGAATCCAGTTGAGAGAGCCGACCAGAGACTCCCAGACTCTTCGTGTCGTAGTCAGACTGTGAAGAAACCTGAACAGTTTCCTGCGAAACCTGTTGCGATTGTCCACACTCTGACTCAGAGTGAGAGCGGCGGTGTCCCAGACCAGCCCTATCCACTGAATTACTCTGGAGGGAACAAGGTTTGACTTTACCAGATTTACCTTGAAGCCTAGAGTTTTGACATGATTTAAAATTATATTGACATGTTTTATGCATAATTGTTGTGTCTCTGCCACCACCAGCCAGTCGTCTAGATACCACAACACTCTGATTCCCTGTTTTAACAACGGCATCAGGGCTTGCCGGACTAGTTTCGTGAATAGTCGAGGTGCTAGGTTCAAACCGAACGGCATCCTCTGAAAAACAAAATTTTGGTGCCTGATCCTCAAGGCCAGAAACCTTTGAAATCTTTTGTTGACCGACACGTGCCAATAGGCATCTGTCAGGTCTAGGGAACACATCCAGCCTCCCGGCGGAAGTGTTAGCCTGATTTGATGAACTGTTAACATTCTGAAAGACTCGTTGTAAATGTGACGATTCAGATAAGACAGGTCTACGACCGGCCTCATCTGAACACTGTCCCGTTTGGGAACCAAAAACAGTTTTGACGTGAATACAGGGTAATCTGGAGGGACCGGGATGATGACATTCTTGGCAATCATCTCCTGGACCAGCGACTCCACCTCTAATGAAACACAATTTGCCGTTGTCGGCTGACGTAAGCGAGGTCGCCGGAGCCACTGCCAAGTGATGCCTTTGCGTGCCACCATCCGTGCCCAGGTTTTTAACGGCCATGCTTGGTGACACGTTCGGAACGACCCAGTTAGCAGACAAGGGTTCGCCGGCTGTACTTCCCTCGGTTCCTCCGGCTTTAAGACAGGCACTGGGAGTGAGAGAGACTTTAGTTTTTTGATGGTGGGTTTGGTGGTGTTGGACGCTTCGCCGGCTGGCTGGTGTGGGCCGAAGACTGGCCCTGCCCCGGCTTATACTGGCCGCGTCCTCTCTGTCCTGAAAACCCTCTCCGTCTATGCCTGAACTGACCCAGGGGGGATTGGGAGGACTTAGGCGGAAGAAACGGCTTAGAACCCCCTGGCTGAGCTTTAGTAGGAGGCTTAGGTTTGGGGAAGTTAAATGCAGGTTTCTTAGCCTGTGCGGGACTGTGCTTCACGGCCTGTGCCATGTTAAACACTGTTCGCCATACATCAGGGGACATTAAAGAAGGAGTAAGTACTGGGGACATTACCACCTGGTTAGCAATGCGATCAGGCAGCTTGCGAACTAATGACATCCTAAGATCCTGTCGTGCTCGCACCGCCTCAAGTAAGGCTGTGCGTATGTCACCTAAGGATTGAATCGACGACTGAAGAATCAGACGCCGGGATAACTCAACTGATCTTCGAGCATCCGCGTCTGCGATTGCCTGAGTAGACCTGAGTAAAGACTTAGCCACCTGTTGAGAAACTATGTACTGTGAAAACAGGCGGAAAGCTTTTCCCCTTAGCCTAAATTCTCTGTCTAGGTGAGTAGGGGTAGGGGTAGTGAATGGGTCCTTTAGTTCACAAAGATTAATCTTAGGGGCAGCTAGAAAAGAAAATAAAGCTGACGGAACTCCGCCGGCAGAACCTACCGGCATGGAGAACCATGAATGTGTATCCTGAGGGATCTGGTGGGAAGATTTAGAAGTGAAAGTGGTTGCAAAGTTTTGAGCCTCTACCTCCCAATCCACCCAAGGTCCTGGTCCCAACTGTCCCACCTTCAACACTGGATTAGCTGTCTCGTCTGTGACGGTCTGTAAATCTAGTTCAGGAGTAAGAGCCGACAGAGCCTTAATATCATTAAACCCATCCAGCTTAGACCAGTCTGAAAAAAGTTTTGAAGCTGAGGCAGGGGGTAAAGCAGGCTTAGATGCATAAACAAAATAATCCTGATGATAATAACTAGGTATAGCCTTGATATTTACGTCCAAAACATTACCCAAGGCATCCAATGCCCTTAATTTCTTTGACTTATTTCCCTGGATAAACCACTCACGTGGTACCGGGAGTTCCCCTGACAAGGTAGGCTGGGCAAGCTCTGGCTTAGAGGGGTTCAAAAGAACCCATGACTCGTCTGGCCCATAAAGCAGGGGCATAGCTACCTTTCTAAGAGGCGCTTTGTCTAGAGGGGGTGGATTAACATCCGTAATGACCCTGACATTTGACGTAGTGAATGTCGCCGTAGCTGGCTTAGAGCTCCCTGCCGGTGACAGAGTAGGAGGGTTAGGAATCTTAGATAAATCGATTGACGTTATCAGAGGCCGTACCGCAGAACTTGTCAAGGGAGCCCCCAAGTCTATTGTGGGGTTTTCTCGTTGTTGACTAAAGAATTTAGATAGAGCATGAGTAAGTAACCCATCAATTTCTTGTGCTGTAACAAACTGGTTAGATGCAGAACTTTCAGGTGAATCAGTATTATCATGGGCGGCGTCCAGGCCTGAGCCTGACCCTTGTCCATCCCTATCTGAAATTATTGACACTTCATCTTGTTCCTCCCGATCCTCCTGAGAAGACCCCGCCGAGACAGGGGCACCTTGTTTCCAAGATAAGTCAGGGATAGAGGATGGGGTCGCCGCGTCCCTGTGGACATCGGCTACTGTGTGACTCGTATGAGTCGGACGTGGATGGTCAGACCCTGGTTGAGCAAACCGCCAAACACCGAGGCTCTGGCCTACGCTCTCTTGAGAGTCTGAAACATTCTCAATTATTGAATTTCCTGAACTTTCCGTTTCTAGGGTTAAAATATCAATAGGTAAATCTTGTTTAGGGACAGGCGCTTCACTATACTCTGAGGCTGTAACAGAAACATTTTCAGGTGTAGAGGTACGATGAGATGCACTAGACTTAGGAGAATGTCGAGAGGACTTCTTATGGGAATCCTTTTTGGAGGATTTGTGGCTACGGTGTGACCGCGAACTAGACCTAGATTTGGAAGAATCACCACCATGACCAATGGGGGAAGCTTCAGTCTTACACTTCTTACTAGCCGGGGAAGAGGCACGACTTGAAGACTGCTGTCTGAGAGGTGACCTTGACCTCGATCTCGCCTGCGACGAGGAGGTGGCTGCCGGGGGAGTAGGCTCTCTCGGGCGTTTAGACGTATCCACAGACGATACAGAACCCTGGCTAGTCTCTGTCGGCTTAAAACCCGTTACTCTAGAGGTACGTTTAGGGGGAGGGTGCTCTGACAGCAACTTATCCCAAAGTGGGACGTTGTCACATTGAAGTGACTTATGTGCGACAATGGTAGTGTAGGCCGACATTTGTTGTCTGACCTCTCTCAACGCTACCGCCGCGGTCTTGTCATTGTCACACAGGACTTTATTGGCTAATTGGGAGCAAAAGGAACAATTAAGTGTAACCCAGAGACCCCTTGAACGGTCTAGACATCTAACACACCTTATGCAAAGGGTATGCGCAAAAATTGGGATACCCGCGCAAGTAGGGGTAATGCACAGGGCAAAAACTGGGGCCACAGTAGCCATGACAGAGACTGGTGTGAGGAAATTACCGCCGGGTCTGTATTGGTCCGCCGGAGCTCAGCTCTGGAAAAATAAAGAAAAATTTCCAGGAATTAATGCTCATAAGGTTAACCCAAGTGTTCGCATACAAGTGTTAATAACCCGCCGGGTAACGGGATGCAAAGACACAGCTAACACATCTCGCTACGCGGCGGGGTGTAAAGAGGCTAAACAAATCTTTTTAGCTAAAGAACATGAAGAATACCCTCTGATATAATGGTCCAGTATGGCACTTATAGTCTGTAGGAGGTGGTGACTGTCTCAAGATTCAATTTTGTAACAAAGCCCCCCTCATAAAGATGCCGGCCCTTGAAATATTTTAGTAGAATAGCCCAGGGCAGGAATATACGAGATCTGATATTTTAACGAATTGTCCCAAACGATCGTCGTAAAAATAGAAGGCGGCGATACTGAAAGTATCACCCAATTAAGGTTAATCGAAATTGAATTTGTTTATAAATTCCTTAGTTCCTCCACTTAGGAGCACCCGCCGGGTGTGGGAATCGATTTGGTTAAACCTCAATGAACCTTCAATTGCCGTAAGAGTAAAGGCAGCGATACACAGAGTATCACTAAAATGGATTGGTTAACTATATGAGACCTAAGTCGTTTATCCCACCCTGCTCAGGTGCACCCGCCGGGTGAGAAGTCTAAAAGTTAACCCCACAAGTTCCTGACCCCACTTCTTTGTAAAAGATCGCCGGGGAGGAACGCCTAAACAACAGCTAGGTTTTCCATGTGGTTGTCGTAAACCAGGTAGAAAAAACCTATAAAAACGAGTGTTCTCAAGAACGTCGTTTTTTATATATATATATATATATATAAGGATGGGTACAGCCATCCCGCCGGGAATTTAAAGGAGGCCTGAAACCAGGCACCCACAGAGACGCAGTCCTGGAGAGCCACAGACACCTCCCCACGCCGGGGAACCAGCCAGAGTTAAAAACCACGTGTGGCCCAACACTGCTCATCGGTCAGGATTTTTCATGGTGAAACCGAGAAAAAACCCGCCGGAAGGCAAACCCCACCCTGAACAGACACCATCTGAACAATACGACACGAGGAGAGACACGCACGACTAACCAAGGTCACAACATAATCCGTGGAATTAGCCAATACACAACTAAACCAGGAAACAATTATAGTCCGAGGAATTAGCCAATACACAACTAAAACCCGGATACACATGACACAGTAGGGCATATTTATAAAATAAATAATAACACTAGACATGTGGCAAAGCTACGAGCGGCTGGCTAGGCCTAGGTAGACGGCATGAAAATAGTTGAAATATAAACACACACTGGAAT
Source organism: Paralithodes platypus (assembly GCA_032716605.1). Classification (NCBI taxonomy): domain Eukaryota; kingdom Metazoa; phylum Arthropoda; class Malacostraca; order Decapoda; family Lithodidae; genus Paralithodes; species Paralithodes platypus. The sequence goes on from CM064487.1 coordinate 103,607,517, forward strand.
ATCACAACAGGAACTACCGCCAACACACCACCGGAGCGATAACTTCCCACCCCGGGAAGCCTGACACGGACCCAGAAAAACTTCACTAAGTGAAGAAAAATACGCTGGGAACGTCAGCAAACACACAGCTTACCTCATCAGAAGGATAAAAGGCAGCAATAATTAACGCGTAATGAAAGCCGCCTGCATCACCAACTAACACAACTGTGAAAAGTTCTCGTGTCCACAACAGGACCACGAGGGTACATCCGAAATAGATGCCCCATACACACGACCCAAAATACACTGCACTGCGGGCAACCAGCCCAGGACACTCCTGCTACGCCTATCCTAACCTTACTCGATACATCCTAGAGTAAACAAATGAGAAAAAAACTCACTAGGGACGCAACGAATGCGGAACCAGCGGAGCCTAAAGGTACGTCCGGGCAGGCTGAGCGCAGAGCAAAGAAGGAGGAATGACGCCTGATTCAGCGTCTGGTCAGAAATCCACACAAGTACATCCACGATATGATGGAAAGCTTATTGGATAGTTATTCTTATTTTCTTTTTGTTTTTATTTTTTACAAAGTTTTTTTCGTAGTGAGAACCCAATTCATAATGACTGAAGCCATGAGTGAGGTCGCGTGCGCTCATGATGAAGGCTCCTCAGTTTTTTAAATGCTCTGCGCGGTAGATTCAAACTACGGCGGATTAGTGTTTGAAGAGGATGCCTTATGTAATAGGCATGTTCGTCAATGATGGAGGGGCCACTAATAAATATACATATTATGAATCTAATAATTTTCATTCCATCCGCCACATTAAATCATATTAGTTTTTGTTACAATAATAGGCGTTCAAATGTCTACAGCCCATATTTCAATAGTTATTCTGTAATGCAAGACTTCATATATATAGTTTATGAGCATAATATTTCTCATTCCATCATCCACATAAAATCATATTAGTTTTTGGCTTGAAGGTTTTATTACCAGTAACAAAAATTACGACTTCCGCGATCTAAGTTTACGGAGGAAAAAAGCAGGGAAAAAATCTATCACTTTTTGTCACATTATTCAGAACGCGGCTGGTCACAAGAGGGAGCTGCCAACATTAATGAACGACTTAGCACTATCTGGCTTTATGCTTTGTGGATTATTATGATATTTTGTTTAATTTGTATTTAGGATTTTGCTTGCTTTTGCCATTCTCGAAGAAATTAGTGTAGTTTGTGTCCTAGGCTAGCAATAACGCCATCTAAGACTCCTTATACACACAAAAATGCCAACACAGATCCATTTCAAATTAAATATTTACATATTTACATACCCTTGCAGGTGGATCTCATCAGGGCATTATTCCCCCTTTTAGTCACCTTGTACGACACTCAATAGGATACGTGGGGCATATTCTGTTTTCCACTAAATATGGAGGACCCCCGTACCACCATGGGGAAATATGTGAGGTTTATTTCATAATTTCATATTACAGGCATGAAATGGGTATTCTCCTGGGTGACCTAGATGTGTGTGAATGTTGTGTTTTGTCTGTCTTTGTGCGTTGGTTTGTCTTGTGCTTTGTGTTTTCCCTGTTCTTGCTCTGTCTTGAGTCGGCCACCCCCAAGAAATTAAAAAAAAAAAAAAAAAAAAATAGAGGAAAATAAAAAAATAAAAAATAGGAAAAGTGGGGATTGGGCCTGAGCATATAGAATATCATATTAGAAGCATGAAGTTGTACTGTCTTCTAAATACAAAACTTGATAAGTTAATGGTTTATTTCATCGAGTTCTTGCAAGAGTTACGTAAAAGGGAGAGAGAGAAGGTAATAATACATGTTATGAGTGGCCCACAAAAGGAGTCCGAACGAGGAAACCCTCGCTCAATATTTCCAAGGCCGCGAGGGACTTAATGAGTGAATGAAGGCATTTAAGGGGAGAATTTAATCCAATCTTTGTATTGGACAACACATAACTCCCTACACTGGAAGGGTTAATATATTATTGTCCATGGAATAAATGGATTGCTATGAATCACAGATAATCATGTGACAATAATATCTACAGCTGTAAATAGAAGCCATCTATTTGTTTACAATTACCGAAAAACATGGTACAGTTTATGATTTACATATAGAAACCTGTTCAATTGGTGAGGGGTTATTATTTCCCTCAACTAGGGTACCTGTAAAAGAGGGTAGTGTTAACATTACTTACGGAAGCCATATTGTTTCTGTCTCACGCTTTACGCCATAGCTTACCATATTTTACACATTATTGCTTAGCTTATAAACTTCATATTCATCTATTCATACTTTCTTTCATTTCGCAATATCAATCTATGTCTATCAGATCACTTAAGTCCCTGGGCGCCACATTGTTTCTGATTCTCGGTCCCCTCTATGTCGCCACTCTCTATATAAAGGCACTCTACCCTTAACTAAAGAGCTCTGATCTGGGTCATATAATCATGGGCTAAAATTATCCACCTGGCTTGATCGTATATGAACGAAAAATTTATGTGATAATTAGCGCTAATGGTATATTAATGAGACCACATGATTTAACAGCGCTCTACCTTCCCTCTATAGCCAGATTAAGGGGAGATGGTTCGTTTTGCTAGAACTCCTTCTCACTCGTGTTTAGCCGGTTCCTCCTAAATTACAGGCTCGCTATCGCTCGCCAGAAAACAATTGGCACCTAAATGACATGAAAAGTCTTAATATTGACAAAGAAAAGGGGCAAAAGGTCTTAAAATCGATAAATTATTGAGTCGAACATCTTAAAATCTAAAAAAACAATGGTATTAAATACGAGGGAGAAGGAGGCCAGAAAAACCGGCAACCCCCCCCCCCCCCCCCTTAATCACATGTCTAGGCAATCCCTTCAATATTTAAGGTATTTTGTGTATTTGCTGTAATACTTGTTGGTTAAGGGGAGAGATGGGCGTATTTATTTGCTTTTTGTTTTATCTTTTTATAATTTTTTAGTTTCTTCCGTAACCTCCATTAAGCTGTAAAAAACACCCCCAAGAACTCCCTTAAAGATTAATATGTACATTTTTCGGTAGAAACATTTCCCGGCCGATGGCCAGTTACTCTTGAAATAACAGGCTGATTATCGCTCGTCAGGGAAACTCGACACTTAAAGGTGGTGGGGCGTCCGAAATTAAAATTAATTTATAATGTATTTAAAGAGATGTTTAGATCTCCAGTAATCAACCTGACTACTCCTTTGTCAAAACTAATCTTCAATATTAGAGAACAAATAAAAAATAGATATTGAATTGCGACCCCTTGCAACTAGTACTCACGTGAGGATGTGACGTACGCCCAGGCAAACATTTGGGAAGTAAACATCAGCAAGTATAGCAAAAATGGTGAATAGGTGTGCTGTTTTCGGGTGTAGCAACATCCCTGGACCAAACATAGCACTACACAAGTTTCCAAGTGATCCATACCATTGTAACAAATGGGTGAAGTTTATACAAAGAACCAGAGTGTGGGAGGCAAAGCCCAAAACAAGCTTCATATGCAATGGACATTTTCGTGATGAATTCTTTGACAATAAAGTGCAGTGGAGTATGGGTATGGCTAGATGCACCCGCTGATTGCCTATACGGACTGGGGTCTTGTCACGCCCAGTGCCAGGTCCGTATATATACGGACTCGCCGAAAAAAAAATCGTAGCAGCGAAACGACTGCACCTATAGCTTTCATATTTCTACCACATGTATACACCCTTCTGGCGTCTTGCTACCACCACCCCAACCCCCTCCCCCAATCCACTCGCCGACCATGGGTCGCCGCATCAGGCCATCACAAAGGAAAAAAGGAAAATATGTGGCGGCGAAACGACTGCACCAATTGGTTCCATATTTGTGTGACAAGTCCCCTACCCTTCTGGCTTCCCCCCACCACAACCCCAACTTCCTCCCACCACCCACTTTCAGCCTATCCGTAGATCATCACATAAAACAAATAAAATCTGTGGTGGCGAAACTACCTCACCAATCGGCTCCATATTTGTAACACGAGTCAATTACCCTTCTACCTTCCCACCGCCATCCCCCAAACCACCCTCCCACCCATACGTGCTTGCCAATTTCAGGAGTCAGGAGAGTGGATAATATGGGCTAACTTAAGCCTAGCCCAAATTATACAGTCAGTGTTGATGGATATAGGCCTAACCTAGGCTAAAGAAATTTATTGGCTGAAATTCAACTACTAGCAACTAGGCTAAACAAAAAAAAAATAAAAAAAAATAAGTCGATCGCCGCGGTTAAGTTCCCGTCTATTTTTACGGCGATTTTTTCTGTTATTTGCACCCTGTTGGCAATGTATATGATGATGACAATAAGTCATGGAGGCGTGAGGGGCGGGCTTTCATTATTGTATCCAAATGCAGTCAAAATAGACAGGGACATGATCGCTAGCGTCCGCCGCGGCTCCGAGTAGTGTAAACAAGGCGGGCGGTAATCACAGCTGCTTCTCGCTCCTCTCCTGCTGCTGGATCTCGTCCTACAGGTTCATACATATAAGCCTGGACACCACCAATATTCATCACTTGAGGTTCTTTGCCATAATCACGGTTATCACCCTCAGTATTGGCAAACGAATCGAAACTACTGTCACTATCCTCCATTTCCACCTGTCAGAAGAGCTTGTTGTGTTCCTGGGCATACGTCATCACAGCGCTTAAACTCCGAATCCTGAAAAGTGTCACCCATATCCTATTTTGGCCATTATATAAATAATTAAGCCATTGTAGCAGAAAATATTGCACCAAAAGCTATAGTGCACACTGCCGGTAATGATTGTGGAGGAAAATAATAGCATGCACACCCACCTTTAAATGGCACGATAGGATATTGAGAAATAAATGGGGTGTAAAGTCATAAAACCGTCAAGCTAATGAGTCGAACGTCATGCTATATACACAACAATGGAATTAAACACGAGGGAAAAGGGGGCCAGAACAACGACCTATCTCCCCTTAAGGAATTGTGTGTATTTGTTGGTTTGGTCCTCGCACCACCTCTCTTGCTTGTCTCATTTTACTGCCTACCTCCCTGCATACTGTGGCCTGATCTTAGAGGTCGTTTCCATATAAAGTACGTCGTTGTGTGAATCTCTCTCTCTCTCTCTCTCTCTCTCTCTCTCTCTCTCTCTCTCTCTCTCTCTCTCTCTCTCTCTCTCTCTCTCTCTCTCTCTCTCTCTCTCTCTCTCTCTCTCTCTCTCTCTCTCTCTCTCTCTCTCTCCTCTCTCTCTCTCTCTCTCTCTCTCTCTCTCTCTCTCTCTCTCTCTCTCTCTCTCTCTCTCTCTCTCTCTCTCTCTCTCTCTCTCTCCTCTGAGTTTGTGTATTTGTTTATGTGAATGAAGGAGACGAAAGGCAGAACTGTATGTGACGATTGTCTCCCCCAGAGGTGAAAGAGTGACAGGGCCGAAATCAAGGAACGTTCGAGCTAAAACGCCTGGACACACGGAGTTTGAAGCAATTTAAGTCATGTTTGTGCGTTATTCATATTTTTCAGTTTCCTATATCTTGGATTCTGTTGTTCCAAGTACAACTGAATTCTGACCATCTCGTTTGATTTGCAAGATCTGTGTGGCCAATGTATCTATGTAAATCTCTCTCTTTCTCTGTCCTCTGTGTATATTTGTGTTGCTTATGTTATTCATAACCTCTACATCTTATAATAGGTGTTCTACTCTATACATTCTGACCACCTCGTCTGAATCACGAGGCGTCTGTGACCAATCTCTCTCTCTCTCTCTCTCTCTCTCTCTCACCATTCCCGTTATCGTCACCATCAGCACACCCTCCAACAGCCACCATCAACATTGTACGCAACCCTTACTGTAATTTAATGTTCTAGTGTACTTATATTGTATTGTATTTGTATTGTGTTTGTATTTGTATTGTGTTTGTATTTACATTGAGTTTGTATTTGTATTGTATTCGTATTGTATTTGTGTTTCTGTGTATTTGCACTGTATTGTGTTTGTATTTGTATTGTATTTGTACATGTATTGTATTTATATTTATAGTTGTGTTGTATCTGTATTAGTACTGTGTTTATATATAAACTGTGTTTGAAATCGTAGTTGTATTGAATTTAGTATTGAAATTATTGTATCTATTTATTGCATATATATTGTAGTTGCTTTGTATCTGTATGCATTTTGAATTTGTATTGTATTTGTATCGTTTGTGTATGTGCATTGTGTGTATATGTATTTATATGTGCATTGTATTTGTGTTTGTAATTGTATGTATTGTACTGTATTTGCATTCAAAATTGTATTTGTATATGCATTATATTTGAATTTATATTTTTATTGAATTTGCATTGTATTTATATTGCCTTTGTATTTGTTCATGGAAATGTACTTTTATAGGATATTACTTTGATAAACGTGAACATACTATTAACTATCTCTATTAATCTGTCTACATATCCCTATATCTACCAACTCACCTATCTATCTATCAATCTGTTTTACTATCATTCTACGCTTATATCTACATTAATCGTTTTAGTATTAGTGTTTTCACTTGGCTTGTCTATCTATCTAGCTATTATAAACAATTGAGCAAACACTAATCTTCTGGAATCAATGCTCTTCTCGTAAAGCTCAATCATCTAGGTGCAACTGGTAATATTGTCCTTTCTATGCACTCAAATATGTTCATCCCAAAAATATATGAGTAAATAAATACCCCCCCCCCCACCCCCTTTAATGTTCAGTTCACTATCTTGCTTTTATCATTAGGAGGTGTTCACGTATTCATGACCCCGGCTATATATACCCTTGTGTTGTGCTGGAATATGCAGGTGGGGGCCCAGACAATTGTGTTACATAACATTATATTTCTTGGGTATAATCCTACGAATAGTTCTAGTACCTAAAGGGGAGATTTACACTTGAGGGATTTTTTCTGGACACCTTTCTCCCTCATGTTTAGCCCCATTGCTTTAGATATTTTAAGACGTTCGCTCCACTAGTTTTAAGAAGAATCGGTCTTCGGCCGGGACATTTTTCTACCGAAAAATGTACAAATTTATCTTGAAAGGTAGTCTAGGAGTGGGGTGTAATCTTAAGTTTAATGGAGGTCTAGGGAACAAACTAAATACCTCCCCTTAAACCAAACTTATATAATATTGTATAGTACTATTACAAGTTAAAGTGTGACCTATAGATTACAACCATAAATCCATTTCGAAACTTTCAAAGTAGTGCCATATCATGTGTCAAGTTCTGTGGAAAGTTACAAGCCACCGAGTTACCAGATTTTATCTCCTCATTCTCTCTGATCACGCAGTGATCATGTGAACAAAAAATCATAAAATTCACAGAGATTCTGGGTGCCACACTAATTTAGTGAAAATAAGTGTTGAATAGATGCGTCATAGATTTATCTCTTCTCTTTTGTTATGTATGTGTGATGATACGTTATAGAGTAAGAACTCCCCGATAAATCACATTGGTAGACTACAACACACATTAGCATAGCCATTCGCTTTAATCTGAAAAATAAACATACGATTGTGGCAGTATTACCAATAATAACAAACTTACGGGCTACCAACATCAGTTTACAATTTGAATGTAAGTCCTGTCCTTGTTTCCATGCAAGTAATCCTATTAACAGTAAATCAAAGCTCTATATTTTGACAGTTTGCTTCTACGCATATCCGATTTAGATCTCTCTCTCTGTGTGTGTGTGTGTGTGTGTGTGTGTGTGTGTGTGTGTGTGTGTGTGTGTGTGTGTGTATGTGCGCGCGCGAGCGCGCGTGCTTATTTGGTCCACCAGCGCGACACATTTATGATTCGTTCTAATATAACGGAATATTCAATAAAAGTTGACTTACATACTTCGAAGATCAATACTGATTATAATAAAGAGAAAATACAGAGCAACTTGCAATATCACATCTAGTGGATAACAAGTGATAAACGACACATTAATGATTGAACCAATTCGATTAATGTTATTCGTTCAACTCCACGCACATACAGTATATACACGGACGTATATACAGTATATATATATATATATATATATATATATATATATATATATATATATATATATATACAGTACATATATATATATATATATCAAATCATAACCATAATTTTAACTTCGAAAATATATAATAATACACACAAATATATTCACAAACAAGCAGATAGCGACCCATAAAAAGCTGGTCCATCAATTGTGAACACTAATCACATCAGCCTTATTTTTTAAACCACCAAACTCGATGTGCATTTTATCAGTTCAGGTGGAATAATTAAGTAACTACAAATTGATTTATACGCTGCCAAAAATCTGCGTATGCAATTATCACTCAAATACTGTTGATCATTACTGGGTATTGTGAACACAGACTCACACTGACAGGTTGCGGTAAGTCCTCGTTACGTGTTAATTAAGTAGGAGCGGATTATGACTGGCAAATAACCAGTGTGACTATGACGAATCTCTCTCTCTCTCTCTCTCTCTCTCTCTCTCTCTCTCACGAAAAAAGGTGTTATTTTTGAAATGTTGGTGCGCGTGAGGTTAATCTTGTAGTTTGGGAGTTTGGGAGTTTGGTGTTTATAGGGTGACACAAACTTTGACATTTCTAAGTTATTTTGAAGCTTGTCAAATATATCAACTTATCAAATGCAAATTATAGAGTGGAGCTCCATCATAATAAAAAGACATATAGAAAGGAATGCGAACAAAAACAGAAAAGGTAATCCTAAAAAAAGTGTGGCTGCTCGAAAAAAAACAAAAATAATCGAAGCACATGCACCTTAATGTGAACAACTCATTAACCTTGGGTACTCAACTATAACGATGTAGTAGGAGTAGGTGAGAGTTAGTTGCATTAATTAATCTAAGCCTGCTTTGAAGGTCGCTACAGTCTCACAATGTATTACGTCACATGGTATCTTATTCCAGATATTCACAATGCGGTTGACAATTAAATTATTTGCTTGATCTAACTTGAATTGTGTTCCAACAAATGTCAAGACATTTCGTCTTGTGTAACTAGACTGGCAAACTGTAAAACAATTGTTTAGGTCATGGTTAAGTGATATTAAAATAACTGGCTACAACTGAAACTGAGGACTTTATATATATATATATATATATATATATATATATATATATATATATATATATATATATATATATATATATATATATATATATATGTATAATGGTGTTAGGTATTGTAGATAATTCTAGGTGGGATGGAAGTGTAATTGGTCAATTGTATTCTGACCGAGGTACAGTAATTTTTATAAACTTTTATTTCACATTGGAAGGATGAACATAAAATGTCTTGGAGGACTGGCGAATATAATAGTATTAAACAAATTGCATAGTGATATACAATGGATATGATAATGCTTTCATTGTGTTTTCATTAATAAATATATTATAGAAGAAATCGTAAGTAAACAATTATAGTTCAGGTATTGTAAGCACGCCAGCAATTGTAATCTCTAACCTCTGTAACTCAAAAAGTGCTAGAGAAAATGGGCTGGTAATATCCACATATTTCTTGGCTGAATTTTCACAAATGGTAGAAACATTAGCTTGACTACTTAAGCCGTCTTATTAGATGTAGAGGTTAGTAGTCAAGATGTATGGCCTAATTATAATGGATTTATTATAGTGAAAAGACTATTAAATTTAACAATGCAATATCTATTTCGGACGCATTATTCAAATACAACTGCATGCAAAACTTCATAGAGGAGTGCGAAGACATTGAAAATATTAATGGCCTTAACATTGTTGACTTGATAGATAACAGTACTGCTGCGATTAACATTGGCAAAGTGGATATACTAATGAACTAAGACGTGATTTAATTGAAGTGTGGGCTTATAATGTTACGAGTGGTTGGAACATATTTGGCCAGCCATTCAGTTCAATTATCGCTTCATGCTTGTTATAATACAGATTGGTGTACACAGTGCTAATTAAAGTATTTAATTGTAAGAGACAACGGTTTATGAGAAAGTTATGAAAATATATAAATACGGTATAATATATTCTGAAATATGTTTAAGAATTACATATTGTATACCGTTCATTGATTTACAAGCATGTAGTTGACAACACTACGTAATATCAAGTCAAAGATAAATAAATAAATAAGTATATACCCGGTATATACTGTGTATATATATATATATATATATATATATATCCAGTACCTTCAACGCTACAAACTACAACTCTTACTATAGTCTATAATTTTGCTGTAAGTAGGCGAGAAATCATGACCTCTATCCTCTGTAACTCAAGAAGGGCTGGAACAAATTGGTTGTAAAATTATACATCTATTCCTTGACTGACTCTTCCCAAATGGTATAAACATTAGCAAGATTAATCCTGTTGTTTTTTAGTTACAGAGGTTAAGGGTCATGATTTCTTGCCTACTTACAACGAACATACTATAGCTATATACAGTATATAGTGTATGAAGACAATGTTACACAAACCTTATCTACTCGCCTGTATAACCATTGCATCTTGAATATAAAACCCCTACGGTACGGACAATCTGTTCAATATAAAACCCCTACGGTACGGACAATCTGTTCAATAATAATGTGAGAAAATTTGTTATTAAATAATTAACTCTATTATCAACAAGCAAAGTTCAGTACGCCAAATTTTGGATTGTAGCTATTTTGAGCGGAATGTGTTACTCAGTTACTTGTTCGTCAAGGGGAATCCACGCAATGCGAGCTAAGCTCATTATTATCGCGCCTCCTTAACTGGGAATGTATTGCGTGAAATGCATGTTAAGTGTTTTATGTACTGTTGGAATGGCTGTGGATGTGTGTGTAGTCTGTATTTTAGCCAATTGGCGACATCGGAAACGAAGGCTTAGGGTGGATCTGTATGGTACCATTCTCACTATAGACGGTACCGTCTCGCCCGAAGGCTTAGGTAGCCATCAGCTTAGGTGAACCATATGATACCCATCTCGCCTTGTACCATTTTTGCCAACCCCAGATGGGACGTCACAACGTCGCCCACTTATTCCAGGTACCTATTTACAGCTAGGTGAACTGAGGCTAACACATGAAAGGAGACAAGCCCAATTTGTCTCCGCCCGGCCGGGGATTGAACCCCCGACCCCTCGTGTGTGAGACGAGAGCTCTACCTACTAGGCTACGGGCTGTGTGATTTATTTAATCTGTTGTAAGTCCCGCGTTTGCGAGTTTACAATATTTGTTTTTGTTTATGTTTCGGTTTGCATATAAATCTTTTGATAATGGAAAATAATCCCATTCGTGTCTATTAAGTCACTATTTATAAAGTTAACTTAATTATATACAGTTTGTCATGTTGTCCTACATGATATTATTTATAGTATAGGAACAGTAATTTTGAATGTAGAAAATTATATAATTAATATTGCTTCCATGGTGATTACAAACACACACACACACACACACACACACACACACACACACACACACACACACACACACACACACACACACAGCACAAAGAATGTGCTGACGAACTAGTGAAACCCTTATATGAGATAATGAAATACTCTCTGGAAGTGGGAAAATTACCAATGGACTGGAAGAGAGCCAACATTGTACCGATTTATAAAGGTGGGAACAGGGAACATCCATTGAATTATCGACCTGTGTCACTTACTAGTATAGTGTGTAAAATCTGTGAGAAAATAATTAAGAAAAGATGGATGATTTACTTGGAAATGAATAATCTACTATCTAACAGGCAATTTGGATTCAGGGAGGGTACCTCATGTGTTACAAATCTACTCAGTTTTTATGACAGAGTGGTTGACATATTACAAGAGAGAGATGGATGGGTGGATTGCGTATATATTGACATGAAGAAAGCTTTTGACAGAGTATCGCATAGCAGGCTGAAGTGGAAATTAAAAGAGTATGGAGGGATTCAGGGTAGTTTGTTAAATTGGATGGATAACTATCTTTCAGGGAGACAGATGAGGACTACTATCAGAGATAAATTTTCTACGTGGAAAGATGTCACAAGTGGAGTTCCGCAGGGAGCGGTGCTGGCTCCCATAATGTTTCTAATATACATTAACGACATGCCAAAGGATATAAATGCATATATGAATATGTTTGCAGATGATGCCAAGATCATGAAGCGTATAGAAGATGAAAACAGTGGTAGGGAATTACAGAGGGATTTGGATAGGATAGATCAATGGAGCAAGAAGTGGAAAATGGAATTTAACACAAATAAATGTCATGTAGTGGAAATGGGAGTAAGTAAAAGAAGGCCTCATACGGAATATAAGTTAGGAGAAAACACTATTAACCCATCAGAGAAAGAAAAGGACTTAGGGATAACTGTTAGGAGTGATCTTTCACCTGAGAATCATATTAATAAGATAGTGGGAGAAACATATGGACTGCTAAACAGAATAAAAATAGCCTTTAACTATATAAACGAGGAGATGCTGGAGAAAATAATAAAAACATTGGTGAGACCAAGACTGGAGTATGCGGCAGTGGTGTGGGCACCACATCTAAAAAAGCATATAAAGAAGCTGGAGAAGGTTCAGAGAGCTGCAACTAGGATGATACCAGAACTGAGAGAATTACCATATGAGGAGAGATTAAAGAAATTAGATTTACCATCTCTAATGGATAGGAGGGAGAGAGGCGATATGATTATGATGTACAAATGTGTGAGAGGACTCGAAAAGGTGGACAAGAAGGGTTATATTGTGAAAGATAATGGTAGAACTAGGGGGCATAGATATAAACTAATGAAAGGAAGATGTAAAGGAGATGTGAGAAAGTATAGTTTCCCTTACAGAAGTATAAGTAAGTGGAATCAGTTGGAAGAGGAAGTGGTGTGTGCCAAAAACATTCATATTTTTAAGGCAAAGTTAGATAATTGTAACTCAGGAAGCGGGACAATACGAGCCTAAAAAGCTCAACTCCTGTATACTACAAATAGGTAAATACAAATAGGTAAATACACACACACACACACACACACACACACACACACACACACACACACACACAAACACACACACACCCATGCACACACACACAAACGCTGATGAATGTTCTTGTGTTGAAGATGTAATTATGTAAACACTGTCTTGAATGTAGTGCTTCATTAAATATTGAGATTTTTTCAGGCAAATGAACAATACCGCGAGCTGATGCTTTGTATGCTTTCGTCGTCGAGAATAGTGACTTGGAAACTGGAAAAGGTCGTAAATTATGTCTGAATATAAATGTAATCACTTGGCATTAACTAAACACCATCCAGTATAAGTTGGCTAAAATAAATATTGACCACTAACCTCTATAGCTCCTAAACGACTAGAGTTTTCGAGCTATTATTGCTGGCAAACAGAGGGGTCCAACAGTGGAACAGGTGTGGAAATTTACAGCCCATTTGCTCTAGCCCGTTGTGAGTTAAAAAGTTTTGGGGTCACGATTTCTGGTCTACCTATACTGAATAGACTATATGATTGTCTTTGTTTTTGTCCATATGTTTTAAGGAGGCAGGAGGCAAAACTACCTGTAACAAGTGAAAAGGATGTCCAGACTACCAACTGCAAAATACATCATATATTTGAGATGCACTCTGTATTGTATTAAAAAGTAACCTGTATACTATTTACAGTTAACATGTTTGTACCATTGGACATAAAAGTGCAGTTATAGTATTGCAATCGGTATTGTTTGGTTGTATTAATTATCGAGATAGTATATCTCTTCCTAGGTGTGATTTCGTGTTGTATATTGTTTAACTTCAATACAGTATTTTATATTCAGTTCTGTGATATATTTAATTAATGTTTCAGGGGTTTACTTGTCTTTTACTTTTGACGCTATGGTATTTGCTATTGCGCTGTTTTGTGGATTTTTCCATTCAATCATTCCTTACATTTTTTTGTTTACAAAATTTACAAAATTTTTGTTTCTAAATTCTTCTGTTAATGTAACATCTCCATGTACAGTAAAAAATGTTATCTATTTAATAACCTGTGAGAAATGTGGTATACAATATGTTGGAAAGACGGAGCAATGTTTAAGAGAAAGAGCCTACGGGCATAGATCAGGAATTAAGAACGGCATCGACTCCAAGATTCTTCTATATAAGCATTTTAACACAGATTGTACTAAATTTGATTGTAAATACAAAATTATAGAAATTGTTCAAAGTAATCAAAATGTTTTAGATAGAGAAAATTATTGGATTGGAAAATTAATGACCATCTATCCATTTGGACTTAACAATCAAATAAAAAATGTAGGCAACATTTTGTATAAAGATTTATTAAAAAACGATTTTAATAACCCATATTTTAACTTCCCTGTTTTAAACAGAAGACCTGGTAGACACGGTAATAGAAGACTAAATACATTTAATAAAAAGAAAAGCAGGTCTGATATTATAATTATTGTTAATAATTTATATTCATTATATCGAAATTTCGGAATTAAAAAATTAAAAGATTCATTGAAAGGCCTACAAAAGAAAAGTTTTGCTCCTTTTATAGAAAATATTCTAAATAATAAACATAATTTCACAAATAAATTTAAGAATATAGTCTTTGCTTTTATGGGATATATTAGAGCTAATTCTAAGAAATCCAAAGATAACCGTATTAAAGATAAAGTCCTGTCCACTTTAAATTATTCCTCTAAAATTTTAGACAAAATTAATGTTAACAGTCTTATTAATTCAAAGAAAGTTAAGTCCATATTACCAGATGGTTGTAAAGATTTCAAACCATTAATAGTGTATTCATATGAACGACCTGTTGGGTCTATTATTTGTAATTATAATAAAGTTTTAGGAAATCTTTCAGATAATGATATTTTCAATAATAATAAATGCGTGTGTGAAAGAGTCATGGATATGCCAGCTAGCAGACGTGATGCACTAGCAAAGTTCATTTATAGTCCGATATGTCACATATTAACAGGTGATGTAGAACTAGTTAAACATTTTGCAAACGACAAATTAGCGGAGCTATGTCGTAAAGGGTTTAAATTTAGAATAGGGAGTAATAAAGTAACATGGGACATAATTTTAAAAGATATTGTTTTTTCAGTCAATAAATTAAAAGATAAATTGTTAAAAATTGCGTGCTGCAATGCGAGAGAACTAGAAGCATGGTCTAAATTATTAATTAAGTTAATTAGAAATAAAATTTTCTCGCTTAAAAATGAATTTAATCTTTCAGATTTTATAGACTATAATTATAATAAGCTTAAAGCTGATTTAATAAATTTACATAAACATTTTGTAATCACTACAGTAGATAAAGCCAGCAATAATTATAGCTTCACATGTAAGAAATTTTATCTTGAAAATATGAAAAAAGAATTAGGTATTAAGGGTAACATATTACGTAAAAATATTTGCGGTAATTCTGTTTATGAAATTCAAAATAATCTGAATATTGATAACTTAATCGATGAACATACCAAGAAAAATATAATATTTGATATTAAACTTTCTGATAAGAACAAGTGCATTGCAAAATTATACATGTTACCTAAATTTCATAAAAGACCTTATAAATATCGCTTTATTGCCGGAGCAAAATTTGCTACCACTAAAACTCTATCAGAACAAGTAGTAAATTGCTTAAAATACATTAAAAGTACTCATAAAAGATATTGTAATACCATCATGAGAAGAACTGGCATTAACTATTATTGGAGTGTTGACAATTCGTTAGAAGTTATTGATAAAATAAATACCATGCCGAAAGTTACCTCGGTACATAGCTTCGACTTTTCAACTTTGTATACCAATTTGCCTTTAGATTTAGTATATTCAGAGCTTTGCTTTATTATAGATTTGCACTTTGACAGGTTCGTTAGGAATGGTAATTATTTCATAAATGTTTATACATATTTTAATAATGCATCACTTAGCTCTACTCCACTAGTTCTGTATATTTTGATAGAACTAAACTTAAAGATGCCCTTAAATTCCTCCTTTTCAATACTTATGTTAGATTCGGGCCGTACATTTTCAAACAAATATTAGGAAT
Source organism: Paralithodes platypus (assembly GCA_032716605.1). Lineage (NCBI taxonomy): Eukaryota > Metazoa > Arthropoda > Malacostraca > Decapoda > Lithodidae > Paralithodes > Paralithodes platypus. Next base: position 103,623,572 of record CM064487.1, read on the forward strand.
TCCTATGGGTGGAAATGCTAGCCCTTTAATTGCAGACTTATTCTTGCTTGCTTTAGAATTTAAATATATAAAAGACTTAGTTGACAGTAGCAAGAAAAATAAAATTCCAGAAAAATTAGCACTTGCTAAACTGTTAAGTAATAATAGTAGATATATTGATGATATTCTTGTTTGCAATTTGTTAAATTTTAATCAAGTTGCTAAACTTATTTACCCTAATTCTATTCCCCTCACACAATGTAACGTAAATTATAAAGTTGAAAATTTTCTTGATATAAATATAGAGATTGTTAATGAACAGTGCATACTTAAAGTATATCACAAAGTTGATGATTTTAATTTTAACGTAATAAACTTTCCTTTCCCTAGTAGTAATATCGATAGTAAAATCACTTATAATTGTTTTTATTCCCAATTAATAAGATTTTGTAAAATCTGCACTAAAGTAGATGACTTTTGGGCTAGAGCTAGGTTACTATACAGACTCTTAGTGGACAGAGGTTTTGAGGCAAGTAAATTGTTCCATAAATTTAATCTTTTTAGGGTCAATTATTGTGACTGTATTCTAAAATTTGACATCAATAATTTTAATCAAGCATTTTTAACTTGAAGTTTCTTGTATAACCTCTGCTTACTTTTTGTCTGTATTTATTGTTTATCTTTTTCTTTTTCTTTTTCTATTATTATTATTATTATTATTAATATTGATGATTTTTTAAATTTATTGTTCTTGTTAAAAGAGTACTCTTTGTTTAAATCTGTTGTTACTTCATATTTTGCAATTATTTCTCTTTATATTATATGTATTCATTGTCGATAGTATCAATTGCTTACTTTTGCGATTTCCTTAGTTTATTTGTGCTATAAATGTAGGTTATTTGTAGGGTAGTTATTGATAGGGGTCACTTGAAGCATGCTATGCTTACAGGTACCTACCCGATAGCACTATCGTTAGTGAGTGCTGTACTGTATTTTATATATTATTTTGTAATAGTATAGATATCTTATCAATATTTGTATTTTTTACTATTGTTAATGTCTTGTCATGTTGCAAATTTGATTTTAAATAATATTTTGACATTTAACATGTAGTTTCTTTATTCATGCAGAGTTTAGTAAAATTTGCCAGAACGTCCCGGACTTCCCAAACTTGACTACTTCCTTTAACGTGACGATAGTGCGTTGTTATATGTGCGATTGGTTTGCTTGGGAAACAGATTAACTTGCTCATGTAGTGATGTACACCCTATGTGGTGGATTGTGTTCTTTTATTTAATAATTTTCATTTTAGTAAGCGTTGTTTCCACATAGCGATTTTGATAATTTAATTTGACTTTATATTGTCCTTGTCCCAATTTTGGTTTGTTTAGTTTGCAAGTTTTACATTTTAATTGGTACTGGCCAAGTGATCTTACAACCCCTTCTGTACCAGCGACGTCTTATTAGTTATATTTTAGCTATATTCATACTATTCTGTGCAGTTTGGGAAGGATATGTGGTAGTAAAGAGGATTAAGTGAGATAGTTCAAAGCCTGTTAATTGCTGGAGGCTCTTATCAAACTGCATGAAATAATCTATTGTAGCCAGAATAAGGTTAAAAGAACGGCACCGGTACTGAAAGGGTTAATAGTCCGTCATCAATTCGGGTCATGGCCATATCGGACCACAGCTGGTGCGAGCCGAGAGATAAAATACGAAGATGGTTTTTTTATAGTTGTGGCCGATTCTATACGCGGTCATTTTTATCCACGACTGATATAGGTAGACAGTTTGGACCGTCCACTTTAAGTCATTTAATAAAATCGCCATATTCTGTTCTACTCCGTTTAAGGAGGAGGTAGTTGCTTTTTCTCCCTCATGTTTAGTCCCCTTAGCTATGAGATTGTAAGATGCTGGTTCCATTACTTTGGGGATTTTATTACCTTTCGTCCTATTCTATTGTCAATATAAAGACCTGTGCCATTTAGGTGTCTATTTTTTCCGGGCGATCAATAGCGAGCCTATAATTTTAAGAGGAATCTGCTTTCGGCCTTGACATTTTTCCACCAAAATTTAAAAAAAAATATATATCTTGAAGGGGGTCTTGGGGGTGTTGTTTTAAGATTGATGGAGGTCTAGCAATGAAACTATATAATATATAAATATATGAATAAGGTATAACCACTATCCTGTAAGTATAAATCATGCCTAACCCTTCACTTGGCGTTCTCCAAGTAATTGCATCCATAATTGCTATGTGTATGTTCAATATTGGGAGGGGAGGATGGGGGGGATTGTTGCAAGTGTGTCGGAGGCGCAAGTTGCATTGGATGTTGGTCAAAATATACGCGGCCATACTTCGGCACCATATGGAAGTACCGACCAAGTTTCATATAAATCTCTTCATGACTCTCTTGGAATACCTGCTTACAATCAAATGCAGACTATCAGCCAGACGGATAAACAATCATTGACGATCATATAATTATTTCCCACAAACTTCATATGGGGTAGACAATTAACGTAACTTTTACGATTCGCTATTGTTTCGTTACTAAAATCCGTGTGTGTGTGTGTGAGCGTGTGTGTGTATTTTGTGTTTGTTTTATATATACAAGCAAATGTACAGAACTAATTAAACAATATTTTGTACTGTATTCTCTCTCATTCTCTCTCTCTCTCTCTCTCTCTCTCCCTGGAATACATACAATAACCTTCACTGAGGGATGTGTATTGCAAACAAATAAATGCGTCTGTCCATATCTGGAACATAATATTAATGGTCCCTCTGCAGCAAGGACGCAATTATGACTTGGCTCCTTCTGAAATACTGTATACTATTGTGAGAATTTTGCCAACTATAATAATCTATCGTCAATATTTTGCTGATGTACTGTATGTATGTATATATACTCAGTCACACACCCCATAGCTGGAGGTGGCCGACTGGAGACAGAGCCCGAACAGGGACAACACAACACAACACAAAACAAATATGTTGCCGAAACCGATGACAAATAACACAAGATACTGCTAGACAAAAATTGCGGATCAAAATTGGCGGGAAAAAAGGCGGAAAATAGTGTCAGAAATATGGCGCGAAAAAAGTGGAAGGAAACTGACTCGTGTAAATTCGACAATACACCATCACCAAACAACACTGCCGGGAAACTCATTACTCTTGATAGCCATTGATAGATTGCATTGCCTGTCGAGGGTGTATTTTGGACAACTCTCAATTTGCTCCGACCATCAATTAACAAAAGAGCTAAATTTACTCGCTAAAAACATTGGTCATCAAACAGTCTGCATTGAGAAACGAACTTACTGCACTGTCAATCTATTTATGTTACTATAAACTGTAATATATATATATATATATATATATATATATATATATATATATATATATATATATATATATACTGTATTATATATATACATATATATATTTATTTATTTATATATGGTCAGTATAACATTATTCTAGATAACTATTAACTGTAGTTATAAGGCATGAGCATGAGGGATGGTATTTGAAGGTAAATATTAATATATATGAGCAAGCGAATTCAATTTTGTAACCTACTCTTTAACCCATTTACAGACATGCATTGCCTAATAATATCATTGTTTCACTGAAAGGACCCCACGAGTGAATGTTTTCCTTACACACTATAAATGATTTCACAGCATAGGTTGATTTGAACTATTCCTGCACTTTTCTGTTTTGGCTTGAAGGGGGAGGTGGTTGGTTTTATGGACTTCCTTCTCCATCAGGTATAGCTCCATTAGTTTTGAGATGCTAAGCCGTTTGGTTCATTATTTTGGCGATTTTAACACCTTTAGCCCCATTTCGTTGTCAATGTTTAGATCTTTCGTACCTTTTAGGTGTCGATTTTTTTCCTGGCGAGCGATATCGAGCCTGTAATTTTAAGAGGAATCGGCTTTCGGCCGGAAATTTTTTCTACCAACATATATACAATTTTGTCTTGAAGGGGGGGTATAGGGGGTGTCTTTTCTACGTTTAATGGAAAGCTAGCGACTACCTGTTTAATGTATGCTAATGTACATTGTTGAAGTATCGAGGTAGGTGTTTTGGTAAAGGGATGTCTGGTGGTTGCAGGTCTCTGTTGTGACGCTTCTGCATAGTAGCCACGTGCGGGCATGCGTGCACGTCGGATGCCCAGCCGTTTAGAAACCGGCTGGCGGCAGCCGGCCGGCCGGCTTTTCTTTAGTATATATCCTACGACAATGTAACTAATGTCTGGGATATTCTTATGTTGTTTCACAGCTTGTAGCTGCCCTTATTCTTAACCAACGCATCTTAGTATATTTTATTCTCGATAGTTGATTGTTTCATTATAATATATAAGATGTAAGTTTAGTGAGAGTGGGAGAGAGAGACCGGCTGGGGGACGTTGCTTCGCACGGAGAGTCTAGCTTGGGACGAGCCTGATGTGCCACATGCATTTGTTCGCAACGTTAGGCTTAGTTTCGACTCACGCACGGGGTAGACGATTTTGACCCGGCAACTGTGTTGAGTGTTGCCAAGCCTGGGATGTATTCTGCATGCCTAGGGCGGGGTCCAGACAGATTCAAGACTCAGAGCTCACCTCACTGTCGTACCCTTCGGACCCCCTTGATATCTATCCCTCTCAACCCCACTTAGAAACTTTCTCTCTTACTTTGTATACCTTCTTTCCAGTACTTCATTAATCTATTTAATTATCCCATCCCCTTGATAGACCTTATATCTATTATTGTATTAACGACGAGCTCTCAGATAACTAGATAGGATTTTGGGCCTTATGCAGAGATGTAATTGTTAATGAGACCTAGGAAGCTTTTTTGTTGTCTTATATTTGGTGGTTTCATGCTTGCTAATGTGTTCTTGTGTCAGGTTAGCAGGGGCTAGACCGGAGGGGAGGCTTTTTGCGATCCTTTAAGTAAAGTCTGCTGGTGCGAGTCCTGTGGACCCGCACGACTTTACTAGGATACCCGTGGGAGTCTGGGGGCATTTTCTTGTCTGTGTCCCTGTGTGTCTAGTGTTGTGTTGTGTGGGGGCCCTTGCCTAGTCCACTCAGCACTGCGCTAGCACGTCTTGCTTTTGTTTTAGGGTCGCCAGGAGAGAGTCAGATACTTGCGATCTGAGTCTCTCAAGAGAGCACCCTTTCAATTAGAGTAATTTGGCGCACAGACTTGGGAACGTCCCTAGGCTAGAGCAGGTGGCTCAGCCCGGGTATCCGAAGCCTATATCCTTCCGGCTAGACCTCTGCCTGGCAGATTAACAGCTAGGGGTTTATTATTTCTGTATGCTTGTTATTGTGCCACAGTTTGCCGTTTTTGTAAGCATTGTGAGTCAGGGTGTGGCTTAGAGACTCTGTCCGAGCAGGCTTGCCTGACTAAGAGTGAGAAGCACACCTGTATGTGGTTATGTTGCGAGTTGCTGCCTTTATTTAATTATACCTATGCCATTATACACTGTATGGCCTATCACTAGTATTTATTCCTGCTTATGAGTTAAGAGTTCTCTAAATCCGTAACGTACTTTCTTTGCTAAGCATCAGATCCTACAGTAGCCGGATGCAGTTTAGAAACCTGCATCTTGTCTACCTGTACGATGTTTTGAGGACTGTTTGCTTTCACCTTCTTTCACGCAGGGGTGATTAGTTGTATTAATTAACGTAACGTTAAATGTACTTTCTTCTAGTTTGTTATTAAATTGTTTCTGCAATTTAATTCCGTCATCTATCTTTTCCTTGAAGCTTTAAGTCAACTTAATTGTGTGATCTTTTATATAGCCTGCTTGACTATCAGCAGTCTATAGTGCGTGCATCCTGTAACCGAGTCATAGGATACCTCGTTGTCCAGGCAGGACTCTTGACAGTTTAGGGTGGTTTGTTGCCTGGGTTTATAGATAAGGGTTGGATCTAGCGTTTTCCGTTGTTGCTTGTTGCCGCATACCTAGTCCAATAGATAGAGCCCAGTGTTTATGTATCCCAGGACGTAACAAATGGCGACCTTGCATAGGATTTACTGAACAGAGGAATATAGTGGTCATTTGTTTTGAGATACCTTATGATTAGAGGAATACAGTGGACATAGAGTTTTTTTTTTTGAGCAACCAATATAACACATTAAAAGACTTTAAATAACATTAGTATATACATACTTGCATAGGAGATAAGGCACATTCTATAACCGTGATAATTACTGCAGTACACAAACATGTCTAATACATAAGAACACAGTGATGGGTCAGGTCACGATATGGGCTCGGAGGGAGAAAGACCTGTGGAGTGGCTAGTCGATAGCGAGGAGGGTACTAGAAGATTTTTAGAGGTGCCCCTTACCGCTGCCAGGGTGTTGAAGCTGAATAAGTGTGGCTTAAAGAGTGTGGCAGGTCTTCAGGATCACCAGGGTTTAAGTGGCATGAGGAAAGATCAGCTGAGGACTTTGACATTGGGTTTAGAAGGGAGAGACCTGGGTGGAGAGGCGACTTGGGGCCCCGATCCCCAGCCCCCCCTCCACTCTACCCCCGTATCAAACGTCAGGGTGCCTGAATTTAGTACATACCCCCAAGTTGATGGTCAATGGCAGCGTGGAATTCAATCCTCAAGGGTTGACTCCAGATTTGTTGTTTCGGCTTGAGATGGCCAAGGCTGAGGCTGCTAGAGCTCAGGTTGAGGCCGCCGAAAGACAGGTTAGTGTGCAGGCTGAGGTTGCTAGAGCTCAGGTTGAGGTTGCTAGAGCTCAAGCTGAGGCTGCAGAGAGAACAGCTATATGAAAGGCTGAACTGCAGGCAGAGTCTACTAGGTATCGGGCTGACAGGGAGCTGGAGAGATCTCGAGTGGAGGTAACAGGGCGAAATATTGGGGGAGGTAACAGACATCGGGACCAACCATTGTCGCACCTGCTTAAACTAGTTCCTGTGTTCGATGAATTAGGTGTGGCTGAGTTTTTATGCGATTTGAGAAGTGTCAGGAACACCAGTGGCCTCAGGAAAAGTGGGCAGCATTAGTTTCATCAAGACTCCTAGGAAAGGGGCTAAAAGCGTATGATGGACTACCTTTAGAGTCCTGTGTAGTTTATGATGAGCTAAAGAAGGCTGTGCTACGGGCCTATGAGTTACAACCAGAAACTTACCGCTTGAAGTTTCGGGGTGTTACTAAGAGCAAGGATAGTACCTTCCTAGAACACGCCCGGGACTTGTCTGATACACTACGACATTGGCTGCGTTCTGAGAGGGCAGCTACTTTTGAGGAGTTGAGTGAGCTGGTTCTCTTGGAGCAGTTCTTTAAGTGCACAGGCGGGGACTTAACATTAAATATAAAGGAAAAAAATCCTAGAACTCTCCAGGAGGCAGCAGAAATGGCTGACCGCCGACTGTCATTAATTCGAGGGTGCGAAGCAGCAGCTAGGAGTGAGTCGGGTGCAAAGGATCGTACCCCTCCCCCTCCCAAGAATTTTGATACACATAAATACACAAAACTATGTAGCACTGACAATAAAACTGAACATAAACCAAATACCGTCCCATATAAGAAGTCTAATGGTACCTCCCACTCCCAAGGGAAACCAAAGAGTAAAGAGTGCTTTGCATGTCACAAGGAGGGTCACTTTGCAAATGCTTGTCCGAACAAGCCACCAAACAAGGTTGTGTCATTGGCCCGCAGCATAGGGGTGTCGCCTATATCTTCTGAGTTTGCCAAGGGTAGTTCGTCAGAGGTTGGGACACAGCCTGTGTTCAAGAGTCCGGAAGGCTCGAACCCTGTCCGCGACGTCTTTGGGGGTCATAGAGGGCATGGTTTTGTGAGGTGGGCTGGCGAAAGGCGAGGAGTTAAGCTATTGCGTGATACGGGGGCTTCTCAGACCTTGTTAAAGAACTTTACTGGTAGACCGATTAACGCTGCTCGGGTGGTGGTAGTTCAGGGGATCAATGCTACGAAGTCCTACCCGCTGGTGCGGATGGAGCTGGAGGTGGATGGTGTGGCGAAGGAGCTGGATGTCGGAATTGTAGAGAACTTGCCTGTTGGGGGCGTCGACCTCCTCCTCGGCAACGACTTTGCTGTGCCTGCTTCTAAGGTTTCACCCTTGGTCGTTGCCGAGAAGGCGGCCGACGTTAGTAGGGAGGAACAGGAGTGGGTTGAGAAGTGTAGCGTACAAACCATGGTGTGTGTTGTGACGCGTTCTCAGACATCCGGAGCCTTGCAGCCACCACCTCAGTCTATCAAACCGCGGAGGAAAGGTCACAAGAAAACGGGAAGTGTTGGTCAATTGGAGAGTTTTGAGCCGGCAGTGTTTCTTGGTGACTCATTATTGGCACCTATGTTAGAGTCTGGAGAGGCCCCGGGGCCTGTCACCGCTAGTGCAGGTGCAGGGCAGGAAGAGACTCTGCGACAGCATCGTTATGCGCAGCGTGAGGAAAGGATGGCTCAGCGGGACATTGGAGGTGGAAATAAATTATTTAAGATAAACTTGGATAATCTTGCACCTGCTGATATATGTTCCTTGCAGCTGGAAGATCCTGAAGTCAGGGCATGTGGTAATGGTGCTATCGAACTGGAGAGCGATGGGGATGCGCAGCCTGGTGATTTTTTCTTGTCCGAGGGGATCTTGTATCGGAGACATCAGGATCCCAAGAAAAAGTGGGATGGCGGGTCAGGATTAGTGGACCAGTTAGTAGTACCGAGGGTATGCCGTGAGAGCTTATTGAGATTAGCTCATGATGTGCCTTTGGCAGGGCACCTGGGGGCACGTAAGACGGAGGCAGCTCTGAGCAAGCTTTTCTGGTGGCCTGGGTTAAAGGCGAGTGTCGTGTCATGGGTGTCACAGTGTCACACTTGTCAAGTCGTTGGGAAACCCAATCAGGTCATCCCGAGAGCCCCGTTACTACCCATCCCTGTCATTGGGCCGCCCTTCAGCAAAGTAGTTATCGATATGGTTGGCCCATTGCCCCCCACTAGTGCCGGCAATAAATTTGTACTAACTGTAATGGATGTAGCAACACGGTATCCAGATACTTACCCCATGCGCAATGGGATGGCTAAGACTGTTGTCAAAAACCTACTTGTCTATTTCTCTCGTTATGGCTACCTTCAGGAGGTCCAGTCAGATCAGGGATCCAATTTTACTTCTGCTCTGTTTAAGCAGACCATGCAGCAACATGAGATAGTGTCTGTGGTGTCATCTGCCTACCATCCCGAGAGTCAGGGAGTTGTGGAAAGGTGGCACTCGACTCTCAAGAGTATGTTGCGGTGTTATTGCATGGAAAATGGGAAGGACTGGGATCTAGGTCTCCCATACGTTTTATTTGCTGCGAGAGAAGTACCTGGGGAGAGCTTGGGATTTAGCCCGAACGAGTTGGTTTTTGGACACAGGGTCAGGGGGCCCCTCCACATAGTCAAGGAGATCTGGGAGGGAGTCACAAAGCCATGCTCGCTTCTAAAGTATGTAGTTGAAAGCCGTGAGAGAATGCTAAAGAGCTTGGAGGTAGCAGGTCGGAACCTTAAGAGTTCACAAGCTCAGATGAAGGACAGATACGACCAGAAGGTGAAGCTGAGGGAGTTTGAAGTAGATCAGGAGGTACTGATACTACTGCCTCTGGTGGGACACCCCTTGTCTGCCAAGTATTCTGGTCCGTATCGGGTTGTAAGGAAGGTTTCTGATCTCGACTATTTAGTAGCTACTCCTGATCGTAAGAAAAAGAACCAACTTTGCCATGTAAATCTGATGAAAGAGTATGTGAGGCGCCCCTCCGAGCCTCTCACTGTCCCGGTGTTGATCTGCAGCGATCGTGGTGGAGAAGGAGGAAGGGACAGTCAAGCTGCGGGAGAGGATAATTGGGATTGTCATGTTTCCACGGATCAGTGGGCGGGGAATTCTAGACAAGTGGCTCACGAGTTGATATTGCACCTGCCTGAGCAACAGCGTGTAGCTGTGCAGCACTTGTTTGATTCAAACCCAGCTGTTTTCGCGGAGCATCCTGGCCTCACTACTCAAGCGGTGCACGATGTCGATGTTGGGGACCACCCGCCCTTTAAATCAGTGCCATACCGTGTTCCCCCTATTAAATTACCAGCACTTAGGGAAGAGCTGGATTATATGCTGAAACGTGGGCTGATTTCTGAGGGTGCAGTAAGGTGGACTTCCCCAGTCACACTGCAGCCCAAACCAGATGGCAAGGTGCGGTTTTGTATAGATTTCCGCAGGTTGAATGGTTTAACCCCCACAAATGCCTACCCTCTCCCTCGCGTGGACGACATTGTGGATAAGATAGGAAAAGCCAAGTTCCTCACTAAGATAGACCTTGTTAAGGGTTATTGGCAAGTGCCCTTGTCTGAGCGAGCGCGAGAGGTGTGTGGGTTTGTGGTGGACGGTGCCACATATCGTTGCCATGTTATGCCATACGGGCTGAAAAATGCCCCTGCAACGTTTCAGAAATTAATGAACGCCATTGTAGCCGACATTCCCAACTGTACGGTGTACCTAGATGATGTCATAATATACGACGAGGATTTTAACAGTCACTGTGCTCACATCGGACAGCTTTTTAATAAACTGAATGAAGCAGGTTTGGTGGTAAACCTGGGTAAGTGCGATTTTGTCAAAGCCACAGTTTTGTACCTGGGGTTCGAGGTGGGGATGGGTCAGGTGTGCCCTCCACAGACAAAGATCAAAGCCATCGATCAGTTTCCCCAGCCTACGACTAAGAAACAAATCATGCGGTTTCTAGGTATGATAGGCTATTATCGTCGCTTCATCAAAGGCTATTAGACTGTACTGGCACCTTTAACTGGTCTTATTATCTAAGGACAAGAAGTTCTGGTGGTCTCCTGAGTGTGCAGAGGCATTTTCCTTGGTGAAACACCTGTTATGTACCCACCCGATACTCAGGGCCCCGGACTTCAGCAGACCTTTTCAGCTGGCGACTGATGCCAGTGGCGTAGGGGCTGGGGCTGTCTTGTTACAGACAGATGATGAAGGTATCGAACATCCAGTGAGTTTTTACAGTAAAAAATTCAATAGTGCACAAAGGAATTACTCTGTAATTGAAAAAGAACTCCTGGCGATAGTGCTGGCGCTCAGGCACTTCGATGTATATGTTCCTGCTTTCGAACCAGTCGTAGTGGTTTATACCGATCATCACCCTCTGAAATTCTTGAATCAGTTTCATAACCGGAATATGAGGCTGACCAGGTGGTCACTCATGCTTCAGGAGTATAATCTGGACATACGCCATATTGCCGGTTCTGATAACGTGATAGCGGATTGTCTATCAAGGGTGGATGATGTTGGTTAGACTGCCACAGGATTGAGGGTTGAGTGTGGAGGAAAATAGGCTGTCACTGTACTTCAGCCGAAAAAAACAAATTAAAAAAGCAAAAACCTTATAAAAACTCTTTATTTTTATAACGTGTAGAATTTTGTATAAGATGTTGTAGCAGTATCTAAGTTCAATGTTTTCGCTTATTGTCGCTAAGTTAGTTGAACTTGCTCGGTGGAGCGCAACAGTCTTTATTTGTTTTATATATAGTGCCTTGTGTCACAACAGTGTGTGGTACTATGAGAAGCTTTCTGTTAGATATGAAGAACTTAGTCAAGGGTCTTATATCTTGGGGGAGGTGTGACGCTTCTGCATAGTAGCCACGTGCGGGCATGCGCGCACGTCGGCTGCCCAGCCGTTTAGAAACCGGCTGGCGGCAGCCGGCCGGCCGGCTTTTCCTTAGTATATATCCTACTACAATATAACTAATATCTGGGATATTCTTATGTTGTTTCACAGCTTGTAGCTGCCCTTATTCTTAACCAACGCATCTTAGTATATTTTATTCTCGATAGTTGATTGTTTCATTATAATATATAAGATGTAAGTTTAGTGAGAGTGGGAGGAGACAAGCGGGAGAGAGAGACCGGCTGGGGGACGTTGCTTCGCGCGGAGAGTCTAGCTTGGGACGAGCCTGATGTGCCACATGCATTTGTTCGCAACGTTAGGCTTAGTTTCGACTCACGCACGGGGTAGAGGATTTTGACCCGGCAACTGTGTTGAGTGTTGCCAAGCCTGGGATGTATTCTGCATGCCTAGGGCGGGGTCCAGACAGATTCAAGACTCAGAGCTCACCTCACTGTCGTACCCTTCGGACCCCCTTGATATCTATCCCTCTCAACCCCACTTAGAAACTTTCTCTCTTACTTTGTATACCTTCTTTCCACTACTTCACCAATCTATTTAATTATCCCATCCCCTTGATAGACCTTATATCTATTATTTTATTAACGACGAGCTCTCAGATAACTAGATAGAATTTTGGGACTTATGCAGAGATGTAATTGTTAATGAGGCCTAGGAAGCTTTTTTGTTGTCTCATATTTGGTGGTTTCATGCTTGCTAGTGTGTTCTTGTATCAGGTTAGCAGGGGCTAGACCGGAGGGGAGGCTTTTTGCGATCCTTTAAGTAAAGTCTGCTGGTGCGAGTCATGTGGACTCGCACGACTTTACTAGGATACCTGTGGGAGTCTGGGGGCATTTTCTTGTCTGTGTCCCTGTGTGTCTAGTGTTGTGTTGTGTGAGGGCCCTTGCCTAGTCCACTCAGCACTGAGCTAGCACGTCTTGCTTTTGTTTTAGGGTCGCCAGGAGAGAGTCAGATACTTGCGATCTGAGTCTCTCAAGAGAGCACCCTTTCAATTAGAGTAATTTGGCGCACAGACTTGGGAACGTCCCTAGGCTAGAGCAGGTGGCTCAGCCCGGGTATCCGAAGCCTATATCCTTCCGGCTAGACCTCTGCCGCCTGGCAGATTAACAGCTAGGGGTATATTATTTCTGTATGCTCGTTATTGTGCCACAGTTTACCGTTTGTGTGAGCATTGTGAGTCAGGGTGTGGCTTAGAGACTCTGTCCGAGCAGGCTTGCCTGACTAAGAGTGAGAAGCACACCTGTATGTGGTTATGTTGCGAGTTGCTGCCTTTATTTAATTATACCTATGCCATTATACACTGTATGGCCTATCACTAGTATTTATTCCTGCTTATGAGTTAAGAGTTCTCTAAATCCGTAACGTACTTTCTTTGCTAAGCATCAGATCCTACAGTAGCCGCATGCAGTTTAGAAACCTGCATCTTGTCTACCTGTACGATGTTTTGAGGACTGTTTGCTTTCACCTTCTTTCACGCAGGGGTGATTAGTTGTATTAATTAACGTAACGTTAAATGTACTTTCTTCTAGTTTGTTATTAAATTGTTTCTGCAATTTAATTCCGTCAACTATCTTTTCCTTGAAGCTTTAAGTCGACTTAATTGTGTGATCTTTTATATAGCCTGCTTGACTATCAGCAGTCTATAGTGCGTGCATCCTGTAACCGAGTCATAGGATACCTCGTTGTCCAGGCAGGACTCTTGATGGTTTAGGGTGGTTTGTTGCCTGGGTTTATAGATAAGGGTTGGATCTAGCGTTTTCCGTTGTTGCTTGTTGCCGCATACCTAGTCCAATAGAAAGAGCCCAGTGTTTATGTATCCCAGGACGTAACACTGTACCTTGTGTGAGCAAGTAGTTTAGGTGCACACTGCTTCAGAATGTCAAAGTGGAGGACAGAGAGTGGAGGCAGGTCCAGTGTAGCAAGCGGATCAATCCCATTGTTTGCATTCCATTTTCTCGACTCTGTGTTGTGTTGATCTTTATCGTGAACTATGTGGCAGGGTTTATTGGGTCAGGCTACACGGTTCTTCAATCAAGAAGCAGATTAATTTCATTATCATATTATAATGGCATTCTTGTATAATGAAAATTTCCTTGTTAATCAGAGTCAATTAATCGCTGGTGTTTTCTACTTAATTGTCTTAATCATTGGTTGCATTTAATTTCAAACAATCTGCGTTTGTCCTTACTGAGGCATTCTATTGATGCGTATTACCAATTATAATTTCCTATCTTTCTCTGGTGTCAACTTCTGCTAAATACTTCCACGGTTTAGTATTGCTCTTAGCGTTATTTCAATCTACATGATTGTTTTATTATATCTCCAAAATATCTATTTATGTTTCCAACCTTTATTATTATAAGAACATAAGAAAATGGGAGTCTTCAGAAAGCTGATCGGCCCACACAAGGCAGATCCCTGTTCCTAGTTTTGTGATCCTGTCAATAATTTGCTAATTGTCTTTAGTCAACATATGGTCAGTTAAAGTACTGCATATCTGCTTAATGGAGGTCTAGCGAGGATCAATTAGTTGAATATCTCCTTAGTGTGGCGATAATAAGACGATTCATCTCATTCAGGTATAAATGTTTATCTAGGCAAGCGATAGCGAGCCTGCAACTTACTACAATTGGCCGGGAAATTTAGAAAAAATTACAAATTTTGCTTGAGGGGTGCCTATTATTTAGTTTGAAGTAAGTCTGGGAAGGTGTTCGTGTTAGCCTAGGGGACAAACTAAAAACATATACCCGAGAAAGGGTAAAAACAAGTCAAATCCTAAAAAAAAAAAATATATATATATATATATATATATATATACAAATAATAATAATAATAATAAATCAACACAAATATGTTAATAAACCACAAGAGATCGGATCAAACAGTATTAATCTCTGGCAAATACGAAGGATATTATCTATCACTCCCAGTCCCCTCCTTCCTCAATTCCAAACAATATCCGAGATACACGAGAGCTTTTATACTCAACATTCGATGGTCACCATGTGTCTGACAACATTTCTGTGCTAATTTGCACCGGTATCAGAAACTAGACTGATGATAGAATAATTTAGGGGACAGAAGTATTTTAAATGTGGACCTCATAAGGTGCCAGACCAGTGTTGAGGAATGTTGAAGGAAAAAGCTGTGATACCGGCTTTGTCCTGTCATTCCTAACTGCCCAAGGTGGAAACAATAATAGATCGCTTCCTATTTCAACATATTGGCTGTCAAGGTGTCAAACCGGAAGAAATGTGTATAAAGACTTGAATTAATATGAGAAGGAATACAAGAAAATGGAAACGAAATGGAATTGTTTTGGGCCATTATACCACTTCCAAAAACATAGATTGAAATATAAACCATAAATATAGCCTTATATACACATATGAGAAGGAATACAAGACAATGGACACGAAATAAAATAGTTTTTGGCCATTTCATCACTTCCGAAGACATGGATTGAACTATAACCCATAATTTTAGCCTTAAGGGAGGTGACCTGCTTTTGTTTATCTTTCTTATTTACTCTTTTTCTCTGGTTTGTATCCATTCGGCCCCATTCAGCCTACTGTTTTAAGACGTTTATCCCCATTCAGATGTTGATTTCTTCCTGGCCAGCGATAGCGAGCCAGCATTGTATGGAAAAATCCGGTTTCGCCGGAGAAATTTTTCTATCGAAAAATGTACAAATTAAGCCTGCTGTAAAAAACATTTTATAAAATATGCTGGTTCGCTACCGCTTGCCAGGATAAAATCGATACCTGGATGGGGATAAGCGTCTTAAAACAGTAGGCTGAATGGGGCCAAATGGATACAACCCAGAGAGAGATGGAGAAAGAGAGAAAACAAACGAGGTGGGCCCCCTTACATAGACAATAATAAAGGTTAAACATATTATACTCGGCCTTCGTTTGACACCCTATTGGCTGTTATGTGGCAATCCCCTCCGCTTCTAAAGACAATATAGCGCGGGAAAATTGCAAGCCGAGATATATTGAGTGATAAAACCTCCAGAGCGCTCCCGCGAATCGTTCTCTTTGCATAGTAACGACTAATTTATGGAGAAGGAAAGGGGGACGCGCTGTCTGGGTAGTGTTTGGTGTAGCTGCGTACTTGGCTAGGGTCCGTATTTTTTAACACTGGACAATCCAACTTTTGAGGGGATAACTGTGATATTTGGTTTTATTATTCTTCAGGATTGTAACTAATTTTACCATTTTCGAGGATTTTATATTTTAATTTGTTCCGTAGGCAAAAAAAAAAAAAAAAAAATCATATCCCTGCAAGTTAAAAACTCCCCCCCCCACCCCCACCCCAGTAACCCCTTCAAACTAAACTTGTACACTGTTCAGTAGAAGAATATCTCAGCTAGAGGCGATAACTTCTGAATTGCTAGCTCGATATTGGTCGTCCAGAAAAAGATAACACATGAATGGTGAAAGACGTCCTATAGTCACCAAACTACTCGGGCTAAGCGTCTTAAAATAAAACAAACTAATAGACCGAAACAAGGGAACAAATTGCAGTTTATTTCTAGAAAATACCGAATGCAATGTAATATACAGTATATGACTTTAGAAAGGTTTATGCATAGTTGACGGGAATTGTACGCTTAGAGACAAAACGTATTGCTAACATAGTCAACATCTCACACTACCTCAGCGTTCTCTCAAAACTTTGTGTTGGGAGAAAATTGCACCAATATTTGGGAGAAATAGTGATAGGATGTACAGTTGCCCACATACGTTTTGTTCCTCTCCGTGATCTTATACATAGAATAGAATGCGCATGGATGAATCAAGTGTGTAGTTTCTTATGCATTGGCTAACTCATCTGACTAGTCAACTGATAATATAAAGAAACCACACTCGCAATTCATTCATACTATTTCACTTTCATACATAAGATTACAACACAGAACAGAACTTAAGTGGGCAACTGTACATTGTAAGACAATAATCATGATCCAGTATAAACCCTTGAAAAGCTTGACTAGCCTCAAGAAATTTAAATATTAGGTAAACAATTACTAAGAAGATTCTATTTAATTCGGGATAACTTAGAAAACTTATGGCCCTGATTAACTTATTAATGTGTGCAAGATAATATATTCAAATACAGTTTTCTGATTCATTCTACTGTCAGGAAACTTGTATTTATGTGCCTGTTACGACCTTCCCTACAATCCTATATTGTTTTCCTTATATCTAATGATTCCTTAATTTTAGGTAGCTTTGAGTATTAGTGACTATGTATTAATATTGGCTTGTTATGCATTAACTTAAGGTATCTAAACCCCATATTATCTAACCTCACTAAGTGCTTTCCTCGACTTTCAAGAACGAAATACATAAAAAAACAATAGTGGTCTCTCTTGTACTGAAGAATATTTAGCCTTTATCACAATTTAACACTCAGTTGCTATATCTTGGTTTGATATAGGGTTACAGAAGCACGGGGATTAGAGTATCTGTACCCTGTTTACCTGAGGTGCAGTGACCCCGTGTATGTGTGTGTGTGTGCGTGTGTGTGGGTGTGTATGTGTACCTTGGCCTTGGGGTGTCGTGTTGAGTCGGAAGGGGTAGATCTAACATGGCGGCCTCTATCAATTATGCTCGCTACCCGTCACACAAGGTAAGACTATTTTGGTGAGAGAGGGGTTCTTTTAGGTCATTTAGAACTCTACATACCAGCAATAGATAGATAGACAGACAGACAGATAGATAGATAGATAGAGACCTATCAATTATTAGTACTACCCGTCACAGAAGGTAAGATTATTTTGGTGAGAGAGGGGTTCTTTTAGGTCATTTAGAACTCTACATACCAGCAATAGATAGATAGACAGACAGACAGATAGATAGATAGATAGAGACCTATCAATTATTACCACTACCCGTCACACAAGGTAAGACTATTTTGGTGAGAGAGGGGTTCTTTTAGGTCATTTAGAACTCTACATACCAGCAATAGATAGATAGACAGACAGACAGACAGATAGATAGAGACCTATCAATTATTACCACTACCCGTCACACAAGGTAAGACTATTTTGGTGAGAGAGGGGTTCTTTTAGGTCATTTAGAACTCTACATACCAGCAATAGATAGATAGACAGACAGACAGATTGATAGATAGATAGAGACCTATCAATTATTACCACTACCCGCCACACAAGGTAACACTATTTTGGTGAGAGAGGGGTTCTTTTAGGTCAATCTCATTTGACATTTACATACCAGTGATAGATAGATAGATAGATAGATAGTCAGTCAGTCAGTCATAATTTTATTTCATAAAAAGACATATACATACACTTTTTACAGAGTTATTTACGTA
Organism: Paralithodes platypus; assembly: GCA_032716605.1. NCBI lineage: Eukaryota > Metazoa > Arthropoda > Malacostraca > Decapoda > Lithodidae > Paralithodes > Paralithodes platypus. Next base: position 103,641,588 of record CM064487.1, read on the forward strand.
ATTTACATTAAGCTAAAAGTCCTTAGCGCATAGTTGGTTCTGTGTTCTGTACATAAACAATTCTTGATCTGATAGCATTGATATCATTTAGCAATAAGTTAGTAAATCCATACTCATGTAGGATTGTTTTTTCAACATCCTTTACAAGAAAAGATCTATGTAACATATAATACATGTTCTTCTCTATAAAACTACATGGCTTTATGAGATATCTATATACAAATCTTATTTTCATCCAGTTAACCAAATGCCTAAACACCATCAATCCACATTCTCTACAAGCACTGTGGTTGCTCTCCCAGTACTTCATATTAAATATTTTCTTTATTGCCTTGTGGTATCCAATGGAAAACTGCTTAAATGGTATATAACATTTTATATTATTAAACCAAAGTTCAGCTCCATAAAAATTCAAACAGTAGCTTTGAAATACATTTAAAAATACTTCAGTACTCGTGTTGCTAAACTTTCTTAAAAGACAATTAAACTCATTGTAAAACTTTTTTCTGCATCTTATCATATCCAAGTTATTATTAAGATTACAATCAATTATAAAACCCAAATGTTTGTATTCAAAAACAATATTTAATTTGTTATTGTCTAAATATATGAAAGGATTCATTTCCTGTCCATACTTATATTTAAAGATCATACATACTGATTTTGCAGAGTTAATAGATAAGTCTAGTTGTTTAATTTCATGATCCATAATATCTATCAATGTTTGCAGACCTCTAACCGAAGGAGCCAATATTACAAGATCGTCTGCATAGGCGATCACATTGCTGACTTGTAAACCTAGTCTACAGCCTACATTACTTGCAGATAATTTACTTAATAAGTCATAAATATAAATTGAAAACAACAAGGGAGATAAAACCCCACCCTGTCTCACTCCATTTTTCATAGTCCATTCAGTTGAAATTGAATCTTTAAATTTGACAACAACATGTTGGTTTCTGTAAAAGTAAAATAAAATATTAACCAAGAAATTTGGTAATCCTAGTTTTAAAAGCTTATTTGCAAGTTTGAAATGATTCACCTTATCAAAAGCTTTTGTCAGGTCAATAAAACATGAAATAACATTAGATCCCTCCGTGGTGTACCTTAAAATAGTTTCCTTGAGAATTAAACATGCAGTAGAAGTAGAATACCTCTCTCTAAATCCATGCTGCCTATCATTTAAACTAACATATCTTAACATTTTGTACTTCAAGCAGTATTCAAATACCTTCAATAATATTGGCGAAAACGTAATTGATCTATAATTATCAAGTGATGTATTATCTTTATACTTATCTTTCAATAAGGGTACCATAATTCCAAAGTTCATTCTTACAGGCATACAACCATGTACAACACAAGAAGAAATCAACTTTGCAATTACTACTATCAATTCGTTTGTGCAATACTTTAAATGAAAAGAATGTATATTATCTGGGCCAATACCACAATTGAGGTCAGATATTGCTGTAGATACATCATGACTATTTACCTTACCAAATATTTCACCATCACGTACATTTTTCACCAATTTATCTATCATGAAGTCATCATCATTCTGACATTTACAATCATCATATACATGTTTAAACTTATTGGAAAATGTATCTACAATACATTTTGGGTCACATTCTCCATCTATTTTCATACTTACAAAAACTTTATTATTCTTTATTTGTCTAACCTCTTTCCAAAATGATTTCAATTGTTATTAGATAGAGATTGAGCTAACTTATTTGTTCTAATTTGAGACTCATTTTGTTTAACTTGTTTCAATACATTCCTAAAGTCCTTTCTAGACTCCTTCATTTCTTCTAACTCAACTCCTGCAAGTGGACGTCCCCTATTCTTCCAAGTTAAAAACTTACTTCTCGCAAACTTATGCAAATCCTTAATTTCATCATTCCAACCTGGTATAACTTTATGCTTTTTTAATGGTTCTTTCTTAAACAAAGAAGATGAATTAAGTAACAAACTAATTATACTGTTATAAATTTAATTTAATTCCTTGATATGCTGTTCATTATTACATCTATATACACTGCAGTCCAAGCAATTAAAACTTGATATATCCAATTCACTTAGATAATGATTAATATTTGATTTATATATCTGTAAATTATCCACAATAGACAGTTTTTGCCAGTCGATGAATTCTGACGGTTCAATGTGTACATCTACTATACCAACATTACATATGTCAATGTTTAGCTTACATGCCAGGGGAAAGTGATCATAGAGGGCCATATCATACCTTATAGTAATATCATCTATTATTTCGTTTAGCCTCTCACTTACTGCTATAATTAAGATCAAGCCAACTGGTTGTATTCTTTGCAGGACATAAATATGTAAACGAATCATTCTGCATTGCCTCAACATCACTAAATATAAAGCACTTGCTAATAAATAAATTAATAATATCTTTCCAAAACCTACCTTTAGTTGGACTAGCTTAAAATCTCCTGCAATTAAGACATTGTTGCAGTGTTGTTCAGCTATAAAATTATCAAGAGTGGCTATTGTATTTCTAAATTCATCCAAGGAGTCCTCGTCTTGCTTGTCACAAGGTAGGTATACATTCACTATAAATATTTGTACATCTCTACATTTCATTATAATCCAAATTATTATTTCATTACGATTGCATCAAATGCATCATTGATTGTTCTTAAAACATTTAAGTCTTCTTTCAATAACATTATTTCTTGTAAAAGAATGATATCGTATTCCATAGTCAATAACTTTACTGCCTCAATATTATTTCTTACAGAATTACAGTTGTATGGTACAATCTTAGCCATTAAGATGTATGTTTAGGTTTATAGTATTTTCTAACAATTACATGGTTTGGCCAACACTCCGGACGTAACAAATCATCCCTCTTACTCATTGCAACAGTTATTTTAAATGACTTCCATTCTCGTTCAAATTTAGATTCAAGCTCACAGCATTTTACACTTTCAATGTTAAATTCATCCGATATATACTTAGTAATATCAACAACGCTAGTGTCACAGTCAGCATTCCCAATGTAAATATCTCCTGATCTTTCAGAGCCTTTAAACCTAGATTGAGTAACGTTTTTTGTTCCTCGTACACCAGCTGGCCTCTTCCACTGCTGATCCATTTTTCTTTGCGGCTGTTGGGTAGGGGGGACTGAGGCATTCCTCCCGCGCCGACTCTTAACTTGTTGAAAGCCATCATCCCCTTTATCTCCAGTAGTTCTTCCTTAATAATATAGTTATCTTCTACTAATCCAACATTTTCAATACGTGACTCTTTCAGTGATTTTACTTCATCTTTAAGTTCACTAATTTGATCAATTAACTCCTTGATATAACCTCCAATCACATCAACACCATTTGATGGTGGAAAACCATCAAAGTTAGCAGTGACAAATTTAGGCAATTTTACATTTTCGTTGTCACATTTCTCAAAAAGATCAATAATGTCAATACAGTTCTCCCTTGTCTTACTGTCAGATCTTCTCCACACAATCTGTTGATTCATCTTATTATAGAACACTTCTTTAGCGTTCTTAATGTCATTTTCATTGTAGAACACAGTGCATATATTTACAATTTGATCCTTGCTCTTTGAATGCCTTGCTGCAGAGACATAGGCCAATACAGAATGTTCTATATACTCACAGTCTGCCATTATTATTTCGCTACACATGTCCTGGTATACAAAACAACAATCCGTAGGCACCGCAAAAATCCAATAAAAAGCAACTATTCTTGTTTACATGGCTGAACATCCATAATTGTCACAATTTACCACCCTCACTGCTTCATAACAATGAAGTGGGCCCAGTAAGGTAGAGGCAGGAAACACGGGTGACACAGCCCCACACCGGTCAACCACCACCATCGTTCTCACTGTGCAGCTCGGTCTCTGTGTCCTTCCCTTCAGCCGCATCACAGGAGACCACCACCACCACCACCCTTGAAGCCAATGCAGACGTCAAGGCAGCACTCATCTATCCATCAGGTCCAACGTGTCGGCAGTCCTAGGTCCTCCTATCGTGTTCTCCCTCATCCCGTGTCTCTCTCACCTCCAGCTCCCATCTTACTCCTTGTAAATGTCTGAAGTGTAGATCAATCACAAGTTTCTTTACGTAGCGATCCGTGCCCCAGTTCTCATCCTATTGCCATTGTTTCAGCACACTCAGAAATAACCGCATCAATATGAAGAACATTGCGTCGCCGGTATTGTAGGTACTTTATCATTTTGAGAGCTAGGCTATGCGTGAAGATGGTTCGAGCATGGGACATCCGCCTGCTCCTTCCCAGCCTTTTAAATGGTGACCACCCTCATCTCTTTAACTCGGTACGTCAATGTTTGTTTATCACCAGTCTTTCTTTTCAAGACCAAAGAGACCTTAGTGTTAAGATAAAGTATGTTTGTTTTAAGTAACCCACGTAGACCAACTTAAATGTTCGCGTTAATTCACTCGAGAAATGATTACACTCCGCAGAAGCACGTGGCGATAGGTAGATAGAGAGCTAGATAGATAGATAGATAGAGATAGATAGATAGATAGATATAGATATATAGATAGATAGATAGATAGATGCAAGACCCCAATACATGTAGCTGATAAAATTACTCGTGTGACGCCGGCTGAAGGGGAGGTTTGGTTTAGCCCCATTAGTTTTGAGATTTTAAGACGTTCGCTACACTAGTTTGACGGGTTTAAGACCTCTTAGTGTAATATAGGTGTCCAGTTTTTCCTGGCGAGCGATAGCAAGCCTGTAATTTAGGAGGAACCGGCCTTCAGCTGGGACATTAGTTTTACCGAATAATGTACACATTTATCTCGATAGGGGTTCTTGGGGGTACTTTATAAACTTAAGGGGAGGTTTTTAGTTGATTCCCTAGACTTCCATCAAGCTTAAAATTACTCTCCCTCGACCCCCTTTCAAGATAAATTTGTACATTTTTCGGTAGAAAAATTTCCTGACCGAAGGCCGGTTCCCCTTAAATTGCAGGCTCGCTTTCGCTCGCCAGGAAAAAATTGACACCTAAATGGCACGAATGGTCTTAAAATTGACAGAAATGGGGCGAGGGTTTTTAAAATCGCCAAACTGATGGGGCAAGCGTCTTTAAATATCACAAGCAAAGGGGCTAAACATGAGGGAGAAAGAGGTTCAGAAAAAAATCCTCCAGGTGGAAATCTCCCCTTAATGGTGGTCTTGGGAGGAAAATAAAGAATATAAATAAATACATTAATAGATACGTAAATACATAAATAAATAACTAAGTAACTTAATAAATATGTCAATAAATGTATCAAATATATAAAAAAATATATAAAAAACTATCGAACTTTTTCAGGAAACATATTTGCAGAGTGAATGTGACAAAACGTGACATGTCCGGCCCCCGACTCCTACAACCTATCACTGCCAGAGGGAGACAAAGAAAGCGCAGATTGGGTTTGTTTGGGTAGTATTCAGTTTTCAGGTTTCATTTTTTTCCCTATATTCCCTTCAATCTAACATAAAACCACTCCTCAGATCTCCTTCAAACTAATAATAAACTGCTCCTCAGACCTCCTTCAAACTAATAAAATACCGTTCCTCAGATATCCTTCAAGCTAATAAAAACCGTTCCTCAGATATCCGTCAAGCTAATACAAATCTCTCATCAGATCTTCAAATTTAAAACAAAAATCGCTCCTCAGATATCCTTCAAATGAATAATAAAACCGCTCCTCAGATATCCTTCAAATGAATAATAAAACCGCTCCTCAGATATCCTTCAAATGAATAATAAAACCGCTCCTCAGATATCCTTCAAATGAATAATAAAACCGCTCCTCAGATATCCTTCAAGCTAATAAAAAAATCTTTCCCCAGACCTCCTTCAAACTAAATACCCGCCTCCCCACCCCCTCAAAAGTTAAATATATTAATTAAGGCCAAAAATAAATCAATAAATACATGAATAAATACATAAATTAATAAATAAATTATAAAAAATCCCGATACTCGGTTTCTCCTGTATTCCAAGCTCGCTATCGATCTTTCGGATAAAGCGACACCTGCTCGGAGTACAACGTCTCATTATCACCAAGGTTTATTGAACCTTGAGCCTTTGAACCTTGATCACCACGATACTTATAGGGAAAAACAGAGGTGTGTGTGTGTGTGTGTGTTTGTGTTTGGAGGGAGTGAGGAGTGTGTGTGTGTGTGTGTTCAGAGAGAGGGAGGGGAGGGGGCGCAAAAAAGACCAATGTTGGACTAGATCCTTTTACCAAGTAGAGGAAATAATTGATAAGAGAATGTTATCGACAAGTAAAGTTGTCCCGTCCCCCGACACACGCCACTTGTCACTGTCGTACGGTGACAAAGGCCCCAACGATTTATTTGTGTTATACTCGAAAATGTTCTGCTATTTGTCCATTGTTCGGAACCCCTTCAAGCTTGTAAAAACGTCTCTCCTTACTCCTTCCCTGCTAAAAGAACGTCTCCCCATAATGACTTCAAATTAATAAAAAGCGTATATATAATTATATATATATATATATATATATATATATATATATATATATATAGAGAGAGAGAGAGAGAGAGAGAGAGAGAGAGTGTGTGTGAGAGTGAGAGTGAGTGCGAAAGTGAAAGTGAGAGAGTGAGATTATAGAATTCTCCGAAGACATAATAATAGTTTCTTTGTTTTTGTTCGGGTGTTGTTGGCCAAAAACCTTTGATGTCCAGGGGATTATATCGCACTTTATATTGGCCCTCCACAGAATACATCTTTTTTGGTCTTCTACCTTTTATGTAAGGGTTTTCTGTAGTCCTTTTCTGTCATATAATGTTGGGTTTATTTGTATTATTATTATTATATGCTGTAAAAACTGAACACTTTTTTGGTCTTATGCCTTTTCTGTATGGGTTTTCTGTAGTCCCTTATTTGTCCTATGTTTCTGGTTTTAGTTATATTATTACTATGTACAGAAACATTAACGCTTTTATGTTCTTATACCTCTTGTGTAAGGGTTTTCTGTAGTTCTTTCATTTCAATTTTCTTCTAGTTTTTCTGTGTATTATTGTTGTTATACACTGTAAAAATTAACACTTAATTGTAACAAAAATGGTACACAGTAAGAGTTATTCAATCGCTTATGTATTCTAAATGCAATGGATAAACCAAGGAACACTGTTTATATAAAGTATTCCATGTTTTCTTTAATAAGGGTTCAAACTTGTATTGTGCAGAATTATCGAAGTTTGTTGGGTTTCTCTTTTCTCTCACTTAATTTCGTCATTAAGTTCCTACCCACGTATTGTAATTGAGTTGCATATTTTGTGCATAGGATTTCTGACTGACAACTTCGTAAACATATGAATAGCCTGTTGCTTTGTGTGTAATAATTTAACCCTTCCACTACATGTGATGATTTTCTTATTTTACTTCGGTTGCAATTATACGATTTTATGAATCTTTGGAAGGATATAATATTATGGTAGCTAGAATGAATAATTGCGAGAGTCTGCAGCATTGTATCGTGTAGACGTTCGTCTTAAGCTCATTAAAATTGTCTAATAGTTGCTGGTAATGAATGGGTTAAGCATGAATTTAGATGATTGTGTTACATTACGTCTCGTATCAGCTTTAGCATTAAATCATACAACTCTCATTTATCCCTTGAGGATTACGATGTATGTTAACTATTTATATCATTAGACGATGTTATACAACTTAGGAAGGATGTGTTGGAATCAAATTGGTAAATTCTATCTCAATAACCCTCTGACTTCTATATATACTCTTCCTAATCTGAATAAAATCGGCAAAGAATAACCAGAATAAACTGCTACAACGCATAACAATCCGAAAGGGTTTAATACACAACACATATATATCAATTGTACATTTTTCTTTTCCTTGCACTATTTTTCATTAGGCACATCTATGAATCCATCACCTCTGCATTAAGATTTGTTGTCTTTAACTTTGCTCCCTAGACCTCTATCAAGCTTAAAAGAACACCCCCAAGAACCCCCTTAATTCGAGATAAATGTGTACATTTTTCGGTAGAAAATGGTCCCGGCCGAAGTCCAGTTTCTCTGAAATTGCAAGTTCGCTATCGCTCGCAAGGAAAAAGTCGATTCCTAAATAGCACGAAATTATTTCTTAATGTTGACAAAGAAATGTGTCGAAAGGTCTTAAAATCGCCAAACTAATGGGGTGAACGCCTTAACATCTCAAAGCAAATGTGCCTAAACATGAAGGAATAGGAGGTTCAGACAAATACTTGCCTTTAACCAGGCCAAGACAGGCGTATTATATTTAGCGTTCAGTAGTTCCTCACATCCGATAGAATACATTGTTGACATTCTACGATCGACAGAGCAATTTCAAAAGCTTGACGTGTTTCCTTGAGCTATTTCGCACGCACTGCTCTGGAACAAAGGGATATAAATAGAGAGAACAGGAGTCACAGTGTGCAATATTGAGGCAAATTAAGAAGCAACAAAATATGCATATACTTTTAAGAACACAAAGCATCTGCTGCTTAAAGAATGTGCAAGGAAGCGTGACTAAAAATAAAAATATCAATACCAGGTTCTTAAATCAGAGCAAGACAGTATTTAGGAAAGTTAGTTATTACTTTATGCTCATAAACATGTTTCTCAGTGTGAATCACAGGTCAGACATAATAATAATAAGTCTAAGGTTGATCTACAGTAAGTGCCTATATATTGAGAGTGGCGACATAGTGGGTCATAGTTCGGTCGCGCTAATAAGTCATGTCCCAGCTGTCATTACGTTTGGCTTGCTCTGTGGTGTATTAATGTCTGTAAGATGTTCAGTAAGGTGGTTAAGTGTAGGAACATGTTTGTATATTTCACTCGATATGAAGAAATGAAGCTTAGATATTGCTGATACCAATTATTTATCGTAACATAATTGGTGCCGTGACATCACTTGTTAGCGCGACTGTACATATAAACAAGTATGGCGCCCTGGGATTTATTTTCCCAGCTAGATGAACATTGATGGGTAGCAAAATGAAAGATGTATAAATAGTATATTATTAGGTATATATGCTAAAAAATGAAGTGTACAAGCAATAGTATGCTATAGGGTAAAGTGTGAAGAAGAAACAATATGGCGTCCATAAGTCAAGTTCACACTACCCTCTCGTATATACAAAAAACTTAGATTAAGTACAACGAAAGTGGCTGTAGTAATAATACATTATACATATGCAGAGTAAGTCAAATAATTAATATGAGGAAAATATATATTGGAATGTTTGTCAAGTTATTACCGGTGAATCTGTTCATAAAGTAAAATACTACTGCGTTTAACTACGTATTTAAGGTGTCAACATGAGGGAGAAGGGGGTCCAGAAAAAAACCCCGTAAGTGAACATCTCCCCTGAAGTTACGTTGACACTACCCTTCGATACAGGCACCCTCACCCTAACTTTTCCCTCTACAACTTAATCCTTTCCGGTGACATATCCTTCTCTCATAATTTATGTCTTCGTCTGATCCTTTTGTCGGCCCAGAAATTCCATACTATTGTTTCTCTTTCCTCTATACTTCTTATATATGAAATGTTTCTGTCTTCTTCATCTTCCATGTTGGTTCTAAGTGCTCTCTCCTCATTCATCTAATTTTCCACATACGTTATTGCAATGAATAAGTTCACTTTTTGTCTTTAATAATGGACAATTAATCAATTAACGCCTGTCCATATTCAATAGTTATCAAAATTATACAGTATAAATAAGCTATACTCTTTGCATTATCTATCTTCCGTGTCTTACATTACCGTCATATAGTCGTCATCAATGCACTACATTACTTGTAGAATTAGTACTTGCAATGTGGTATTGCGCTTGCATATAGCTGTCGATTTATTCTTAGCCATTCCGTTGCACGTAAATGTTTATTTATATGTTATCTAATATATGAATTCAGATTGTTGAATTACTTATACAATGATCAAAACGGTATTGTGCATATTTTTCTTCTGAAGACCTGTTAAAATATCCTTAGTACTGTTTTTGGTTTGTGTTGTTTTTTTACTCACGCGAGGTTTCTGGAAGTGTATACCGACCTAATGTTTGACACGACACAAAGTAAGAAAGTAGAGTAATTTGGAGAGAGGAAGAGTAAATTTGGAGAAAGGAAGAGTAAATTTGGAGAGAGGAAGAGTAAATTGAGAAATAAGAAGTAACGTATGTATGTATGTATGTATGTATGTATGTATGTATGTATGTATGTATGTATGTATGTATGTATATACTCTGGCTCAATCCCCACTTTTTGTTTATTTTTTATTTGTTTACGTAAAGCTAACAAGCACACACTCCCCGATAATCCCCCCAATAATTCAGCTTGTTGAGGGACGCTGGTGTGATTAGGTCGTGTCCTGACGCCATCAACATGACATCGCGGCCGGGAGTTTCGTCTCGGAGGGTTAGCGGGAATCGTGTTTCACCGGTTTTCTTTCTTGCGAGAGAGAGAGAGAGAGAGAGAGAGAGAGAGAGAGAGAGAGAGAGAGAGAGAGAGAGAGAGAGAGAGAGAGAGAGAGAAAGAGAGAGAGAGAGAGAGAGAGAGAGAGAAATATAGATAGATAGAGATAGCTAGATAGATAGATAGACAGATATATAGTCAGTCAACCAGTCAGACATAATTGTATTCCATAAAAAGATATACCCGGTATATATATATATATATATGAATGAGATTAGCAAAATTCATGGTGGTACAGGGTTACATTAATGTACATGATGATACAGGATATACGACGCGTTTCACTGGACAACCAGCATTATCAAGTAAGGATAGAATGATATAAAAGGTAAACAGGAAGGGTATATATAGAGGGTGGAGGATCAGAGGAGGCGAAAATCAGGGGGCAAAAGTCTGCTATTGGTGGAGGGGTATTCTAGGAGTGTAAAAGAGAGATCCGCTTCGCGCAGGCGCACTGGATGCGGGAAGGTGGTGGTCGGTTGGCGGGGTCGAAGCTGATTGGCTGCGTGTCGAGGGGCATGGCCTAAGTTGCGTAGTACGTGTGGCGCCGGCAGAAGACGAAGCTGAAGGAGGTAGCGCGGGGGGCTGCGTCAAGGGCACCAGGGGGCGAGGGGGGGCGTTAGGTCCTGTAGGATAGTGCCTTTTGGCAGAAGGAAGGATCTGAAGGTCCAGAATTGGTTGTTGATGTTAGGATGTAAGGCTTGGATATATAACGCTTCGAGTATAGGTAATCTCCTTGGGTCACTTTCTTTATCGAGTATGGTGGTGTGTTTCTCTAACTCGTTGCGTGTGATGTGGGGGTGCTTAGGGGTGAGATAGTGGTCTTTGATGGCTCCAGCCTGAAGGTGAAGAGTTAACCGACGTGAGAGACGAGTCTGCGTCATGCCAATATAGGAATGAGGTCCACAGTCCTCATAATATAAATATATATATATATATATATATATATATATATATATATATATATATATTATTATTATTATTTTTTGTTTATTTTTTACAGAGTTATTGAAGTAGTAAACATTAAGCTAAAAGTCCTTAGCGCATAGTTGGTTCTGTTTTCTGTACATAAACAATTCTAGATCTGACAGCATTGATATAATTTAGCAACAAGTAATTAATTCTATATTCATGTAGGATTATGTTTTCTACATCCTTTGCAAAAAAGATCTATGTAACATGTAGTAAATGTTCTTCTCTATAAAACTACATGGCTTTATGAAATTTCTATATAACAATCTTATTTTCATCCAGTTAGCCAAATGTCTAAACACCATCAATCCACATTCTCTACAAGCACTGTGGTTGCTCTCCCAGTACTTCATATTCAATATCTTCTTGATTGCCTTATGGTATCCAATGGAAAACTGCTAATATGGTATATAACATTTTATATTATTAAACCAAAGTTCAGCGCCATAAATAATCAAACAGTAGCTTTGAAATATATTTAAATATACTTTAGTACTAGTGTGGCTAAACTTTCTTAAAAGACCATTAAACTCATTGTAAAACTTGTGTCTGCATCTTATCATATCCAAATCATTATTAAGATTACAATTAATTATAAAGCCCAAATATTTGTATTCAGAAATCTAATTTGTTATTGTCTAAATATACAGAAGGATTCATTTCCTGTCCATACTTATATTAAAAGATCATACATACTGATTTTGCAGAGTTAATAGGTAAATCTAGTTTCTTTATTTCATGATCCATACTATCCATCAATATTCTCTCTCTCTCTCTCTCTCTCTCTCTCTCTCTCTCTCTCTTTACCTCTACCTCTAACCGAAGGAGCCAATATTATAACATCGTCTGCATAGGCGATCACATTGCTGACTTGTAAACCTAGTCTACAGCCTACATTACATGCATATAATTTAGTTAATATATCATCAATATAAATTGAAAATAACAAGGGAGATAGAACCCCACCCTGTCTCACTCCATTTTTTCGCAGTCCATTCAGTTGAAATTGAATCTTTAAATTTGACAAACACATTATTTAACACAATATTATAATAATCCACAAACCTTCAGTGTTAAGAGTGTTAAGAGTGTAGTGATGGTATTCATATAAATGTGTTTTGGGAAATTGAATATGCAATTAGCAAACTTGAAAGCGTTGCCCACGACAAAAGAATGACTGTGGAACGCATTAAATTACACAGAGCTTCATATCTCTGGCAATATCTGGAAAATGTTTGAGTAAAAATATGTTTGTGCCATGCATTAGTTTTGCCTCAGTACATTCTGTCAACGTTCCTGAAATATTTGTAAATACTATAACTTACTTTATTACTCAACTTGATAATTAAATTAACCTCAATTAATAATTTAAACATATTTAACAAATGTTTCCGTACGTCCAAACCTCCGGTAATTGAGTTCATTAACTTGTATCTGCTACACTTTAAACATTTAATTGTATCAGAAATGGAATACATATAGAGTATTATTATGAATACATAAACCGAAGAACACTGTTTATGTATACCATTTTTGTTACAATTAAGGAGGTTATTTTATCTTATTCTTTTTCTTACTAATCAGTATAAAATCGTCTAATGACAGTCCCCGTCTCTAAATATCGAAAGGGTTAACTACTCAGTCAGGTTCAACCGTCAATATTGTTTACTCGTAAGTCTCCTTTAACACTCTCTGACCCGATGTTTTGAGGTTTACCATGATATTTTGTTGAATCTTTATTGAAGAATTTGCTTGGTTTAGCCATTATCCAGCAATGTATTCCCGGTAGGGCGAGGTATACCTGGGAGGCCTCCTAACACTCAATGTCTAGTTCACCTAAACTGCAAATTAGGTACACTTGATTAAAAAAGTATCTGGTGGAGTGGTCATGCCACTGGATTGGTAATCCAATGGACCCGGGTTCAAATCCCGATATGTCAATGGGAAGATATTATTGGGATTGAATTTGTGCTGTACCTAGTATCAGTACATTACCACAAAGCCCACCGAAATGTCAAAAAAATACCCTCATTGTTCCCTGATTAAATAACACTGTATGAATATTCCCATATTCAAAATATGTTACAGGTGGACAATGCCTAGTGAGTTCACTGCTCAATAGGTGGCGTTCTGAGAGTGAGGGTCTGAGTCTGGAGGGTAAGATAGTGAAGCACTTGAACGAAGCAACCAGCCGCTTCAGAGATGGAGCTGCTTCGAGCCATGAATGGATGCTTCACATGTCTCACTCCCCAGACTGGAACAAGACCTCACGGGCTTCACCGTGTTGAGCGGTGGAATGTACAGGCTCTCAGCCTATGCCCGAGAGGGACTAGTTGGAATATAGAAAAAAAAAAAAAAACGCTGATCATCTTGTGTGTACAGCTCGGTAGGGTTGGCATCTCTACCTGCAGCTACATCCATCTATACTACTACCTACCTATACTACCTAAGACCTACTACATACGACCTACGACCTATACTACCGAGCTGTACACACCAGATAATCAGCGTAGGGGTGCAGATACTTTTTTGACCGAGTGTAAATTGTGTTAGTGGACAGTTGTGACGTCTCTGCTAGGGGGGTAAACTGTGGTAGCTCACAACAATGCAGTAGTTCATGTATTGGGTATATAGCCATTGGTTCCAAAAACAAATGAGAAAGAGATGAACGCCGCGTCTACCAGCTGCTTTAGCGTATGCCCCAAATTGTACTTTATTTTATTCTAGCTTGTGCCATAGTCTGGGAAAAAATGACTTGCAAGACTTCAAAGGTCCTTCATAACCTGCCTAAAATCGTCTAACTTAAGCCAAAGTAAAAAGCAAAAAGACGTCATCATGCTGAAGGGGTTCAATAAGACCAATAATAACAGTCCAGTGGTTAATATTAGAATAACCTTTGGACGATAAGCCAACCGAACAGTAATTATTGGATATCCCATACCAATCGCCTGTCCCCCCACCCCCCTCCCTCTCCCCTTCCTCACTCTCACCCTCACTCTCTCTCACACATACAATATAAATTATATAAATGTTTGTGTGCATATATATATATATATATATATATATATATATATATATATATATATATATATATATATATATATTATACTGTATAATTATACACATATATATACACACACATTATTATATACACACCCATATATATATATACACCCATATATATATATATATATATATATATATATATATATATATATATATATATATATATATATATATATATAGTGTTTATATTAGTGTTATAAATACCATTATTATTGTTGTTACTATTAGCATTTTAATTATTATTATTTGTAGTAGTAGTAGTAGTAGTATTGTTATAATCTTCTAAGGATATTTACTAATCAAAATATGAACGACGTTAATGATACCAGATATATGATACGGTCATAAACACATTTATTATATAACCATAAATAGGTAGGAACATCAGAAAGGACTGGGTCAGCCACACCAAATACATTATACATAATAATTGCTACACTATGGATATGTAATGAGGTATTTGATTGAAAGGTCCATCATATAAATAAACTGAGGCGAGAAACATACATATGGTGATAATTATGTGGCTGAATGGTCTATTGATGGAACGTTTACTACCATCAAATAATCATGACACGATCTGTTCCGATATCTAGTGAGTTATGCTATTTTGTTTAACTGTTATTCTGAATTTTGCTTGCTTTTGCCATTTTTGACCAATGTACTACTGTGTGTTCCCTAGTTTAACAAAAATGCCTTCCCAGAGGTCCTTCAAGCTAAAACATGCCCACCCACACTCCTTTTAAGCTAGAAATATACATTTTTCGATAGAATAATGGCCCAGCCAAAGGTCTATTTCTGCTATGTTACGGGCTAACTTTCGCTCGTCTCAAAAATACGACACCTGAATGGAGGAGTGGACCGTTTTACTATCCCCAAACTACCGGGATGAAACTTCTTAAAACATATATTTTAATCGAGTGAAACAGTGGATATCCAAAAAGACCTCCCTCGAATCAGGGGAATGTTTTATATACATTTCAAAACTTTTAGTACAGATGTCAATATTCATACTCTATATACACATACATAATTTTATAATGTTATCTATACTGTAAGACATTGAACTTAACAATATAAAACATTATAATAGTACACATAAACAGTGCCATTGGGTTTACCTGTTCACATTAGAACACATAAACGAATAGAACACTATTATTTGTTTAGTTGTTTTGTTACAATTACATATGCATTTACGCAGTGTACAAAACGTCTCACGTATTGTATTCGTATAGTCTTAACCCATTCGTTACCGTCCTTTTCGTTATATTTTGACAGCTATTAGAGGATTTTATGCAGCCTAGGAAGGACATCTAGCCATTAAGCAGCTACAGACTACCTCATTCAATCCTTTTAGCTCCCACAGGTCCTTCCTAAGCTGAAAAAAACGTCTAATACCTGCCAGAATATGATGAAAAAGACGTCGCCGGTTCAGAAGGGGTTAATGTAACTAATTGCATTAATATAATTCCAAAGCCAATGAATCATAGCACAAAATCTTTATTCTCAGATCTTCTCGGTATAAAACTCCATCAACATAACAATATTTATTCCGTCAATCCACCAGCAAAAACCTCGACTCTGACGTAACTACTTCCAACACGAGCACTTTGTTTGGGTTTAGCTTTTTTCGCCGTTAACTCATCCCCAGTCAATCTGATAATTCCCCGTGTCTAGAGAGCCTGTAGGTAAAAGAGAGTGGTCATCTTTGTTTTCGGACGTCATTTTGGGGCGCCAGTTATCCCAATTACCAAACAAAGGCTTTCTATTTGAATTTTGATGAAATAGAATGTATACCCAAGGACCAAAGTATAATGATATCATGTACCATTATTGCCAAATGTATATTATGGGAAGGCAAATATGTGGGTGTAAATTGTGTTAAATTAAACGACCACATACATTGCTTTGCGGTGGTCTAGTCGGTTTGGTGTTGGACTGCTACACTAAAGGCCCGGGTTCGAAGCCTGGGATGGTCGTTCATCAAAAATGTCAAGAAGAAAATATCACCAGTCGCACCCAGGTAGGCCGATTTCTGTTACTAAAGGATCTCCACCCGTGTCCAATGAGTCCCTCGCGTGTTCCGGACTCCGCTTATTATCTGATACAATATATACAAAACTGTTAGGCTCCATGACAATTTACCAGGAAGCAAATGTTGGGGATAGACAAAGAAAGACGGCCTCCATCACGCTACATATATCACCGGCTATTATGGAATTGAGTTTCAGCTATTGTATCTTTCTATTCTGTTCAATTATTATATACCTGTCTTGATAGCGTACTGGTAAGTGCGCAGAAATTTGATGTGTGAGTATCCTAGGTTCGAATCCATGGAGTACCAAATGTATTCGTTAGTTTCATTGATTTCATTAGTTAGGTTTATTTGTAAGTTGATTGGTGGGTTGGTGAATATATGAGAATATACACCCATAATTTCCTTCATGTCATTAGGTGATGTACACCCACTGGATACTATTCCACTCCTGTTTAAGGGGAGATATCCACTTGAGGGATTTTTTTCTTGACTCCTTTCTCCCTCATGTTTAGCCCCATTGCTTTTCTAATTTTAAGACGTTCGCCCCATTATTTTGACGATTTTAAGAACCTTCGACCCATTTATGTCAATTTTAAGACCTTTCGTGCCATTTAGGTGTCGATTTTATCCTGGCGAGCGATAGCGAGCCTGTAATTTAAGAGGAACCGGCTTTCAGCCGGGAAATTTTTCTGCCGAAAAATGTACAAATTTATCTTGAAAGGGGCTCAAGGGGGTGTAATCTTAAGTTTGATGGATATCCAGAGACCAAACTAAAAACCTCCCCTTAACCCTTATTAACTTTACGGAGAATAGTTGCACCTGCCATTCAACACATTCCCACTCCTAATCTGTCCAACTCTCTAGCACAAGAGTGAACCGATTTCCTCAGC